>OX463842.1:23197733-23338337 GCA_949825065.1 Odontocerum albicorne | reverse complement strand
TTCCATTGCTATCCATTGGGCAGAATTCTAGACACAAACAATTTAGTACCGTTAACACAGTAAGAAGAATATCAGTCTTTCGAAATTACAAAATAAAAGGAATATTTCATACGTTTTGAGCACGGAGCAAGTTTTTACATATGTTTTATTAGCCAACTAGAAAAAAATCAGTTTCATTTGTAGTAAAAAATCTTCATGGTATCCCAATATTATTAAAAAAAAGTAGGGTATATTTCGCTAAACAAACGTTTCAAATTTAATTTCTGAAATCCAATTTCATTACGAAAATACCAAGAAGAGAATATACTGATAAATTAATAATTATTAAGTTACATATCTCTTCAAAATGTCTACATATTTTTCTGTAAATATTTGTGTCGTCGAATCGTAATTTAATTTATTTTCCGTTATTAATATTTCCGTGAAAATTTATTGAACAATTCACAGACTTATATAGTCTTCAAAGTTAATTGATTTATCCCGTTTCAAATTTGTATTTCCACTTAAATTATATTAATATCTCATTTGAAATATTCACGTTGACAGGCACACATGTTACATTTGCAGGCAGAGAGAGCCGTCTCTATTCCGGTTCCGCTGTTCAGCGAACGGAAAGATGAAAATAATTCCGTGTTTAAATTTTCAAATCAAATTAAATCATCGACATATTTAAAATTACAATGAATTTTCGACATATTGAAATCTTTATTTCTTATCCAAAAACTATTGAAATATAATTATTAGAAGTATATACTATATACCCCCGCTTTCGAGTGTTTCAATGAAATTGAACCAATACTATCATATCATTTTTAATATATGCAGATGAGAGGAAGTTTCCAATCAATACCGCAGTCATCATCTTCATATCCTCGACACTCAATTTTAGATTTTGTAATTGCAAAATATATTGTGTGGAATGAGATATTTATTTATATCTAAGCTAAAATATTACAGTGAAACATGGTGTTCCCACATAATGTCAAAACAGGTCGTATGATTTTATTCGTTTTTCTCGAAAATCTTAACACACTCATGTTTTAAATCGAGAAAACATATTACATTATGAGTTATGTACAACCTTTTAATGAAACCATGTTTATTTTACGCCATTAAAAGAGTATATCGTTGCAAACAGCTCTTGCGATGAGTACCCCTGTATGACTACCCTCCCATAAATATTGAGACTATCCCATATTGTGCCGACCCGCGATGCGCCATAAATAAGGGCGGCGCTATTTTCCCCATAAATACTTACCCCCACTTGTTACGTCGGGGTCTTCTTAACCCATTGCATCTTAATGGTTCTCTTCCTTAAGACAGTTTTTCTTAGATTTGTGTCCTTCATACTAATTAAATGAAATACTAATTAAACATATCTCTTCAATGATGAAATGTGTTTCTCCACAACTATTTTCTTATCTTTTCCCATCGTCATTCTCCTTTCCCAGTCATTGGTAACATTTGCAAATATTTTGGTTCAGTATTTTTTTCATTTGTTTTTTAATTCGCTGAACTAATAAAGGTTGGTTTAGGAGAGATTGGAGTATAGACGAACTCGTAATTTGTATTTTTTACAATAATGCGTCTAAATAAATGTATAAATTAATCGCATATTGTATTTTACTTCACATAAATTGAATTTATTTGTCTTATTAAAGAAACAGTGATATTAAAAAAGAGAATAAAATGTAAGGAATTATTATAAGATTTAAGGTGTAACATATATCTATTTTCACCTAACATCGATCAGAATTTTCTCTTGAAATTTATGAGAGGTGCCTCGCGATCAAAGATAATTCTATAAAGGGGTGATACATACACGATTATTGGTATATGGCGTGCTAACTGTTACATTTCAGTAAACATACAACTTTGACAGATCAATCTTTAAGTTTCGATGGCAAAAATATGAGTTTCGTAATATTGAATTTCCTGTAACCATTAGCGTAACAAATGGTGCAAACGGGGATATTATTTTCATAAAAAACTCTTTCACAACAAACATTAAACAGCAAACAATCTACAGAAAATAATCTACTTAAACTTATCTGGACTCGACATTTGGATCATATACGCCATTTTTCTTAAATTCTTGCCATAAAACCATCATGGTTTTGCTTTTCATATACTCAAATATCACGTTGTATTGCTTGGAATACAGGTTTGAACAATTCAAGACTACAATATTTGTAACAATACAATACATAACATGACAAACCAATACATATATCTTGAAATAAAACTCAAAACGAAAGGGAGTACGAACAACAAAATTGGTTTCTGTCATTTCTAAGAAAGACAATTCGTTTCTGCTAAATTGTTTTAATAAAACTTTAGGAACTTTTTAGACAATCTGTTTTCAAAGTAATATTCATTCAATTACTTTCGATTAAGATAAGCATATTATGTGAGGACGTGTGATGCGCTACATAAAAACAGCTCATATTTTTTTTATATATTGTCTATTACACTTTCTATAAATACGATTTAACTTAGCAGACTCCTCCGACCCATTAGAAAAATGTCATAGAGATCTGAAAATAAAACCTGACTGGAACTAACTAAATTCCAACTTATAACCCTTAAATTGAAAGAATGTGACCACCTCTAAAACCTAGTCTTACCAACTAGGTTTTAGAGGTTGTCACATTCAGTCACAATCAGGAAAAATATAGTTTGATAAAATAATTCTTGATATCGGAAAAAAATATTAACCTGAGCCATATAATTAATTCCAAACTTATAAAACTTGCATTTAAGTTGCTTCCATAACTAAGACACTAGCTTATTCCTTTACGTGCTTTTACTGTTAACATACAAACGCTGGCAGTTTAACGTGGAAGGTTCTAGATGTGTGCGAATGTTGTTTTCTCACGTGTACCAAAAAGCGATGACAAACTTCAAGTTCCACGCATACTCCAGTGGTTTTAAAATATAAGGTTCGATTAATTAGGCCAAATACTATATAATATTGTCTCGTGATCACGCTCTTCAATATGTCTGCATCACCAATTCGGATATGTTGAAGGGTACCATTAGAATGAAGAATTAAAAATCCACATTTTTATGCTGGAGACTTTTTTATTTATTCATAAGTATTATATTATACGATTATGTGCGATGCATGATAATTTTTTTTTCTTGTATGGCATTAACAATTATTTTTCTGTGCTTTCACAAAATAATGAATGCGCTGACGGTCTCTATTTAATGAAATATTAAAAAATAGTTAAACATGCACATCTTGAAAAGGACTGCATTTATTAAATTTAGTATTATACTTACAATACGTCTTGATATATGAAAATATAGTTTTATGAAGGGGGCACAAGTATTTACGATTCCTCCGAATAAAGCGTGTTATCTGAAATGGTTTGAAATAACATCTGATAGAGCTCCCAGAAGAAGTAAATTAGCAGAGATGGGGTTTTTAGAATGAAGGTGACATTAAACGGGATTGTGAGACTTTACAAACCTTACAACAAAAAGCAATGTACACATCATTGATAATAATAAAATTGATCAATAAAATGAAAATACATTTTGAAGATTTTCTTGAGAGGGTTAAAAAATGTTATTGTAGCTAGCTAGGAAAGGATGTAGAATAATGATATATAGCATTATTACAAGGGAACAAGAACTAAGCAATGGCCACCAACGGTTCTTTCGATATAGGGCCATTTGTTAACCATCTGATTTATAAGGACATGCATCCATTCATTTATTAGAAAGGGCTTTCCTGATAAAAATAATTGTCGAGCCATATTTACTACGCTAGAATGATTTATGTTAATTCGACAAATGGCACACTCTTACAAAAGAGTTTGAAAAAAAGATGTATGTAGACAGTTATTTCGATTAAATACTCGTAATTACTTAACATTTCGCGGATTACCGACATGTCATCTAAACGTTTTATTTATCGAATTTGAACACTTAAGATGATATTCCATTCTTTATTGATTTTATCTTAATATACATGCTTTGAAACATAAAAAAGCCAAGGAAAATTTTAAGCCATTTTTTAAAAAATATAAATATTTGAGTAGAAGCAAAGTATAAGAATGGAATTATTAAGCTCTAAATGAGAACCTGATCTTACTTAAATTATTTTGTTAATTTTGAAATTATTTGTTTTAAAATGCATTTGAATTTCCTAACGTATATTATAAAAATAAAATGTCCTTAGTTAAATGATATTAAATGAAAACACACTCCTCAAAAATTAACAGATAACAATTAATTATGAGAAGAACTTTATATTATATATTATAAACATCATACTGGCAACATCCGATCCGAAAATATTAGAAAAGAGGTTTGATTTACACATAATCGTACGTTTTAGATAATGTAAGATTTAAAAATGAGAAGCAGGAAGGTAGTTACCAATTAAAAAATTAAAGAGTTTTCAATTTTGTCTATTTACAATACTGACAAGCGCTAGACTCATGCGACCGTTACTTTCTCTTCACGCGCGTGGTGGTATTGTCTATATGCCCGATGACGAACCGCGATTTTCATACTCATTCTTATGGCTCCGTACCCAAAAAATTGATTAATGAAACCAAAGATAATTTCTTCCGACCATGATTTTCAATGAATTCGAAACGGGCATGTAAATGAGTTACCAGTAGATTGAGTTAATAGAAAATATGCACTAATACTTTTATGATGTATCACACGCGTGTACTCTTAACAGTTTTTGAAAATTGCCTTGGAGTTTTTCTTAACTAGCTTCATTCAAATTATTGTGAAATCCTAGAAATCCAAACATTAAAAGCAATAGAAAAGATATCAATATTTTAGGGATGATTATAAAAATTTACTTTATGGCATCATTACACTTGAATTTATGCTGTACCGATTATAAGTAGACTTATATAAATTCAAAATACAAATGATAATAGTTTGTAACAAAACAGCGCTTAACAATATTTGTAAAAATTAAATCAAATAAATAAAAGTCAAGAGGATTATTAAATTGAGTAATTGCCTTTCCATTTTTAGGATTCGCTAAGGGACGCATCATAGACTTAATATTTGTTCCTTTTTTAGATCCTTCAATAATATTTTTTGTTTTTACAATTCGAATTTGTTTCATTTCATTTATAAATTTTGTCATATTTTTTTTATATTTCTTATTATTACATATTATCTACAAGTAATACAATAAAAATACCACTTGAATAAAATATGGTCATGTTAAATAAATGAAAGGATCCTAGTTAATAAGTGAAAATTTCTCCCCACCAATAAGAAGAATGTTAAATAGGGAAAGTTAGACTGAAACCCTTTTCAATAAAATTTGTACCAATGAGAATCAAAGCTTTAACCCCTGAGTCGGAAGACAAGCGTTTTACCAACTTGACCACGGAGGTTACCTTTATATGTATGAAATTGAAATAATATTTCTTTGTGTCATGAGTGCTGTCGATTTTCAATTCATATAACTCCATTTTTACTAGCGAAATCTAAATATATTTTTTTTAAGTTCTATTGTTTATCGATTATTTATTTATTTACGTAGTTACAGATATTTCGTTATGCTAAACAGCTGTCACTGAATAAATCAATAGATAATTTAGAACAATAACAACCTTTAATTTTGATATCTTAATAATCATTTTTTTTTTATTTTTTGTTGAAATAAATTTACTATTTATCAGGACATGTTCTACAAAATATATCATGGAACATATCTCGCAAATGCAAATTAATTTGTTAAGTATGAGGGAGAAAAATATATAAATTGTCTTATCTTTCCATCCCTTAATAACTTGAAAAGACCTTAATAATATAATTTTAACGAATATTTCAACTGAAAATAACCCCACAGTTTTTGGTGGTCTCTAAAACATTTTAATCATATGTTTTTATCTGATTCTACTTTTCTTTATTTAACTATTTTTGACTACTTCTTCTTTTGGGGCAAGATAAAAATTTTACGAGAGCTGTCTTCCAAATCAGTCCAATCGACTTCACAATCTATTCATCAATTCACTCATTGTATTTAGATTAATATCTGATAACTATGATTCAATATCAGTTTGCTAAACGATAACTGTTTGCTTAAGACCAGGTCTAGGCAAACTACAACCCACGGGAAGCATGTTGCACGTAAGCCACGGATTTGTAAAATAAAAATTGTGAAAAATCTTGATTTTTTAAAAGGGTACCGGCCACCGTATTTTCGATACATTTTCTGTCATCGCAACTGGTGCGTAGAGAATGGTGTTTTTCAGGACCAAGTTAACTCATCCTTTCAGTACCAGCCCATGGATATAATATGTACCCGAAATGGATATCGTTTACAGATCTCAACGAAAACAGCCTTCAAAACAAATAAGTCCTTGTGTAAGATCCTGTTTGCATACTTTTATTATGTGTATTTGTGCAGCGGTATTTTTTATAATACCGAATCATACGGCATTAAAGAAAAAATCCTTCTTCATTATATACGTGTATATGAGGATTAAGTAAAGTACTGCGACCCTGCGATTATTTTGAGATTCGTGTGTGGCCCGCCAGCTAAAAAGATCACCCAGACGTGCTATAGTCGGGTGTAAGTAAAATAACCAAATAATTTTGGGATGTTTTAACCACATCAAATAAATGAGTTGTGAAAACACTGCGAAACAAATGTATGGAAAGCAAGGAAGAGGTACACTGAAGCAAAAGTAGAAGGAGATATTTAGAGAAGTTTTAACTTAAAGAAAGATAAGAAGTATGAGAAACAGACAAGATGTTAGAATGTAGACGAGGCAAGAGTTGTGTGTATGGATAGAAAGTCGTGGAAATCAATCATCTCTGCCTACTCCAAAAGGGACACGGCGGGATGGCATAATATGTTTGTTGGCATAGATGTTTTTATGCAGCGTTTTTCAAACAACCTTATCATACAGTGCTCCTAATCACATATCTTATCATATAAGTCTTTTGTATTGTGTATGAATCATCAAGTCATATCCGTGAAACTTTTTTGAATCCAATTTTTTTTAAAGAGATATTCTAGTCTGGTTTTCACGTGAAGTCTCTTTAACATATTTCTGATTTGTTGCAAGAGATTGCTACATGGTAATAAACCCGCTAGGTTGTTCTGTACACAACGAAAATGATGCACAATACAAAATACGAGTAATATAACTCAATACTTTCTGACCCACGCGTAAAGTTTTGCCTCGTCCACAACTATTCTTCCCGTTTTATATACATCTCACCTTTCCCTCTTTGTGTATTACTCAAACTGCCTCATTTCTTTCTAACTTTGGTTTTACAAATAATTCGTTTTATTTGATTTGATGAACGTTAGTGTAATAAAATCTTGCAAATTTGTTTATTGTTTTGTCAAAATCGCTTCCAATCAAACAAATTTGTTTGGTAAAAGGTATCTTTGGTATCAATGTAACTGTTTAAAGCATGGGTGGCCAACGTTTTCAGCAGCCGGGCCAGATTTTAGAAATGAGATACAACAACATTTCTTTTATTATTCAAAGCAAACAAGAAATATATTGTTTTTTAAGAAGATATAACAAAAATGAGAATCAAACATATTTATTAGATTAGAGATAGGCAATACAAAAAATAATTATAAAAAATAAACAAAATATAATAAATTTTAATGAGACGTCTGATTTTGTTGAAATCAGCTTAACGTTGTGATTGTTTGTTAACACAAATATACCATAGAAGAAATTGTCACGATAGTTGAATCAATGTACTGAGATACATCCATATATGGGATATGATACGAACTACGCACGATAGAATGTTTTTTTGGTGGTTTTATGTACACTAAAAGAAAAAAATGTGTGCATATGCTCCGCGGGCCACAAGTAGACACCCAGCGGGCCGCACGCGGCCCTTGGTTTAAAGCTTACTTAAAGCGAATTAAAAGTAGCGTTCAAGTAATTGATAATAAAACAATGACAAATCTCAAGAACAAAGAGATAAGAATAAGAATATGTAGAAGTTCTGGCTAAACTTGTAGATAAGTTTTATTTTTCGAGTCTTTTCTAAAATATTGATAAGAATAATTACATACACGTACTAGGTTAGTCAAAAAGTTTTGAAAGCGGAAATGAAAATACATTTTTTTTGGGGGGAAATCACTTTTATTGCTTAGTATAGTCTCCTATAAGATCAATACACTTGGTCCAACGATCTTCCAACTTTGTTGTCCCATCACGGAAGTGACTTTCTGGAAGGCCTGCAAAATACTCCTCTACGACGGCTATAACCTCTTCGTTTGATGAAAAATGCTTTCCACGAAGGAATTTTTTGAGGTGTGAGAACAGCCAGAAGTCAGAGGGAGCTAAATCTGGCGAATAGGGTGGATGCTGCAACAATTCGTACCCCAATTCACTGATTTTCGCGATGGTTTTTTGAGCTGTGTGAGCAGGTGCATTGTCTTGATGAAAAATTATTTTTTTCTTCTGCAAACCGGGTCTTTTTTCACAATTTTATTCATCCGACTGGTCCAAAAGGTCACAATTATAATCAGAGTTGATTGTCTTACCAGTTTGGAGATAATCTATCAATAAAATTCCTTTTGCATCCCAAAAAACTGACGCTAACACCTTCTTGGCCGATTTCTGGACACGAACTCGCTTCGGAGCCAAAGTGCCTGGTTCACACCACTCCTTAGCCTCTTGTTTTGATTCAGGATCATGGTGGTAGACCCAAGTCTCATCCATAGTGATGAATCGACGCAGAAAATCCTTTTTATCCTTTCGAAATTGCTCCAAATGTTGCTCAGAAAGTCGCATTCGAACGTGTTTTTGTTGCATTGTTAGCAAATGCGGCACCCATTGTGCACACAGTTTTTTGAAACCCAAAACTTCAGCCAAAATATGCCATGTTGTTCCATGTGAGATGCCTATGGTGTCAGCTATCACATCCACAGTCGATCGATGATCTTGCAAAACCATATCCTGTATTTTCGCTATGATTTCTGGTGTTGATGCACTTTTTGGACGTCCTGAGCGTGGATCGTCTTCAACGCTTGTACGGCCACGCTTAAACTCCAAAACCCATCGGTGAACGGTTGGAAATGAAGAAGAAGACTCCTTTAATACTTTCACCATCTTTGCATGGATCTCAGTAGCCGATAAACCTTCCAAAACAAAGAATTTAATCACTGCACGATATTCGGATTTTTCCATTGTTAAAAAATACACTGACACGTCAACTTCAAATGGCTTGTAAACAAAGAATGAATAGACAGATCGAAATGAAATTTTGAGTACGTTCTTATGAAAGATGAAATATTAAAATGGCGTAGAAATTTTGGTTTTTCTACTGCTCCATAGACGTCGCTTTCAAAACTTTTTGACTAACCTATTATGTTTCGACATTTTAATGGCAATTCCCCGAAAGTTTAAGAAGCTTTTCAAGCTTTTTACCGTGTTACATTGATTAAAATTATGTCCGATCTGTCGAAAAGGCTGCAGTTTTTATCCTACGGACAATGTATAAAAAATATTACTTTATCGGTAATGTTTTTTGACATCTCTCTAAGGCTGCAACGCCTTCAAAACGTTGGTCATAATTTAAGGCAATTTAAAACGACAACAGTTTCAAAAAGTATTTCAATTTTTTAAATTTATCGAGTAATATACAAAAAAAATACGTATGTACTTTAATCAATATATTCGTATTAAATATATATTTATGTGTACAAAACTGTGAATTAAGCTATGTCTATCAGAAGGTTGACGGTATGTCTGGAATCTAATAAACTTAGATAAAACTACAAGTATGCTAGCCTAGCTCACTAAACATAATTGATTACTCTCGTTTTCTACTCCATTGATGTTTCTACTCCATACGTTTTCTACTCCATTAAGGAGTAATGTAATTAAGTTTTGGTTTTTAAACCAACATTAAATTTGTCAAAAAGATCGCGTAACTAACATACACACATAACATCATCACGCCATTTCCCCGTCGGGAAATACATCTTTTTTTACTAGGTTTTATTTTTATAATGACAGACATATATACCAATACACCAAATCCTAGTTTGAGTAGGCAGAGAGGACAGAGCGCCAAAGTTTCCTATCAGAGTGTTTCCTATCGGAGAGTGTTACTCACACTATTGCAAAATTACTCTTCTGGCTGAACGATCTATACGACAGTATAATCTGAACGATTCTTACAATTGTCTTTTTTTAATTCTAAACTTGAATTGTGAGTTTTTCTTTCAAATAAAAAGCAAATATTAATGTACTCGTAGTATGGATTAAACGAAAATTAAAAAAAAAAACATTTATTTTCTTTAAGCCTGCAGTTTTTTTTAGAATAGACAATTCACCCAAACTAAGATGATTTGTGCCACAAAATTAAAGTCATGCAATTATACGGGACAATTTAATCAAAATCAAAGTTTTACAATTTAAAGTTTCAATTGATTGAACTTAAAAAAATAACAATCGACCTATAAGTGGAAAAGTTCCATGAAGAAAGAATAAACGAAACATTCATTGGACGTAATAAATATATACCACCGTCCAGTGGCCCGTCCGCAAATGGAAATTGAGAGACACTTCCATTTTGTTCATTCTTACTACACTAAACCGTGGGTTCAAAGGGATAGATTGTTGGATTGATTTATATATAGAGTCCTTATGTAAAGCAGTTATATCCAATCCAACGCCCATCGGTGCCAAGTATCACGTTCAATTTTATTTAAAAGATCAGTTACTGGTTGTGAAAAATCAGATATGGGGAGAACCGGTAGAACATGCTTCCTTTGCCAAGGAATCAACACATTAATTATCAGTAATACCATTATATGAATAAATTCAAGCCAGAGAAACATCTTTATTTTTTAACATCAATTAGAATTACTTGGCTTTGATTGAGCAAACAATTTCTTTGTATGAGTTACTCAAACAATTAACTGAAATTGAATGAAAAGCACTGTAGTTAGTACAATATAGAATAACAATGTCATAAAAACTTCAGAATCGCTTATAATAAGAAGTATTGATCATTATTTTTTTAAATGCGACAATCTCTCCAGTCAACCAGAAGAGGAATTGTTTTATTATTCTTTATAAACAATTTGTGATAGAGCACTACTTGAACGCTAACTACCACTCCGTATATCAGATGCCTGGCGACAGACTGGTGACTGGTGACTGGTGACTGGTGGGTGGAATTCAGAGAACGGATTTATATATTGGAAAGGATGAGGATGAAACAGAGGAAATTATAAAATCCTAATAAGAAATAAGTTCGATTAAATATTTCGGTTGATTTAAAGGCAGTGTTTATTAAGGTGTATTTAAAGATAAGACAAAAAAACTCTTTCGTTTTTATTTGATAGAAAAACAGACTTTAAATTCTACGTATTTATTTATTATTCTTTTGTTGGCATGGTAATACTCATACATCTGGCGGGTGCTAACAGTAATTTCTTCCAATCTATCAGCTTATATTTAATGTTTAACTCCGTGATAACGTTTTTCAGAAATATTTATTTAAATTCTACTAAGACCATATTTTGTCAGAGATAATCTGTCGTGGTCGAGAGGGAAAAAAATAAAATTACTGCAGTTAAATTAAACGATCGTTTAATCTATTATAAATCAAAAATAACATTTTCAATTATAATTATATAAATCGATTACAATCATTTCAAAAATAATCACTAAGAAAAATGAAGCAGGTTTGTATTTTTTTTGTTTATATATTTTACACATGACAAGAAATATACAATATTTGCGAAAAAACCACTGGTAATTTTATTTTTACATACAATTTTAATGGATCTGGATTTATTGCCGTTCATTTGTCGTGTCCCCAGTAAACTAGGCTTTTGCCTGTATCTCACTGAGGACATATAGCATGAAAAAATAAATAAATACTTCTTTCCGATTTTCGATTATGTAAAACCCCGTTGCACATTCTCGTCAACCTGACAAACAGTGACACTCAATTACATATGTATACATCACGCGAATCAACCCCCTCACACGTCATCACTCCAGACAGACCAAAACGTTCATCCGATAATATACCGCACATAATTTTAAAATCAAAAACAAAAAATACCAAACTCAAGAGCTCACACAAACCTTTGCTACAAGTCATTACTCTTGCTAGCCCAAGTATTCAAACTCCTGTCGTATTATCCATCCATTTGTCCATGTCATACTCAAATCTTGTTATTGACATCCCTAATATCACTTCCGCTTCGCTCATCATTTTTATGCGCTTGCAAAGATAGACAGTTAATTAACTCTAAGAAACTTTGGTAATCATATTTTCTCAAGACGTTTCGAGAAGAATATATACATATATATTTAATAAAATATTGATTTTAAAGCAAAAAACCCACTACGGGGGTACATGTGCCATAGTAGGAATTTCGCCTTTTGCATTATTAGATTACGCGAATGTACTGTAGTTTTTGCCATGTGACATCACGCTGTTTACCTACGCTGGCCAGATCTGGTCCACAGGTCGTAGTTTGGTCATGTCTATTCTAAAAAATATGGTAGGACTAAAGAAAAACTTTTATTTGTGTATTTCCACTGTTTGGATGTATATTTTGGTTTGGAATAATTGTTAATCGCTTAACAAACTGAAATTATTACCTGCTAAGTGAAAATTTATATGTCGAACTTAAGACAAGGTTTTTTTTATTTGGAACTTGAAGTAAAATACAAGAAACATAATATAAATACCTTTGAAGGTTCATTAAAAATTAGCAAGCTCGCTAGTAAGTAGACAATGTAATCAAATTAGGTTGTCTTATGATGTATTGATAACACCTTGAATCTGGCCCATTATAATCTAAGGCTATCTGTGATAAAATCTAAAACCCTCCGGTGCGATTTGAACATCCTACGGTGTTGATATCAAAATCTTCAAATGCTTTTTTCGTAAGTTGGTTCATGTATAGATGTTCTTGTTTATGTTCTGAAAAATATTATAGAAAATCTGTTCAAACGAAAGGTCAACGATCGGTCTGGACAGGGGCAACAACACCCAAAGTATCTTATTATTCTCAATCTTATTCTAGATTCAAAACTACTGGGTCCCAGATGGCGGACGGGAGGGAGGCTATAATTCAGTTGTGAGAAAAGAACGACAAAATGATATATTTATCCTTACCTTTTCCCTAGTTATTTTTCATTCACAGTAAATATGTTCTGAATAATAATATCGTTTGATTAAGGAAATTGACCTTTTTGGTAGCTCACAAAGGTTTAATGATAAACCTTAAAATGTAGATGTTTATAAATTCTCAAAATATAATTGTTTGTAGAATATTGATGTCCGTGGCATAATTAACAAAACGGATGACTTGAATCCGGGGGTTTAAGGCTCATTTTCCGATGGGTCCCGAAAAAAAAATCCAATCTGGTAACAATATTCACACGCGCTAAACATGTTGATCACACGGTAGTATAGTTATTTTCGTTTCCGTTAATATTTTTAATACCCAGGTTGTCAATTATGTCAATGTGGTTTTTCGTTTCATACTCTATCAAATTATTTAATCTATATTTAGTTGTTTAATAAAAAAGGTGGAATAAAGTTTTTTTTTTAATTTTGTCAGTGCGTGTTTAGTCTATTTGCATACGAATACGCAGTTCTTCGCCTAGAAATAATGATTTTCCCCTAGCTGTGATATAAATTATAGTCCGTCTCATTTTGATTACCTAAGTAAACACAATTTTGCATGGCAAATATGGTCAGACTAAACCTACTGAGAAAATAAGGGTAAAATAAACTTACAGTTTTCGTTTTTCAAATATTTTTTCGCCCTAAAAGAAGACTGATCTCTTTCTAAATCTTATTTGAATTCTTGGGCAACACACCATTAAGTATATTTTCACATTATTTATTTTAAGAATAAACTTTTTGTGTAATTTGAAAGCGGGTTGGAAAAGGTCACTGAGGTCGTCTGGGTCTCAGAATGCTAATCATCTAGTTGTGGCGAATCGAGCCTCTACCACGATCATTCTTTTTGAAGTACTGAACTTAAAGCATAGAAAAGACTTCCTTTGAAATACATGTAAGCTGATGGTTTAAATAAATTCAAAAAGATTCTTAAGTTTACCGTGTTTGAAAGAGTTTACATTGGAACGTAGCCTTAGTAGTTAACATTTAGTTTCTGAATAACGACGAAAAAATTGCTTCAAGTAAACTTATGAGCACTTAATTTGTTGTATTTGTTCTTGGATATCAAATAAATGGCTAATAAGTATTAAAAAACATTAAATATAATAAATTCCTATCTTTTATTTTCAATGTCCGCAAAATCACTCGTTTCAAAATAAATATAGTATATTAAACATTTATAATTATTTATTACACTTCTTTCTTAATGTTACAACCCGACAGGTTTTTTACGATATGGCGATCTCTTCCAACCAACCAAAAAAGAGTTACATAAGCCTGAAGGGACCTGGAACTCTTTTTAAAATATCTAGGTACCAACAAAAGTCGAACTTGCAACCCCCGGACTAGAAGGTAGGTGGCTTACAAACTAAGCCAAAGATAATGCATATATTACTAATGTCATAGCAACATTCTACAATATTAAAAAATGTTTTTAAACAAATTTGAAAATATGCATTTTAAATTAACAACGATTACTTAATTGTAATCTCACTTGAAATCCAAATGTTTTGCTATCACATATCGGAAGATCTATAAAGACTTCTTTGTAGTTATTCTTCTTCAATTTTCTAAAATTTATTTTACTTTAACTTTAATTTTTTGAACATATGCAGAATCATCCACATCTGCATATGTTTAGAAAATTAATGTAAAACCAAGCTGTGACCGCAGCCACCACCTTCCTATCTTTAAACTCAATGTATTTCATATTTTTTACATATTTCTAATCTTTCAATAATAATGCGTTAGATACATCTTGATGAGTCTGCTCTCTTAAAGAGCGATATATATATAAATTGACATTTTATTATTATTATAATTATTCTCTTTCGTTTGAAGCAAGAAAGCAACTCCATAAGGTGAACTAACAATTCAGATACCCATTACGAGTGTGACCATAGTTATAGATTCACCTTTAGATGTTCAACAGACAAATATAATCTTGTTCGTCTAATATCCTTGACGATATTTTGAAAATACTCCCATTCACCGCGAATTGCCACTCCACTTAAGTTGACCGTGTAAAACGCCTTTGTGCCCCATTTTGGATTCAATTAGTCTTTTCAATGGTAGACCCTGAATTGTAAAGGGTTTCCCTTTGTAAATTTAATCCATCAGACGGCTTCCCAAGCGTGTGTACAAAAAGAGGATTTTTTGGCATAAAAATAAATCTTTGGAAAAAGTTATTTTTTTCATTTCTAGCAATGAACAACGAGTGTTTTTAGCCGCGAGCTAAAAAGGTAAATTTTGTGTAAAATATTATATTACAATATATTTCATTGTTCTGTGTATGAAATAAAAACGAATAATGGCAGATTCATTTAGAAAGAGATTTATAAATCTGCCAAGTAAGCCTGATGCACGTAATGACAAGCGATTTTCTTTTTTTGAAATTCAAATAAAATGTTTGTAATATACGGAAATTTGTAACTTTATTTCTTGAAATATTTTTTTCGATTAACACTGATTTTCAGTTGTTTTTAATTTTTTTTATGTAAATTAAAATGTTTTAAAATTTCGCTAAGTATTTTCATATATTAAGATTTTTTATTTAAGATTAAAATTACGAGAAACTGGAGAGAATTTATGACAAAATATTTCAATAAAGAAGAAGCGGGAGAACTCGCGGCATAGATAGAAAGACCTGGAGATCTGTCCTTTTTGTCAACTCCAAGAGGGACACGGTGTTATGGTATGTATGTATGTATTTTAATATATTTTATTCTATATTTACAATTATTATGGTAAAATATAATGAAAATGGTTTGTTATATTGTATAATAGTTTTTTGTATTTTTATTAAAAAATGTGTTAAAAATAATCTACTAAAAAGCATTTTTAACGGTTACCCTTATAAATAAAAACTGGAGTTTTAATTAAATTTGTCTGAAAGAATGAGTCACATTTTTACCACCTTTTTAGAAATATGTGAACAAGAGCTTTAAATTTACGCTTTCAAAAAATGATTTTAAACCACTCCAAAAAATTACACTACACGCCCAAATATAAATTTGTTGTACTTTACACATAAAAAAACTAGAAAAAGTATACATACAAACCGCATAGTATAAAAACAGCTTCCACTTAATACTGACTTGATAATAATTATAACATGAAACCTTGATTAAAACAAAACCAGATAAAACGGTTCAATTTGGAACGTTGTGCCTACTTTATCAAGAAAATGTGGTCAATATATTGGTGCTCATGAGACAAATAGCTTTAATTTGTGTCTCTGGGGTCGCTTGATCTCTTCTCTAATGAGACACTAAATTCACCCAGGAGACCGATTACAATGTAAGAAAACTTTTTAAGTTCGTGTCCTTTTATCACAATGTATAATTTCGCTGATAAGGGATTTTTTTTTATGTTTTTCTACGTAGAGGTATTGATATGGTTCTTTCACGCTGACTGATTATTCATTTATAATTAAGAGAAGTTTCTTGATTACTATCTGTCATACCTAGTATTTTATAATTTAATTTTTTAACAAGTTTTGTATATATGTTCAATGATTTCCTTAGCTGTTTTCCAGTAGTTGAAAATGCTATAATTAATTGCAGTTTTTATTTGGTTTTAATGAGGGCTGAACTTTTAAACGTATTGAAACTATCATCCTCAGGGTGGTGTCAAAAGATTTTATCGATATTCAATTGTGTTTTTAAATTATGAGGATAATGGTTGCAACGTTTTCGAAACGTCAGTCATAATTAAAGCCAAATTAGCATGACAACAATTCCAAACAAAAAAACCATTTCAAACAGGTTCTGTATATTCTCGTTTATTTTCACAGTTTGCTGAAGCGCTGAGAGATGATATGGTAAGAGGTAAGAACTTTGTTGAATTTAAGAGTACTCTGTTACCGCTTCAAACCAAATGTACTAGTTTCGATGAAAACGATTAAAAATGTATGATCAGTGTTACGTGGTTATACAATATATTATATCGGAACTGAAATTATAAAATTAAGCACTTTATTTAGACGCCAGTAGTAAAATTATAATAAGCCTTGCTTTGGTATCGAGCGTCTTGGTTTCGATCACCAGCTAGCCTATTAGTACTTATTATTTCTTTAGGATAAGTTTTTATCCGAATCATTTGTTGTGTAAAGTACGAGTAATTTTGGAATAATATGAAAAACCGTATTTTCAAATCAGTTCTGTTCAGTATATTGAAATCAACATATGCTCTTTGTCTTCAATACTATTTTTGGGTATATTGTACGTTATGGTTAACGGTGTTGCCTGGTTCGTGTATCAAGTTACTTTTTTTTTCAAATTATGTTATGCTTGTGGTCCTGGCAATTCGTTTTGCAGTCTCGATTTTCGATCTTGATTACTTCGTGGAGAAATTTATGTTTGAAGCAGAACAAATTATCTTTTAACAATATAATCTATTCGGGATTTCCGTTAGAAATGAATAACTAACGGGATCATAGCCAAACAAAATAAACTAGTGGAATCAAGGTCACATAAAATAAACTATGAAAAAATAAACGCCCCAGGTACCCTTACAGAATATTCTAGAAAAAAAAACAATATGCTTGCATAAATTTAGAAGTTTATTCGAGACTGAAATGTATAAACAACTAAACATTCTTCATCTGAAAACCGATCTGAATGGATCAGAACCTAAGGATGGTCACTTATGTGTCTTCGAAATGTTGTGAGACTGGAAATAAATGTCAGTCACTTACCACTTGGCGAAAAACTAGATATTTACAAACAGATTAATTAAATTATTAATTAACAGCATACCTTTGCTTTATCGACCTCACTAAGGCATTTGATAGAGTTAGACTGGAATAAGTGATTAAAATACTCAGTGAGAAAAATGTCCCCTCAAACTTAATAAAAATCATACAAGGATTAAATACCAATAGCTACAACAGGATTAAAGTAAAGAATGACCTGACAAATGCCGTCCCTACTCCGATTGGAATTAGACTAGGGGATAGCTTAAACCCGTTCCTCTTCAATATTATAATGGACAAACTAATTGAGGAAGTTGCAGACATGGACGTACGATACAGACTGGGAGACAAAAAGTCAGCATTGTATGCTACGCAGACATGCAGTACTCACCGCAGAATCCGAAGATGACCTCCAAAGGATGTTATATAGACTCCATCAAACCTCACTAAAATGTAACATGTTGATATTTACGGACAAAACGAAGAGCCTCACAATATCTAGGACCCCGGTGAGATGCAAACTAGCAGTGAATAACAAAATAATAGAGCAAATGATGGAGTTTAGGTATCTTGGAGTGAGCATCAGTAGCAATGGAAATTTGTATGATGAAACCTTCAGACAGGTCAATAAGGAGCCTACAATATCGGGATGCCTAAGAACACCGGTGTGGAATAATAAACACATGAGAATAGAAAGTAAAATAAGAATATATTAGAAGTAAAATTAGAATAGAAAGTAAAATTAGAATATACTATAAAAGAAGAAAAATTAAATTTTTCTTCTTTTTTTCGTTCTTGTTGACAGTTAACCTGAGGTGGTATATGTGGGTTTACTTTTTATTTTGTTTTTTTTTAGTCTATATGTATAAGGCTGTGGGCTGAAAGCCACTCGATGTCCTTGCGGTCGGGCTCGCCCTACATTAGTGGAGTGTATCTCGGCCGGGAGAATGTTGTGGGATGTGCACGGACCTTTTAATGTATTCTTTCTTAAATGTATTTTCTGCAGTTTTTTTAAGATATGTTATATGTGCTATTTCAGAATGAATTTATTATATATAGTGTCAAGGAACCTTTATTTATTTGTTTGAATTAAACTGAGGTGGTATTTGCGGATTCGCTTTTTTTTCTGTCATCTATTTATTTTCTTCTTATTCTACATGTGCAAGGGGGTGGACTGAAAACATCTGATGTCTTCGCGGCTGGGCTCGCCCTATATTGGTGGGGTGTCGTGGCCGGAGGGATGTTATTAGATGAGTTCAGACCTTTTGATAGCTTCTCTCTTAAACGTATTTTCTGACATTTATGTGATTTTGAAGTGTATTTGAATATATTAGGTGCATACTATGTTGCTACCAATAAACTATGCTATCACCTATCACACTAGAGACCTTGGCAGACACATCTAGAACAAAATCACTCCTGAGAACCTAGGAAATGAAAACACTGAGATGTATAACCGGAAACACACTAAGAGATAGAATCAGAAACACCGAAATATGGAGAAAGTGTAGTACGGAAGACATCGTCAGGTGGGGAAGACAACGAAGGCGATACTGGAACGAACATGTAAACAGAATGCAAGACGACAGACTTCCACGTGTCGCCCTTCAAGGGTACCCAACCAAAAGAAGATTACCGGGAAGACCTCCGAAGAGATGTCGTGACAGCTGGCAGTCCACGTCACAAGAAGAGGAAAAAGCGGAACAAACAGATCATGATCTATAGGAGGAGGAAGAAGAAAAGAAGATTAATTGATATAGTCGTAATTTGTCGTATTTTCAAGATATATTACAGAAGCTTTTTAATATGAATATTCATAATATTTAAAATATCTTGCTGAAAAATAATTCGGTATCTCAGGTGAAAAAAATTAAAACTTATTCTATGACGTGAAAAAGCAAATTTCACAATCTTATAAGCTCCGCTTCAAAACTCTTATTGATTAAAATTCTTTTCACATTTATTATAAATAACATTTTACGGGATAATAAAACAATTTTCCTTAATTTTATTTTAATGACATTGTACTCGTATTATTTTAAAATATGTTTTTTATCGTGTTATGAAGTGAGATATTAGCTATTTTTGTGATAACTGCAAGGTAGTTAATAATTTTACGGTTACTGCAAGGTAGTTAATAAAACATCTTCGTTAAGACGATGCTCATTAAAAAATGCTGGAATTATTTCACTTAATACCATTAAAAATTAAACGAATTAATACAAAAAACGTATTGATTGAAATGATTATCAGCAAATATGTTAAGAAAAGTTTAAAGTTCCTTTTCGTGACCCCAAAAAAACTTTAGATCTGTGGCTACAAATATTATATTTCAATACTTTTAAGCCCTCTTTGAATAGGAAAATGAGTATGCAGCAATCAATGCACCATCCACCAATCAGCTCTCAAAATGCATAGTCCTTAAAAAATAGGAATATGTATATAGTTTCTAAGCAGGAAAATTCGTCCAGGGTTTCTTGAGGATACGTCTTTAAATCCACATCTCAAAAATCAGGATTTCACGTGATTCAATGGCAAAATACATTTGGGAGACCAGATTGCAGTGGAACGTGCATATCGCTAAATCACCGGAAGAGTATGTTTGCTGATCGTTGCTTGAGATTTCGTCCTTTAAGAGAGTTGTGAGGACTATATTTGATAAATTGCTTAGTTCACGTCCTCGATATTGTAAATTCCCGATATGTCATGTGTTATAAACCGCGTGGCCAGACAGATGACTCACATGTTGTTTTTCTGAAATAAGGGAGATAAAATATTTTTAGAATACTATCGGTAAGATTAGGTCAATAAAAATCTCTTAGGTGGTCACCCTCGGGCCCCACCCAAATTTTTAGTAACACGAAGTTATTCTTTTGAAAATTTAATAGCAAGATATCTTAAAATCCAAACGGTTCAGGATTGAGTAATAAAATATCCTCGTCCCATTGTCCTGAATTGTAAAGAATACCATTGTCATTGTTTTTTTATTTTAAATAGATGGATGCGATATTTTTAACTACTAGAAGGGTTCGATAATAAAATCTGCTTTGTCACGAAACACCGCTTGCTGTCTGAGACAGCCAGGTACATTTTCCTGGAAAGATCTTTCAATGACGACATGGTAAAGTGCAATTTTTGTTCACGATTGGCGCCACTCGTATTGGTAAGAGAGATAGAAATAATTGTCCTCTCTCTCTCTCGCGATTTTCTTTCAAAGGGGGAGTAATAGCTCTCCAGCTTCATTTTTTTCCATTCGAGACTTGGTGCTGGACGGACGTTGCTTCAACGCTGCTGACACGGAATACTACCCGTATTCATAGCTGCATTTCTCTGCCGTATCACAAACGCTTCAAGACGACATCTTCAATTTTGGGTGAATATTATTTCCTTGTATTTAATGCTGGATTTCGTGACAGGACCTTGTGCCCTGGCTTTACTTAAATTCAAATTTGCTATTGTAAACCCCCTTGTTAGAATTCACAACACAATCTACGAGCCATTGATTCGGGAACCGAACTTAAAACTTTTTTTTCTTGACATACGTTCAAGGTTTTTTTTATTAATCCATTTATATAATAAACTGTTTTGTTTTTAAAATTATATCTCGTTTAATTGTGCCCCTTGTCCCGCTGAGAATTGAGACAGAGTTACTCAGAGTACCAATAACCCTACGAACTCCTGAGATCACCTTCACCCGGCTGAGCAGAGCAGGCGTCACACCTGGTAAGATTGGAATTTGGTAAACTTGATTTACGTAATCAAATGTGTACATTATATTATTCTAAAAACTAGGAAAAGGTGTGACAGAGTCTGCTCTCTAAACCGTGCATTATACAATTAATTGTCTTTTTAATATTATAATTGTGCTTTTTATTTTCATTTATACAGTTTTTGGCCTTTTATTGCATTGTATTAGATTTTTGTTATACTACCACATACCAATATGTTCTAATCAAACAGAAAGATGTGTTATTGCATTATATAACACATTCGTTGTATTCCGTATCACAAGCTTATTGTCGCGTTATTGAGGCCGTACGTGGAAACCAAAAATAATTCCTTTCTGAATAAAGCCTTGTGCCAACGCTTATCGAACGCGCAAACTCGGGGTTATAAGACATGCGTCTTACCGACTAATATATGGAAGTCGTTATAGTATTTTTAAATGAAGATTTTACTATCATTCATATTGGTGTGTTGTACGATTATATTAAACTTTCGTTCTATACAATTCTTCCGATCAACCAGAAAGGTTTGTAAATAAGTCATAAGTGAAAACCAAACAAAAACACTTTTTTTTATTTAGGTTCTAACATGTATCTAAATCGCAACCCTCAAAGCTGAAGCCTTGGTCATGGAAGTCAGTCTTATAACACTATATTACTCGTATATTATATTTATCTGAAAATGTTTTAAGTTATTTCAAGTCGTTTATTTATGATCAATGTTGAATTATAGCTTTGTTCATATTACCGTACAAAAAATACAAGACTGAGGCTGAGGCTAAAAAACTCGCCAATAAAATTCCCAACACACCTAGGGAACCACTTAAAATTTGGATTTTCATTTATTTTTATTATATATCTTTAACATACATATTCAACGTGATAGTATATTATAACAAAGACGGAGGGTGCGCCGCGGTTGTTGACCATAGAATAAGTGTAGGATGGATGAACTTCAGATCGGTAACAGAAGTCTTGTGTGACCAAATGTCTATAAAACTGAAAGGAAAGGTATACCAGAGTATCGTTAGACCCGCAATTATGTATGGCTCAGAATGCTAGACTATGTAAAGCTCCTACTCTAGGCAACTTGAAACAGCTGAAATGCAAATGCTTAGGTGGTCGTCAGGAGGATCGTCAGGAAATATAAAATTAAGAGCTCACGCATTCATGGTAGCCTGGGAGTCACTGACATAAATAGTAAGCGGGAAGAGCGACAGCTGAGATGGTACGGGCACATAAGACGGAGACCACCAGACCATACTGTAAATCAGGCGATATCTGTGGATCTTTCTCGACAGCCGTCCAGAGGAAGACCAAAGAACTCCTGGATGACTCAATGCTCCAAAATCCTGCAGAGAAACGGCCTGGACTAAAGCGACACCCAGAACCGAAGAATATACAACTTGAGAACGAGAAGAGCCGACCCCAACAGCCTACCTAGGCAATGAGTTGGAACAGTGCCAGGAAGAAGGAGCATATTATAACAATCTAAGTATTTATTTTATTATTTATATTCATAGTGTCTCCTTCAAAGTAGTTTCCATAGGATAAAATACACTTTTGCCAACGTTTTTTTCCAATCCGCAAAACATTTGTACGGTACGGTAGAATATGGTAGCTGCGGCATCACAATGGTGTAAAACATTAAAAAAACATTTTAAAATAAAAAAATCTCAACGCACCAAAATGCGTAGTAAATACTTGCCTGTCAAACACTTACTGCCCATCCAATATGGCTGAAAATTGAAATGTACGTCACAGACAGTGTCGCCAAAATAACAAAAAAAGTTGGGATCCATCATAAATAAACAACTCACGAAACTCAAAAGCTTTCGTTATTTTTTTATCATCCCTCATATATGACAATTAAAAAGATAATTGTTTTATCAAAACAACTACCTACAATTCCTATGAAAGCTCAATATACTTTTTTTTAAATATTTTTTTAAATGTTGAATATGTAAACGAGAAAGACTAAAAATGAGAAAGAGTTAAAAAGAGAGAGCCCGGAAAATATAAGAAGAGCACGTGGCAGATTAGTCTACTTATTGGCAGTATGAAAAGAGACAGACCAGAAAATATAAGAAGAGCACGTGGCAGATAAGTCTACTTATTGGCAGTATAAAAAGAGACAGCCCGGAAAATATAAGAAGAGCACGTGGCAGATTAGCTTACTTATTGGTAGTATAAAAAGAGACAGCCCGGAAAATATAAGAAGAGCACGTGGCAGATTAGTCTACTTATTGGCAGTATGAAAAGAGACAGACCAGAAAATATAAGAAGAGCACGTGGCAGATTAGTCTACTTATTGGCAGTATAAAAAGAGACAGCGCGGAAAATATAAGAAGAGCACGTGGCAGATTAGCTTACTTATTGGTAGTATAAAAAGAGAC
Source organism: Odontocerum albicorne (assembly GCA_949825065.1). Classification (NCBI taxonomy): domain Eukaryota; kingdom Metazoa; phylum Arthropoda; class Insecta; order Trichoptera; family Odontoceridae; genus Odontocerum; species Odontocerum albicorne. Next base: position 23,314,380 of record OX463842.1, on the reverse strand, counting down.
AGCCCGGAAAATATAAGAAGAGCACGTGGCAGATTAGTCTACTTATTGGCAGTATGAAAAGAGACAGACCAGAAAATATAAGAAGAGCACGTGGCAGATTAGTCTACTTATTGGCTGTATGAAAAGAGACAGACCAGAAAATATAAGAAGAGCACGTGGCAGATAAGTCTACTTATTGGCAGTATAAAAAGAGACAGCGCGGAAAATATAAGAAGAGCACGTGGCAGATTAGCTTACTTATTGGTAGTATAAAAAGAGACAGCCCGGAAAATATAAGAAGAGCATGTGGCAGATTAGTCTACTTATTGGCAGTATAAAAAATCAATATTTCTATATATCAAATAGTGGCCAGGAAAACGTTCAAATATATTTACGAATATACGAGTATAATATAATACAAGCTTAAATAATTACACAATTCGTTGATTCAATAAGAAACTCATTAATCATGGTTGACGTATTTTATTCCATTAATACAAGAATTTTTGATTTTGAAATGAAAATTATTTCATTTTTCAACGTAATTGCTAGATAACTTTCCAAGAACTTTATCGATAACATTTTGATGGAGGGATATCAACAACTAATTGATGTTTATCCGAATCATTTATCATAAACACCACCAAAGTCTGACAGCCAAAAATCTCGAAAAAAATGATTAGCGTTTTTTATCTTTTCTTTATTCTGAAAATCTTAAGAAAAGGCCTTTTAAGTAAATTTGCATTCAATATAAATTAAACTTTTTTATTGAATTAAAAAAATATTTTTTAGACGTCATATAAAGCTCCAAATAACATTTTACTATTAAAGGACTTGTTTCATTTATGGACTTATGATAATATAAGCCAGAATTAAAATACTGGATTTGGTCAACATGCGCCACAACACATTCAAACAAAAAGGCCTAAAAGTAAAATAGCCTCGGAACTCGTTAGAAATGGAAATTAAATAATTTTAAAATGAAAATTATACTTAAATCTGAATGCAAATGAAAATCGTACTTTAATCGAATACAAATGAAAAGCAATTTAAACAAAGAAAAATATACTTTATTCTAAAATTCTGAAAAACTAATAACATACTATATACTGAATGGTTAACTTTTTTATACATAAAATTATCAACTTTCCCATAAATTGTCCTGATTTGGTTAGCTTTTTCGATGTTCGAGTGCTTTCAGTACATACTCGCCAAAGGGTTTTTTTTTCTTTTGTAAACAAAGAACCTCGAATGACCAACAAAATTCTTCTACCTATATACATAACATACATAGAATGCATATTTTGGGAATTCAATTTGCTGAGAAAGCCAATATATTTGATCATAGGTAGTCAGCTATAAAAGAAGGCAGATTGCATAATTTATAAAATGTTACATTTGTGCTGTACATCTTTGCGTGCGAATGTCAAGAGTGACGCTCGGTGTGGTGAGGTTCGAATAGTCCGACTCGAGACTGTTCCGTGTCATATAATCGACTGTGTATATTGTTATTTTTTTTAAACATATTTTTTTTTTATTATTACACATGACAAGAAATATACACAATTTGAGAAAAAACAGCAGGTAATTTGATTTGGACATATAATTTTAATGGATCTGGGTTTGTTGCCTTTCATTTGTCGTATCCCCAGTAAACTAGGCTTTTGCCTGTATCTCACTGAGGATATTTAGCATGAAAAAATAAATCGATACTTCTTTCCGATTTTTGATAACACAAAAAACCCCGTTGCACGCTCTCATCAACCTGACAAACAGTGACACTCAACTACAACTGGAAACATCCTGCGAAACTCAACTCCTCACACATTATCGCTCCAGAAAGACTAAAAATATTCATCCCACAATATACTGCACACAATCATAAGAATAAAAATCAAAACAAATTCAAAACAAAAAAAAGAAAAACACACAAAAACACAAATACAATAACAGCCAAAATTAAAACAATAATAAGAGACCCACACTCACGAGCTCACATAAATCCTTTCCACTCGTCATTCATCCTGAAAGCCCAAGTACTCAAAATCCTGTCGCAATAACAACCACGCTCCGATCGACTGTCTAAATGGTTTTCCTACCTTTACTTTTATTGAAGTCGGCACGCCATTGTATGTAATGGGAGCCAAATAAGCATATTGCCTTTGGGCAAAAGAGGTTTTAACTCTAGGGATGGTGAACATTTCATTAGTTGCCATGCGTGTCATGTGTGTCTGCTGAGTTTGCATCTTCCCCTCCTCTCGATGGTAGTGCCAGAGAATGGATTTGAGATGTAAATTGGCTATGTTCAGGACCTGATACTCTCTGAAAAGCTCCGCCGTGGGATACCGAGCAGGAAGTTTATTGATTATTTTCACAATCAATTTTTGGGAAACCTGTAATATGTGTTTCTGGGTTAAGGTGCATCCCCCCCAAACTGATATACCGTAAGAAAGTGCTGACTGACATAAGGCGAAGTATATACTTTTAAGAATATTTTCACTGAGCACATTTCGAATCATACGGAATATGTATCCTAGTTTTCTGATTTTTGCGCTCAAAGTGTTAATATGGACCTCCCAACGAAGGAACTGGTCAACATAAACTCCAAGGTACTTTATACTATCAACCCTTTCCAAGGAAACACAACTACAGTCAGACATGGGTGAACAAGTGTGTAGTGTTATGTATTTATTTGTAGGTGCTTGAGTTCTTGTAGATATGCTAAATGTGATGTATTTAGTTTTTTGGGAATTTAGAGTCAATAAATTTGAGTCCATCCATTCTTTAACTACACGCAATTCTTCGTTAGCCTTTAAGAATACATCATCCCATTCATAACAAACCATTTTCATTATATTTTACAATTATTATGGTAAAATATAATGAAAATGGTTTGTTATATTGTATAATAGTTTTTTGTATTTTTATTAAAAAATGTGTTAAAAATAATCTACTAAAAAGCATTTTTAACGGTTACCCTTATAAATAAAAACTGGAGTTTTAATTAAATTTGTCTGAAAGAATGAGTCACATTTTTACCACCTTTTTAGAAATATGTGAACAAGAGCTTTAAATTTACGCTTTCAAAAAATGATTTTAAACCACTCCAAAAAATTACACTACACGCCCAAATATAAATTTGTTGTACTTTACACATAAAAAAACTAGAAAAAGTATACATACAAACCGCATAGTATAAAAACAGCTTCCACTTAATACTGACTTGATAATAATTATAACATGAAACCTTGATTAAAACAAAACCAGATAAAACGGTTCAATTTGGAACGTTGTGCCTACTTTATCAAGAAAATGTGGTCAATATATTGGTGCTCATGAGACAAATAGCTTTAATTTGTGTCTCTGGGGTCGCTTGATCTCTTCTCTAATGAGACACTAAATTCACCCAGGAGACCGATTACAATGTAAGAAAACTTTTTAAGTTCGTGTCCTTTTATCACAATGTATAATTTCGCTGATAAGGGATTTTTTTTTATGTTTTTCTACGTAGAGGTATTGATATGGTTCTTTCACGCTGACTGATTATTCATTTATAATTAAGAGAAGTTTCTTGATTACTATCTGTCATACCTAGTATTTTATAATTTAATTTTTTAACAAGTTTTGTATATATGTTCAATGATTTCCTTAGCTGTTTTCCAGTAGTTGAAAATGCTATAATTAATTGCAGTTTTTATTTGGTTTTAATGAGGGCTGAACTTTTAAACGTATTGAAACTATCATCCTCAGGGTGGTGTCAAAAGATTTTATCGATATTCAATTGTGTTTTTAAATTATGAGGATAATGGTTGCAACGTTTTCGAAACGTCAGTCATAATTAAAGCCAAATTAGCATGACAACAATTCCAAACAAAAAAACCATTTCAAACAGGTTCTGTATATTCTCGTTTATTTTCACAGTTTGCTGAAGCGCTGAGAGATGATATGGTAAGAGGTAAGAACTTTGTTGAATTTAAGAGTACTCTGTTACCGCTTCAAACCAAATGTACTAGTTTCGATGAAAACGATTAAAAATGTATGATCAGTGTTACGTGGTTATACAATATATTATATCGGAACTGAAATTATAAAATTAAGCACTTTATTTAGACGCCAGTAGTAAAATTATAATAAGCCTTGCTTTGGTATCGAGCGTCTTGGTTTCGATCACCAGCTAGCCTATTAGTACTTATTATTTCTTTAGGATAAGTTTTTATCCGAATCATTTGTTGTGTAAAGTACGAGTAATTTTGGAATAATATGAAAAACCGTATTTTCAAATCAGTTCTGTTCAGTATATTGAAATCAACATATGCTCTTTGTCTTCAATACTATTTTTGGGTATATTGTACGTTATGGTTAACGGTGTTGCCTGGTTCGTGTATCAAGTTACTTTTTTTTTCAAATTATGTTATGCTTGTGGTCCTGGCAATTCGTTTTGCAGTCTCGATTTTCGATCTTGATTACTTCGTGGAGAAATTTATGTTTGAAGCAGAACAAATTATCTTTTAACAATATAATCTATTCGGGATTTCCGTTAGAAATGAATAACTAACGGGATCATAGCCAAACAAAATAAACTAGTGGAATCAAGGTCACATAAAATAAACTATGAAAAAATAAACGCCCCAGGTACCCTTACAGAATATTCTAGAAAAAAAAACAATATGCTTGCATAAATTTAGAAGTTTATTCGAGACTGAAATGTATAAACAACTAAACATTCTTCATCTGAAAACCGATCTGAATGGATCAGAACCTAAGGATGGTCACTTATGTGTCTTCGAAATGTTGTGAGACTGGAAATAAATGTCAGTCACTTACCACTTGGCGAAAAACTAGATATTTACAAACAGATTAATTAAATTATTAATTAACAGCATACCTTTGCTTTATCGACCTCACTAAGGCATTTGATAGAGTTAGACTGGAATAAGTGATTAAAATACTCAGTGAGAAAAATGTCCCCTCAAACTTAATAAAAATCATACAAGGATTAAATACCAATAGCTACAACAGGATTAAAGTAAAGAATGACCTGACAAATGCCGTCCCTACTCCGATTGGAATTAGACTAGGGGATAGCTTAAACCCGTTCCTCTTCAATATTATAATGGACAAACTAATTGAGGAAGTTGCAGACATGGACGTACGATACAGACTGGGAGACAAAAAGTCAGCATTGTATGCTACGCAGACATGCAGTACTCACCGCAGAATCCGAAGATGACCTCCAAAGGATGTTATATAGACTCCATCAAACCTCACTAAAATGTAACATGTTGATATTTACGGACAAAACGAAGAGCCTCACAATATCTAGGACCCCGGTGAGATGCAAACTAGCAGTGAATAACAAAATAATAGAGCAAATGATGGAGTTTAGGTATCTTGGAGTGAGCATCAGTAGCAATGGAAATTTGTATGATGAAACCTTCAGACAGGTCAATAAGGAGCCTACAATATCGGGATGCCTAAGAACACCGGTGTGGAATAATAAACACATGAGAATAGAAAGTAAAATAAGAATATATTAGAAGTAAAATTAGAATAGAAAGTAAAATTAGAATATACTATAAAAGAAGAAAAATTAAATTTTTCTTCTTTTTTTCGTTCTTGTTGACAGTTAACCTGAGGTGGTATATGTGGGTTTACTTTTTATTTTGTTTTTTTTTAGTCTATATGTATAAGGCTGTGGGCTGAAAGCCACTCGATGTCCTTGCGGTCGGGCTCGCCCTACATTAGTGGAGTGTATCTCGGCCGGGAGAATGTTGTGGGATGTGCACGGACCTTTTAATGTATTCTTTCTTAAATGTATTTTCTGCAGTTTTTTTAAGATATGTTATATGTGCTATTTCAGAATGAATTTATTATATATAGTGTCAAGGAACCTTTATTTATTTGTTTGAATTAAACTGAGGTGGTATTTGCGGATTCGCTTTTTTTTCTGTCATCTATTTATTTTCTTCTTATTCTACATGTGCAAGGGGGTGGACTGAAAACATCTGATGTCTTCGCGGCTGGGCTCGCCCTATATTGGTGGGGTGTCGTGGCCGGAGGGATGTTATTAGATGAGTTCAGACCTTTTGATAGCTTCTCTCTTAAACGTATTTTCTGACATTTATGTGATTTTGAAGTGTATTTGAATATATTAGGTGCATACTATGTTGCTACCAATAAACTATGCTATCACCTATCACACTAGAGACCTTGGCAGACACATCTAGAACAAAATCACTCCTGAGAACCTAGGAAATGAAAACACTGAGATGTATAACCGGAAACACACTAAGAGATAGAATCAGAAACACCGAAATATGGAGAAAGTGTAGTACGGAAGACATCGTCAGGTGGGGAAGACAACGAAGGCGATACTGGAACGAACATGTAAACAGAATGCAAGACGACAGACTTCCACGTGTCGCCCTTCAAGGGTACCCAACCAAAAGAAGATTACCGGGAAGACCTCCGAAGAGATGTCGTGACAGCTGGCAGTCCACGTCACAAGAAGAGGAAAAAGCGGAACAAACAGATCATGATCTATAGGAGGAGGAAGAAGAAAAGAAGATTAATTGATATAGTCGTAATTTGTCGTATTTTCAAGATATATTACAGAAGCTTTTTAATATGAATATTCATAATATTTAAAATATCTTGCTGAAAAATAATTCGGTATCTCAGGTGAAAAAAATTAAAACTTATTCTATGACGTGAAAAAGCAAATTTCACAATCTTATAAGCTCCGCTTCAAAACTCTTATTGATTAAAATTCTTTTCACATTTATTATAAATAACATTTTACGGGATAATAAAACAATTTTCCTTAATTTTATTTTAATGACATTGTACTCGTATTATTTTAAAATATGTTTTTTATCGTGTTATGAAGTGAGATATTAGCTATTTTTGTGATAACTGCAAGGTAGTTAATAATTTTACGGTTACTGCAAGGTAGTTAATAAAACATCTTCGTTAAGACGATGCTCATTAAAAAATGCTGGAATTATTTCACTTAATACCATTAAAAATTAAACGAATTAATACAAAAAACGTATTGATTGAAATGATTATCAGCAAATATGTTAAGAAAAGTTTAAAGTTCCTTTTCGTGACCCCAAAAAAACTTTAGATCTGTGGCTACAAATATTATATTTCAATACTTTTAAGCCCTCTTTGAATAGGAAAATGAGTATGCAGCAATCAATGCACCATCCACCAATCAGCTCTCAAAATGCATAGTCCTTAAAAAATAGGAATATGTATATAGTTTCTAAGCAGGAAAATTCGTCCAGGGTTTCTTGAGGATACGTCTTTAAATCCACATCTCAAAAATCAGGATTTCACGTGATTCAATGGCAAAATACATTTGGGAGACCAGATTGCAGTGGAACGTGCATATCGCTAAATCACCGGAAGAGTATGTTTGCTGATCGTTGCTTGAGATTTCGTCCTTTAAGAGAGTTGTGAGGACTATATTTGATAAATTGCTTAGTTCACGTCCTCGATATTGTAAATTCCCGATATGTCATGTGTTATAAACCGCGTGGCCAGACAGATGACTCACATGTTGTTTTTCTGAAATAAGGGAGATAAAATATTTTTAGAATACTATCGGTAAGATTAGGTCAATAAAAATCTCTTAGGTGGTCACCCTCGGGCCCCACCCAAATTTTTAGTAACACGAAGTTATTCTTTTGAAAATTTAATAGCAAGATATCTTAAAATCCAAACGGTTCAGGATTGAGTAATAAAATATCCTCGTCCCATTGTCCTGAATTGTAAAGAATACCATTGTCATTGTTTTTTTATTTTAAATAGATGGATGCGATATTTTTAACTACTAGAAGGGTTCGATAATAAAATCTGCTTTGTCACGAAACACCGCTTGCTGTCTGAGACAGCCAGGTACATTTTCCTGGAAAGATCTTTCAATGACGACATGGTAAAGTGCAATTTTTGTTCACGATTGGCGCCACTCGTATTGGTAAGAGAGATAGAAATAATTGTCCTCTCTCTCTCTCGCGATTTTCTTTCAAAGGGGGAGTAATAGCTCTCCAGCTTCATTTTTTTCCATTCGAGACTTGGTGCTGGACGGACGTTGCTTCAACGCTGCTGACACGGAATACTACCCGTATTCATAGCTGCATTTCTCTGCCGTATCACAAACGCTTCAAGACGACATCTTCAATTTTGGGTGAATATTATTTCCTTGTATTTAATGCTGGATTTCGTGACAGGACCTTGTGCCCTGGCTTTACTTAAATTCAAATTTGCTATTGTAAACCCCCTTGTTAGAATTCACAACACAATCTACGAGCCATTGATTCGGGAACCGAACTTAAAACTTTTTTTTCTTGACATACGTTCAAGGTTTTTTTTATTAATCCATTTATATAATAAACTGTTTTGTTTTTAAAATTATATCTCGTTTAATTGTGCCCCTTGTCCCGCTGAGAATTGAGACAGAGTTACTCAGAGTACCAATAACCCTACGAACTCCTGAGATCACCTTCACCCGGCTGAGCAGAGCAGGCGTCACACCTGGTAAGATTGGAATTTGGTAAACTTGATTTACGTAATCAAATGTGTACATTATATTATTCTAAAAACTAGGAAAAGGTGTGACAGAGTCTGCTCTCTAAACCGTGCATTATACAATTAATTGTCTTTTTAATATTATAATTGTGCTTTTTATTTTCATTTATACAGTTTTTGGCCTTTTATTGCATTGTATTAGATTTTTGTTATACTACCACATACCAATATGTTCTAATCAAACAGAAAGATGTGTTATTGCATTATATAACACATTCGTTGTATTCCGTATCACAAGCTTATTGTCGCGTTATTGAGGCCGTACGTGGAAACCAAAAATAATTCCTTTCTGAATAAAGCCTTGTGCCAACGCTTATCGAACGCGCAAACTCGGGGTTATAAGACATGCGTCTTACCGACTAATATATGGAAGTCGTTATAGTATTTTTAAATGAAGATTTTACTATCATTCATATTGGTGTGTTGTACGATTATATTAAACTTTCGTTCTATACAATTCTTCCGATCAACCAGAAAGGTTTGTAAATAAGTCATAAGTGAAAACCAAACAAAAACACTTTTTTTTATTTAGGTTCTAACATGTATCTAAATCGCAACCCTCAAAGCTGAAGCCTTGGTCATGGAAGTCAGTCTTATAACACTATATTACTCGTATATTATATTTATCTGAAAATGTTTTAAGTTATTTCAAGTCGTTTATTTATGATCAATGTTGAATTATAGCTTTGTTCATATTACCGTACAAAAAATACAAGACTGAGGCTGAGGCTAAAAAACTCGCCAATAAAATTCCCAACACACCTAGGGAACCACTTAAAATTTGGATTTTCATTTATTTTTATTATATATCTTTAACATACATATTCAACGTGATAGTATATTATAACAAAGACGGAGGGTGCGCCGCGGTTGTTGACCATAGAATAAGTGTAGGATGGATGAACTTCAGATCGGTAACAGAAGTCTTGTGTGACCAAATGTCTATAAAACTGAAAGGAAAGGTATACCAGAGTATCGTTAGACCCGCAATTATGTATGGCTCAGAATGCTAGACTATGTAAAGCTCCTACTCTAGGCAACTTGAAACAGCTGAAATGCAAATGCTTAGGTGGTCGTCAGGAGGATCGTCAGGAAATATAAAATTAAGAGCTCACGCATTCATGGTAGCCTGGGAGTCACTGACATAAATAGTAAGCGGGAAGAGCGACAGCTGAGATGGTACGGGCACATAAGACGGAGACCACCAGACCATACTGTAAATCAGGCGATATCTGTGGATCTTTCTCGACAGCCGTCCAGAGGAAGACCAAAGAACTCCTGGATGACTCAATGCTCCAAAATCCTGCAGAGAAACGGCCTGGACTAAAGCGACACCCAGAACCGAAGAATATACAACTTGAGAACGAGAAGAGCCGACCCCAACAGCCTACCTAGGCAATGAGTTGGAACAGTGCCAGGAAGAAGGAGCATATTATAACAATCTAAGTATTTATTTTATTATTTATATTCATAGTGTCTCCTTCAAAGTAGTTTCCATAGGATAAAATACACTTTTGCCAACGTTTTTTTCCAATCCGCAAAACATTTGTACGGTACGGTAGAATATGGTAGCTGCGGCATCACAATGGTGTAAAACATTAAAAAAACATTTTAAAATAAAAAAATCTCAACGCACCAAAATGCGTAGTAAATACTTGCCTGTCAAACACTTACTGCCCATCCAATATGGCTGAAAATTGAAATGTACGTCACAGACAGTGTCGCCAAAATAACAAAAAAAGTTGGGATCCATCATAAATAAACAACTCACGAAACTCAAAAGCTTTCGTTATTTTTTTATCATCCCTCATATATGACAATTAAAAAGATAATTGTTTTATCAAAACAACTACCTACAATTCCTATGAAAGCTCAATATACTTTTTTTTAAATATTTTTTTAAATGTTGAATATGTAAACGAGAAAGACTAAAAATGAGAAAGAGTTAAAAAGAGAGAGCCCGGAAAATATAAGAAGAGCACGTGGCAGATTAGTCTACTTATTGGCAGTATGAAAAGAGACAGACCAGAAAATATAAGAAGAGCACGTGGCAGATAAGTCTACTTATTGGCAGTATAAAAAGAGACAGCCCGGAAAATATAAGAAGAGCACGTGGCAGATTAGCTTACTTATTGGTAGTATAAAAAGAGACAGCCCGGAAAATATAAGAAGAGCACGTGGCAGATTAGTCTACTTATTGGCAGTATGAAAAGAGACAGACCAGAAAATATAAGAAGAGCACGTGGCAGATTAGTCTACTTATTGGCAGTATAAAAAGAGACAGCGCGGAAAATATAAGAAGAGCACGTGGCAGATTAGCTTACTTATTGGTAGTATAAAAAGAGACAGCCCGGAAAATATAAGAAGAGCACGTGGCAGATTAGTCTACTTATTGGCAGTATGAAAAGAGACAGACCAGAAAATATAAGAAGAGCACGTGGCAGATTAGTCTACTTATTGGCTGTATGAAAAGAGACAGACCAGAAAATATAAGAAGAGCACGTGGCAGATAAGTCTACTTATTGGCAGTATAAAAAGAGACAGCGCGGAAAATATAAGAAGAGCACGTGGCAGATTAGCTTACTTATTGGTAGTATAAAAAGAGACAGCCCGGAAAATATAAGAAGAGCATGTGGCAGATTAGTCTACTTATTGGCAGTATAAAAAATCAATATTTCTATATATCAAATAGTGGCCAGGAAAACGTTCAAATATATTTACGAATATACGAGTATAATATAATACAAGCTTAAATAATTACACAATTCGTTGATTCAATAAGAAACTCATTAATCATGGTTGACGTATTTTATTCCATTAATACAAGAATTTTTGATTTTGAAATGAAAATTATTTCATTTTTCAACGTAATTGCTAGATAACTTTCCAAGAACTTTATCGATAACATTTTGATGGAGGGATATCAACAACTAATTGATGTTTATCCGAATCATTTATCATAAACACCACCAAAGTCTGACAGCCAAAAATCTCGAAAAAAATGATTAGCGTTTTTTATCTTTTCTTTATTCTGAAAATCTTAAGAAAAGGCCTTTTAAGTAAATTTGCATTCAATATAAATTAAACTTTTTTATTGAATTAAAAAAATATTTTTTAGACGTCATATAAAGCTCCAAATAACATTTTACTATTAAAGGACTTGTTTCATTTATGGACTTATGATAATATAAGCCAGAATTAAAATACTGGATTTGGTCAACATGCGCCACAACACATTCAAACAAAAAGGCCTAAAAGTAAAATAGCCTCGGAACTCGTTAGAAATGGAAATTAAATAATTTTAAAATGAAAATTATACTTAAATCTGAATGCAAATGAAAATCGTACTTTAATCGAATACAAATGAAAAGCAATTTAAACAAAGAAAAATATACTTTATTCTAAAATTCTGAAAAACTAATAACATACTATATACTGAATGGTTAACTTTTTTATACATAAAATTATCAACTTTCCCATAAATTGTCCTGATTTGGTTAGCTTTTTCGATGTTCGAGTGCTTTCAGTACATACTCGCCAAAGGGTTTTTTTTTCTTTTGTAAACAAAGAACCTCGAATGACCAACAAAATTCTTCTACCTATATACATAACATACATAGAATGCATATTTTGGGAATTCAATTTGCTGAGAAAGCCAATATATTTGATCATAGGTAGTCAGCTATAAAAGAAGGCAGATTGCATAATTTATAAAATGTTACATTTGTGCTGTACATCTTTGCGTGCGAATGTCAAGAGTGACGCTCGGTGTGGTGAGGTTCGAATAGTCCGACTCGAGACTGTTCCGTGTCATATAATCGACTGTGTATATTGTTATTTTTTTTAAACATATTTTTTTTTTATTATTACACATGACAAGAAATATACACAATTTGAGAAAAAACAGCAGGTAATTTGATTTGGACATATAATTTTAATGGATCTGGGTTTGTTGCCTTTCATTTGTCGTATCCCCAGTAAACTAGGCTTTTGCCTGTATCTCACTGAGGATATTTAGCATGAAAAAATAAATCGATACTTCTTTCCGATTTTTGATAACACAAAAAACCCCGTTGCACGCTCTCATCAACCTGACAAACAGTGACACTCAACTACAACTGGAAACATCCTGCGAAACTCAACTCCTCACACATTATCGCTCCAGAAAGACTAAAAATATTCATCCCACAATATACTGCACACAATCATAAGAATAAAAATCAAAACAAATTCAAAACAAAAAAAAGAAAAACACACAAAAACACAAATACAATAACAGCCAAAATTAAAACAATAATAAGAGACCCACACTCACGAGCTCACATAAATCCTTTCCACTCGTCATTCATCCTGAAAGCCCAAGTACTCAAAATCCTGTCGCAATAACAACCACGCTCCGATCGACTGTCTAAATGGTTTTCCTACCTTTACTTTTATTGAAGTCGGCACGCCATTGTATGTAATGGGAGCCAAATAAGCATATTGCCTTTGGGCAAAAGAGGTTTTAACTCTAGGGATGGTGAACATTTCATTAGTTGCCATGCGTGTCATGTGTGTCTGCTGAGTTTGCATCTTCCCCTCCTCTCGATGGTAGTGCCAGAGAATGGATTTGAGATGTAAATTGGCTATGTTCAGGACCTGATACTCTCTGAAAAGCTCCGCCGTGGGATACCGAGCAGGAAGTTTATTGATTATTTTCACAATCAATTTTTGGGAAACCTGTAATATGTGTTTCTGGGTTAAGGTGCATCCCCCCCAAACTGATATACCGTAAGAAAGTGCTGACTGACATAAGGCGAAGTATATACTTTTAAGAATATTTTCACTGAGCACATTTCGAATCATACGGAATATGTATCCTAGTTTTCTGATTTTTGCGCTCAAAGTGTTAATATGGACCTCCCAACGAAGGAACTGGTCAACATAAACTCCAAGGTACTTTATACTATCAACCCTTTCCAAGGAAACACAACTACAGTCAGACATGGGTGAACAAGTGTGTAGTGTTATGTATTTATTTGTAGGTGCTTGAGTTCTTGTAGATATGCTAAATGTGATGTATTTAGTTTTTTGGGAATTTAGAGTCAATAAATTTGAGTCCATCCATTCTTTAACTACACGCAATTCTTCGTTAGCCTTTAAGAATACATCATCCCATGTTCGGCCCTCGAATAGAAGAACCGTGTCGTCCGCAAAAGTAATAATCTTACCCCTGAGAGAAAGATTACACAACTGATTGACATATATCAGTAACAATATAGGTCCCAGAACACTACCTTGAGGTACTCCGAATCTTACAAAAAGAGGCTCACCAAATACACTATCACCCAATTTGACTCTCTGAGTTCTATCAGACAAGTAAGAAGAGAACCAACTAGAAGAGCGCCCACATATGCCCACCTCCATCAATCTGGTAAGTAATATTCGGTGAGACACTGTATCAAAAGCCTTTGCAAGGTCCAAAAAAACTGCCAAACATGCCTTCTTATTATCCAAAGTGTTGGTAACGCTGTTAACTAGACTAAGCAAAGCAGTTTCAGTTCCCACATTCCTTTGGAAACCAAACTGATTAGGAGAGATAATGTTGTGCATATTGAAAAATTTCATCAGTCGGTCCTTCACTATTTTCTCAATAATTTTTGAAAGAATGCTCAGCAGAGATATGGGTCTATAATTTTTTAAGTCATCCATCGAGCCTCCCTTGTGTATTGGGACAATATGCGAACGTTTTAATGCAGTTGGGAAAGTTACACCTCTAAAACTCAAATTGATCACATGTTTCAGTGGTAGTGCTATAAATCTTTGAGTATGTTTTACCAGTGCAGATGTAATCTGATCAGGCCCCGGGGCGCTACTTGCCTTAAGTGTGTTAATAGTCGCTAGAACTTCTTTCTCCGACGTTGGCGTTAGATAAAATGTATATTCGGGTACTCTTAAAGAATGAAGAATAGCGTCATTCAATGACTGTTCGGTCGTTTTGTTCCTATTAAGTATGTTACGTGAGAGATTATTGCCTACATTGGCGAAATATTCATTAATGCCACTACAAAGCTTTTGTGGTTCCTGTGTCAATGATACTTTTGTGCCATTGACTTGTGTACTTGTTTATTTATATGTTATTTTAATTGTTTTATTGTGTTGATGTGTCTTTTGATTTGATTTTATTGTAAATGTTGTATTTTTTTCATTTCGATTTTTTTTGTATAGAACGAAACATTCACTCCTTGTATTTTTATAATATGATTTTGAAGTACATTGCACCGTTGATGAAAATTAATAAGTAAATACCACTGTAAAATTACGATTAAATTAAACTTTTTTTAAATCAATGCAGGTAACCTAATGGAACTCATATCTGGAAAATTCATTTTCTTTTTGGTTTAAACAATTTACTCTGCTAGGAGTGCTTTGTAAAATTCAAATTTAAAATGATTCCTTCTTCTTGTCCAGGTACCATCAGCTATTAGAGATAGGTCGCACATCATGGCAATCTTTATCTTGTTTCCTGCAACCCTGTCCAGCTAAGGGATGTAACGTCTTTCTCCGCTTCGTTTGCCATTTATTTTTCCCTGGATGATTAATAGTGTAATAAAGTATCTTGTGCCTCTCATTGTGTGACCTAAAAACTGCAACTAACAAATCTTCATAGTTCTTAGCATTTTTTAGCACTTCCATACACATATTTGTAAACGATCCGTTCAGGGAATCGTGAGAATACTTCTGTAGATCCACATTTCAAAAAGGCTTGATTCTACATAATGTTTGCTGGTTCAGTGTCCACGTTTTAATTCCATTGAGAAGATCTAAGAAGATTTAGTGGCAAACAATATGTACTTCCGATTCTAGGCTCAGGCTTCAGTTTGTAAAAAGATACTTCATTTTAATAAAAGCGTTTCTCACTATCTCTAGCCTCACATTTATTTCCTTTTGTGGGGACCTATTTTTCGTTTTTTCATGTTCCCAAATATTTATATATTGATTGATAAAATGTAAATGTTTATTGTTAATAATAAAATGTATACGTGATATACGTTTTCTGAATACAAAACTATACCCATTAAGCATTTTGCATATTCATTTTAATCCCTTGTGTATTACAAATACAGTTATTTTTTTCAAACACTATTTGTAAGTAGTCTATATTTTTTTAACTGGAAGTGCCGTAAAGCCAACAAACCTTATATTATTTATTGGTATACTTTTAACGACAAATTAAAAATTTACCTAATTTGAACGCATTGACGGAGGATCTGCTTTCTAAACGGCACAGCATTAATGCCATCCATCCTATCGTGTAACTCATAACTTAGCATCGTCACTCCCATAATAGCCTTTGATTACTCCTCATCATCCATATGTGCACTCCGCGGATCGAATAGCAGTGATTAAGGGTAGTGCTTTTACGTCTCTTACTTGATCACTTCAACACATTGGGATTGTTCCTCTTGTGCGTCATCCTTCCACGTCTCTAGTAACCACAAATTTCTCCAAACTGTTTCCGTGGCCACGAGAAATTTGCCCAAAGAATCGGAGGACCACCGAAGGTACACTGATGACAATCTGTCGGTGGTTCTCAGTTCTTCGAGAATGGATGTGTTAGTGTGCTTTGCTGTCCGTGGAATTCGTAACATCCTTCTCCAGTACCACATTTCAAATGTTTCTATTCTACGTTTCTACGCCGTACATGAATATTGCGAAAAATAGAAACTTGCCTATTCGCATTTTTGTCGTGATGGTGATAGTTTTGCTCTTCAATATATTTTTCAGCTTTAACATTGCATTTTTTTACAAATTATCATTTATAATAATTATTATTAAAACTAAAATCATTCTTAGATGCTAAAATTAATTATTTGGAAAAAGAAAACTGCTTTTTTTTTTCAATTTCCATCCTAAAACTATTATAGTTCAACCGTTTAAAAAGTATCAAATTTAGTCCAACTGTTTAAAAAATAATTTTCAATAATTAAAAACGTATTATTAATTAGTTGTTGTAACTTAATATTATTCCCAAAGCCTATGTCTTCTCATAATAATTTGAAGTTGATTTCACTTTTTATTAATGAACCTCCAGCGTTGTTTAAAGTGCTGTGCAATAACAAGTTAAACAATGACCTTGCTAGCTAGCTCCACGTTAAATGGATTATTCCATTGCATTAGGCAGTCAGTCACCTTCAAACTTATTGCATTAGTTTTTTTTTTCTTAATGTATCCCAGAGTCTAAAACAGTGTATCGAAGTAGAAAATTATCTCTAGTTTTGTTTTAAAGACCTCGAGTTAGTGCGTTTGTTTTAGATGCGAATTTTGCTGATGTAGTTTTAACAACTTCTGAAGTTAAATAAGCTATGTCATTCAATTACATCAGGAAGACAAGTAGGTAAATTTATATGAAGCGCGTCTATAAAAACACATACGCACAGCACTTTAAATTAAATACGCTGGATAATCTGTCAGAGATATATTAAAACCATGAAAATAATACTTCTATGATTTACATTTATAAACAAAAGAAAATCGGAGAAAGTATATCACCATCATATCGTGTAGCTCATGGTTCCCGTGATAGCCATTGCCGACTCCTCTTTACCTATCCCTGCACTCCGCCGCTTAAAGGGCAGTTGTTAAGTGAAATCCAGTAACATTTGTCACTTGGTCAGTCCAATTCATTGGGACTGTATCTCTTGTGCATCATTCTTCCACCCTTCCAGTTACTACAATCCTCTCCCAACTGTCTCCTTGGCCACGAGTAATGTGCTCAAAGAATCGGAGGGCTCACCTAAAGTACATTGTCGACAATCTGTCGGTAAATTTCAGTTTTTAGGGAACGGAGGCGTTAGTTTGCCATGCTATCCATGAAATTCATAACATCCTTCTCCAGGACCACGTTTCAAATGCATCTATTCTACGTCTCTCACTTAATCTCAGAGTCCAAATCTCCACGCCATACATGAATATTGCGAGTACGAGAGATCATTTGAAATGTGGTGGTACTTAACCTAAGTACATAAAGTCACTTATTATTTCTAGACCATGATTCACATAATTTGGTGGCAGTTTGTTACTGCAGTCTATTATCATTAACTAAGTTTTTGACCTTTTGATACCCAAGCCCAAGAGCTTGCTCATGTGTTCCACCTTTTCAAGGAGTAAGGCCATTTATTCTGGTGTGGCAATGAATTGTATTAATAGGCAGATTTGATAAATTTATTCCACCAATATCAATTCCGCCGTCCCAGTTTTCAAATGATCTCCTCACAATGTATTCTCCATACTGGTTAAACAAGTCGGGGGAGAAGATGCACCTTTGCCGTACACCTTTTTGCCTTTAAAACTATTTCGACTTGATGTTGTTGACTTTGATTGTCCCAGAACTATATTTGTACAGTGACTTTATAAGGTTCACAAGATGTTCTGGTACTCCCATATCTATAAGTACGTGCCACAGTTTCTCCCAATTTACATAATCAAATGCTTTTTTATAATTTATGAAGCATAAAACAGCTGGTTTCTCAAATTCACTGCACTTTTATTTTACGAGTATCTGCTAGCTAATGTAAGGCCTCAGACGGCTTTGATGGTGTAAGCAGTATTTAAATAGCATGTGATATGGTCCTGGTCCTATAGACCCACCCTGTCCAGAAAGTATAATATCTTAATTAAGTCATAAAAATAAACCACTGAAATACTTTTTTTTTTGTTTTGCCTTTTATTAAATTTCGTCGTTTTTTTATTTGGTTTTATTAATTTGAGCAAAGCTTTAAGCTCAAACAGCAATGTGGCAATCATTTCTAATCAACCGAAATGGTGTTAAACAAACCTTAAGGAAAAGCCAGGCTTGAACCTTTTTTGCAAAATCTATATACCAACGGTATACTGATTTCGCAAAAAAGCCGCAACCCCTGGTTCGGAAGACAAGCATCTTATAAAAAAGGTGACCAGAAATACAGAAATGTTCAACAGCGTAACCGGGAGACATCATTAGGTGACACTATTACTTTGACCCAGTGAATCAAGTCTTTGGGTTTTGAACTACTGGAGTAGGCATTAAACTCACTGTTCGTCATCGTACAGGTTGATTACGACAACCTCGTAGAGAAGCTCTTATTTAGCCTGTAATGCTTTTTTGGGTACCATCAGAAATTGACTCCGAACCCTAGGTAGAGCCAAACATGTTTCCTTCTAGGTCACGGAGTGTAAGTCTTATATTTACCTCAAGTAATATCCGAAATAGTCAAACTTAAAGTTAAGGAACAACTGCTTAAAGTAAAGCTCACCTTATATATTCCATATGAGAGAAGAGCACTTAGGCTGAGCATGAAGAGCTGCGTGCCTATAATGGCGCAGTAGGCGATTTGGACTCCTGCAATCAACATAATGACAGCATTACTCTGATGTTACGCTACCTGTGCACGAAATACCTTTCATCACCTGTTTCATTACATTATAAGCCTACGTTTTAGGAAACACATATGGGATCTACTATGAGAATGAATGAATCTACGAAAGTCGACCAAAAATTTCATTGTTTAAAACAAATGTTGAAAATATTGTTATATTGACTGATATAGGTACAAGTATTAGAAATGCAAAAAGAAATATATGAAAATGAATGTTGTAAAATCCAAAGTTACGGTAATATATAAGTGTTAAAGGAAAATAAATACAACATATGGGTTATATTAATGAAAGATTGGAGCAATTGAGGAATTTTAGTGTTTGGGTAGAATCTTCACAGATGATGGAAGAGTTAAGAGGAATATCGAACGTCGTGTAGCGATAGGAAACACAATCAATGGGGCACTAAAACAAATACACTCAATTTAGACAGTATTAAAATCGGCTAATAATAGTCCACAATAGTATTTTGGTGCTAACTTTGATGTACGTGTATGTGAGTGAAACGTGAAAATACTGTAGAAATTCGTGCCATGAAAAGAATACGCGGAATTATAATGTATGAAAGGATATGAAATGAAGTGCTAAGAAATGAATGTGACCTTAAGGCTAATTAATATGTCAAATAAAATGAAGAAGAATACGTTGGGTTGGTTTGAGCATGTAGAACGAATGAATGAAAAATTACTAACAAAACAGATATATAGATCAAATCTGAGTAAAAGGCGTGTGAGAGGAAGACGAAGAAGAAAGTATGGTTGGATCAAATTAATGATGTTCTGAAGAAGGAAACGTTGAAAGTTATAGAAATCTTAGAAGTTATATAAGATGGTATATGGATGAAGAAGAGGCTTGGGATATGTATTGAGAAAGAAAAGTATGGCGCTCTGTCCTCTCTTCTTACACTGACAGGATATTGGAGTGAGATATGTATGTATTAGAAATAGAAAAATGTATATGACAACACATGGACGTGGACGATGCAAAAGTTGTGTGCACGGAAAAAAAGCTTTTTTCTTTCCACCTTTTGAAAAATAAACACGAATCGACTCTGGTGTATTTATTATTCGTTATACTATTTCATTGCAATTTTTTGTATACAGTATTATTTACCTAGCGGGTGTATAGCTATTTGAAAATCTTATGTATTTATCAACACTTTCTTCTCCTATAACTATTTATACTCCTTTAAACACGTTGTATATTTTTTCCCAAAATTAATACAATTAAACCTCCCCAACACATCAACTGACAGCTGAATATCAAAACTATTTTCTATATTCTTCACTCGCACCTATTATTTTTCCTGCAATACATCAGGACGTGAATAAAAAACAAATATTCCAATTTTATAATTGAGTCATTGCAACGCATGTATGATTAAATTTACAAAAGTGAAAATAATTCAACCTGTATTGTTACAATTTAGTACTGTCTAAATTATTTCTGTCAATAATGTGCTGTTTGAAAGACATCTGTTTTAAAATTTTACATATTTTACCCTTCAAACAAATGTTATAAATTAAAAATTAAGAAAAAATGTATATTTAAATATAAATATATGTCATATTATATTTGGCTTTATTGTACATTCAATTTAGTTGTAATACAAAAATATCGTTCTTTCGCTTTTTTGCTATTCTTTTGTACTGTCGGAATATAACATGTATGTACATTTTGATTTAATATGTTTCATAAATAGCGTCAACCTGTATTTTAATTTAATTGAATCATTTTTGATACTTTTCAACGCATGACTATTCTTATATCTTGTTAATTAAGTGTGGCTGGTAGACATTATTGCCTTAAGCCCCGTTAATCGAGCGTTTGGGTGTAGAACCAGTGGATTAAGCTTTTTACGCATATTCAAAAATCAATCTTGGATTTAAGACAAACGTCATGCCAACTAGATCAGAGATCTCACCATATCACCATTAAGTATAAAAAAAATCTTAATATTTAACAATAAATTTTCTAAGTCAGTCCAACTATTTAACTATTCAATTGATTGCAACAGGAATCTAATTGTTAACCATTAAAAAAAAACAGTTGGCTTAATAAAATCGCTATAATGTGTTGATAACGTTTATCTTAAAAAGAATCTAACATTTTCAGGGTCAATTAAAAGTGTAATAAAAAGCTTGGCAAATGCCTAATCTACCCTTTATTTACTTTTTTAATGGCTCGGGGAACATTTTAAACACTTGTAGTATAAGATAAGTGAACATAAGCCTCAAAATACTATATGTTAATAATCTCTTTTGAAAATAATTTGACAAGTAAGCGTATAAACAAAAATTATAACAAAATATGGTTGAAATCAATATGTGTATATTTAGAAAATTAAGTAAGATATTAATTAGTTACTACACGAAATACATTCATTCCCATGCCACGTGTTTGCACATTATATCCCGAGGCCCCTTTTTGACTAAATTTCAAGCTACTGTATTCAAAATTTGAGGTTTAATATGAATTCGAACATTTTTCTTATGAACATTCAATTAACACTTTCACCGCTGATTTTTCTATCTTACTGTTTATCTCCAGTGCAGGGTTATTTTTAAAAATCAAGACTACATTATTTTCTAAATATTATACAACACAATCACATAATTCTTCTGAGGCACAAATAAGTAAGGATTATGAATTCAAATATTCCACCTGAAGAGAGCCCCGAAATATTATGTAAAAACACGTGTCATGGGAACTAGTATAATTAGTGGAAAAATTAAGTTATTTTTTTATTAACAAAAATATTATTAAAAATGAAATTATATTCAACAATACATTTAGATGTAGACGAGGCAAAAGTCGGGTACACTGAAAGAAATATTGTTTATGAAATTTATAAATGAGTTTGTAAACACAAGAGCATGTATAATTAATGTGGAGATTTATTAATGTGGATGAAATGACAGCTGTATACATGGATGGAAAAGCTTAGAGATCTGTCCTCTCTGACTACATCAAAAGGAACACGGCGTGATGGTATGTAAGGTAAAATTGAAACAAGATTTTGATTTGACTCATATTTGTTTTTGTTTAGCTTATAGCAATTTATCAGAAAGCAAAAAACAAATGAATTAAGGCTGTCGATTATTTCTCTACTTTGAACACGTGCTTGATTAATTTCCCTTAATTGTCATAGCTTCTCGTTTCGCATATAAACGCTTGAAAGTCTCAATTTTATGAAAATTAATACGTTTATCCCTAAACGTAAAATTCATGTATACAACCCCATCCTTTCTCGTTCTCCCAATTTTACGAAAATATCTCTCGTTTAAACATCCATAAAATTAAAAGCATCACATCCAAAGGCGGTGTTTTGTTTTCATAGCCAAGAAGGTTGAATAAAAGTAAATATTTATATTGGGAATTCAACAATTTGAAATCAAAACATTTGATACTTTTAAAGTTAGTTTTTATCTAATTATACATGAACTCGACTAAAATCTAGTTTTCTTTAATATCACGCATTTAAAATTCATTAGCCTAGTGGTTAATACACTTACCTGACTTCCAAACCTAAGTTAAATTCCCGTTGGTACTCAGATTAAAAAAAAAACTTATTTAACACCCTTGGTAATAAATCACTTATATAGTATGTGTAATATAGTATTCAACAAAATTGTAATACAATACAATCATACAACTCTGCTTTGGAGATAAAATACTGGCTGATGTGTGTAGATTAGTGTATTGTATTACCCTTGCGTTGTAAACAATACAACATAACGGATTTATTAGCAAGAGGTTATCTCTTTCTCTTTCAACCAGCCAGAAAAATATTAAAAAGGCGTCAAGTGAAAACCAGACCTGCAACTTTTTCTAAAATAAGTTAAGTTTCGTCGAGAATCGAACCTGTAACACTCGGATCAAAAGACATGCGTCTTAACAATTAGGTCACGGATTTCGACTAAAGGAAAAGAAACAGGAAATTTAATATAAGAATAAATATTCAAACTATGAAAGTTTAAATAAGCAACTCAAATTCTAATGGAAGAGAACTTAAAATAGGCAATGATTAATGTATTTAAAAGAAGCATTTTAATTTAGTTTTTTTCGTGAAAAAATAAATCGATTCTGAACCTATTGTTCATGCAAAGATTCTGTGGTAGAATATTTTGACCACAAATTCACATGACGGGTGCTCATTCACGTGACCTATAACTGCCAGTAATACTCATCAACAGCTTTTCTACAATCTCGGAGTTCCCTTTTAGACAAGTTTCCACAGAATTGCAGCATATGCGTCTGATCGTAGACGAGGGTCGCTATGACGTATGAGTATTATTAAATAGTCTTCTTTTGCATAAATAAAAGTTCTCCTTTTGTAATACAAACCGATGTGTTCTAAGAAAGACTACGAAAGGATATTAATGAAAAGCGTGCAAACAAGAGTTTTTTCATACTTATGAGAAAATTTACTTTGTAAATTCCATTGGGCTTCGAGCTATTCGACAAGCCAACCGTTCTTCGGTCAATGAGCTCAAAACTCAAATCCCGGTAATATATTACTAGAGACTATTTTTGAGAAATAAACTCATCATTATGTTTTGGCTGACACACACTTATCTCAGATGACCATACAACGCATGTAGACTTTTAGCCTTCAGGGCGAATTTTCTTCAAGTCGATAGGTCACTCGCTGTCTATTCTCATTCTCCATTCACTTCTCCAGCCCTACTACACTATATATTCAAGTTCTTCTTCCATGTTGTTGAACTTGCATAATTATCTTTTTCAACCATGTCAACTGGAATATGTTTACATAAAATAGTCATGCCAACCTTCAGGTCCTTATATCGCTTGTAATAAATTATTGTTTCATAAAGGTTAGATCTTTTTCATTAGATCTTAATACCACTTTCCTTCAGCCTTTTTTGGGATAAATATATTTGTAGTATTAAAGTTTGGAAGCAAAATTTTAATTATTATTTACAGTTAAGGCATTAATACTGTGGAGGTTTAAAGACAATGTAATTTGTTCAGTAAAATACCACTTAACGGTATAACTCTACCGGTTTTAAGGTTTTCCCCTCATCATCAAAGAGGCACAAACAAAACTGTCTTGTTTGTGCTCCCAGATAATGAGATAAAAATCTTGAAACCGGCAGGTTTATACCATTTTATAAAATGAAATAAATAGTGTTTGACTAAACGAATTACAAAATATATTTTGGTATAAGATATCAATATTCCTTAATACCATGAAAATTAACATCGATTAAAATGTTCAAAGCGATCAGTAATCGTGTTAGTAATATTTAAATGTTTTTTTATGCAAATGTGCATGCTACGACGAATTTCAGAAGTGAGCAAGAGATGCAAAATAAGGAATGAGTAGGTGAAAAATACCCTGAAATTTGCACCTATCTAGCAAAAATTGAGAAAGACTAGGTTTTAGTAGTATGCAATTTTTATAAAGAAAACCAACTGAATATGTGGGAAACTAGAAACTAATTATGGATATAGAAGTGAGAAACTCGATACTACTCGTAATAATGTTAATAAGTCTCTGAAAATAGAAAAAGTGGTCGTCCATATTGGTTTTTTTATGCATCAACCGAGACATAAGTGACCTGGACCTGACTACAGACATAGCATTGGACATAGCACGATACAGAGGCGACTTGCCACAAAGACCCGAAATAAATTGGAAAATGCTAGGATGGTGATCAATGAAACGACGCCGTAAAAATAAACTTTCCAAAGTCATTAGTTCAACGCTTTTATCTTAAAACAGTTCCCATAATGCAACTTCTGGTCTGATCTACTTTAAAGTACAATGAGTTAACAAAGAATAGTACAAATACGTACTACATACATCTCAAATAAATTTTCACGCTTCGTGTTTATTTATAGTCACGAGAAGGGAGGTCTACAAAAAATAATATCTTGAGCCGATGAATGCGGGGGCGTAGCAAGTTTGATGTTTTGAAGCCTCAGGAGATTTCATTTTGTTTTAGGGTAAAATTTATCGTGGATTTATATTTTAATTAAAATTATGCAATTTTGTTGAATCACTAAATTTATTTACCATACACCGTTATGCTCGATCATGCGTTTAATGCGTTTTCCTTCGTTTATAAACATAAATGGCTTATTCGAATCCAAGTCATGATTTTCATATTTTTTCTAATATGGCAACTACTTATGTATTTTATTTAATTGTTCACATAGTTTGTTGTAACCTATCTGAAATTTTAGAACGAGTTGAAGAATTCTGATATTTTGAAAGAATATTATCAGGCATCGGAAAGGTCTCTCTAGATCAGGGGTTCCCAACCTTTTTTACTCTAGAGCACATTCTAAAATATCGGTAGGGTGGCGGGCACCACCTATTTTTAATCGACAAACTCCTTCCATAACTTCTCATTTTCCCATAATTTATTTTCTTATATTCATAATTTATTAATAAATAATAAACAAAAACGTTTCAAAATAACAAAATTATTATTCAAATTGCATACACACAGAGAAATGTATTTACAAAACGTAAACAAAGTAAACAAAAAACACAAATACAAAGAAAACATTTTATAAAAAAATATAATATCAATATGTCAATGTGATCTTTGGCATTGCATATCATTGGCCAGTGCCAGTGCCTCATACTCATAATTAAGAGAGTATGACGATAGCAGATAATCCTGTTAGCAAACAATCATAAAGATGCTCATCGGTGAGTCGAGATCTACATCTTGATTTTATTAAGTTCATGTTTGAAAACAATGATTCGCATAAATATGTCGAACCGAAAAATGATTCAATTTTATATGCCGCTTTTTTAAAAAATGGGAACTTTTCTCTGTTCACTGTATTCCAAAAGTCCTCTGATATTAAGGATTTTAGCAAAATATCATTCTTAAGGTCCAAAATTTCCAACTCTAGTTCTTCTGTCTTACCTTGAACAAAATCTGCAATACATGCGGCCATTTCCATTACATTTATTTGGCAAGTAAAAGGATTGATACAGAAGGAAACATCTGGCTCGATATGTGTAAACTGCAAAAATCTCTCTTCAAACTGTTTTTTTAACACTTGAAGATGCTTAATAAATAATGACCCGTTTAATTCATTGTTACCTAGCATTTTCTTCATATGTGGGAAATGCACGACAGAATTGATCTGCAGATGTGATATCAACTAATCCAATTTAGCTTTAAATGACTTTACAGAGCTTATAATTTCAGCTA
Organism: Odontocerum albicorne; assembly: GCA_949825065.1. Lineage (NCBI taxonomy): Eukaryota > Metazoa > Arthropoda > Insecta > Trichoptera > Odontoceridae > Odontocerum > Odontocerum albicorne. The sequence goes on along the minus strand of OX463842.1, from coordinate 23,288,209 downwards.
TGTTTTTGTCTTTCCCCTGCAACTCCAAATTTAAAGAGTTCAATTTTTCCATGATGTCTGTGAGAAATCCCAAATCAATCAGCCAGCGAGAGTCAGCTAGTTCATCATAATTTTTCTTTTTATCGTTTATAAATTATTTTATTTCTTCAATTAAACTCACAAATCTTGTAAGAACCTTTCCTTTACTGAGCCAACCTACTTCAGTATGCAGAATAAGATCATGTTCTTTATCTTCAGTATCTTCTAACAGGGCATTGAAAAGTCGGCTCGAATATGCAAAGGAGCTGCTCGAATAGAATTGATTATTTTTGTAACTATTTTCATAACGTGTTCAAATGGCAATATTTTACAACACAGAGCTTCCTGGTGGATAATACAGTGATAGGACATAAAGTTTGAAAATGATTCATCCTTCTTGCAGAGGGCAATAAATCCTTTGTTTTTACCTACCATTGCTGGTGCCCCATCGGTGGTTATCGCAGACAGCTTGTGCAAAGGCATATTTATTGACTTGGCGTATGTTCTGAATGTATTATAAATATCCTCCCCCCTTGTCTGTCCTTTCATAGGTAATATTTGCAACATATCCTCTTTTACTGTGAAGTTACTAAATACCATTCTCACCATAACTGCTAACTGTGCGGTGTCTGATATATCTGTTGACTCGTCAAATTGTAGCAAGAACCAGTCACATATTTCCAAGTCAGTCTTTAACTGAGTTTGTATGTCTGTTGAAATTGCATGTATTCTTCTTGTGACGGTGTTATTTGACAACTGTAAGTCTTGTATTGCTGAGACAATCTCACTTTTGTTAGAAAATCCATCAAACAAACAATCGGCACCAGTCAAAAATAGTTCTTTAAACAACTCACCATCAATGAAAGGTTTCTTCTTTTTTGCGAGCATGTGAGAAATTTTGAAAGAAGCAATGGTGGTCTTTTTAGAATTTTCCACATGTCTAGTGAAAACAGTCTGTTGTGCAGTTAGACTTGATTTTAGTTGACATATTTTTTTCTTTCTTACTTCAGATTTAAGTGGATAATTCACATCAAAAGTGGCATGAATTGTCTGAAAGTGTCGTTCAACATTATGTTTTTTCGGCACTGCAATACTACTACCACACAACAAACAAACGCATTTATTTTTCAAATTAACGAAACAATATGATTCCTCTCAATCAGTGTTAAAATTATAGGTTCGTTGTCTTTTACTCGGTCCACTCATTTTAGGACTAAAAAATTAAAAATAAATAGTAATTGAACTACAATATAACATCAATGTTATAGCGCACGTCTGTTCTACATTATATGCATAAATGTATTATAACAAGGATTATAACTATCCCCACAATCATAATAGATTATCGCTTATTAATATAATAGATTACGCACCTCGCTTTTAGCCCGTTATAAAATTTCAGAAGGAATATCAAAACTCCTAATTCGTGTTTCGTCAGACGAAGATGTCTCCTAGCTAACTGTCGCGAACCGAACGGGGCAGCAATCGCAATCACAATGACAACAACGCGGTTCCAGGCGGGGAATGCTATTTGCACATCACTCCTTGTACACGCCGAAAACCCGAAGTGAGCCGATGATCGAAGTGAGCCGATGATCGCCGAAGCAGTCGGGACTGTACGAGCATGTGACTTCTGTCAGTTTGGCTGTCGGGGCCATGCTTATTGCTTTCACTGACAGACAGAGCTGTCAGAGTCATATGCCATGTGTTTTGGCGCCTTCGGCGTTCATCGGCTCAGTTCGTGGCGTTCGTTCACTTCAGGTTTTCTGCGTGTACAAGGAGTGATGTGCAAATAGCACTCCCCGTTCCAGGCTAGCGTGAAGAGTGCAGTCTGGCTCGCCGCTAGACAAGTTGCGACAAGTACTGTCAGCAAAGGAACCACTCATACATACAATATCGCAAACATACGAACGTATTTAATAAACCTTGGCACTCAAAAAATTTAAACTCGAACAAATAAATAAAAATAATTCACATTTTTAATTAATGTTTATGAAAAAAATCTGTCTCTGTCGAATAGTGGCGGGCACATACGAATCGTTCGGTGCCCGCGGGCACGGGGTTGGGAACCTCGGCTCTAGATAATGAACGGTGAGCTGCAGAATGAAACAAATTCAATGACATACTAAATATATACTCATACATTCAAACCATGCAATATCAAGATCTGCTAGAATTAGGGTTTATAGGTATAACTGCGTATTAGTGCCAACTTTGATCAGTGGAAGTGTAACGTGGACCTTGAAAATTTATGAAAAGAGTAAATGCACTGAAAATGCATGACTGAGAAGAATATGTAGTATGTCAATGTATGACAGAATAAGACATTATTATGGATCAAAGTGAACTAAAAACTAATGTATTAAGTAGGATTAAAAGAGTACGTTGAGATTGTTTGTACATGTTGAACAGATGGGTGACGAAATACTGAAAAGTATGGTTGGACCAAGTTGATGAAATTTTAAAAAGAACAATTGTTAAGGTAAGAGAACTATAAGAAACTATGTGAGAAAATGTATGGATGCGGAATAAGCAAAAGAAGTATGTTGTAATAGGAAAGATTAGCGTTCTATCCTTTCTACCTACCCCAACATTGAAATGACGTGATAATATGTACATATAATATGTTTATATATAATATGTATATATTTATGTACTTTTCAAAATTAAGCATAAATTTTATTTAAATGTCCCACACACATTATGAAAACTGAAACACAATAATCACTCATAAGCATATTAAACAATAATTGACTGAAATTTTTAACATGCTTAAAATAATGATGCGACAAATGTTAGATGTAGAAATTTTTTTAACGTTTTTTATCTGAAACGAGCAATTAAAAGAAATAAAATATTCACCGCTCATTGCCGAAGTTATAGTATGTCGAGTTCAGGGTATAAAATCAAACTCGTAATTTTTCTGACCCAGGATTATTCAAGTTCAGGAAGCGTGGGACCCACCGTATACTCGAAGTGGAGACATGACTTTTACGGTTTAACTTACAGACTTGAACGCGTCAAATATTTTACGAAAGAACTTGATTGTGTATATGACCTTTTGCGAACAAAATTTTTCATTATTTCGACGAAAAATCAAATCATTTATGAACAATTGTGATACGAATATTTTTTTATTGGTTATTGTTCGACATTATATATTTGAGCTTTACTATCGATTTACATGTTTTTATTTTTAAATATTATATCACTTAAGCAACCAGATAATGCGTCTGTCTTATTAGTTTTTCCTCTCACTACGCTATGGAGATTATTGTTGTTGGAAATTTTGATTCCAAGTTTTTAAATTGCATCACTTGCACAACAGACTTATCATCGATGACTTGTTTGTGCCTGTTTGGCTTTATTGGTATTGTTAATATCTTAGTTATGATTATTAAAGCGATCATTTTATATTTTTTATCAGTTCGGTGAAATTTGTAAAATTGATTTAGAATTCATATTCTAATTCGGCAATAATGGTATCTGCAAAGCATATGGTGTTTATGGTTGTACCACCCATTTTGTAACAAACATTAGAGACTCCTTTTCTTTAATCTTCTATATTATAATGTTAAATAGTAAAGGGGTAAGTAAGGCTGTCCTCTTTCCTTATTCCGCAGATCTCTGATATTTTTTGGATAGATCACCATTTACTTTGATCTTCGTTTAATAATTTGTATTAATATTCGGAATGGTCTTGGCTTTTTTCCTTATGTAACAGATTTTTCCTTATGTAACAGAATTCCGATTACATAATCCATCACCATGTTATCGAATGCCTTAGATCGACAAAACATACAAATACAGTTTTATTTAAGCGTCCTTGAGAAAATTTTGTCCTTCAAACGGCGCAATATAAATTATCCTTTTATTATTATTTATAATATGTTATTACTTTCTCATTTATTGGTCTCCTTATTAAGGAAACATTGTGGGTCGTAAATCGAAAAGGTGCCATAATTAAAAAAGGCCGTTATAGCGAAATGCCGTATAAAGAACGGCCGTATGGCAAGGTATGGGTGTACACTTATTTAAAAAAAATGTAGATAAGAAATGATTTTTGCTATCTGGACATAATATTTCCTTGTGCTGAGAGAGGTGAATAGGGTAACGAAAGGTGAGTAACGCTGAATCGAAAGGTTGAAGGAGCTCCTTACATATACTATTATACGACTGCTATTGACTAAACATTGGGTTTCAACATTAAATAAAAAATAAATGATAAAGAAGGTGAAAGCTCTAATGATGTGTGTTCTAGGGAAAAATTGTGATACATCAATGTAAGAAAAAATTAAAAATCAGGGTATCGAAAACTACAGTGGCTACTATAATGAAGAAAGAAAAAATAAAAATGGTTGTTTCATTGTTACCGAGTTAGTTTGATGTTCTGGTTCTGTCTTGCCTGGTGCAATTCTGAGCGGGTGCCTGATTTATTGTATTTAAAGCTATTTAATCACTTGATTTCGTTGTTGTATAGTATTGAGTGGCAGAATTTATTATAATAGTTCTTGGAGTTATTAAATAGCTTGTAGTTGAATCTGTTTAAAAATCATGAAGAAACATCGGGCAAAACAATATTTTTCTTCAGAAATACTTGAATATTGATAGTTCTGGAAAATACTCAGTGTTTTGCAGTACTTGCGGATAAAAATACATAAAAGAAACGCATAAAAAGAGGTAAAAGCATTATATTTAATGAAATATCTCAGTTTTCTTAAAGAAAAGAAGACGACCTCCGTGGCATAATTGATAAGATTTTTGTCTAGCAATCCGGAAGATACGAGTTCAAATCCCGTAGGAACTCGGATTTAAAAAATAATCTAGTCTGATTTTCCCTTACGGCCTCTTTAATATATTTCTGGTAAGTTGGAAGAGATTGCCACATGACAATAAACCCGCCAGGTTGTACTGTATACTACGGAATGTAATATAGAACAATACTTTTCAGAATTCAAATCAACTATAAAAACGAATTTTATTTTATAATGTTCTAATATCCCATCCTTTACGTATAAAAGAATTTATATGGTATATGTGATTTTGAAAATATTGTTTAGTATTCATAATGTACTGGTCTCATGTACGTCAGATTATTTTGATATTTGTGTCCAAAGAAATCCAATTCATTTTTCATGATGAAATGTCAGTTTTGAGCTGTACAAGAATAAGATGGATAGAAGATCTCAAGATATTTTTTATTCAAATAATTCGAAAAAGCATAATTTATTGTTATGCTTTATAAGACATTATAAAGGAAATTTCACACTGAGACTAAAATATATGAAAAAGTTGTATCCTCTAGCGCTAGGATTGAGAAATTTACGAGTCACAAAAACTTATTAAAAAACTTGTAATTTGTTATATCAAACACTGTTTATTACACTTTATGTAACGGTATACCGATTACCGACTTACCGATTTTAAGGTTTTCACCTCACCATCAGGGGAGCAAAAACAAGACTGTTTGTGCTCCCCTGATGATGAGGTGAAAACCTTGAAACCGGTAGGGTTATACCGTTACATAAAGTGGAATAAACAGTGTTTGATAAAACGAATTGCAGTATCTTTAAACCTCCACAATGTTGATACCTTAACTATAAATAAAATATAATTGAAAAATGTTTTAATTTCGTCAAAACAAATTCAGCAAAACACAGATGTTTACGGAAAAATAATTGATCAAAATATTTAGTTATGAATTGTTTTAAAAGCAAGTTCTCAAATCATTTGTTTTATTTTAATGCCAAATGAATGTCTTTTTTCAATTTGTAGGGGTAGTTAGACTAACATGTAAAATTACGTAAAAAAAGTTTTTTTTAAATGTAGTCACAAAAAGACCAAGACATAAAATTGAAAAACTTGTATTTATATATTATTTACTTAAAACTTTGAAATTTGATATCATTACAATAAAAAATAACACTTTCTTGAAATAATTTTTATTAAACAAAACAATATACATAGTCAGAAATGGTCTAAAACACTCAATTTTAATTAAATAATCAAAAACTCTATGTAAATGCACACTCACCATAATAGACGTCCTCTAAATCACCATATTTCTTCATATTAACACTAATTCTCCAACCGTATAAGAGCACGACTAGAATTGAAATATTCTGAAACAAAGAAACAATTTTGTTATTCAATATTTCAACTCAGCAAAGCAATTTTATTCTTAGATGCTACATCCAAAAGTTTTACCCAAAAGATGGTAATTGTTAAAAATGTTTGGCCTATTTTTTATTAAAACCATAAAAACAATTCATTCAATTGGTGGTGCCCCAAAAAATATAATTATTTACCTATTTTTTATCTATTTGTAGATATCATTTAATATGCAAAAACATCTTTGAATTTCCAAGTACAATATAACAAGATGAACAAATTCACTATTGTGCACTAATTACACCTAACCTTTTTTTAATTTAATACCTTTATAAGGGTTGTATATTTTATATCTTTATATATAGGGGTTGTTGATCTACTTTGATGTATATTTTATATATTTCTATTTTTATTTTTATTTTACACGTCACTTTTAAAAAGTTTACGCGCTAGAAAAAAAATAGTAAAACATGGAAAACAAATCAGCTGTTCAGAGCAGATTTTCTAAACGAGAAAAAGAGAGCCAATTACACAAAAAATCGTTAATTTTTTTTCTCAATTTTATAGCTTAATTAAGATACTAAAATCCACACTTTGCCTTAATTCTTTAAAATTGTATAAATTAATCGTAGAATAAAATTTAACTGAATTTAGGGTTAAAAACAAATTTCAAATTAACGATTATCATAAAATAAATCGGGCGCATTTAAAGTTGATATTTAATAACTTAACATCTCAGAGTATTGTTATGCCTGGCAGACCGGCAGTGTCTTTAGTTTTTACATACGAATAGGTATTCCCAGTCAATCAGTTTTAAGATTACCCCCTCTGATCATTGTTTTCTTTTTTCCTATTTTTCAATATCCGTTTTTTGAGAGCGTTAATATATTCATGCAAAAATATTTGTTTGTCAAAAGAATACGCAGTTTACACGTTAATAATAATTAAAATATTTATACGGGTGAACAATTTTCCGATAACGTTAATATTGTGAAAGTTATTTTAATGATTTTACATCCAAATTTGAGTGTTCCAAATCTAGGAGCAATGTTGAGTAGATTACATTCATTGAGAACAGAAAATATATTTTAAAAGCACAATCACAGTAAGCTCTCGTTATAAAAGTTGGAAATAACACTTTTATCATATTATATATAAGAATGCTCATTTGAGCGTTTTCATGTTGGTCGGCATTGGGTTATTCGTCAAAAGAAGATCTACATAATAGGTTGAATACGCATCATTAAGTAGGAATTCAAAGAATACATTTTCCAACATTTTCTCGCTGAGGTCACATTAGTACATTCTAAAATTTGAAACTTTTTCAATGTTCCATTGTTTGAAAAATGTCCAATTATAATATAAGAAAGTTAATATATTAAAAATATTTGGCAGATTGATATGTATATTGAACAAAAATAGTGAAAACATAATATACGTGTATGTGTGTTCTCATTTTATCTAGAATTTTACTCTTTTTTTTATTTCGGATCACATTTTTTTATTATTTATTATACTTCGTGGGATTTTAAAACAACATTTATTTATATCTCAAGTAATCAACAACATAAAAATTGAAATAAAAACAAAAAGATGGAATCTGAAAGTTAAAGATGTGTTTTTATTACGCTTTTTTTTATATTTTTTGGTTTTAATAAAGATATGAGATATTTCAAAGAAAGATAATATTTTTGGACATCCTTGTTCCTATAAACAAGGTTATCGCCATATGGGGAAATATCATAAATTAATCTTATCCAATGGGTGATAAATAAATATTATAGTGGAATCGTAAAGACTAATGCAAATAATAAAGGAAATCAATTTCAGGATAATCCTATATTAATATTTATACAAATACAATTAAACTTTTACTCCAGTAAAGTGACTGAGTTATATTAAATACAAATAAGAAAATAACATATGAAAAACTGCTTTAAAATATTATGATTTTAAAATATTTGTCACTACCAAGGAATGTGATATTTATATTTTATAAAGCAAATATTTGTCACTATCAAGGAATGTGATATTTAACATATATTTCATAAAGTAAATATTTTTTACTATCAAGGAATATGATATTTATATTTCATAAAGTATGGTAAAATGGTTATTATGTGTTAATTGTTGTTGATCATTACTTTTAACCACTTTGCTACCATTAAATCTTACTATAATATTACAATCTGCGTATTCTGTCATAACATACATAGTAAAGCTACGTATTATTCTTTGTGAAGGTATTTCTAAATTATTTATTTGGCAAATTTCATTATATTGCCAAGTTGAAGTTTCGCTTCCATACTTCAATGTTGGTACTAATACAGTCGTGATCCACCATCTTGGCAGATTTTGACACTGTTCTGTTCGATTTTATTGGACACATTTCCTCCTTTATTTAGTGACTCGCCCAAAGGATTCATTAAACACAAGCAATTTAAAAGCGTCTGTAAATCCACCATTAAGGAGCTTTGGTATATTTATCCTTCGAAGTAATGTTAATTCGTTTTATGCATCGGCACCATCCCATCGCAATCGTACCGATTCCCGATTTTCCAGTTGTTTCTCTTACAAATAGCTTCGGAATGTTCTATAGATCCTGATTTTGTAGCAATTTATCTCTGGAGCATGCAAGAGGTTAAATTGACTGAATCAAAGGTATTATTTACTCAATATTTACGTTCTAAAATTTAAACGAAAACACAAATGGACGTTTATGTGCTAAATGGACCCAACCCACATTTTTTTATTATTTAAAAAAAGTATGATTATTTTCAACATTTAAAATATTAACAACTAAAACAAAATTCTACGTGAGTTTGAATATTAAAATTTAAGGTGATAAAAAGTATAAATATAAAAATATTAACATAACTCATATAAAATACAATCAGTAAGTAATATGTATATGCACTACTATACATATAAGCACACAATATGTGCAAAACACACAATAGATGACCTCCATGAATAATTTGGTAAGATACCTGTCTTTCGACCCGGCAGTTGCGAGTTCGATTCCCGTTTGTACCCATTTTTTTAAAGTTTGGTTTTCACTTCAGGCCTTTTAAACGTTTTTCTGGTTGTTTGTAATAGATTGCCACAACCCACCAGGCTGTATCTGTATACAAAGAAAGCGTAATACAAATACCGTTCAACAGGCCAAGGCTCAGAAGGACAAAGGTCGTATCCCGCGCATACATATATGAAAAATAATGTGTTAAGAAAAATAAAAACATAGGCCCTGAGCCTAACGATATGGACAGTAAAGGGCAACTTGAAAAATGAAAAGCAATAAAATGGAAAAGCTTATAGATAATCTCCGCTTGAGCGGAGGGCAAGTCCGTGACCGGAAAGCACTGAAAATTTTCGACGAGATGTGAGGGGATGGCGGGACAGTTAAAAGCATTATAAAGAAGTGGAAATGCATGCACTGGTCGCTGATTTCCCTTATTCAACCATTAAAGTTTTTTTCTGGAACGATGCGATATGATCGTTCCTTCTTAGGTTGAATCATTAACACATATGTATATTTTTTATTCGCTAAAATTTCTTCAGCTGTTCTTCCGTAAAACTCAGGTAACTTACGATCGCATAGTCAAGAATCTACAAGTGCAAAGACTACACGACCATAATTGTGGTTTTTGCTCGTCAATAACTTAAGGGAATGAAATATGAAGAAGATAGCTCAGTTAAATATTATCACCGTGAAAAACCGGTCTCAAATGTGATTCCGAGATTTTCGAGAATCATTTTAAACTTTGAGCCTTACAATGTTATTAGAGGTGGATAAATCACGACTGCTTTTGCTGAAACGTTAAGAACTTTCGATAAGGATATACAATATTTAGACTTCTGTGGGTTGATGAGTAAGCCATGCTCTTTAGTTCATTCAGAGATCAACTGGAGTTCGAAATTCTGTGTTTTTAATACAGTATGAGAACAAGGCGGATCGAAGAAGATACGAGTATATATTTGAAAGTCATCTGTATATTGTTGATAAGAGCATTGAAGTGATGATGTTTTAATGAATATTGAGAAGAGAAGTGGGTAATAATACTTCCCTGGAGAAACGCCTGCGGAGAGTTCAGTTCAGATAGACAGATGATCCCGATATTTGCAGACCTGCTGCAATTTCCCCAGTTAACCCGCAAAGTAGTCAATGAGAGTCACCCAGATACCCAAAGAACGCATACGTGCCAGCAGTACGTCGGAATATAGTGATAAAAGCATTGCTAAAATCTAAAAGACGTAACGTTGTTACCTCTGACAGCTCATCGTTCGCCTTATATCATCAGTTATCTAAACTAGAGCGGTTGTGGTGTCATCGCTGGGCCTTAATCCAGATTGTAAAGGATTGATTAAATTATACTGAGAATTGAGTTGGTTATAAAATATTCACTCTTTAATTTTAGAGAATATCGGTTGGATGGATATGGGCTTGAAGTATTTTAGGGGAATTGGTGATGGAACTCGGGAATATAAATACTTGTAACAAATGTTTTTCCCAACTATGAGGAAAGCTGCCTATAGATTATGAAAAATTGATTATACTCGTATGTGCTAGTATTGGCAGAATTATATATGTAATAATATAAATTAACTAAATTTTCATATTGGTATCACCCACTGACTTACTAGAAACACGTAGAATAAGAGATGTACTTTTTCTAAAACGACAACCGAGAAATAGAATTCTGTCGTGTAAGCGCTCTTCGAATTTCGTCCGTCGGCCAGCAGACTAAAAGATGTTTCAATTTTATCAATTCAAGTTGAGCATGTTTATCACATAATTCGGTTAGAAAGTTATTGAGAAGTTTAATTTTGCTATCAGTAGAATTAAGTTAATTTATATTTCTCCAGTCAAACCAACAAAAATATCAGAATAAACAGCAACCCTGTTAATTCATTTGATTCTTCTCGCGACATTTTTTTCTCTTCGAGTTTTGGATCACGGGAAACCAATGAAATCTAGATTTATTAATGATGAGAAAAGCCAGAAAGCGCTAAAAGTGATGATTAAACCCTATAATTATTGGGAGGTTCTAGTGATCTGTGCAACTTCAAGGATCAGAAGTATTAGATTCAAGGAGTCAGCAATACTCCAAAGTCTTATCAGCTCAACAGTCGCTTTTGAAAAAGCATGTATTGAAGTCTCCCATTATCAGAGTTGGGGTGTTTTTGGGATGTTCAAACTTGTTTTTTTTTAATAAACTTTAAGTTCAATGAAATGAATTATTGTTGGAGATCAAAATACTTTACTAAGAAACAGTTTAAAGTGATTTAAATGCAGAAATACGAATAAATATTCAGGGCGACCAACATATTGTGATACAAATTAGATAACAACGTCATGTTTTCCTTCAAGTACATAAATACCTGCAACTGACTTTTTATATCTGTCGTATTGAATAAGTTGATAGCCTGGGAGCCATCAGAGAGATTCAGAGAGTGCGTTTTGACCCAGGACTCACTCACCATCACAGCGGTGTGACTGTGGTACCCCGGAGAGATGAGTGGAATTGCTTTGCATATGATTTAACGTTTAACACAGCGATGTTAATTATCTTTATGACAAGAAAGAATGAAAGAAAGAGTTGACAAAAAAAATTAAAAGAACGAAAACTCAAGAATTATTTCCTAGATCAAAAGGCACACTATTTTTAAAAGATATGAAAAAAACTTATCTGTTAAAAGATTATTTCCTTGACACTCTTAATAAAGTAACGTCTATTTTAGGAGCATTTTCTTTATTTCCCATTCAACTTCTGTAAATATAATTACCAATTTAGAACATTTATGAAATGTTGAATATTCGTGCATTTATAAAACTTACGAAATATAACAATTATAAGTCCTTCTTTCATACTTATCATGTTCGTGATCTTAAAATTTATTTTATGGTAAATTTTAATTTATATGACATATATTATCTATCATAAAAATAATAACCTCATCATCAATAATTATTTAAAAAAACACCCTTTCAGATTCCTCACAGAAAGATAAAACATTATTATTCTAATCTTATCTTAACATACATTTATGATCGTTGTTTTCAGATCTCAAATAAAAAGACCATGTAACAAACGTAAAAGTTTTCCAAAAAATTACATATCATATTAAATTACCAACGAAGTTTAAAACACACGAAGAAAACTCAAAGGAAAATAAGATTTTTGAGTTTTTCTCCGAAACGATTTTCAAATCCCCTTTAATACTTAAAAGTAAATTTCAAAATCACTCTCCTAATAAACTTATTAGGCGAGGATAAAAACATTCTCAGTAAACCCTGTATAAGAACTGAAATATTTTTTACTTCTGATTTATCCAAGGCATAATTTATTCGAATCGAATAAAAAATAAGTTCAAAATATGACGCTCTTTGAAAAAGTAAGTGATTTTTTTTATGAAAAAGATAAAGATTTATATAATTTTGATCGTATTATCTTAACATCAATAAAGGAAAGTTGTGACTCTTAGATGTTATTAACGTTTCAAGTAAAATTAAAGTGAAAATGTTACAAAGTTTTACCTTTTTAAATGAAAATGGAGAATAATAAAATGATAACTTAAGAGTGGTAGCTGCATATTTATGCGTTTTAGAGATTTAAAGTTCTTCAAAAATGCGCTTTTAAGGAGTCAGGTTCAAAATCGATTAAAGTATGGATTTGCAGTTTTCTAGCAAAATATAATTCAGTCATTTTCAATTTCCTAAATCTTTATTCTTATTAAAAAAACATTTATTCTTATCTTAAACAAATCTAGGCATTCATAACCTAAATCCGTTAAAAAAGGCTTCCAGACTTCCGGATTTATTGTTCTATTAAGAATTAGTATAAAGGCACTATAACAATAATAAATCAGTGACTTTATTGCCCTGTTTTGAGCGGGCTTTGTTATTGAAATCGTAAAAAGCAGTCCATGAGCGCCACTACGTAAATCCAGGAAGAATATCTGAAATTATATAACAAACCGGAATACCAAGAATGAACACTATTCACCATTAGAACCGGTAATCATGAATCTGATGTAAACAAAGATATCCAGATTATTACGGCAAATCTTCAAAAATGATTGTAGGCAGTCATATGCTAGAGCCAACTTTGGTGTATAGGAGAAAAGCATGAGCAGTGAAATGGAGTGATAAGAGCAGAATAAATACTGTCAAATAATCGAATAAAAGATATCTGTTTGTTAGATATGGATGTTGAAAAAGAATTAAGATAGGAATCCTGAGTTGGTTTTACCACATTGAGAAAATATGTTTCGAAAAACTCACGACACAAATGTACATATCTGAGATGAATAGAGAATGAGAGAGAAGTAGACATAGGAAAGAATGGAGATAGATTGTTGAAAACTGAAAGAATGGTAACAAGTTTGTGAAACAGAAGAGCATGTCTGGATAGTTTTATGGATATTGATGAGGCGAGATCTGTATGCATAGATAGAAAAGTATGGAGATAGGTCCTCTCTGCCTCCCTCAAAATAAATTTCAATAAAATTTCAAAAAAAATTATATCATTTTACTGCTTACAATAAAATTGGCCAACCAATAATGTCAACATGGCCAATCCAAAATAAAATAACTTTATAAGAAGAAAAAGTATATTTATCTACTATATATAGCGAAGGTCGTCCATTGTTTATTTTATTACTTATCGTACTACAAATATAATACTATTTGAATTGTTTCCATTGCAATGAAAAAAAAAGTATTTTTCTAACATCTAATGGCATTCATTGCCGAGAAAAATTCGATTACGCGCCTCGAATAACAAAACAAATCTTTTTTTTTAAATGACATTTAAGAATGGCATTGTTATTTCATTTTACTCGTCAAATTTACATATAATGGTGATGGTTTGGAATAAAAAAGTCAATTTACGAGTTAAATAAATGAAAGGGGAAAATTTCTTTATTACGAAAACATTCAAAATATTTGCTTATTATTTAATTTATTCATTTTTCTTTTTCACCTTGAAATAATTCAGAACGAAAGTCAAATTTTAATGCTAAATTGCTAAAAAATTAATAGAGATTTTTCATATCTTAAAACGTTTATAAATTTTAAACATACAAGGATTTTTCATTTCAAATAATAATATTTTTATCTTGCTAGTGTGAAAGGAGTTGTAATGTAACAAAAATACATAAAACATACATACAAACCATCACGCGTTACCTTGCTGGGGTTTGCAGAGAGAACAAAGCGCCACACTTTCGTATATCAATACGCATACTTCGCATCTTTCACATACACCTTTTTATACAGCTCCTAAGTCTTCTCTTACTTCTTAAATTTCTTTCTTTCAAGATATCAAATCTTGACTGGCCTAAGTGTCGCGAACGCCTTGATTTCAAACTTTGTATTTTTGAATTCAAGTCCCTCAATAGTAATTCTGCATTGTATCTTTCGAATATGTACATATGTGGCTGAGGGATATTTTTTTGGAGAAAATTAGAACTTCGATGACGATTTACTCGTACTCTTCATCTAATACATTGGTTGTTCTAAATCGATTCAATAGGGCGGGGCGGGGTATTATGATAATGTTGGTATTATGATAAAGTTGGTCCTGTGGCGTGGAATGGTCTGACGTCTAGTGTCAGATATATGGGTAGCGTTTACAGTTTAGAAAGCACTAAATCCTATTTAGGAGTCTTATCAAAATTTATGAGTGGGTTCGAATCCTGAGTAAGTGCGCTCTTGAGGAGAGTTTGCTCACTAAACGGCGCTATGTAAATTTATGAGTGAGTTTGAATCCTGAGTAAGTGCGCCCTTGAGGAGTGTTTACTCTCTAAACGGCGAATTCTGAGTAAGTGTGCCCTTGAAGAGAGTTTGCTCTCTAAACGGCGCTATGTAAATTTATAAGTGGGTTTGAATCCTGAGTAACTGCACCCTTGAGGAGTGTTTGCTCTCTAAACGGCGAATCCTAAACGGCGCGATGTAAATTTTATTATTACCATAATAATAAAATACTTCAATTTGTTTTTTTTTCATATCTTGAACCTGTATCACAATGGTAAAATATTTTGTTGAAGATAAATATTAATAATTAAGTGTTTTTTCGGGGACGGATACTTACAGAAAAAATTACCAAAGATAAGATCACTCAAAAAAAGGAGAGAAAATAAATCGTTTCATACCCATTATCAAATGGAGAAATATGAGACAAAAGAGTTTGAAACAAAATGACATGGCGAAAGGTATTTCGACATAGGAGAAATGGTAGAATGAGAATTGTCGTTGTTGTATGAATCTAGATGAGGTCAGTGCGGTGTGTGTCCAAACCTTACTATCATATATTTAGACACTTTTCCTGTGTTCATCCTAAAGGAACATGTAACGGTTTTGTGAAGAGTCATAAAAGTTTGTTTAAAAAAATACTTTTGAAAATAATTAAAAAGTAAAGCACGATAACTGTTTTCCTCCACGTTATACGGATTTCTCGTGTTACATCAAGTGGATCGTTTTTTATTTATATGGAAGAATTCTAGAGAGGATTCTTCTCATAGTGCTAGGCGGTGCTATAAATATATCCACTGCGTCACCCAATTCATTCAATACTCTAAACTGGGCGTAACTGAGTGTTTTAGCCATCACATTGGTTCTGAAGGTTAACACATAGAATAAAGGGTGATTTCTTGCACGGATTTGATTGTCGGGCACTTATAAAATAAGTCCTTCTAATATTGTGAGATGGTTGAATTTACATTGCAGTACTTTTAATATACTCGTAAATAATGGCCTTCTTGTCTTGCCTTCTTGTTTTGAGAATTGTACAATTGCATATCGTTAGAAGTTCGATATGGTGTACATAATTTAGATCACACCTTCTGTTCCATACCATTAATATCTCAGGAACTTTTTTGTGATTGTTCCAGCATATTTTTGTATTTTACTTGATGCCTTAACTTCCGAGGCATAACATATTCTAGTTTTGAACTTTCAAAGTCTCGAGATATTCTAATTTTAAAACTTTCAAATTTATAAAAATCCGATACCAATCGCAAAACATGGTTAACAAAAGTATGACTGGCATCAAAATTTACTCCCAAATCCTTGAACTCGATTACATTATGAGGTACTTCTGCCTTTATTGTATTGGGTTGGTGCGAAAGTGGTTGCCGTTTTAACGGCACTTATTTAGAAATTATGGAAATGCTTTTATTTTGACTTGAAACTTTTTTTTTGTCATTGCTTTTAAAAAAGATGCTTTCTACTTGATTTGGACAGTTTTGTTTCAAATTCGGTCATGTAATAACCCTCCAAAAAATTTGCAAATAGCCGAGAAAAAAATAATTTGCGACATTGTATGTTGTATGAATAAAAAAAGGAAACAATGCATATGTCGCGACTAATAAGGGTATGGTGAAGGTGTTGTTCGGCGTATGGTAAAGGTGTCGTGAAAACTCGAACCTGTCGTATGTGGTTTAACAAGTTCCGTTTTGGGAATTTATCCCTTGAAGGTGAACCCCGCGCCGGACGGCCCAATGGGGTTAATGACGAACAACTTCGAGTCATGGTGGAAGCAGACCCTCGACTGACCTCACGAGAACTTGCAGAGATGTTAAATATTGACAAAACAAACGTTTTAAGGCATCTCCATAAGCTAGGAATGGCGTCAAAGATCTGTGTATGGGGGCCACATGATTTATTGCAGAAAAACTTATCGGATAGGCTGACTATCTGCGGATCTTTGCTCGCCAGACAAAAAAGGAACCATTATTGGATCGAATTGTAATGAATGACGAAAAGTAGGTTGTATACAATAAAGTTACAAGAAAACGACATTAGTCAACCCCCGGACAAGCCTCCTTTTCTGCCCCCAAAGGAGAATTGCACCAGAAAAAGGTTATGTTATGTGTGTAATGGGGTATTAAGAGTATATTGTATTACAAACTTTAAAAACCAAGTGAAACATTAAACGCCGATAAGTTCGGTGAACAATTGGACAAATTAAACCAGGAATTGATTTAAAAACGACCCCATTTGGTGAATAGGAAGGGTAATATTTTTCTCCCCGATAACGCCAGACTATATGTGGCATTCGTCGCACAAAAAAATATAATTGACTTAAAATGGAAAGTTTTGCAACATACGCCTTACTCCCCTAACTCAACACCTATTGATTATCAACTTTTCCGAGCCTTGCAAAATTTTCTCAATGGTAAAAAAATGTATTCCCTGGAAGAAGTGAAAACATCCTTTGATAAGTTTTTTTGCCCTAAAACCAAAAGATTTTTAAAGGGATGGGATAAATAAGTTAGTCAATAGATGGGAAATGGTTATAACTAACAACGAAAAATGTGTAATAGACTGAATAAACATTGTTTCTCATAAAATATGAAAGTATTTTATCTGCAAAAAACGACCAGTACTTTCACATCAACTTCTTATACTCAATGGTGGTTTGGGGAAGATGATCGACGGTAGGATACGCTAACACACTTTTTGATATTGAAATACATGTGATTGCGTTCAGATCTAGGAACAAGAGAACCTATATCGTGTTGGAATTTTTTACTACTTAACGAATATATTTCAATTCAAACCACATAAAAAAAACTTGAAATATTACAATATTGGTCATGGCGAAAAACGAAGGACCAAAGATAAAAAATCGATATAAAATATTTATTTCGTTCAAAATTCAGTTAACAATATCTTATACTTGATAAAATCCTTTACCTTCAAAATAATTTCAAAATCAAACGTAAGATTCATGTGTGCATACGCATGCATCACACCATTTCCCTGTTGGGATAGGCAGAGAAGACCAGTCCCTGACTTCTCTATCTTGACAAACATCCTTCGCCTCTTCTATATCTTTACACCTTCTCATGCAACTCCTACGATTTTTATATCTTTCTACGTTTTCTTCTTTCAAAACACCATTCACTTATTTTATGTCCTTCCAGCACGCTTTTCACTCACATTTTCACTTTATATTTATTTCATTAGTTTTTCTTCATTCATTCATTCTACATGCCCAAAGCATATCAGAGTGCACTTCTTCAGCTTTAAGTTTACATTTATCTCAAATCAGGATTGTTGCCCCATGTATTCTTCTCAATACACGCATTTTTACAGCATCTATTCGGCTCCTTTCAGTATTTTTCGACGTCCACGTTTCTCTCTCATGCATCAAAGTTAGTACTAAAATACCATTATGGACTCACCGTAACAGTATTTAATACTATCCGGTTCAATTTTATATGTTTTCTTACCCCGTTAACTTTGTTTCCCATTGCTTCATGCCGTTAGATATCCCTCTCTACTTTTCCATCATCAGAGAAAATTCTACCCGTGCAGCAGAATTCTTCAACTTGCTCCAATGTGTCATTGTTTACCCTTATATTGCATTTACTTTTCGCAAAATTTATTTTCAAATCTTTCACTTCGCATCTCTCCTAAAATGAAAGTATTGAATATTTCTTATTTTTTTAATCAACATGTCGAAAAAATGCTCTTGTCTTTTTGCTTCCGTTAATTAATTCTTAATGAGTTCATGCATTCTGTTCAAATAATTTCTTTGTATTCGTTTATTTAATAAATAAACAAAGAACTTAGATGTCCAGTTTCAAAATATCTCAAAAGCTTAAGTGACGAATATCTTATTTCTAAATATTTAATTTCAACAGCTATGACACCAATGTGGTACTTATAAAATTGTGCACCAAATTTTGAATGTACTTTTAGTTTGAAAACTGGTATAATTATTAATTACTTTTCGAACGATTACATGAAAATATATTTGATTACATAATTCCTTAAGATAAATGAATGAAGAATAAAACTGTGCCATGGTTCTGCCATCATAAAAGTTAAAATATTACAATTAAGTTCCTTCCATAAGAAATTCGCCAGCAAGTTTTTTATCTTTAATCTTCCTTAAGACTCCTTAATCTCTCTCAACTCCTCTGTTAAACGAGCATAACTTCTGCGAAGCGCTATCTTCATTATCAATTTAACATGAAATGCAAACTGTTGTTTTATGGTAATGTCAGGCGTACCTTTATTACAGAATGTAAACATGGGGCTATTAGGCGTTAATTTGTATAAACAGCGCATTATGCTAACAAACATTGTAATAAAAATAACGAAGGGAAGATTGCGAAAACATTCAATTCGCTCAGCGCACCCTTAATGGCAGTTGTCACTTAACTAATACGAAATTGCCTAAAATTCATTACAGATGTTGGTGATATCCTTGTAATTCTGAACGTAATTGTATATTCAGGAACATTTCAAGGATACTTGATGATTCGAAATTGGTTGGTGTTCACGCCAAAACGACGTGACGAAAATCACCTCAGATCCACGCGGACAGAGCATGACCATCAAGTGATGTGGGGGTAGCCATCCACGCGCGTGGCGAGTGTCATCCCCCGAGACGGTCAGTCGCCATCCACGCGTATGGGGAGTGTCATCGACCCGGACGAGTGTACAGTGCAATTTAAAAGTGACAAATTCTCACGTAACTCGAGGGTGTATATTATAAGAACTCATTTAAACCCGTTAAACATTATAATAAATGAAGTGTGCAGTATAATAAATTAAGTGTGGTGGACATACGTCATCCCTTCAGCTCGAAACGACTTCCGCCCTCACCACTAAACCTGTAAGTACCATTTCCTTTCCCATCGTGTATTGGTTTTGGCGTAAGCCAAACTAGTTGGGTTAAACACTAACCTGGCTATAAAAATTCACTGAGTGAATACATTCTACTTCCAAAGTTTCTAACTTTAAATATTTTAGAAAACACAGAGCTGTTGAGATATATTTTACTACAAAGAACACTTTTTAAATCAAATGCTATATTCCTTTTTTATTTCAGCATAAAATTAATACAAAATGGTACCAAGAGTTCATTTTCATTTAAACTGATTAAAATATTATTTATGTCAACTTAAACAGGTGTGCACTTCTGGAACAGCACCTGTTGAAATTTTTGGTCAATCTCAGTGTTTACATATAAAATATATTGTGAATCAATTATATTAAAACACCTTTAAAGGATTCGGCATACTAAAATATACATCACTACGACATGTGCGATAAGAGTTAAAACGCGTTATCTGAAATGGAAAGCAAAACGTTTGAAGTCTGGATGAAGCTCTCGTAAAAATGTTATCAGGAGAAAAAATGTTATCAAGGTTGCTTAACTTAGCCTACTTGGAAATGTCAGGAGACCAGCTACCTTGGCCTGCTTGAAGGCATCAGGAGACCAACCATCTCTACACTGAATATAATCTGAATAGGGATGACTAGATGCAAGATGAACATGCAGAGATAGGGTTTCTTGAGCTAAAGTGGCATTGAATGTTATTGTGGAGTTGTACAAAACTCACAAGACATGCAAACTTGTCCAAACGTTGAGACTACATGCTCTAGATAAGATATGCAAATGATAGAGCTATCTCTGCAAACTCCTACTGTTAAGACGTTACTGACATTGATAGCTCGAACACAAAATTAGTGGTACATATATATTATCTACCATTATATCCAAAAAATCGTTAATAGCATTACTTTTCTCAAAATTGTCCCTTTATTTTACTCACATATGTTATATTATAATTTTAAGAAACCTCACACAAGCAACAATAGACATCATTAATACATCAAACAGTTACGTCGTGAAATAAAACATGTTTAATTAATATCTGCGGTACTAGAAATTCAAAATAACAGAATGAATTCAACATTCCAGGTATGTCCGTTGAAATATTTTTTTTCCAAGTACTTAACAACTATGATATTTATAACTTGAATTTAACACATCAAAAACATTTAACATTAGCTTGATTTTTTTTACGTTTATATTCAAAAAATGAGGGGTTATCAAGATTAAGCTACGTTTAGTATAAGAAATATCCATGGAGTAAGTTTCATTTTGAAATTATTTCTTTATATCTATGAGTAATAAGCGTGACGCCTGATATTTATTATATTTATTCATCCTTGCAGGAAAAACGCGACGTTTGAACCACGAAATGTGAAGAAAGAAATTTCCTAATAACTTTTTAAGCACATTTTGTCGCTTTATTTTTTTTTTATTTCAATGAATTGATATATAATAATTGCGTAGGATAAATTTAAATAAATTCAAGAATTTAATTCATGAAATCTAAGGATATTGAAGAATCATAAAAAAATTTGTTGTATAAAAAACAACCTAGTGGATTTATTGCCATGTAGTAATATTTTGCAGCTAACCAGATATGTGTCGAACAAACTTCAAATAAAAACTATACTGGGATACTTTTAAAAAATCTAAGTAACAACGGCAATCGAACCTGGTTTGGAAGACAGGCATCCTTTCACTAAACCACGAAAGTCTTTACAGAAAGAATCAGATAAATAAAAACATTTGATTGATTTCAGATTGACCTCCGAGATACGTAATCGTATGCAATGTATAAAATTAGAATTGGGGCGCCTAGTGGCTTTTATTGACAAAAAATCTAGTGTTATAAAATTTGAATTGGGGCGCCTAGTGGCTTTTATTTAAATAAAATCTAGTAGTTTTTTTGACTGCTGGTTTTAAGTTCAAAATTTTTATTTTTATTTAAGTTTGTGAGTGTTATTCTAATTTGTGCAAAACTTTTTCTTACATATTAGGAGGTAGTTTAAGCCTTTTTTTAAATAACAGTGGTTCTCAAAGTTTTCGATTTCCATATTTTTGAAAAATGAAACAAAATATAAATATTATTTTTGTCTATTCTTTCATAACTGTTTATTCATAAACAGTAATACCTCCATTTACGAAGCTTCCTTGTACTTGAATTATTTCCAAAGCGATATAGTTTAAGTATTGTAAATGTAATTTAAAATTAATATTATATATTTAGTATTAATTTGACTACTTAACCTATATTTTTATACACAAATGTAAGAACGACAACAGTAAAACCATAATAGTCCTCCAAGAGGAATTTTGAAAAGGTATATCAAATTGTAAGTTTTGCATATTTTTCCTTTATTTTAATAATTCGGGCAGCTCTCATCAAAATGTATATTTAATAAGTAATCAAAAACTACTTATAAAACTTTAAAAAACCAACAAACTTTTTCACCTACGCAAGAATAGACTTTCTGGAAATATGTAACAGATGGCCTTTTTAACATACCATCCAATGACTACATTTACACGGTTTTTATTTACACTTTATTTTCCTGGAACCAATTTTCCGCGAAAATGGGGTGGATTACTATTTATATGAGTATAATTTAATACACAAAATTATTCTTTCGACATTATTTTCTATGGAATTGTATCCAATAACAGCTGCAAATAATTAAATATTTTCTACACACGCTTCACGCATAATATAGCATCGGGTTTATAAAAAAATCTTAGTTGGGTTTCTATTGTTAAAAAATCCCCGCAAACTAATGTTTCACCTCGTTTGTGATTTTTTTTACTTGATTTAAGGTCCTTTACTATGGCTTCCTGAATTAATTTTTTATCTCCATGGAAATAACTGAAACTTGAATAAATAACACTTTTTGTAATAATTAATTGTATATATAAGTTATATCGTTTGTTTGATTATATCTCTGGATGTTAAACGGATAAGGAGACAAAATAAACAAACACATTTGAAAACGTCAATGAAGATTAAACTTATATTGTCTAAATATATTATAATATAATAGTTATGTGTAAAGAATGCCCCTTTTGGGTAATGTGGTTCACCCAGATTTTCTGAACTAAAAAACCAAACACACGGACTCAGTTACTTTGATCGCATTTTAGGGTAACTTGATTATACTTTCTCTTGGGTGCTGAAGTTCGATCAGATATTCTGTTCGCTTGGGTGCTGAAGTTCGCTCAAATTTTCTGTTCGCTCAGGTGTTGAAATTCGCTCAGATTTTCTGTTCGCTTGGGTGTTGAAGTTCGCTCAGATTTTCTGTTCGCTTGGGTGTTGAAGTTTGCTCAGATTTTCTTTTCGCTCAGGTGTCAAGTTTGCTCCTATTTTCTGTTCGCTTGGGTGTTGAAGTTCGCTTGGGTGTTGAGGTTCGCTCAGATTTTCTGTTCGCTCAGATTTTCTGAACTAAAAAACCGAACACACGGACTCAGTAACTTTGTTCGCATTTTAGGGTAACTAGATTATACTTTCTTTTGGGTGTTGAGGCTATGAGTAATTAAAACTTCAAGAAACTTCTTAAAACTATAATATTTGAGTATTGTTATAACGAATCAAAACCGTCCTTGGACATCACACATTGGTACAAAAGATAGCAAAATTATTATTTCAAATTACCATTTTACTATATATAATACAACCTGGCGGATCTATTACGATGTTGCTATATTAATCAGAAACATAAATGTGTTTAAACATGATTCAAGTGGAATCAAGACCCGCTCTATTTAAAAAAATCTCAGTATCAACGGGAATTGAAATCGCAACCTCTGAGGAAAATGCTAGTGTTACCAACTAGGCTAAGTCATTTATATATCAATTGATTGATGGATTTTACCTTCTGCTTCATCATCTTCTGTACTCTTTACCCATCAGTATTGCTTTAGGCTTTTCAGTCCTGGACCATCTCAGAAACGGTCTCCCAGTCCAGCTGAAACCTATCACAGTACATTCATACAACCCCACTCCTTTCTTAGCTTTGTCACTGGGAGTCTCCATTTTGCTTGATTCATTAATTTGTTTTGAATATTTTCTAGTGATTAAAATTACTAACTTACACTAGCTGGTTAGATGTTTACTTTCTAAACCGGATGTTGCGAGCTCGATTCCTATTTATTTAAGCAGTAATCCAGTCCGGTATTCACATCCGCCCTATTTTACATATTTTTCGTTGGTTGGAATACATTACTACAATATGAATAATTTCGCCAGAATGTACAATAATACAACGATAATATAATTCATCAAATTTTTATTTTTTATAAAATTTTCAAAAACACATTTGAAATATTTTACTTTAATTAATTGGCCTAAATTTTAAATAGTGTTTAAATTATAAAACTGGTTTAAACAAACAAACCATCATGCCGTTTCCCTGTCGAGGTAGGTATAGAGGACAGAATAGCAGACTTTTTATCACGACATACATTTTTCTCCTCTGCATTCGTGCACCTTATTATATAACTCCTGCAATTTATTTGATTTTTTTTCTTTTCATTCTTTCAAAACCTTTTTCACTTGATCCAACCATATTTTTCTTCATCTTTCTCTACTATATATTCGTATCTAATTTGCGTTGTATATTTGATCTGTTCATCTATCTTCTTTCATTCGCCCTTCATACCCAAACCATCTCAGAGTGCTCTTCTCCATCTTACATAATACATTAGCTTTAAGTCCACATTCATCCTTTATCATTTTATTTTGTTTTTTTGCATACATTGTCACCTTACTTTATTTTTCAAAAATCTTATATATATTCTATTTATGATAGTAATAAGAAATACATTAAGTGTAAAAAAATTATTTCTACGCGATAAGACAATTATATGATATAATGCATTTTTTTTTATAAACGTATATATGTGTAAAACGGCAATCAGAACATATTTAGTCTTTATAAACAATAATTTTAAAAAATGTTTCTTGGTAAGGCAGTTATAACACAGAAAGTTGTTATAAACCCTAAATAATACATTTATTTGTACGGGATAAGACAATTATACCATGTTCAGTCTTTATTAACCTTAAATATATAATAACTTTTTAGTTTAGCATTTCGTGCTTCATTGAATACTCGTAATTCTTACGTAAACACATAAACTTACTAAAATATATCCAGATTTACTTTAACTTTGGGAAAAGGAAACTCCAAATATTAAATAAAAACATTAAATATGAACATTTTAAGAAAATATAAAGTGTAAAACATCTATAAGACAAAATAATTGTATTTTTTAAATGTATATTTGTGTCATTTATTTATTAATTTACATTATTTTTTGTCTATGGTTAAACACGGTACATCTGGCGGACTTATACAGCAATTTCTTCCAATCAACCAACTCATTTTGGATACATTCAACTGTTTAAATACATGACAGATTTTACATAAACTTTGTGAAAAAAAAAAAATTTAGTGAAAAAAAAAACAAGTAAATTATTAATCTTATCAAGAATGGTAGAACAAGAGAAAAGGACTTCGTTCAAGAATATGAAAAGAATTCAAAAAAATATTAGGATAAAAGGATATTTCTTATTCATACTCGATTAAACATGGTGCACGTCTGATAAATCTTGGATTTCATTCCACAGTTGCACCTAATGAACCACATATAAAGCTGTGTAAACTGTAGTGTGATATGTTGGTATGCAAAGGAGTTTCTCATCGCGTAATAGAAAAGAACGTCCGTGTTCTGAAAGAAACTGGAATTTTCTTGAAGATATAAAAGAGTACAAAAAATAATGTCGACAGAGTGTGATGATTCCGATTGAAGTATGTTCCGAGACTCTGACACGGGATCATACTTTCTTAAATTAAAAATAAATCGGATTCAAATGTCTTCGAGTCTCTCTAACTTATCTAGCATCTCCTCGTTGGCATCCAAATAACATACCTCACCATAATCAAGTTATGGAAACAAAGGACAGCAGTAGTTTACTCAAAACAAGCAGAAAATTACACATTAAATTGAGTTGTACTTTTTGATTCGAATAAGTTGCTTCATGGATAAAATCCTATGCTTGAAAATTTCCCCATAAAATTTACTTATCGAACTCTATAATTTATCGTAGTTATCTGCTGACACTACCATGTTAAAATCATATAACAGTCCGCAAACATTATTATATACACTTAAAAACTACTCAAATAGTAGAATTCCTCAACTAGCTCCAATATTTCATTGTTCACGCATTTATCATACTCGTATTTACTTTTCCGTTCACACTTCTCTATCTCCAAAACTGTGAATGCTTCAACACTCATTGTCAGATCATTCTCATCACATATCTCGTATAATTTACTTATCAAACTCTGTAATTCATCCTTATTGTCTGCTAATACTACCATGTTTTAAACATTTTGCAATCCACAGATATAATTTGAATATTCACTAACCTTCCTATATTCCTTTCTCTTACCACCCTTCTTATATAAATGAAAGGGTGATAAGAGAAAATTATCACACGTTTCGATAAAGATATTTAATATTATATTTCAATAGGAAAAATAATTTATCCGGTTTTCATGATAGTGCTTATCATTTGTAACCAGATAATTTAAGTCTCAAATCCATCATATTGGCCACGTTGCATTTTCTAAATTGAAGACATTTGATCTGACGTCAGAAGTAACACTAGAAGTTAAATTGTTGAACATTTATAAAGTATCGATTTACAAAACGTATCAAAATTATGTGTATAAGGCAAAACAAAAAAAAATACAATTAAATGTATAAAAAACAGAATTTATAATAAAACAAAAGAAACATCAAAGTGACGTACGAACAATTAAAAAAAATTATTATATGTAAAATACTGATGTATTATGTGGCACAATGCTAAAGAATTAACATTGTTCCTATCCACAAGCCAAATAAACCTACCGAAAATCCAACTAGCTACAGGCCCATCAGCCTTCTTCCAGGTCTTGGCAAGATCCTTGAGAGAGTGGTTGCCTCAAGGCTAGTGTTCCATCACGAATCCAATAATACATTCCCTCATGAGCAATTTGGATTTAGAACAAGACACAACACGGTCCAGCAACTTACCCGTGTCGTGGAAGACGTGTCGATGGGCTTCAATAGGAACAGAAGTACTGGCATGGTACTGCTAGACCTTGAGAAGGCTTTTGATACTGTCTGGCATGATGGCCTTCTTCACAAACTTCTCCTCACTGGCACTCCACTCTATCTCGTGAAACTACTTCAATCCTACCTTTCCAATAGAAGTTTTACAGTCACCACTCATCATTCTACGTCATCCGCCAGGCCCATCCCTATGGGTGTCCCCCAAGGCAGTATACTTGGACCATGTCTATTTAACATTTACACACACGACATTCCTACTCCCCCAAACTGTAAACTCGCACTCTTTGCTGACGATGCGGCATGCTACGCATCGTCACTCAAGGTGGATCGAGCTGGTCGCCGTCTTCAGATTGCTCTTGAGATCCTTGAGAAATACTACGAGGACTGGAGGCTCAAAATCAATGACGCCAAAACTGAGGCCATCATGTTCTCCCGAAAAATCAAGGAAAGAGTGCCGTCGATGCCCTTATTCATCGGTGGTTGCCTGGTTGAGTGGCAGGAAGTGGTTAAATACCTCGGCCTGCACCTTGACCGGCGACTGACGTGGAAAACCCATTTGAATACCATCAGACAGAAGGGTCACAAGGGCATAGGGGCTATCAGTTCGATATTTCATCGACGCAGCTTCCTTTCACCCAAAAATAAGCTCCTCCTCTATAAAACCCTTATTCGTCCTATCTTGACCTATGCTGCACCCGTTTGGGGTAGTGTGAGCAACACGGATCACCTGAAACTCCAGAGAGTGCAGAACAAGGCATTCAAGATATCTTTTAACACCCATCCCAGAACAAATCTTACCCGACTTCACGCTGAACAGCGAGAAGAAACCCTACAACACCACATTCTCGCTTGGACCGTGAAGTTCTATAAAAACCAACAAAATCACAGAAATCCCTTAGTCGCTGCCCTGGGGGCTTACGAGAGTAAATCCGACCTACCCTTCCGTTATAAGCACAAGCTCCCGAAGCATTATCTGTTGCCTGACTAGTCCACCTTCAGTATTAGCTGGGACGACCAAGGTCTGAGTGAATGTGATGGAATACAAGTAGCCTGAACGAGTGGACTTGTTTTTGCTGAATAATTAGTGTAAGAATTGTTATCTAGTTATAAGTAGTATGTAGGTGTTAATTATTTCTAAGATCTCATATATTAAGATTGAATAAATAAAATAAAATGATATGTAGGAAAATAAGATTAAATAAGTTCATAAATTATAACATATAATTAAGATTAGTTAAGTAATAAATTTGTACATAGGTATAGCCTCGACAAATGTTTGTATAATAATTTACTTGTTTAATAAAAAAAAAAAAAAAAAAGCTAAAGAATTAAGTCAAAATTCTCATTGTACACAATAAGAAATCAACTCTTATTTATCTTTAAACTAAAAAAACGCCGCAAAATAAGATCAATTAGTCTCAAAATAACATTTCTATACCAACAACTGTTTCTATCAGGGCTGTGGAGTCGGATGAAAATTTACCGACTCCGACTCCGGCTTTATTTTATTTTTATACTCCGACTCCAACTCTTGACTCTGACTTAAATTTTTTTTTAATTTTATAATTTACTGCGTCTACCTAATGTATTTATATTGACTTATTAATAATGGATACAGGTATAAATAAAAAATTAATTATATTCGTACACAAATGAAACAATTTAATGAAAAAATATATAAACAATACGCACTAAGCAATATTTTCACACAAAAATAATATTAAAAATATATATTAATATTTAAAAAAAGAATTAAATAAAACTTTTAAAATAATTAGAAAAACAACACAGGTAGGTATTAAAAAAATAAGAAAACACTTTAAAATAAAAAGGTTGCTTCATTTGTTTTCATACGTTAACTAAATCTTATTTATATTGTTTATTATTTTTTTATTCAATATTGAATAGAACACAAGATAAGATTTTTGAAAGTAAATATACTTTATATAAATCTTATTTCCTATTCGTGGTCTAAATGGAATTAGATCTCAAAAAAAGAATTGCTTCTATTAAGTCAGGATTTATGGAAGCTCTTAAATCTGATTTAATAATTTTAAGCGCGGAAAATAACCGCTCTACCGAAACTTAAACGGAGTCGGAGTCGGTCGATTTTTTCCGACTCCGACTCCGCCTAAAATGTTCCGACTCCACGACTCCGACTCCGACTCCACAGCCCTGGTTTCTATACATTATTTATACTTAGCCAATACGGACTTACATTAAAACCATTCATTGATCATAGAACATGAAACACTTTTTGAACGCAAATTATCTTGGAAAATCTTATTAATGATCAAAAAATAGTGCACAATTCCTGGATCTAAAAACCAAGAAATGTTATTTCTACAGCAACAAAACGCAGAAAGAATTTAGGAAATAGGTGATATTAAGACATATTACCAGACAAAAAAAGATCCAGGACAGAAACATATGTAGCCTGTAGAAGTATACCAGAATTCACTAGAGTGTAAAGGTCACGGCATTTAGCGGCGTGCTTGATATGAAGAGTGCAACTGCCTCATCCTTGCAGCACACCATAAAGATTCAGCATGGATTTGAGGGTTATAGCAGTAAATGGAAGGATGACGGAACTCATCGAAGTATTACGGGCTCTGCAGTTAGCGGCGTGCTTGGTGTGAGTCCTGAAGCAACCTCATCTTTGAAGTACGCCATTACAATACAGCACTGTTTGAAGACTATAGTAGTATAATTTAAGTATGACATAGCTCACCAGAGTGTAAAGGGCACTACAGTAAGCGGCGTGCTTAGCGTGTAGCCTGCAGCAGCCTCCTCCTTGCAGCGCGCCATAAGGGTACAGCACCGCTGACTTCATCGTCTTCTCCACATCATGCCTACGATTAACAAAAATATATATACAAATATTATTTTGATGCAATATATATCCACTTTTCCGCACACTTGAAAACTTCCTTACATTTTAAAAGAACATCGTTATATAGGGTGGCGTAACAAAAACTGCAATTTTTAATTGGCCGTCATTTTTCAGCTGTCAAACGTATAATATGTATAATGGGCATACGTGATCTACATAATCAATAAATTAATCATGCAGCGGTATACGATTTTAGAACTTTATTTAAATTTAAACATTGCAGTTCTTGTTGCGCCACTCTATATATCACGTGACCACAACTTTACAAAAGTCAAGGGACACGAAAACACGTTCCATGGAATAAATCTCAAAAAATTCAAGGGAAAAAAACACGTTCCATGGAATAAATCTCAAAAAACTCAAGGGACAAAAAACACGTTCCATTGACCAAATCTCACCTTCATTTTATTTCCAATATTATTTATACAAAAAAAAATATAAATTTACGCTACATTTTAACAAGAGTTTTCCTTTTTAACTAGAAGTTAAATTTTTGAATGTGCCAAAATATTTTTTAACTTCTTTTTAAACCCATTCTCCCTCCGCCATTTAATTTGACAATATTATCATTTAATTAATTTTGAAATAAAAAAGGGCATTTTATTAACAAAAAAATTTAATTCAATTTTCTCTCGTGATCTTGAAATTATCTTTATACTCTATTGTATTTTTACCACCCTGCTGTAATGAAATTCCAGATAAGTATGACTTTATTTTTTTTTTAGCGGACCTGAAAAATGGTAAACCACTTTCTAAAAGGTTCATTTTATTAAAAAATAGTGAAAACATAATGTTGTGAGTTTAGTTATTTTAACCTTTATTTCATTAAACATACCACTATTTACTAAATTATGTATAAATTCATTATTCTTAGTCGTTTCATGTTTTAGTCCATGCCACATGATTACCTGTTCTTTACATTATTTTTTAAATATGTTGCAACTATTTTACTTAAATTCCCTTTTGAGCTTGCTGGAAAACTATTTTTTTACTTTATCTTTACGCTCGTGTGCGTTCCTGCGTGTCTTGTTTTCATAAAATATATTTTAAATGTGTTTAACTGCATTATTTTTCATACGAGATGTTATTTGAACAAAATACATATAGATGTTTGACGAGGGAAACGCCTATATACTCGTATATTTGAAAAAATAATCTCTAATAATAACATTTATCAACGTGTCTTCAGAAATTAAGGAAATTTAAGATATCAGCGATATCTATCCAAGCTGTAGGATCCTCGTCGATTATAATTGTGAGATCTTATGATGTGATTCTTTACAATAAGCCTGATGTATTTCCATTATTTAGGTTAAGTACTTTGCTTGTTATAAAAACATCAACAAAAAAGTTACCATTTCTTGTAGAAATCAACCACATTTTCGAGACTTCCCGACTTTCAAAGCTGTTTCAGCTTCGTTTAATTTCATAGTCATGAAATTGTCTATATCATTTCACAATTTTCTGTTTCATTTCGTGTTTGACCCTCTGTAAAAAACAACTATTAATTGTGCCGATTTTGCTGTTTTAAACGAGTTGATATCCGATTGAGTCAGTTGTTACGTCGTTTGCATTTCTCAAAATTTTAGGCTAATTAGTTACTTGAATGATGAAAACTTAGAGATTCCATTATTTCATTCCATCTTTCTCCCTTTTCGTAATCGAACGATTTGAGAAAAATTTTCCACGCCTGTATCACGTATTCCTTCAAATTCACTCATCAAAACTGTGAATCACGTTACCTACTCCAGATGTTCTTAACCCGAACGCTTGATTACTGAGTCTGGAGATAGTTTTATATTCAGACCACGTTCTTTAACATGTCCGCATCACCAATCCTCATATATAATAGGGTAATAAACGAATTAATTGTTTCAAAAACACCAGATGAAGTATAATAGCTGATTAAGTAAGCTGATACTGATTTGGTCATCATCAGTGGTAATCGGTATTCTAGAGCGGACACAATATTCAAATGTCGTGTCTTACGACACACGATCGCCTATCACATTTGACACACGATCACATACCACATTTTTACCATACACTTAACATATATATTTTTTGGTATGTGTCACATTTCTTCCTTTGCGGTAATTAAAATGCTTCAAGCACCGAAAACATAACTTA
The DNA here is from genome assembly GCA_949825065.1 of Odontocerum albicorne. Taxonomy (NCBI): domain Eukaryota; kingdom Metazoa; phylum Arthropoda; class Insecta; order Trichoptera; family Odontoceridae; genus Odontocerum; species Odontocerum albicorne. Next base: position 23,256,301 of record OX463842.1, on the reverse strand, counting down.
TTTTATTCTATATTCAATATAACGCTAAAAAAATGCTCAAGTAATTTGGGTAATAAATCGTCAATAAAATACTCTTACCTATTGTTTTTTATAATTATATAACTTCTGCACGTTTTAAATTAAGTTAGCAACAAAGGTATTGCCCGAACGAAGACATCTATCTAAAAAATACGAAATTACAATACTTTCCTGGCAGTAAATTAAAGCTATATACGCCGGCAAAATACTTGTGAATGTAACTCCTTTATAAAGTATATAAAAAAGATCTGATATAAGTACTCTCATTTTTTTTATATTTATGAAGATAGAAACAAGCATTCAACTGAAAATTTTACAATAACATACTTTCAAGAAAAACTCAGTTATGAAACCGAATCATTTAAATATTTCATCTCCATGTTGTCAAATACATTTAAAGGTGGGACAAAAAGTTGTGATCCTGAACAGGTCATTGATATTTTAAAAAAATATATATATATATTACGATGAATTTAAATTACGGTGAATGGTGAGTAAATGTTAGCTAGTACTAGTGAATAAAAATTGTCACAAAAGTAATCAGTAAATGTGTACTACAGTGTTAATTATTTACATGGACTAGTTTATATTACAAACACAACATTTTTGGACCGTACAAATTTTAATGCTTACTTTATTCAGGCAACCGAGTGGTTGTCAAATAACATATTGTGTAAAAAATATAACTAGAGACAAATTTAGTTTTGTCATCGTTAAGTATCAAACTCGAAATTTACTATGTAAGATCATTCTTACTTTCGGCCTCAGAAGTTCTCTCTCTTATGATTTTGAATTTTTAGTATAATAATGCAATTTTTATGCATTAAGTGTTAACATAAGTTGTAAATTTAAAAATGAGCACCAAAAGTAAAATAAAATGGTAAAAATTAAACGCCATTCGAAAGAAAATTTTCTGCTCTACAAGATATTGTGTTTGCTTTTACGTTACATATATTATTTTATTTGATTACAAGCCTTCAAAATGGAATGTCAAGTAGACGAAAGTGTGCATTTTCGACACATCATTCTGTTCGCGCTCAATCGAAGGAATAAAGCTACCAAAGCTGCTCGCGATATTTGCGAAGTGTACGGTGAAGATGCTATGAATGAAAGGACAGCTCGTCGATGGTTTTTGCGTTTCAAAGACGGTAATTTCGACCTGAAAGACATGGAGCGTTCCGGACGACCAGTGGACTTCGATGAGGACCGCTTAAACCATATTATTCATGAAGATCCCCTTTAAACTACTATAGAATTGGAGCTATACATTCTGCAAATTCAGCGGCTCAACACTGCAATTCAACAAAAAAGGCCAGATCGGCAATATGGCGTTATTCTGCAACACGATAACGCCCGCCCTCATATCGCCAACATTAAGAAAAATGCCATTCAAACACTTGGTTGGGAAGTCCTGTTGCACCCTCCATATTCTCCAGACCTCGAGCCGTCGGATTTCTACCTTTTCCGGTCGCTTTCGAACAATTTGCGCGGCGTCTCCTTCAATAATGACGTCGAATTGCGGACACGGTTGGACGAATTCCTCGAGTCAAGACCGAATGATTTTTATCGCACAGGCATTGAAAAACTTGTACAACGTTGGCAAGAAGTTGTAAATAATGAAAGAGAATACATTATTGACTAATTTGTTGTAAAACAATGAAGGGGAATACATTATTGACTAATTTGTTGTAATTTTTTTTTGTTGTGTCCTCTTGTTCTCTTCATTTGGAAAAAAACGAACACAACTTATGTTAACACCCAATATTATATTTAACGTATAATATTGTCTCCATCTATTAATAAACATCTGGATTAGCAGACCAAGAAGTAAGTGTTAAATAAAATAAAAACTTAATCTCTAATTTTGATAATCCCAATATTTTTACTATAAATATTATAAGCAAACACTTTACAGGGAAAAACTGAGTTTTAAATAATACACATATAATGTAAAAATAACTTGAACTTTAATAAATATTATCGTTCTGTGTAAGACATATGAAAGGGGTGGGGCACTTTGAATTATATATTATGTAGCTAATCACGAGATATTAAAATACTTCTATTAATTATAACAAAATATTAAAATGGCTTGTATTTCAAATAAAATACACGTTTTTTACGATGATTTCACAGGATCAAAATTTAAAAATGTTAGTTAAATATTATTTTGAAAACAATTTCGTTTCTTGGGAGAAAATATAAATTAAATATTCTGATAGTTAAGACATTCACGCTTTATGGTCCTTTTTTAGGAAAGTGATATGAAAATATTTAAATAAAAAACTCCGACTTCCCTGGATCATGATGAACAAATAATTTACCAATCTGACAAAAAATTATCATCTAAAAAAATCTTGTCCATATTTTTGAATTCTTAACTGTATCTGAATACGAAGATAATTTTTTTGTCTTTTGCGCTGAATTCTATTATTAAATCGGTAAAATAAAAATCAAAGCTGAAAATAAATATCTTTTTTTTTTTAATTTACAATTTTTCTAAATTCCAAGGTTTAAAAGGAAAGCGATTGAATTAATCAATTGATAATTCAACATATGTTCCAAATTGATGGAAAGGAATAATTCATTACGTTGAAGCAAAACTGTATCCTTTTATTTGAAACTAGTCAGAGTGGTGTTTGCAAAACTATTTTTAGTTACAAAAATATGACAACCATTTAAAAGAAAAAAAAGAATATAAAATAAATTAAGTATTCTGATATTAATTACGTTTTTTTAAATCTATATATTTTGATCAATACTGTTTTCCAGAAGTCCCACATTTTTATATCCATATATTTTGATCAATACTGTTTTCCAGAAGTCCCACATTTTTATATCTATATATTTTGATCGATACTGTTTTCCAGAAGTCCCACATTTTTATATCTATATATTTTGATCAATACTGTTTTCCAGAAGTCCTAATTTTTTTTAATATGCTTATATATATTATTATTAAGCTCCATATTTAATATTCGTTATTATATTCCTATCCTATTTTTTTCTATTTGTAGCACATATCATTTAAACATATACCTTAAATTTTCGGAATTTCATATACAGTATATATTTATTTTGTAAAATTATGGCCGATTTTGCATTGCACCATTTTACACACAATTGTTATTAAAAAAATATTATTTAATGATAAGATAGTTAAAACTATATTAACATCTATTTTACTTTAATTAAAATATGCTTACTTTAATTCCAAAACAATGATAAAAAATTGCAATAATAATTACTTGCTTTTATATTTTCTTTTTTTGTTTTCATAAATTTCACAAATATGGAATGCTCGCACGTATGAGCAAAGACAAACAAATACATATATAAAAATTATCTTCCCATCTGTCAGATAATGAGAAGCATATAACTTATCATAGCACAATACCAAGGAAATAAATAGAACACGAGCAAGATAATGAAGCCGTATATCTTGGCTCAAGAGTCTGTAAGAATAGTTGGGATGGTGTTGAACTGAGTTATTCGGAACTACAGTTGACGAAATAAATTTTGTTATAATGACGGCTAACCTCCGATAAAAGACGGCACCTGAAGAACAAAAAACTTTGTTCAATCTGTATTAATTGAGTTTGTTACTTTAAATGATGTTATATACCAATTGAAAAACTACGTATTTGAAAAAATCTTACCCTACGACGTAAATATATTTGATATCGATTTTAAATGTCAAGTAAGCCAAAAAAACATAGTTTAGAGGTTCAAATACACCAAACAGTTGTCGAGTGTTGTCTTTCAATAAAAAATAAACAAGCCCAAAGATAAATCCTTCTAAATTTAAAAGTTTATGAAGAAAAGGGATTATTTTTAACATTGCAATTTGTCGAATGTAGTGTTTTTTTAAACCAACAAATTATAGATGCTATAAATATAAATAATTTTATTATTATTTTTATTTTATACAAAAATTCATTGGTTCCATTAAAGCCATTTTTATATATAGAGTTTTTTGGCATTCATTCAATCCCCATAATTTTAACCTTACAATATATCAAATAAAGCCTTTTCTTCAATTATATCTTATTTTTTCTTTGATAAAAGTGTTTGTCAAATTCTAAATAAAAACTAAAAAAAATACCTACCAACAATTTTAAACTTCAATGTGTGTTCACTGCATGAAAAAAAAAATATTTTTCCACTCTGCTATTTTTGTTATCAAGTTTAAATAATTAATCGAGAAAGTCTTTAAATATTTTATAAATAAAACGAACTAAAAAGTTCGTTCATGAAATTGGCATAGTAACCTCGCGAAGAACCATCAACGCGTCCGCTTTGCTCGAGGTTCCGAGCGAAACTAAAGCTTTTCAAACATTGCGTTTGTATATAAATTGAAAATTTTAGACTCCTCCCACTTAAAGTAAAAAGCGTGATCTTATACCTTACCGCGTATATTTTGCGGTAACTAAATTAAATCCTTTTTTATTTATTCAGCCAGACCAAAATTATTTTTCATTTCTTTTTGAATCCGTGAAAACCGATCTTTTAAGAAGTCTTTCTGATAGTGATATGTTTTCAGTTACAACCTCAGGAAAAAGATAACGTTAAATTTTATGGATAACAAAACCAGCAGAAAAAGTTTTCATTTTAAGCCAAGTAATAAACATCTTAGCTAAATAATAATCCTTTTATTTTTCTTATCAATGATAAAATTTTCCGGAAGTCGTAAATCATTTTCAAATTAATAGACGAAACGATAATATTTCTGGAAAAAATTATAATTTTAATTATAGTTATTTAATAAGATCTACATTTCAGACTTGTGTTTTTGACGATTTACCATCCACGTTTTTTTTTTCTTTACTATTATTTAAATATGAAACTGTCAAGTAACAAGTGTTTTTGAAATGTTTAATGGGACTTCATTTTATTATTTATTTTCATATTTACAATTCAAATAAATACATACAATGAAACATTTACATTGTATTACACCTAACAAGAATGTCAAGTTTCAAAACCTCCAATGCTTGTTTATCAAGACTGATGGTATTATAATGATTATTGGTGTTGGTATTGGTATTGGTATTGGTATTGGTATTGGTATTGGTATTGGTATTGGTATTGGTATTGGTATTGGTATTGGTATCGGTATTGATATTTATATCCAATGGATGTGTTTACTATGATATGTACGAAGGACTAATATAATGAGGATAAGGGTAAACATGGCAAAGATATCTTGTCAGGACTTGGTACTTGTCTGCCATGATCAACCATTTAATTTATTATAGTCATAAATAGCTATTAAAAACTCAACTCACAGTATTTATCGTAAATTTTAGTGTTTCGATGGGAGGGTGTCAGGTTGGTACTTGGTCTCCTATCATCAAGCATTTAATTTATTATAGTCATAAATAGCTATTAAAATTTCATTCATGGTATATATCGTGAAAATGATGTGCATTTTTATGTAGACAAATTTTAAGAGAACCGTGTAAACTGATATGACTAACGTGTTCTCATCGGTCCAGAGCTATTAAGTATGCCTTATGTAAACAAATTTTTGTAATTTATGATTCGGTTAGAGTTAATAAATTTCGTAAAGGGATTTTTGAAGTTGTTACAGCTCTTGGGGGACTTTTTTGGTTAAAGTTATTTTTTTACGCTTTTACACGGTTGGATGGCCATAAATTTTAAGAGTCTACAACCGACATTCTATAAGGAGTTTCTTTTTTGTGACGTCAGACTCCTCATACACTATATATTCGATACATACCGTCCATAGCGCCCCTTCTCGGTTGTGATTTCGTCCTGTTATAAGCTCCTATACTTATCATTGGTCGCTGTAACTTAATTCCAAGTTTTCTAAAAGTATTTCTATAAACTAAGTGTTCACTTTATTTCCATAAAATTGGCTGGGCAAATCCTATCCATACGAGGATTTTGTTATTGCCGTGCGTTTATAATTGAGTAAATTCTGGTAATTTACCCATGTGACAATCTTGAGATTGACGTACCACTTTATCTCTGGTCAAAATCAGCTGATTCGCACAGAATATCCAGCGCACTAATTGTCGTGAAGTCTTCAGGACCGGGACGAATCTCAAAGAGCCCACTCCAAATTCCGTTTCGTCGCGAATGACTGTACTACGGCACGAGTTGACGCCCACCAACCATACTGGGGCGACTTCTTCATTTCAACGGCCCTGTAGCCTGATGGCCCTGTAGTCTTGCACCTGATGTCGAGTATTGGAAATACATTGTGTCAAGTGTATTGAAGTAAGATGAATTTGTTTATTATCTTTGCTTGTCATTCAATGGTGATATCTGAGTAAATCTAGAGATTGGTGATATCAAATTATTGAGAATTGGCATAACTTCGCAACGAACTGTTGTGAAGTTACCCCTCAAATAGAAAATACTTCGACTGTCTGTCCATCAGAAAGGATAGCGGAGTATCAGAAAGTAATCTGCCCAATTTAAGTTTTCTGACGGGCTATCAGCTCGTCAAGATCAAATATATAACTATTTAACAGCAAATATGTGTTTCATTGTATATTTCTACCTATCCAAGCACTGACGACTGACCACTTCTCCCCACTATACCTTGAGATCTAATAGAGGCTTGCCCTATAACCACTGACTGAGCTACCGGATTAAAATACATACATTGTTACATCTAGGGTTTTAGTAATGCAATTGAATTGATTAAATAAGGAAATTGGATAAACCTATTAATCTTTAAGACGAATTCAAGGGGGAACATATTGAGAAGGGGTCTGTTTGGACATTCTGTTTGATTATTAATTATTTCTAAATTTATATTTTTAATCTATTTATAATTATATTTTTCGAAGTTATAGTATTCAGCTGTAACCCTTTAGAACTCGTGTGTAAAATCTACAACCACGAGAACAATCAAATTAAATTCTATTTTTAAGACATCTTAAATGTTCTTTTATTCGTGTTTGAAACTTTTAGAGGTTTTTCCTAGGTAGAAAGATAAGTTAATAAATTAATATTGCAAGTGCATGAAATGCTATTTTTTACTCTTGATCCTCACAAACATTCTAAGATTACTTCGGTCGTAAAGAGTCGACTGTATATTTTAAGAGGTTTTTTTCTATATAACTTGTAATGTCATTATTCACATACATATTTTACGAGGTATCTCTATTATTCATCCCTTAAAAATAATGTAAATATAATGATTTATCCGAAAGCATTAGGTTTTTTTCTTTTTGGAAACAGCAAAGATATGGTTATAAAGGGTAATTCATGGAAAATCATGTATATACCCTTCAGACGATTCCAAGAAGTAAATATTTACAAGGTCAGATATAAGTCCCAGTTTCTCTCAAACGCTACCACCGACGCCAACGCTGAGAAAGCCATCAAATTTTTTTGCATGCATACATGACTTAAATCATAGTGGATTTTGATGTCATGGAATCCAGTCAACAAAACGTGTGCTTAGATATTCCATACTTACTTGGCGCCCAGAATAAACAATTATCTTGAACATCAATTGAGAGCGACAATCCACTCGAGCAATCTTCGCTGGAAAATTCAAGACAAGAGACATTGGAAGAAATGGAATTGGTTATTGTGCGAAAATCAAAGTATTCCATAAATTACGTGTGATGTTGAGTTATTCGGTTTTAGTAGCGTTGGTTTTATTCTCTTTTATGCTGTTTTGAAATTTGCAGTTGTTTTACGTACAAACCATATTTGCATATAAATAAACAATTACAATAAAGGAAAACAATAGAAATATATAATAAAAGAAATCGTTCTCGTGTTATTACGATTTTGTGAAAACACGCAAGTGCAGTGGACAGGGCGTTTTTGATCTTTTTATTAAAAAAATACATATATTCTTATTTTTTAACGCATTTAATTTGTAAATTCATATTTTGTATCAAAAGTTATATGTTTATGTATTTTATAAAAATTATCATCACACATATCGTGCAGTATTTTTTTTTACAGAAATATATTTATGTTAATATGTAGAAGATATAAAAAACAAAAAATACCATTAAATTAATTTTTAATCGTACGTTTTCTCTGGTTGCTTACGCACAAAAATGAGAAGCAAAGAAATTTCATAAAGTTTAAGTTACCTTTTTTTTTTTTATTATCTATTCAGCTAACAGCCCTAATGCATTTTACAGCAAGTATGTACGAGTATTTTATGTCTGATTAATAATGTTTCGTAAATCCTCAATTTTCTATGAACTGAAAACTTTCACCACATACATAAAACCTATAAGCATACATTTATACAAAAATTTAAAAAAATTATGTTCACGCGAAAAAAAAATCGACTGATAAAATGCACTTAATAATACTGCCATAGTTATTATTAAGTGCATTTTATCGGTCGAATTCGGCAAAAAAACAAATACTTGTTTTTTGCAGGAATTATTTATCCCGCGTGACTCTTCACTTCCTTTCTGAGTCATGTTTTATACAGAGTGTTCTGTAACTCGATGTCGAGTCGGTATCGAGGAAAAGACCAGCTTATGACGGTTCAGAGTTAAAAAAAATTCTTGCAAAAGCCTTATACTTTTCGAGTTATAGGCATTTTTTTGAAAATTTTGAAAGTAGCTACCCTGCGCCAAAATTTATGATATATGCTGTGACTCCAAAGTGCCATATTTTATGATTTTCATGGTTGTATCGCAATCCAAGATAGCCCTGCTATAAGTCGAAGTCCGATATAAAACAAAAAAAAGTTAATATCTTTTATCAGCCAACTTTAACTCTTCATACTGTAAAAATAATGTACTACGCTAACCTGGCAAGTTACATCAAAAGATGGCCTGTTTAGTCAGAATTTCAAAATGGTACAATATATACCGACTAATAGCATGGCTATCTAGGATTGCGATACAACCATGAGAATCATAAAATAGAGCAATTTGTAGTCACAGCATATAAACATTTGGCGCAGGGTAGCTACTTTCACAATTTAAAAAAAATTGCCTATAACTCGAAAAGTATAAGGCTTTTGCAAGATTTTTTTTAAACTTTTTCTCGATACCGGCTTGACATCGAGTTGCAGGACATCCTGTATATGAATATATTAAGCGAACAAAACAAGTGGCTACAGACTACGGAAAGTACGAGTTACTTAATCCAAACAGTAAACACGGAGGACTACGAGAGATATTATCTGATACTGACTTTAGGCAATCAACACCTCATGTTTTTTTTAATTAATCACTAAGGTTTTGATTGACATGAATATAACTTTTTTAAAGAATAAATACTATTTTTATAAAAAATATCGCCCGTTATTTACTTCATTCAAAGTACTTTTTTAAAGACATCTTAAATATTAGTTTTTTTTTATTTCAAAGATGCTACGGTGCTTATTAATCCCGTTATATTGCACCGATAAGGACTTGTCCGGATGACAGTATTTTAAGGGGAAATAATGTATTGTCTTTGTCACTAAATTGTTAAAAGAAGAAAATGTTAAGACGGAACAAAGATTACAAAACTTTATGAATAAACCAGTTTGATCAGAAGGAGCCGTGTTTAAAAAATATTTTGTAAAAGGGGAAAATGGAGATTAACAAAAAGATTTAAATTAAATTTATATCTGGTTCTCGAGCTAGACGTTAAATGTAGTGACTTTTTCTCGATTTATTCTAAATTCGTTTGTATTTTTTCTTTTTGCTTCTGATATTTTTTTTTATATTATACGAGTAAATAGAGCATAGTTTTATAGAGTTATTGAAATATAAACAAATATATTTGACATAAGACTCTACATTCAAAAATAAAATAAGAAAAAAAAATCCAAAAATTCACGCAGTCAAGTTTTTGTTACGTGAATTTCACTCAACTTTATCATACGAGTATATCTCTCAATTGTTTTGTGCTATTTATGGGGAAGTATTAGTTTTTTTCTACAATATTTTTATTATTTTGTCATTAAAAAAATTATTCGCTATTTTAATCATTTCTAGCATTATTTTCTTTTTGCCATGGAAAAATCTGAAATTGTAAAATAAAATTATTATATAATATAATTTCATATTCTCTTTCACACCATCCAAGTAGTTTACTTACATTAGTTCACATATATGAAATATGATGTAAAGGAGAAGAAAAGTTGATATCTGAAGAGAATACAGTCAACAAATTAATGGTTAATAGTTAATCTAAGATTATGTTGACCCAATTTCCGATTTCGCTCGTTTAATATCCTTTTCAGTAAAATGTCTTCATCATTAATCAATTTTCATTATTCTCTAGCATATGATGTGCGACCAGTCAGCTGGAAATGAATAATATCCATTATTGACAGGATTTCCACATTGCAATATCATATTCATGATAATAATTCACCAGTTTAATCATATTTGGACCTTGGAAAACCAAATGTCCTTTTGAAATATCTCAAAAAGATATATGCATTAATTTTCTAGGAGCTCAAGACACAAACATTTATGCATGATATTTATGAAGCCATATTATTGAATAGTTTTTATACTCTTTTCCGTAAAAGAACCTTTGTATCAAACCCCACTAGGCGATTGTGAGTGAGCTTAGATATTTTTCTGTCTCTTTCTCTGTGTTATTTTTCAAGAGAGAGGGAGAACTTCAAGTGGCCACTATCATCTAGCTAGTGATAAGATAACGCAAAACTTAACACTTTGTATCCCGATCTCATGTTTTAACGTGATAAACTAGATTTGCGTTGAGTTCCGATCCTGTGTTTTCACGTGATCGATTCCTCTTCCAAAAAAGAACATATTACTGGAATCTAGCTAATATTTTTCTTAACAATTCAACCTTAAAACGATAGTCTCCTAATTTCTAGCATTGACAATACCCTAGATAATTAAAATATACGAGTACATTAAGTGATTTATGATGGAGATTTTGAAGTCACGTCATCAATATGCAGCGAAATGTTAGATCTTGAATTTTTTTAGATATGAATCTCTGCCATCGTATATTTCATGCAATGTCACGTAAAGAACTATTGTGATATCCATATTTTTTAACAAATTTAAGTAATTATTAAAGTTTCAACTAAAGATTTCTTTTATTATATCAGCCATCAACTATTTTCAAATTAGTATATTCATGTAATTTAATTTCTTTTTAAAAAAATGCAGATACATCAACACATAACTTAACGCCATTTCCTTATTGGGGTAGGCTACTTTTTTCGACTCCTCCCCAATCCTTATTTATTTTCATACTCCTTCTGTTTCTCATACTCCTAAACTTTCCTTCTTCCAAAATGTAATACACTTGGTCTAACCACACTTTTCTTGGCCATCCTTCACCATGACTACTCCTTATATTTTCATTACAAATGAGTTTATTCAGTTTTTCAATACTCATCGGTTCAAAATGTCCAAACTAACGTGCTCTTTTTACCTTAATTACATCAGTTTTCAACTCACATTGATCCTTAATAATTATATTTCTTATTCTGTATTACACCAACACACCATGTTTTCTCGCCAGTACGTGCATTTCCACCTTATTCACTCGACAGATTCATATTTAAATCCTAAACTGTATCGTCTCCCCTCAATGTCTCGTCGAAAATGTTCAGCACCTCTTCGGTCATGGACGTGGGCTACGCTTAAGCACAGATTACCTTTTGACATTTTCAATTCATCCCTCCTCCATATTCCCGTAGTTATTTTTGCCCACGCTATCAGACTCTGGAGCCGTTTTAGCCTATCGTAAGATGTTCAACCTCTAGACTAGTTTTAAACAGCTGCTTAAAAAATATATCTCTTGAATGACAAAATGTGTTTTCCATACTTATATTCTTATAATTTCCGCTTTATTCTTATTCTTTCTCACTCTGTGGTGACATTTCAAATACGTTGTTCTATTATTTTTTATCATTTGTTTTTTTAATGCAATGAATATTTTTAAGTACGAGTATTATAACATTTCACTCACCAGTAAGTACAAATCTACATTAATTAATCTTGTATGATTGGTTGGAGTAGATTGCTGTATGACAATTAGCTCGACATTTGTTAACTTTACAACCCACTGTTTAAATAATTGCTGCATTTGAAACTATCTGTGAATGTACTGACAACTTGCTAGGATGTTTGAGCTCTGAGTCATAAGTCACTTTCTTAGTGTATTTTCTGCGCTGCGAGTCATGTTCCTTCTCCCGTGATATCGGACCTTAAGTCCATCGTTATTACTACTCTTGTCACACTCAGGTGTGTAACCACTAGGGGAGTCCCTTTGGGCAGTTCCTACTTTGTCACTACGTGACATCGCGCTGGCAAAAAAAAACAATTTTCTAGTGTAGATCGTGCTGGGTGGGAACTTATTGTGTTCCCCATAGTAGCATGGGTGGAGGTGGGATCGTACCGAACTGACTGTCTAAATAAATCAATAATATTTAAAAATATATTTAAAATCAGTTTTTCATAAAAACATTTTAAGTATATTATCACTTGTATTTATATAAAAATTAAAATAATACTTCAAAAATTCTCTTAACTTTATAATAATCTAGAATATAATCAAAGCAGATGTAAATTTATTCACGAAATATTTACATAGGATTTCTTTGAATACATTTTTCCCAACACACCTATATTTCGTAAGGAAGGAGTATTTTAATTTATAAATTGGAGAAATATTATGCCTAATGCACCGCCTTGAAAAGACGATGAATTGATAATCATAAGTGGTATGCGAACCTATGAGTTTCTTTCATGTGGTAAGCAGCTCTAAGTCATATATATTTTTTTTTAAGACGCTATTATACAATATACACTTTGGCGAGTGTATTGCAAAAGAACAATGACTTCCATCTAAACAGAAACACGTTGAACAATTACTCCAGTGTTAGGTGAAATATTTATATTTGCGCTTCATGAATTCTAATAAATGATATGACATTTCATTCATTCGTATAGTTGTAACCTTCAACATATCCAAACAAATCGAGTCTTTGGATTTAGAACCACTGAAATAGACACGGAACTCGCGGATCATCATCAAACGCAATACTATCAAGCACGTGAAGAAGCAGCAACGCGGTTGTTAAGTTTAGTGCGTATGAATATTGTTACTAGACAAAATTCCTAAACTGGGACATTTTTTCGGATATCATCAAGGATCGAACCCCAAGCCCTCGGTTGAAAGTCAACTATCTTATCAATTAGTCCAAGAAGGTCGTCATGAAAGGATATGGTAATGAAATAAGGCAGTGAAAATTGTTTAGTACTTACTCAAATGAGCTTTTCTAGATATCGCCGTTTATATTTACAAAAAATACCATCATAAGCTTTCACATAATACAAAATAAATACCCCATTTTCCGTTCAACATTGACATTTCTATTTGAAATTTAAGCCTTGCAGAAGATTGATGTTCTTCGATGTTTTTGAAAGTTTTTTTTAATATGGTAAACACATAAATCAAAGAGATAAATAAACTGACGAATTTGGGAAATTGTTAATTCATTTCATTTCAGCAGTTATTGATTATTTTTTCTGTAATTTTTTTCTCCTTTAAATGTTATTTCAGTAGGTGTAATGCAAAATACAAAAGATTTAATTTAAAAATAAATTGAAAAGCTCAAATAAGCGTTTCTCATTATTTACCAAATAAAATATCTATATTTCTCAAAAATCATATTGATTTTGAATGAATGAAAAATTAAAACTCTGGCATATTAATTTATTTACAGTAAAATACAATTAAAATTCAAAGTGAATACAAAATGTTATAATAAAATATATAAACATCAAACCACTTACATGATTCATATAATTTACAATAAAAAAGAAGTACTTACATACCATTCACTGCTCACAACAGGCGTGGATTAAAAAACCCAGGGCCATATTCCGTGCAAGAAAAAAAATAACATATGTTACAATAATATATTTCTTGGCCACATTTTAATGAATACGTTTTAATATTCAAAATTAATAATCTTCCTCAACACATATTGTCAAAGAAGAGATAAAGTCATGAAACTATTATATCTCAAACGACTGTTAAAAAAATCAACTTTCTGATGAGGCTAGTGATGAAGGCCAAGGAAGTGGTAAAATTTTAGGTTCAATAAGCGTTACGAAAAAATGAGCAGAAATGTTTTCTAAAATAAGAATATAAGCAATATTATAAAGCGGATTATTGCTATATTATAGTGAGGGTCGAGAAATAGGTTAATCTTCGCTCCGCATAAAATCTGTGTGGTACTGTTTAAGGTGTCTCTTGCACGCGCTCCTACAATTTCCTTTTCAAGAACAACTATGTTAATCTCGGGATATCGTCGTGCGGGAGAAAACTTATCTCGGAGTGACAATCGTCCATGGCCTAGGTATATTATTTTATATAAGGTCATCCTTGCTGAGTGCAAGAAAGGCTTTTCTAACTGTTTCGAGCTTGGCGAAACCCATATGGGGCCTATTGTTCCGTACGAGCAGATTCTACTACAGTGAAGGATTTTTAAGATTTGTGTGCCATGCAGCCAGGTGCTGGGAACACAAAAATGGGCTCTCAGATACCAGAAGGAAGCTCTCAGATGCTGAATGGTGGTCAAATATGGGTACTGTTGGCTATCGTCAAAGTTTATAGAACATGCTCGGCGGAAGGACTCTCGATCTTAATGGGGCTCGCTCCGTTAGATCTGGATAACCAGCGTCGCGCCACGATTATTCGTCTCGGTAATGATTAGCCCTCAAGTATAGATGACGTACACCTTCGATCGTAGCCAAGGATGACCACTGACGTAATTTTTAAAGCCTGCATGGAGGCCAAATTGTCAACTTGGAAACATCGTTGGTCATCCTCCTCCGTGGGAAGACACAATATTTTTTTTCTTGCATCAGGGCGCGCCTCGGCTCCCCGTGGGTACACCCAAACTATTGGACTACCCATTTCTCTCTGAGCATGGGAGCTTTAATAGCAAACTCTTTAGCTTCAATCTTAATCCTTCGCCCTGTTTATTTTTTACGGCCATCTGGATCAATCCGCAGAGCACATTCTGTGGTATTGCGACGATAATCAGTAATTTCCGAAGGGAATTCCACTTAGCTTTACATCAGTTTATCATCGGACCGATTGGCTACCCCAATCTAGAGGCGTTAAAGAATAGTTATGTTGCATTTGAAATTTTCTGTGACAGTACTGGCCACTTGCTGGGCTGTTTGAACTCCAGGCCTTAAGACACTTTATAAAATAGTTTTTACTACACCGTGAGTCATTTTCCTTCTCCAGTGATGTCGGATCTTAAGTCCGTCGTTACTATTATAATTTTCACACTCAGTTGTGTCGCCAATGGAGAAGGAGACCTTTTGTGCAGTTCTTCCATCGTTACTACGTTACGTCGTGCTCGTAAAAAAATACAGAAGATTTATATCTTCTAGTGTAGATCGTACTTATTTTGCCCCCCATAACAGCGTGGGTGGGTGTGAAATGGAACTCTACATATTATAAGGCAGGTGACAAAGCATGGTGCAATTAGAGTAAAATTTCATTTTTTAATATATTTTAAACATTTCGCCATATCAATAGCGTACATAATAAATGGTACTTATTCAAGAACTCCATTACTTGTTTAAAGCTTCACAATATTTTTTTATAGCGACTCGGTGATACGAGTGTAAAATATTCTGGTGTTAGTCAACACATTGATCCTACGTGTATTTTATTTTACCGAGTACGGTCATTTTAATTCTCAACACATGAAATGTAGCTCAGGAAATCTTTTGAAATTATAATATTCAGAAGACAAATACGTACTGAACAGCTTTTTAATTAATACTTCAAAGTTAATATATATTGTGCAAGCTGCTAATAAATCTTCTTTAATAAACGTATACAGTTACAATTTTTATAATGTTTTGAAAATAAAACTTGACTGACAAAAATTAAACTTGTCTTCGTGCATTATTATATTTAACAACTAGCTGTACCCGGCCACGAATTGCTATGGCTCAGTCTGGTTAAATGGAAAAGAAAGAAAAGAGAAAGCACACGTTTCTAATATGTTTAATTTCACAATGCTTGTGGGTATACAATATTTTTGATGTCTTTCAGCCACTCTCAGACTGTCGCGTTCCCTCTCAGTCTGTCGCGTTCATCGCCGTGCTCGCAAATGATCGCGTCACTCCAAGAGGTAAATTCACGATATGATTTGAATTAAAATGAAAGATCGATTGCACTGAAAGAGAAGAAAGAAAGTTATAACAAAAACTTATAAAATTGCGAAACATTAAAAATGGAACTGAATAATATTGTTAAGTTTGCAGACGTCTTTGTTCTTGGCGGCAAGAATAGCTCGTTCACTCAGCCAATCGTGATTCTTATAATTGATTTGAATATTGGGAAATACTTTTTCAGCCAATTCTTCTTTTGACATCACTAAATTGCAGAAGTTATGAGACAATGAAATTCATACTGAGGTCATATCAACCGGCACCTTTCCGTTCCCAATTTCCAGCAATTGATGCGAGAATATCTCAGCTGATCGATCGTTTTGCAGCTGGACATGCATATTTGTAGTTAATTTCAACGTCTTTACGTGTCGCCACAAAGTAGAGTATTTGAAGCAACATATAAAATTACGAAACATAAAAGTAACTTATTAAATGTTAAGGGAAGACAGAGAGATAATTGTAAGTAATTAAATGTTAAAGGAAGACAAATAGATAATTGGAACTAATTTAAAAAATCTCCATTTCTACATACGATTTGATAGATTTTGAAATATAAAAATAGAGATAAAATCAAATTCTATATAAAAAAATACTTTTGATATTCCTACTGACCTCTTTCAGCCACTATCAGCCTGTCGCGTACATTCTGTTGAGAACGAAGGAGTTCTGAAGCTGCAGAACGCGATCCCCGTGTACCCTCAAGTCTGGCTACACGTCGTTCTGCTGCTTCCTCGACATTTTGATGAAAGAAAGTTATAGCAAAAGCATATAAAATTGGGAAACATTAAAAATGGAACTGAATAATATTGTTTAGTTTATGGACGTCTTTTTTCTTGGCGGCAAGAATAACTCGTTCACTCAGCCAACCGTGATTCTTATAATTGATTTGAATATAGGGAAATACTTTTTTAACCAATTCTTCTTTTGACGTCACAATCAGTGATACAGCAGTGTTTTCGCAAACACGTCATTTTGACATAACGTGAAGAAAGCAGTTAACGTTGTAGCCTGTGGATTCAGGGCTATTTGTTGCACATTTGCAGCTGTGAAATAAATGCGTTGTCTATTTTCTAGATGTACTGCTAAGTGAACAACAGCTAGACTTCGTTCATGTATGGGAAATGAAAGAATTCGCCATACAGATTCATTGCTGCTTATGAATCTTCCAGCCTGATACTGTGCGATTTCATCGATATGTAATACCGTATTCCCATCCCGCATTCTGGTTGCACGCCAAAAACTGCCACGTCGCTGCCTTTATTCACGTACTTACAAATGTATTTGATCGATTTAACGGAGTTACAGTATTCCACGTTTATGTGCGCTTTGTATGTTTTTGATAGCAAAGGCGAATATGGAACAACCCAACGGTTGTCTACTTCGATGTCACCGTTTCGCATTTGTATGGCTGCTGATTTACCGCCATCTTCTGTTGATATTCTTCTGTATAAAGGATATCCATCGTTTCCTGTAACTGTGTTGGATACTAATGTTTAAGAATTTTCGCCACGCATTTGTCAAATTTTTGTCAAATAGGAGTATTGTTAAGGAAATATTTGTCAAAAAGGAGTATTGTTAAGGAAATACAACTAATTAAATGTTAAGCAAAGAGAGAGATTATTGGAATTAATTCAATGTTAAAGAAAGACATTGCAAACTACGCACGAATTTAATTTGGATGTGACATGTTGCACGCTTCATTAATGAACAATAAATATCGATTCTAATAAATTGCAAGTTAATTAGGTAAATACATGACAAAAAACTAACAATAATGTCAAATTAATACATCTTGTTACAAATCAGCAAAAATTTGGCAGTTTCTTAAAATCAAATTTGACATTTGTCAAAAGTTAGTTGTATGAAACACGTCAAACTTTTAATAATTCAAATTTATAAAACATACACAGATATATACCATGAATTCAAATAAAAATCAATCGATACAGTTTAAATTCACTGCTAATTGTACTGAAAAATAATAAAAAACAGTTTAAAATCACAGGATCAACATTATTACGACGCGACGCTACGAAATGGCAGATAAAAATTTAGTTTATTTTTACGTCGTAGCACGCTTTCGAAACGCATTTGAAAATTTCATATTCATTTTTTAAATATTTAATATTTATTATTAAATATTTGATATTTAATTATTAAATATTTATTATTTAATATTCAAAATCAAAATGGAACTGTCAAAATTTCAAAGCAATTTGAATAACTTTCGGAGATTGAAGAATTTTAATTATGAACATTTACATTTTCATTTATATAGATATTTAATATTTAATTATTTAATATTAATTCCGAAACGTCGAAAATGCAATGTGACATAACTGTCAAGTTTAGTTCGCCTGTGTCACTGTAGGAGGCGCAAACGTTATTTTTTGTGATTTATAAACTTTTTTATATACACCTGTATATAAATAAAAATATATAAACATTCTTGTATATGAATGCAACCTTTTGTCTAAATATCAAAGTGATCGGTGAAGAACTTTCGGAGTGTAAATAAGGCAGGTACTGTAAATAAGGCAGGTAATTTAGTGAAGAAAAGAATTTTGGCAATAATAATCATGAAAAAGGAGACAACAATTATTTACACTTAAATAATGTGTTGGTAAATATTTAATGGGTTGTTGACATAAATATTTCAGTTGGTCCTAAATATATTAGTAAGTCTTAAATACGAGCTGAGGTCAATAAATTCGCGGAATGAAGGAGTTAAAGAGAGGGTGGTCGTGAGCATATTCTGATAACATGGCTTATTAGTATATTCAAGAAGTTTTAGTCTAATTTTGACTATATTATTTAAGATATCGTCAAGAGAGTATGTCAAACATTAAAAACATCCCAAGTATGGAAAAAAATGAGTATCGCGCCGTCATTAAGTTTGTTTGTTTTAAAACAAAACAAAGGAAAACACCTCAAATAATTTTAGAAGATATGTTAGCGGTTTACAGGGACTGTTGCCCTAGAAAAACTATAATTAACAAGTCGCATAGTCTTTTTGGGCAAAGGAGAGAATCTATTGAAGACGATCTCTGACCAGGACGGCATGTTGAGGCCACTTCTTGTAACATCGTCAAAAAAGTAGAAAAGCTTGTGAAAGAAGATGCCCATCTTAACAAACAAACGCTTGCGGAGATGGTTGGAGTATCACCTGCAACCATTTTCAATATTCTCCATCAGCATCTAGGGATGTCAAAAGTCAGTGCAAGGTGGGTACCCCGAATGCTCATGCCACTTCAAAAACAACAACATGTCGAATGTTTACGACAGTTTTTAGACCTCTGCAGAAACAACAAAGATGAGATTTGAGCCAAATTAATACTGGAAATGAAACTTGGGTTTATCGTTATGAGCCTGAGATGAAGGAAGAGTCCATGCAGTGGCATAAAAAGGGCATCTAGTCCCTTAAGAAGAAGTGTCGTAATCGGCTGGAAATATGTACTCGTATATGGCTACATTTTTTTGTGATGCGGAAGACATACTGCTGATACATTACAAAGATAAGGGCATTACAATAACTGAGGAGTACAACTTTGGTCTGCTGATGCACTAAAAAGAAGCTGTAAAGGAGAAAAGGAGAGAAAAATGGACAAAGTGCTTTTGCATAACAATGCACCCGTGCACAAAAGCAATTCTGCATTGGCAGCTCTTCATAACTGTGGCTTCCAACATTTAAGCACCCTCCCTACAGCCCAGATGTAGCTCCGTCTGACTTTTATTTGTTTCCAAATATAAAAAAAGCTTCGAGGGAAGAAATTTACGATGACGATGAAAGAGTTAAAAGGGCAATATTTTTTTTTTGGTGAGTATAAAGAAGCTTATTGAAAGATCTGACAAATGTATTAGAGTTAATGGTGAATATATTGAAAAGGAAAATAAAAATTATTTTATCCTCTTTTTCCCTTTCATTCCTAGAATTTATTGACCTCACTTCGAAGGTGAGTCCAAAAACAGCAATGTATTTACAGAATTAAAATAAAACACTTGACTTGTTACAATTGAGCATATTTTTTAGCAAACCAATATTTACATTTCAACTCAAGGTGAGTAAGATAAACTATTTTTACTTACACTGTCCAGAGTCATTTGAGAAATTGAGTTAGACGTCACTCTAAATATAATCTATGGTATTATGGGAAATAGAGTAAGATGAGGTGAAGAGGATAAATGATTCCATTATTTATTGATTTCCACCAAGTTGTCAAAATGTTTTTTTCATGATATTATATATATATATATGTATTTTTCAAGATATTATAAATATTTATTTAAATTTAAAAAAACTTGATTGATGAGAAGTTTTTTTTTATTCAAACCTGAATATAATATAATATAAAGAATATGAACCCTATTATGTTAATGTATATGAAAACCTTATCTTCTTTGTATGCGTAAATACTCGTAATTTAAAATCTCAAATCTGGCGTCTCACACAATAATTAAAAAATTACCCTTTGTAATGTTATAACACAGAAATATAATTACATTTGAGTGATTCTTTAACGAGAAATATTATCTAGAATGAAATTCGCTTCCAAGAAAGAGATTTATGTTTATTTTATCATAGGTATAATACTTATCCAAGTGTATCAAGATAATCAACTAGTTAAAACGGATAGCAACTTTACCTCGAAACCGGGTGGTGATAACGGTAGCTTTTAGAGAAAGTTACATTTATTTATCTTTGCCCAGCCGAGATTGAGTTACACAGAAAGTACGAAAAGGCTGTATTGAGTTTCCCACAAAAGAAAGAGGATGGTTTGGATTCATGAGCAGCAATTCATTAATCAAGTGTGATTTTATATGGAATTTTCACTTTTGCCATTGACATATCCTTTCCTTTTTTGAACAGATATATCTTACTTAATTCAAATTTCTAAGAGTTTCTAAAATTTATCAAGAGAGAAGCACACAAATCTTATCTTATTTTATATTTTCGCATTCTGATCTTTTTTCATTTTAATGTAATTTGTGGCGATAAAAGTGCTATAACGCAGTAGCAGCTTCCGATATCACTTTTTTTAGAGATTTTTGTTATATTTTAAAGACTCCTCTTTTATTATTTTTATTAGAATTGAGGCGATATGACAGTGGAGTTGCTTAGTTTTTCCCTACCTTGGAAGAAGTGGTGTACTCTGAATAGTCACCAACCTGTGAGTGATCAACCGCCGACTGTGTGCGTTTCCAGAAGGCGTGCAAGAACTACACAATCAAACACCGGACGCTGTGACCGGGCTAAAGAAGACATACATATTACGTGTGAGAGACAATCACAGAAAAAAGTAGGTTAATAAAAACAATTTAATTGGTGTCACAAATATTATCTCATTTAATGTTTTTTTTTATGTATGTGTTATGAGGAAAAAATATTTTGATAGTATTTAAAGGGAAAATTAAAAAATGGCGAAAATAAATGGATTAAGGACTTTTATATAACATACTGATAGTTGAAGCTCATAGACGATGAACTTCTATATAGCTTTACGGTGTGCGTTAATAGGACATTTTTGAAAACATAGTGTTCATAGATAGAATATTTTGATTTCATATAATTAATAAAGAGCATCCTCCACGAATCAGGATTTCCCAACGAAAAGAACAACTTGGATTTTTTAAAGTTACATGACGTGATGAATACGAAAGTGATAAAGTAATAAAAAACTTATGCATTGATTTTATTTTGCTTCAAAATTGTGGGTTTCTCTTTATGCAATCTTGTTATTTATAATACATTATTATTGCAATATCAAATGCAATAAAAATGTATTTAATTTCCATATGTTTCATTTTGCTTCTTCTTAAATTCACTTCCACAGTCCATTTGAATGTCCTATTTAAAATACACTAATGATTTCATTTAAATTTGAATTATTTCTTAATGAAAATGGCAATGGTTTAAAAAAACTTAAGTATTCCCACCAATTAGATACGAGTATAATTCCAACATTGTTTTTACTTCGTTTAAATAAGTTATTATTATTTTAGAAAAATATATAATATTTCAAAACCTTGAAAGTATAAGATTGAAATTAAAATACTTCTGTGTAAAATATTCAGTTTGAAAGACGTTTTACCAACAATAAAATTATTACAAATAACTCTTTGTTAAAATAAATCTAACATATTTACTTATTCATGAAAATGCTAAAAAAGTAATGCTAAATTCTTATGTTATATCACATATTCTTGGAATACGAGAAAAAAATATATTTTAAATTTAATTAAACAATGAGTTAAATCTGCTTCGAGAAACATTGGTTAAAATCAGGGTTCACTTACCTTTAATGGACAAACGCTCTATGGAATACCTTTGAATAATATTAAAATTTGGCATTGTTGATTTTTTTAATACAGTTAATCGGTTTAGTTCAGTTTTTCGATCCATTGCTTTTTGTAACCAAAGAATAACGAAATTTGTAAAAAGCATACAAATTGCCATAAATGAATTATAATTATCACAGATATCATTTAATTATATAGTTTACACGAAGTAATACAATTTGTAAAAAATACACAATGTAACAAATGAGTTGTGAATATTATAAAAACGTTTTTATTTTATAGTTTTTATAGAGAAACTTAATCTGTAAAAAACACACAATGCCATAAATGAATTGTAATTATTACAAAAACTATTTTATTTTACAGTTTTCACAATGCAATAAAATCTGTAAAAAAACACACACCCAAAGCCAAGAATAAATTGTAAGTATCGCAGAAATAACTATATTTATAGTTTTCTATTGACTTAACTTCGTTTCATATACAATGCCATACATGTAACGGAAAGTCATTTTGTTAATTTTTTATAGATGTTTTTTTTTGCATTTGTGAGACAGAATGTTATTTACAAGTGAGCTGTACTGTCAGACTGAGATTTGTTATCACTGGAATGTTAAATAAATACCACAATGACCTCCTTAAAAGCTCTAACGCCTTCTTTATTATTCTGTACACCTTTACGCCCCCTTTAAATTAAAATTGCTCCCAGGAGGAGATATTGCCCACGTTGGGAATCACTGACTTAAATGAACCAGACAAGATTTTACAACATAAATATCTTTAACCACTGTTAAGTCCTCTAAACCACCCAGAATTCATGGTCGGTTTTGAGTGACACGCGGGAAAATGGGCAGGAAATAAATTAAATTCAAAACAGTATATCTCTGTAATCTGTCATTTAGAACCAGAATAAATAGTTTTAAAATAACACTTTATTATCGTCACTTAAATCAGTTTCATAACTTGACATCTTCTTTTCCTCGCCATATCCATTTGGAGTCGGCTGCTTAAATCTTTTTCCTCCATCTCTCTTGATCACGCCAATTAGTCGGGGATAGTCTTATAATTCCTTCTCCACTTTCTTATATAGGCTCTTCTCAGGTCTCCCTCTGCACCTATTTGGGACTTCTCAATTGATAGCTGTCTTTAGCGTAGAACCTTCATGCTACCGTTGCACATACCCATACCGGTGTAGTCGTGCTTTTCGAGTTTTATATACTATTGGCGCTAATTTAATTGTTTCGCGAATCCGTTCATTTAGAATTTTATCCAATCAAGTGACGCTCAGTAACCACCGTAGCATGCGCATCTCCGTGATATAAATCAGTTCTTTTTTGTCTTTAGAAGTCAACGATCGGCTCCATGTACGAGTAGTATAGCGTGCCTGATCAATGTTGTGTAGATCTTGCTCTTATTGGGCGGTAGTTTTTGCATTCTTGCGTGTTTCCTTTTTCTTTAAGTTACTGTTCTTCAACGAGTCCGGCTGTTTTGGTAAACAATGTCACAAAATATCTTACAAACATATTTAATTAAAATTTTCCCTTCAGCTTGGAACGCTTCTAATGGGGTGTTATCAAGTCATTTTAGTTTCATAACTTGACTATTGTAGATAATTAGAATAATTTAAAACTTTTAAGCTTATTTTACTGTAATTCATAACTCTTTTATGGTAAAAAAAGGTATTTAAAATGATAACAGTTCCTTGTGTATCTACCAAGAACATGGAATCCAATGACTTTTCAAGAACACTGATGATGCATACATGTATTGTCATACAAAAAATTTTCAAGTGCAATAAAATGTCTTATAATGCTTGGTGCTACAGGTGATTATATATAAATTATACATCCTATTATACAATAAAAAACATTCATTGAATTACACGATATATGTTATTGTTGTTTAGTATCACGCTTTCGTAATTATACAGAACTTCGTAAAAAAATATAAAAACAAACATTAATTTGATTGTTTGCATTATTTATTCCCCGCCTCTTTTATCGTTTACAGTACAGCATGTCGAGCACATTTTCATGTGGCAATCTCCTCCAACCAATCAAAAATATATTAATGAGGCCTAATGTGAAACACAGACGGGAACCTTATTTGAAAAAAAATGAGTACGAACGGCAATCGAACCCGCAAACCCCAAGTAGGAAGACATTTGTCGTACCAACTATACCACAAAGTTCATTAAGATCCACGTTTCTCTACAAAAAATTAACATTTAGATAATTTTGCACCCAGTGGCAATTCTTGATATAGATGTTAGGGACTGTAGTTTTTGGAACAAATTTATATTCTCATATTTTGGTCTACACAAACCCCACCAAAAATTCATTCCACTAACGCAATGCTTATGTGTATGTATTTCTAAGTTCATAAATTATTTTTTGAATAAAAAGTTAATTAAAAAACCGCAACACCTGGGTTAGAAACAGACGAATTACTAACTACTAACTAGACTATAGAGGTGACATTTATTAATTTAAAGAAAAATAATTTAATTTTTGAGTAAGTTATATTTTTTAGAAGATTTAAACACAAGTATTTTCTCTCTCTTCTTCTTCTATATCTCCTTCAGCTACAGCTCATCTACTGTCGCCCACGAATATCATCAGTCTTGATCTTTAATCTTCCGTCAGAATCACCCCCACCCCCTCCCACACTCGCGAGTTCAGTTCCAGTTCTAAGATGCATTAGTATAACTACCTTGTCTTGTTTGTACGTGAAACATTTGAATTCGTTTCATTTATCAAATATATAATATATTTTATTTACGAAAATAATCCACTTAAATTATACTAATGACCTTTTTGTTTGTCGCTCTTTGTTTTAACCATTAATTTAGAAAAACATTTTTATACATTTAACAACTGAAGATATCAAATAAAACCTCGTCCTGGCCATTAACACTATAAACATAATCATATGTATTTTGCGTGAGCGCCAACAATACTTTATTTATAGCCACGTGTAAACGATATATCAATGCTAACGCTGAGTAAACGAGCAACAAAAGGTTTTCCTTTCAATTCCCCAACACATTTAGGCTGAGAAGACCGCGCGGAGATAAAAAGTAATGGGAAGTAGCAATCTGGAACAGTTCTGGTCAACATTTCCATTCAAGAATATATAACAATTTTCAACAAAAATATGTAGACTAAAATTAAAAGTACAATGAAGACTAGTGGCTCTGGTGGTAAGACGCTTGTCTGCCGATCCGGAGGTTGCGGGTTCGATCCCCGCTGGAAACCAGATTTTTTTAAATGGAATTCCAGTCTGGTTTTTACTTAGGGTCCATTAAAACATCTCTCTGGTTGGTTGGAAGAGATTGCCACGTGGTAATAAACTCGCCAGGTGAAAAAAAAAAATTAAAAAAAGACTACATCGAAAATACTTATAACAAGCTTCCCTTAATCGGTTATACAGCAAATCAACAAAAACTAACACGTGATATCTGTATGTGTAAGTACATATAATACATTGAAATGTATATATGAACATTTATGAAAAACCAAGCAATTTCAATTGGGCACTCTTTATTTGAGATCTGATCCGTATAATTTGAGTGTCCATTTGAAATCGCTCGTTTTTTCATATACTATATTCACTATATGTACTCACCCGATTAAATATATACTAACCCGATTTCGTACATGTACTAACCCGATTAAACTATGCTATCAGTTGTATCTTTATGGAAAACGTACTAAGCAAAAAAATGGTAAACGGTTTTACAGTTTGTTGATTATTTTTTAATTTCTTTGTCAAAAATTTTCATTAATTTGATCATTTGTGAGACTTCATTATGAGTATGTACCACGTGAGTCAATACTCAGAGTACAGCTTGGATTCAAAGAAATTAACAGTCTATCCCACAATATCCTCCACACCTTTATCAAACACAAATTCGAGTGATGTCTACGGTACATTATGTCACATAATACTTTTCTCTAGACATGCATTTTTGCCTTATTTCTTAAAAATCATAACGAATCATTCCTCATAATCGGATTGTCAAACTAGAATAGAATGTATCAATAGGTTGTCAAATTTAGAGGCCCTAAAGATAACAAAACTAGTTTGTTAAAACAAAGTCATAAAATAGAAACTAATTTCTCTATTTGGAACTAACATTAAATTCGAGGTAGTTAAACTAAATAAAGCCGTCGCTATCTGTGTGCCAAATCTTTGACAAAAGCAATTAATACGCAAAATATTTGTACAACTAGGTACGCTATATTATTGTAAGCTCTGTTAATTTTCTACTTATGATAAATTTTACTACATAATAGGTTAGTCAAAAAGTTTTGAAAGCGACATCTATGGAGCAGTAGAAAAACCAAAATTTCTACGCCATTTTAATATTTCATCTTTCATAAGAACGTACTCAAAATTTCATTTCGATCTGTCAATTCATTCTGTGTTTACAAGCCATTTGAAGTTGACGTGTCAGTGTATTTTTTAACAATGGAAAAATCCGAATATCGTACAGTGATTAAATTCTTTGTTTTGGAAGGTTTATCGGCTACTGAGATCCATGCAAAGATGGTGAAAGTATTGAAGGAGTCTTCTCCTTCATTTCCAACCGTTCACCGATGGGTTTTGGAGTTTAAACGTGGCCGTACAAGCGTTGAAGACGATCCACGCTCAGGACTTCCAAAAAGTGCATCAACACCAGAAATCATAGCGAAAATACAGGATATGGTTTTGGAAGATCATCGATCGACTGTGGATGTGATAGCTGACACCGTAGGCATTTCACATGGAACAACATGGCATATTTTGGCTGAAGTTTTGGGTTTCAAAAAACTGTGTGCACAATGGGTGCCGCATTTGCTAACAATGCAACAAAAACACATTCGAATGCGACTTTCTGAGCAACATTTGGAGCAATTTCGAAAAGATAAAAAGGATTTTCTGCGTCCATTCATCACTATGGATGAGACTTGGGTCTACCACCATGATCCTGAATCAAAACAAGAGGCTAAGGAGTGGTGTGAACCGGGCACTTTGGCTCCGAAGCGAGTTCGTGTCCAGAAATCGGCCAAGAAGGTGTTAGCGTCAGTTTTTTGGGATGCAAAAGGAATTTTATTGATAGATTATCTCCAAACTGGTAAGACAATCAACTCTGATTATAATTGTGACCTTTTGGACCAGTCGGATGAAAAAAATTGTGAAAAAAGACCCGGTTTGCAGAAGAAAACAATCATTTTTCATCAAGACAATGCACCTGCTCACACAGCTCAAAAAACCATCGCGAAAATCAGTGAATTGGGGTACGAATTGTTGCAGCATCCACCCTATTCGCCAGATTTAGCTCCCTCTGACTTCTGGCTGTTCTCACACCTCAAAAAATTCCTTCGTGGAAAGCATTTTTCATCAAACGAAGAGGTTATAGCCGTCGTAGAGGAGTATTTTGCAGGCCTTCCAGAAAGTCACTTCCGTGATGGGACAACAAAGTTGGAAGATCGTTGGACCAAGTGTATTGATCTTATGGGAGACTATACTGAGCAATAAAAGTGATTTCCCCCAAAAAAAAATGTACTTTCATTTCCGCTTTTAAATTTTTTTGACTAACCTAAAAGACAAGCAAGTCTCTCAAGAAAACAGTTTTATCAAATATTATTAATACGCCAGATTACGCGTAAATTATTTATTTTACTAAAGAAATTGGAAAAAAAATGTGAATATTTCACAAACGTAGTGTTTAACCATGGTGATCATAATCCGCAGAAACAAAAAGAAGAAATCTTTATTTTTAAGTTACATAATAATTTGCTGACAAAGTTTACTCGAATGATATAATGTAGAAAAAGGAAGTCCGCATTAACCTTATATCATATACGAGTATTATGATATATTTACAAAAAAAAGGGAAAATAATCCCTAAAATTTTCATGGATGTAAAAAATAAAAAAATCTGTAACAAACTCATTTGAATGCACACCATTAGAAGTTTGGCGAGTTTTTATTCAACAACTTGCAAAATGCCACTTCTACCTATAAAAGTCAACAAAACCTCGGTTTGGCAATCTCTGTTTTAAGCTCTCAGCAAAAACAAAAACATTCTCGCCACTAATGGCAAATGGCGAGATGTCATTTAGAATTGAATTACAAACAACCTTCTTGTATTTTCTTTTATTTTGAAACTCTAACCTTTAGTTCCTCGCTATTCTTAGTAAATCTTCAGAAAATATTTATCGAACTTTTTCTTATTTACTAAGAATTTTTTTTTCTTATGAACACTATCTTCTTATTAGTGTTCTTTCTCTTACCTTAGATTTGTGACATGTTATCATCATGACAACGTTTCGAGAAATGTTGATTCCCAGCTATCTCTCAATCTTTTTGTGGTCTCTCGTGGGGGGGAGGGAGACTGCCAGTGGATGACATGCCTATGTCTTCGGCGGTTTCTACCCCATCTCACAATATCTTCTACTTTACATACGAGTATTTCTCGAATATGGGAGTTAGTTATTTCAGTGTTTTGTCTTTAATGGCCACCAAATTTAAGATATCTCATACACAGTAGATATGGTAAGCGGTAGAGCAAGTCAGCTGGAGACAATTTTATGACCTGAGCGTGTCCCAGTCGTAACGGTCTTTTGTTTATAACAATTTTAAGCGCGCTCGTGGCACTCTGATATATCTCGAACTTGGTGCAACATCTGTTTTCATCCACAGTGCCTAAAGAGGTAGTACTCGTACTAGTTATACGGTTTATTTTATTCCCTACACTTAAATTTTAACAATTACCATTGTTTTTTTTTTTAATTAAATCGTATAATTGAAGTAAGCAAAAATGCACAAACAACTCTCCACTTTGTGCATATGGACACTTACTTTGCAAAACAAAGCCTTTTACGAAATAGTCTATACTAACACATTCAGAAATAATATTCTCAGTAAAAAAATTCTCACTTAATACCCTATACTTCAATTTCAAGCTATTACATACACAATTGTAATCACATCGTTATCTCAACAAACATATCTAAATCATATCTTATAACTTCTCACTACATGCTCTACATTAACATCAACTATTTATTCACTTACATGGAGACCTCCAAAATTTCCCCACTCCTCGCTCTCCCCTGTAAAAAACGCCACCTCGTTAAACTTTTTTTTTATTTGTGAGCGCGACCTTATAAAAGTCCTCTTCTCCTTCAGGAATGTGTTGTGAATTCTTGGCGCAAGGAACTGCGTGATCTCTTCCTAAATGTTATATGAACGCATGGGTTTGGAACCAGATTGTGCCTCGTCTCTTTTATCTATAACTGCGCTCTAAAATATTTATCAGAAGATAATTAATGTAACAGAGTTTAATGTTCATTGTGTATTTAATTTATTTTTATCTTTATGTTTAAACATTAATTTGTAAATATTCATTTGATTTAAATTACTTGTTTTCATAAACCTGATAAATACCTTAAAAATACATTTTTACAGTCATATTTACATTTATTTAATTAACAAAAGATATTCGAAAGCTATATAGGTTTAAACCTCAATCATTCATTTTTACTAATTATGTGCAATCTTAAGTTTAAAACTGATAACTTGATATAAAATCTTAAATATCGCCATTAATATATTTGGCTGTTTGTATGTTCCTTAAGCTGTGCATAATATTTCATTATATTTATAGTCTATTTCTTGATTATTTTTAGTTGGTAATTATATATTTTTATATAGCATTTATAGTTAACGCATTAACATTGTGGAGGTTTAAAGACATTGTAGTTTGTTTTTATCAAACACAGTTTATTCCACTTTTTGTAACGGTATAACCTTACGTGTTTCAAGGTTTTCACCTCATTATTAGGGGAGTACAAACATGTCTTGTTTGTGCTCCCCTGATGATGAGGTACAAGCCTTGAAACCAGTAGGGTTGAACCGTTACAAAAAGTGGAATAAACAGTATCTGATAAAAACAAATTACAATATATATTTATTGTCATTTTAACGCATGTATTTTATGATTGCAACAATCATATTATTATTGAGTTATAAGTATAATGAATGATAGTGTTTATTTTTTATCAACATTCTTTTTGTCGATGTTTCAATAAGCTACCTTTGTTTGCCTCAAAGTGCTACATAGATGGATGGCATGTGCAGCTTTAGAAAGCACTTAAAGGCAACACTTTTTGGGAGGTTTTATCGAAATGTATGATTATATATGAACACTACATACATAAAATTCATTTAACCTAAATCCGAATGTATTTCTTTCACATATCGGAAGATCTAAAAAGGTGTCTTTGTAGTTCGTCTTCCCTTGGCAAGTTTTCTGTAATTTTCTTACCAAATATATTTATCTAAACACACAGATGCGGAAAAGTTCTTAGTCGTATCACCGCAGTCATCACCTTCCTATCCCTATACTCAACTTGATTTTTTTTGTAATGTTTTTTAATCTATCAATAATGATGGGTTCAAATTCCGAGTAAGAGCACCCATGAGCAGAGTCGGCTCCTTAACGTCGATTAGCAATTGGTCGTTTTATCATTACCTGTATTTGGATATAAAAAAACTTTTAAATAATTTCTTATCCTTATTCTTAACCCTCAAGCTAATTACATTTTTTTATTTTTACTTCTATCAATTTGAAAGATTTTGTGCGTGATTATTTCTGACGTAAAAAGATTTGTTTGAAGAGGTTTTTCATAATTAGGTTAAGCGACGGTATTTCTGAGAACTTAAGGAAACTTTAAAAAAAATATCTGAAATGGCTTCCAAGTATTTTGGTTAAATACGATAATAAAACTATTCATTCATTTGTTGAGCAAGCAAATTTTCTTTTAAAATTAAATAACTTTTTAATACGCTTGGATGATTACTTTTATTAAATTATTATTTTGTTTCCAGTATGAAAATTTACGTCTTTTATTTTTGAATTATTAATTTTCTTCTATAGCCACAAATTTCCAACACCCCATAGTCTAGTCAAGTTACTGGTGATGTGAAGTCAAGATATACGTGTATGTACACGTATATTTATTTATTATTATTATTATTACACATGACAAGAAATATACACAATTTGAGAAAAAACAACAGGTAATTTGATTTGGACATATAATTTTAATGGATCTAGGTTTGTTGCCTTTCATTTGTCGTATCCCCAGTAAACTAGGCTTTTGCCTGTATCTTACTGAGGATATTTAGCATGAAAAAATAAATCGATACTTCTTTCCGATTTTTGATAACACAAAAAACCCCGTTGCACGCTCTCATCAACCTGACAAACAGTGACACTCAACTACAACTGGAAACATCTTGCGAAACTCAACTCCTCACACATTATCACTCCAGAAAGACCAAAAATATTTATCCCACAATATACCGCACACAATCATAAGAATAAAAATCAAAACAAATCCAAAACAAAAAAAAAAAGGAAAAAAGAAAAACACACAGAAACACAAATACAAAAACAACCAAAATTAAAACAACAAGAAGAGACCCACACTCACGAGCTCACATAAATCCTTTCCACTCGTCATTCATCCTGAAAGCCCAAGTACTCAAAATCCTGTCGCAATAACAACCATGCTCCGATCGACTGTCTAAATGGTTTTCCTACCTTTACTTTTATTGAAGTCGGCACGCCATTGTATGTAATGGGAGCCAAATAAGCATATTGCCTTTGGGCAAAAGAGGTTTTAACTCTAGGGATGGTGAACATTCCATTAGCTGCCATGCGTGTCATGTGTGTCTGCTGAGTTTGCATCTTCCCCTCCTCTCGATGGTAGTGCCAGAGAATGGATTTGAGATGTAAATTGGCTATGTTCAGGACCTGATACTCTCTGAAAAGCTCCGCCGTGGGATACCGAGCAGGAAGTTTATTGATTATTTTCACAATCAATTTTTGGGAAACCTGTAATATGTGTTTTTGGGTTAAGGTGCATCCCCCCCAAACTGATATACCGTAAGAAAGTGCTGACTGACATAAGGCGAAGTATATACTTTTAAGAATATTTTCACTGAGCACATTTCGAATCATACGGAATATGTATCCTAGTTTTCTGATTTTTGCGCTCAAAGTGTTAATATGGACCTCCCAACGAAGGAACTGGTCAACATAAACTCCAAGGTACTTTATACTATCAACCCTTCCCAAGGAAACACAACTACAGTCAGACATAGGTGAACAAGTGTGTAGTGTTATGTATTTATTTGTAGGTGCTTGAGTTCTTGTAGATATGCTAAATGTGATGTATTTAGTTTTTTGGGAATTTAGAGTCAATAAATTTGAGTCCATCCATATATTATTATTATATTATTCCAACATGTCTTAGACCCAACCCCTCTTGATGATGAAATACGAGTGCATAGACATGTAAGACATATCCCAAATAGAAGGGTGATTTCTTATTACTTGGCTTAAGTATTTAATTGCATATTGTTATAAATAATGATTAGTTATAATATAATTACAATGTTACGATTTATTCATTATACATAAATCAGACTATATTTTTTGATAAGTAATTGAACAAAGTTATTGGAAAGTCAGTAGAAATTTTGAGTAAACGATGAAAGATTAAATAAATTTAGATATATTGAACGCGAAAAAGCACGAACACATATGTGTATATCCTAAAATGACACATATATGTTAAGATAATGGTGAAGAAAATACATTTGAGAGAGGAAATATCGCATAGTCTGGACTCATCTTATAACATCCTCCTAATCGAAATATCATACACGCCCCTCAATAAGAGACGAGATCGGTCGCGAGGACGTCAGATGTTTTTTTCAGCTCACACCCTTTTCGCGTAAACCATAATACAAAAAATAAATGAAACCTAATAAGCAGTTAATTAAATTATATACTCACGAAAAATCTTAAAAGTATACATACACACACTCACACACACACACACGACCCTAGATTCACTGCCAGCGTAAAGAGAGGAAATAAAATAATAGTCTAAATTTTGACAAAACAGAGAAATAAATTAGAAAACTTTAAGCTGAGAGTTGTCAAACCAGACGATCGGCTGCAGTTCGGATATATTGAACTACGAGTATTTATGTGCGTTTATATGTGAATTTCGTAGGTGTTAGTCAGCTGTCTCAGAACGATGAACCTTGTGAAATGTAATAAAAAAACAGAATATTGAAATAATCAAACAATAGGTATATAGATAAAAACATAGAATGTAAATATAATATATATCCTGAAATTATACATATATTTTATTCCTGTACTCAAAGGTCATTATTTTTTTTCTAGCCACAATACAATATTAACAATTTACATCGTTTTAATGGAGACAAACTATCGAGTACTAGTAAAAATGTCTTCGTTTTTTTTATGTAGATAACAACTTCACTAGACAAGGCCTTTTAGACAAAGTTGAGTTATTTCTTAATCACAATATCCTCAATACTTTAACACTCAGTTAAAATAGTTAAACTTCGCGTTCATAACATTACGCAATTTAGACCACATCATAATATCAACAAATGCATCAAAATCTTTATCACACACTATTTGGATACATCTAAAAACTTTCACTCAAGAGTCACTTTGTTACATATTCTTTTAACATTCAAAGGTGTGACATTACAAGAATCACCATTTTCCCGTAGAAATGTGTTGTAAATTGTTGCCACAAGGTACTACATGTTTCTCCATCAAAATTATGCATATGCTGAAATCAGATTCTATGACTACGTTCTAACGTTTTTATTGGCAGATGATTAGTTATCAGGAAACATCACGCTGGGTCAAGGCTTTTGAGATGTAGATCTGCAGACGGATCGTTTTAAAAATTTAGAACTGCTAGCTTTTATGTACAAGAACCGAGAACTTATTAGAGGTTCGCAAGTTGCTGTATCTTGGTCACATAATGAGAAATAAAAAAATACATTATAACACAACTGATCATCCAAGGTAAAAAAATTACGAACGACGCTGAGGAAGACACCACATATCTTGACTAAATAACTTACGGGAGTGCTTTGGGTGCTGTGCTGTTGAGTTCTTCTGGGATGCAGTGAACCAAAATTAGCATTACCATGATGGTGGCCAACCACCGATAGGAGACGACATCTGAAGATAAAAAGAATATATATTTCTATTTATTTACAAAAACAAAAATAAGCTTGTCCATTTATTGTATTATATTTCATCGAAGACTATTTGTCATTCAATTATATTAGTGATAATTTTATTCACTCCATTAAACTCGAGTTTTTTTTCTAGATCTTTTGACAACATTACACCATAGAAATTTTCTGATAATCAAATTAATGTATTGCCATTAAATCTCACTTTATTTGCCTCTTTTTATAACCTCGCCATTTATTTCCCTTAATGTAACATTTCTTGTCACTTTCTCGATTTATATGGCAATAAATATCTTTTATTTGGGTAGGGTATGTGTTTTGTGTTAATTTTAGTATTGTTGCATGAATATTGTTTTTTTTTTTATTAAATAAAGTTACTTTAATTTTTAAAGTATTCAAAAATGTTAAATTTATTTTCTCGTGTATTTAGCGTAACGTTAAAATGAAACTGCCTACGCCATCTTTATTTGATTTGATTAACTTTACATATTTTTTTCCATCAAACTTTATTCCGTATTTTATACTTGTTGTAAATTACTACAAAAATACATGTTACTTTATCATATATTAAAAAATATTTTCATATATTAAATTCTCGATTTTCATTTTCTCTCCTCTTTTATTAGAATTTGCGATTAAGATTTTAGTGTATGTACATAAAAGAAATATAACATATCGACCTTCGTGTCCAAGTTGATAAGTCGTGCCCTATCTTTCTACCCAGGGGCTGTGATTTCAATTCCTGTAGATATACGATTCTTTTAAAGAGGAATTGGTTAGATTTTCTTTCAAAACTTATTTAAAGAAGAGATTGCCACATGACAATAAATTCTGGCGCAACTCCATGAGTAATCTCCTATTATAAAAACTTTACAGTATTTTTTACTTCACAAAGCTATTAATTTGGTCGTACTACATGTTTCTAGATCTTTCAAAACTTGCCGTGCCTTCTAAACTACTCCTACCGATTCTTTCTATGTGAACACACCATTTCAATGCTTGTTTCTTCATCAATGCTTCAAGTACTGTATATTTTTTTAATCACGTTACTTTCTTATGCCCTCATTTATCATTCTGTAATTTTCTCTTATTTCTACCAAATTTACTTCTATAGATAGTGAAAACATACCACCACGCCTTTTTTATCGCAATATTTATATACATTGCAAGTGTAATACAGTAAACAATATTTTTAAAAAAATGTTTTTTAATTGTTCTCTATATTTTTTGTTCATGGAGGCAAAACTACATTAAAATTCATTTAAAAAAGTCATTTTATTTGCTGAGTAAAATAACTGTTTTAATCATCACTTCGGTTTCGGAAAATTTGAAACATTCGTAAATTTTGAAGTGTGCATAATTTAAGCTTTCATTGAAGAAATATGTTAAATCTCAAAAAACGAACAATGAAACAAAATGATTAAAATAAACAAAATAAAAACAAAATTCTGCGTGTTTTTCATTCACGGAAGAAAAAGTTCATTTTCGGGGCAAAAAATACATTTTTTATATTTTTAATACTATATTTGGTGGAAAAGTTAATTAACTTTTGATACAGAGGAAATTTTTAAGGTTTTCAAAGATTTAAAAATAATATTCTCATTCAAAGGTCGAGTTGAAATATAATATAATTCTAAGTAATCTAAATTCTTCAAGGATCTGTCTATTTAGAAATGAAATAAAAGCAATAAGTATATTTTAAAACCGTATAATTCTAATAGAAAGTTTGGAAAGTTATTCATAAATTTTGAAAAGTTTTTATGCGTAAATTTTTTTATATATATTTACTGAAAACATATTACATTGAAATAAATTATTGCCAAACTGCAAATACTTTTTTGACATAATTATAAAATTAGATTAAATAATACGTTATCACAAATAAAACGAAAACGCGAAATTTAAATATATTAAGAAGTGAAATTGTACCTTAACCGTTAGTGCTGAGAGTCTATATGTTATATGGACGTTTTATAGTATTGAAAAAAATTACGCTTGATAAGAATACTGTTAATTTTTTTACAAAGTTATTTTTTGTCTGAAAAAAATATGTCATAAACTTAAACAGCAATTGAAAATGTGGAAAATTAGAACAACCCATTATTAAATCATATGAAAATGATACATTTAAATACTAAAAAAAATGTGGTAAATATTTCTAGAACACGAATTCAATTTATTCTCTTATATCCTTCATTTCTTTTTGAATTTTATATCATAAGAATTGAGCGAGAAATCATAAAATGTATAACAAGGACATATATTTCTCAAGAAATATAATCCTTATATTACAATATACCAGCAAATCCAATAAATCTTCTTAAAGCAAAATGTTATGCTCTCCGAATACTTCGCGGAAAAGCTTCTTATACTCTCACAAATAATAAATATTCATCCTTACTCGGAATGGCAGATTTAAACGAGAAACACCCTTTGTTTCCTTTTCATCATTCATTATCCTTATAGAATTATTAGAAAGTATTCCGAACACCTTATTCTCAAAATCGAGATATTGAAATGGTATGTAAATTATATTTTTTTCCACCTCAATGACTACTTATTGTTTCATACTTTTATTTCGTGTTTTATTTCTCAAGAAAAATCTTCATTGTTCAAATATAAACAGGAAAACTTTGCAAACAATGAATGCCACATATAATTGGATATTAGCAGCCTACGGATAAATAGTTTTCAATATGTATTAAAGCAAATATAAAATGATTCTCGAATATCGTACTTATTTTTTATTGAATCAATCATTTAGAACATTGTATGAAACCAAAAAGTGTTGAAAACGCACTATGATTGATTAGAACGTTTAAGAAGCTTTATTCATCGGTCGTTGCCTGGTTGAGTGGCAGGACGTGGTTAAATACGTCGGCCTGCTCCTTGACTGGTGACTGACGTGAAAAACTCATCTGAATACCATCAGACAGAAGGGTCACAAGGGCATAGGGACTATCAGTTCGATATTTCATCGACGCAGCTTCCTATCACCCAAAAATAAGTTCCTCCTCTATAAAACCCTTATTCGTCCTATCTTAACCTATGCTGCACCCGTTTGGGGTAGTGGGAACAACACGTATCACTTGAAACTCCAGCGAGTGCAGAACAAGGTATTCAAGATATCTTTTTACACCCATCCCAGAACAAACCTTACCCGACTTCACGCCAAACAACGAGAAGAAACCCTACAACACCACATCCTCGCTTGAACCATGAAGTTCTATAAAAGTCAACAAAATCACAGCAATGCCTTAGTGCTACCCTGAGGGCTTACGAGAGTAAATCCGATCTACCCTTCCGTTATAAGCACAGGCTCTCGAAACATTATCTGTTGCCTGACTAGTTCACCTACAGTATTAGCTGGGAGGACCAAGGTCTGAGGGAATGTGATGGGATACAAGTAGCCTGAACGAGTGGACTTGTTCTTGCTAAATAATTAGTTGTAAGAATTGTTATCTAGTTAAAAGTAGTATGAAAGTGTTAATTATTTCTAAGAATTCATGTATTAAGATTATAAAAAATGAAAATAAAATGACATGTAGGAAAATAAGATTAAGTAAGTTCATGAATTATAATATATAAATAAGATTAGTTAAGTAATAAATTTGTACATAGGTATAGCCTTGACAAATACGAGTATTTGTACCATATATTACTTTTAATATACATAAGATTAGTTAAGTAATAAATTTGTATATAGGTATAGCCTTTACAAATATTTGTACAAAATATTACTTTGTCTTTTTTTATATTTTTAACTAGTTAAATTAGAATAATTGTATCTGTTCTGTAATAAGAATGTACTTTAATTCAACCTAAGTGTTTGTTTATTCTTAAAATATATTGAATAACACACGATGTATTATAAATATTGAGTTATTTGATCCAGTTACGCACCAAGCGTCCTGAATTTAGCGTCATATTCCTTGAATTGCGGTCGCCTGGTGGGAAACTCAATTTATATTATTTGTTTTTTCCGTATATTCTGAAATCTGAAAATTATGAACCGTTCTCAAAACAGAACCGAAACATTCGAAACCTAATTATTGTAAAAATAATGTAAGATTGTATGTTCTAGTTAAAGTATATTCATGATTTTATTATCAATTAGAAATGGGAAGGCCACAAATACTTATAAAATTGAAATACGAGTATATATATTCTTAATGGAACAAACCTATTCTACACAGTAAAAATTTAAAATTTGTAATTTTTTCACCAAAGAGCCCGTTATGCGTGCATTGATAAGGAGGTTCATATGGGTGACTAATGAAAAGTTGTGAAAGACAAAGTAAATATGACATATGTGTGAACAATGCAAGATTAGATCAAGTAAATATGACATATGTGTGAACAATGCAAGATTAGATCAAGTTAAGGAATTCTGCCGTTTGGGTAGTATCTTCACTGATGGTGGAAGAGTTACGAGAGATGTCGAAAGTCATGTAACGATAGGAAACATACTCAATGGGGTACTAAAGCATATACCATACTCGTACATTCTAACCTGACAATATCAAAATCTGCTTAGATGATAGTTCATAATAATATTTTGGTTCCAACTTTGAGATTTGGGAGTGAAGCATGGACGTGGAAAATTACTGAGAAAAACCAAATAAATGCTGTGGAAATGCGTGTATTGAGAAAAAATACATGTAGTGACAAAGTTTTACGGAATACAAAATGAAGTGATTAGGGATGAATATGAACTTAAAGCTGATGTGTTAAGCAAGAAGAAGAAAAGCTCTATGGTTTGAGAACGTGATAGAAATGAATGAAAAAAGACTTAAATTATAAAAAAAAAGTGTAAATGTGAGTGAACGGCATTGTAGAGGATAATTAAGGAAAGCTTGGTTGAATCAAATTAATGATAATCTGAACGAAGGAAACGTAGAAAGTCCGAGTAATCGTAGAAATTGTATGAAAAGGTGTATGGATGTGGAAGAACCGAAATATGTGTGGCGTGATAGGAAAGTCTGGCGCGCTGTTCTCTTTGCCTACCCCAACAGGTAAACGGCGTGATGGTTAATATGTTTCACCACAGATCATAAAATGATTTTTTGATTCTGAAATTTGTCAAAAAGAATCTTTATGTTAGAATACAAGTCTCTTTATTGGTTCCACTTATTTGATATAATAAACATTCCCAAAAAAAAAATATTGAGGCTTTCAATCTCCAACTTGAATAATACCGATGCTGTGCTACTATATAATTTTAAATGGAAAGATGTCAAAAAGTATTCGACAATTTATTGTTGACTTCAACCAACTCGCTAGACCTTGTTGGTAGAACAATTATGTTTTACTCGGATTTTTTACATTTGATTCCCAACGAAACAATAAAAAAGAGTTTAAAAACTATGGACTTGAACATGTATGATTAATTGGATGAAATCATCTTATTTGCAAAAAAACGCCAGTTCGTCTCCAATACACTTAAAGTATTAAAAATTTGTTTTAATCTTTCTTACTAAAATTTATAAGTCAGATTATAAGCCCTAAAAAAATCCCACGGGGAAATTTTATAAAAATACTGTAGATTAATCTCCATCATATAAAGCCAGAATTGTTTTCTATCAAAATCAGGATATTATAATATATTAAAGTTCCAACTCCTTTTGTGAGAAGTCCATCATTTGTCCAACAAAGTTCATAATTATAAAAAAAAAAGTTTAATGATGTTGTCAGCATTTCGTCAAATCCTTCACAATACCTCTTGAAAAAAACACAAGAACGATGAGAAACGCGATCGAAGATTATTGGGGAAAAATGATCTACTATTATACTTATATGTTCATATATTTTGGGAGATATTTCATATACTTGATAAATCTATAAATTTGAGACATAATCCAATAGATGAAGTTAGGAAGATTATGTTTAGAGTGAATTATTAAGCCTAATCTTTTGATCCCTGGAATGGTGTTGATAATGAAAATATTTTAATATATTTTGAATTATCCTTGTTAAAAAAATAAAAGATATGTTTCAATGTGATGTTTATGATAATAGAGAAAAAGATAGATGAAGTACGGAAGATTATATTCAAAGTGAATTTTTAAGCCTTTCAATATCTGAAATGGTATGTAAAAAAATAAAGATGTTTCATTGTGATACTATGTTTCTTTTTAATAAAAAAGAAAATAAAATACATTTTTTTTCATATATCATGAATAAGGAAAGATAGTAAATGGACCAAGTTCACAATCATTGATAAGATCAAAAGGGAATAGGATAAATGAACTATAAGGAGGTCAACAATTAAGTATCGTAAGATATGGCGACTTTCGTATGAAAAGAGCTGATCTCAACTAAATGGGATAAGTTTGACTGAATAAATACACCCCTACAGGAGTTTCACTAATTAAAGTGTCCTTACAGCATAAAGTTCAAACAGTATTTTATAATATTGTATCACAATTTCATTGTATACAGTACAACCTGGTAGATTTATTGCCACTCTTACGAGCATAACCAACAAAAAAAAATATTGCAGGAAGTGAAAACCAGACTGGACTTCTTTCTTCAAAAAAACCAAGAAAAAGTGGGAGTCGAACCCGGCCACCCCCGACATGAGAGATAGGCAATATCAACAAAGCCATGTAGGTCATCCACGAGAAGAGCATACAATTGAATGTAACAAATATTGATTGAATAAATTATAAAATTTTCTCGAAAAGTGAGATTTTTTAAATTAAAAGATACTAAGACACTAATAAATATATTTTATTTAAAATGCCAATATAATACACCTTTTAAGTGCAGTAATACAATAAAGCTTTATAATTTATTTGCTGTTTTGGTAATTTCCTACAAATTACCAAAATGTTTGAGCAAATCAGATCAGATCATAAAAAAATGGAGCAGGTCGCTATTGGATCACCAACGTTGGAAAATTTCTTCCTGAAAAACATCAAACTAACCACAATTTTTACCAATCCACTTATACACGTAAGTTATATAAAAATATATAATTTATGAGCAGTTGATACAATGAAGCCCTGATTAACTGCTACCGTAAATAATTTACTTTCAGGATACACAAATGTCTCGGTCTTGTAACGCTCCAAGTGTAAACCTATAGATGATATGGTTGTTAAGGCGAAATTGCGGTACACTGGACACGTGATACGCATGGACGGTCAAAGGCTCTCAAACCACGTCTTGTACGTGAAAGTAGTGGACAAGCGAAAGGCTAGTGGATAAACAAAGCGCTATAAGAAGTCTGCGAGAGTCGCAGACCTTTTGCGTGCCGCCTGAGGACTGGGAACAAGTGACAGGACAGTAAAGGATAGAGAGCTATGTGTTCTTAGGCTGATAGCGTCTCAACGGTTAGACGTGTGAGAAACAGTCAGCGTGCGGTGAATATGTGTCAGCATTCCCAGGCGACTCAGCAGTATCCATTTGTCTGTGTCATATTTATCTGTGGCATCTGTAGAAGCGAGTGCACATCTAAGATCGGGCTGTTTTCTCACAGAATATTGCATAACCCGCGAGGAAAAGCAGCTCAAGATTGACGTTAGCATGGTGAGGGGATCCTCGACTACGAGGCCCAGCAACGACGATATTCAGGGTATACATTGAGGTGTCTGGGTCCCAAAAAAACAATATCCGTATGAATGGAGACGAAACAAACAGATCAAGTTATTCCGATTCTTCTATCAAGGTGGCTAACTCTTTTTCTATGAAATATTTACACCGGAAAATCGAAAAACTAACAGCATACAAAACGTTTTTGGAATTTATAAGGTAACTAAAGACTAAGAGAAAAAAGGAAAATCGGTACCCAATCACGAACCGTGTGCACTTTGCTTCCATGTACTCCGACAGACAAATAAAATGCGGGCATTCTGTTTGCTAATGTCACATAAGGGTAGGGTGCGTGACAAACAGTCAACGAGAATGATTCCACCCCAGGCACAGCTCTTGTTTTCATAACCTACAATTTATAAGGCAGATACGATCTGCGTTACAGGATCGGATAAATGTTATTTTCCCACGCCATTTTTGTTCTCATATGATACGATAGATGGCTTATGAAACAATGATAGTAAACAATGCAAAAAATCGTATTACTCTGCTTTAATATCTTTCGAAAAGAGAGAGATTTTTTTTAATTTATAAAAAAAAACAATTATATTTTTTCTCACCATTATTTTGCTTACGCCAACTAAAAATAACTATCTAAATAGAAATGAAAGAAACATTATTTATAAACAAATTAACAATGAAACTTAACAAAAACAGTAAACAAACTAACGTTGTCTAAATCGGTGATGTGAAAATATGGATATTATAAATTTTCAAGCGATTTCACCAACACGCTTCGTAAATTTTTCAAAATCTTTAAATAATTTAATTAAAATGAAAAAAAAAATGGGAGCCTTTAAGGAGAATTTATGAAATTTGTGTATAATTTTATATTTTACGTTGTAGTTTAAGTAATTTTGAAAAAAATTATACCGCCTTATTATAAATAGTGTTTTCAATTCACTAAGTTTCCATTATTTACCCTGCAGTACCTTATAAAATTCAAATAAATTTTGAGAACCAAAAAGTTTCGAGTTTGTAACTTTACTATCAAATCTGTGTTGGATGAATAATCAAGAAGCTACTCGTGCACGCAGAAACAGGAGTTTTTTTTGCAGAACGCAGAAAACATATTATTATTTTTGTTCACACAAAAATGATGAAAACCCTTCAGTTAAGAAGATTTAGTTAACTTATTAAGAAATGTGAAACGATGAGTGTCAAATAACAATGATAATAAATTATTTTTGTTTTTTCGTTGATGTTATTTGAGTATTCGTTTCTTTCAGTGTTGTTTTATTATATATTAGTGATTTCATGCACCATTTGTGTTTTGAACTGTATTGATTTTTTAAAAGTGTTATTAATTTATTTACTGTTTACTTAATGTTAATGCTATGATTTGTAAAGAACACCTAAGTGTCGTATATCTTTTCAATAAATGAACACATAAAATATACTGTAAAAATGCAATATGTATACACTGTTTAAGTGCATACGTACCATCACGTCGTTTCCCCGTTAAAGTAGGGATGGAAGACAGAGTGCCAGACTTTCCCAACTCAACACACATATTTCACCTCTTCCACATCCATAA
Organism: Odontocerum albicorne; assembly: GCA_949825065.1. NCBI lineage: Eukaryota > Metazoa > Arthropoda > Insecta > Trichoptera > Odontoceridae > Odontocerum > Odontocerum albicorne. Next base: position 23,212,603 of record OX463842.1, on the reverse strand, counting down.
ACCATCTCATACCACTCATATTATTTCTCTTCTTTCTCTCTCCCTGGCTCCATCCCAACTCATTGTCTGCGAAGACTGTTGGGGTCAGCTCTCCTCGTCCTCAGGTTGTATGCTCTTCTGTCCCGGACTACGTCCCCCAGGCCGTGCCTCTGCATCAGGTTATCTCTTTGCACCACCCATGAATTCCTTGGTATTCCTCTGGTTGTTATTCGAGGAAGATCCATGGAGATTGCCTGGTTCACAATGTGATCGGGTGCTCTGCGTCCAACGTGCCCATACCGTCTCAATCGCCTCTCCTCCATCTTGCTGTTGACGTCTGTAACACCCAGGCTTCCACGAATGTGTGAGCTTCTTATTTTGTCTCTTAGGGACACACCTGCTGACCATCTTAGCATGCGCATTTCAGCAGTTTCTAGTTGCCTAGAGTAAGAGGTATACATCGTCCAGCATTCTGAGCCATAGAGGAGTGCGGGTCTGACAATTGTTTGGTATACTTTCCCTTTTAACTTTACTGGCATTTTCGGATCACATAGAACTCCTGTCATTGATCTAAACTTCATCCATCCCACACTAATTCTATGTGTAACATCTGCTGCACATCCTCCATCGCTATGGATGAGTGACCCAAGATACTTAAAGGAGTCACAATTTGGTAATGTTTCTCCATCCATTTGCATTACGGGAGTGACAGCATTTGTGTTCTCGAATGGTAGGTACAGATACTCTGTTTTCTTTCTGCTCAGTCTCAATCCATTGTCCTCCAAGATTCTTCTCCATCTTTCCAGACTATTTTGCAGGTCTTCGTGTTTTTCACTTATTAATACGATATCGTCTGCAAATAGTAGGATCCTTAGGAGACTGTTCATTTCCTGGTTAGTTAAATAGTCCATGACTAAGATGAACAGTAGCGGACTGAGTACCGATCCTTGATGTACCCCCACCTTTACAGGAAATTCTGGTGAAGTTCCCGAAGTGCCCCTCACTTGCGTTGTCACGTTATCGTACATGTCCTGGATGGCAAGTACATACTTCTCTGGTACACTGTGGGCTCTAAGTGCTGCCCAAATTAGGCTTCTAGGGACCCTGTCAAATGCCTTTTCAAGATCGATGAAGACCATATGAAGATCTTTCTTGGCATCACGGTGTTTTTCGACAAGGAGTCTAACGGTTTGAATGGCGTCTACTGTTGACTTTCCCGATACGAAGCCACACTGGTTGTCATGTATTTCCACCAAATTCCTGATTCTCGAGTTTACAATTCGCTCATAGATTTTCATAGTGTGGGATATTAGCTTGATGCCTCTATAGTTGTCGCATTTCCTGGAGTCTCCTTTGTTTTTGTAGAAGGGAAGGAGAAAGCTTCTTCGGAATTCATCTGGCATTGGGGCTCCGGCCAATATTTTATTAAAGAGCTTACACAGCCAATTCTGTCCCCATTCACCACATTCTTTCCAAAATTCAGTTGGTATATTGTCTGGTCCTACTGCTTTTTCTGTTTTCATTTGACATATGGCCAACCCCACTTCTGCAGGAGTAATATATACAATTGACCCAAAGATTTGTAGTTCTGAAGGATATGAGGTTCTCGGAAATTCTTCATTCAGTAGTTCTGAGTAGTAGTCTTTCCATCTTTCACATATTTTACTTTCTTTAGTGATTAGCTTGCCTTCATTATCCTCTATGTACTTAGGGGTTCTGATTGATTTAACCCTCTCTTTTCTTTGTGCCGCAATTTTATATATTTTCTGAGCTCCTTGTTGTGTTTCCAGTTCTTCGTATATGTCTTTCATCGCCTCATGTTGGGCAGAGGCTACTAGTTTTTTTGCTTTTCTTTTGGCTTCCCTATATAATAGAAGGAGGCCTTCTTTCTCTGTTTCATTTTCACAGTTAGACCAGTTCTTAAAAGCGATCTTTTTCTCCTTAATACCCCTTTGTACATCATCCGACCACCACCAGGACTCTTTTTTAGTTTTTAGTTTACCTTTTGAAACTCCAAGATGTTGCTTAGCATATTGTATGCATATCTGTGACAATGCCTCCCACATTTCATTTGGGTTAAGTACGTCGGAATTTTGCACATTTTCAATCATCCAACTTTTCATTTTAGATTTTAGTTGTTTGCCTTTTTCCTTTGAGATGTTGAACCATTTAATTTTTGGTATCGGTTTAAGTTGGTCTTTGGGCAACGTAAGCTTTGGCACAAGTAGTTCAAGCAACACTAGGCGATGCTGGGTTGCCAGGGGCTCTCCAGGGATGATTTTGCAGTATCTTCCCCTTTTTATGCATTTCTTTGCTACACAGCCAATAATCTATTTGTGTTGCTGCATTTCCGCTTTTGTAGGTTATAAGGTGTTCGAACTTTTTACGGAAATATGTGTTAGCAATCGTTAAGCCATATGCTTCTGCGAAGTTCAGCAGCTCGTCCCCCTGTTGGTTATGCGTCCCATACCCAAACCCACCATGGATTGCTTCGTGACCGGTATTTGATATTCCTACGTGCCCATTCATGTCCGCGCCCATAAGAATAGTTTCATTTTCGGGTATGTTTTGAATGAATTGTTCCAGCTTTTCGCAGAATGAATTTCTTTCTTCCGCGTCGCATCCCATTTGTGGAGCATAAGCACAAATGATATTGTATATGGCGTTACAAACTATGAGTTTTATCATAATAATCCTATCATTCACTGCTACGATCTTTATCACATTCTCTTCTTTCTAACATTACCTTATTTCAAAACGTAATTCGCTTGATCCAACCATATTTTCCTTGGTCTTTCTCTACCATGCCTTCCACTCACATTTATACTGTAAATTTGTTATGTTAGTCTTTCCTCATTCATTTATTCCACGTGCACAAACTATCTCAGGATGTTCTTCTTTATCTTGCTAAACACAGCCTTAAATTCACATTCAACCCTTATCACTTCATTTCGTATTTTGTCAAACTTTGTTACCCTGTGTATTTTTCACAAGCAAGTATGTGACGTAATAGACTGACTACGCCATAAGGAATCCTAAAAACCTTTATATCATAGATCTACTCAGTGAGAATACAAAGGACTGGGATGAGTTAAAAACTGCGATGCAATTAGAATGTAAAATTTAAAGTACCTTAGCCGGAAGGAAAAAAAATGTCAACTTAAAGATGTAAATCTTTATGTTGAAAAGTTTTTTTACGTAAGAGTTAAAAAATCTAAATGCTTATTTAAAATCAAATAAATTGTTGATAAAATCCAAAAGTGATCTAAAATAAGCGTAGTGTATCCCTTGCCCACATACAGTAATACAGTAAACGAAGTTTTGGGGTAGCAGTGGTGTGTTTCAACAAACTCCATCACGGACTGACACATTTAGCGAAACTAATGAGGGACTTCAGAAAGTTAAACAATGGCTGCATGACAACCTAACCGCTATTAGGCGTTTCTGAAACTAAATAAGAAACATTTAGTTACTTCAAGAACTCGGCCACCATTAGAAAAAGCAATAGACGAATCTAAATATTTAGGTATATTTATCGCAAGTGAAGTAAGTTCTTCTTTATTTGATTTTATTTACTCTAGCTTTACATTTTCTTTTATTCTCTGTGTGGCTGTATATTTATAATTTTTTCATACATATTTTTACTTCACAAATTCAAGGGGGTTTATTGTATTAGTAATCGTTTCCAATAATACCTTTTTTTTTAATAATAAAAGGGCAATTTATAAAACACCGTTTAGAGAGTGTCAAGGGTGCTCTAACTCGGGAATGAAACCTTATGTTATTAGCAGATTAAATACGTTACAAAAAATAAATTTTATTTAGTATAATAATAGAAAGGCAAGGGATATAACCATTAGATTTGGTACTTCCCCGCATCCATATATGTTTAGAAAAAAATGTTTGGTAAGAGAAAGTCACAAAAAAATTACCAACGGAAGACGAACTACAAAGACACTATTGTAGATCTTCCGATATGCGATGGAAACACATTTGGCTTTAGGTGGGTGTGTAATATTCATATGTTATTATAAATAAGACCTCCCAAAAAAGTAGTTTTCAAGTGTTTCCTAAAGCTGCACACGCCAACTATATTGCATATCTCATCTCACGTTTATCTTAATGACCGTTCAATAGTATTTCACCTACAACCATCAATGAATAAAAATAATTCTTCTACATGCAAAGTGTGACCCCACAACCGTATCTGACTACTAAGTTACTCACACCCATTTACATCCACTCAGAAGGTTTGTTATTTAAGAGAAATGTTTCCACGAACCTCGAGTCGTCTTTAATAAATTAATACTGATTAAACTAAAAACATCGTTACATTGAAAAATTAATTACATATAACGTGAAAATAGAAGAAAAAAAATCTCTAATTCGAAGATAACCTAATTTATTTTCCGAGACTTAAAAAAACATTTAATAATAATATGAAAATTATCTTTTTTCTTTGATTTACTTGGCTCTGTCAAACGGTAGCACTTTGCATTGTATTACACTTTCGTTGTATACAGTACAACCTGGTAAGCTTATTGCCATATGGCGATCTCTTCCAACCAATCAGAAAGATGTCAAAGAGACCTTAAGTGAGACTGTCTAGATCTAGACTGGATTCTTTTTTTTTTCAATGTGGGTTCCAGCGGAATTTAAACGCGCAACCTCCGGGCTGGAAGACAGGCGTCTTACCAATTAGGCCATGGAGGGCATCAGTTTCTCGCATAAGGAAAAATAAAACCCCGTCTCCTTTGATTGGTTCGTTGATTTGCGATCAGCAAGGCTTAGGATTTAAAAGGGTGTTCCCAACATTTCTTCCGAAAGTTATCACCATTCTAAGGGTGAGAAAATAGAATAAAGTTTCTCAAAATTGAATTATGAATACCAATTTGATTTTATTTCTCTTTGGCAAATTGCATTTCTAACTTTATGAGATATAAATTCAGTTCTGTTTGGATCTTTGTTTTATATTGAATTTTGTCCTGCTTCCGCTTTTAACGAGGTTATATTAACTTATCAAATTAGAGCCCTTCATCTATTTAAAAATGGAATAAAATTATTTTACCGCCTTCATTTCAGAACAATTTTGTTATTTGATTTCCTTTGTATAAAACGATCAAAATAAAATTAACAATGTTCAATTTTTTTATATTCCCCAGTCAAGTTTTTTGAATATTTAGAAAATAATTATTTAAAACATTACTATTTTATAAAAACGTATAAATAATGTTTTACTTGTATTGTTAACAGCTTCATTCTTACCTGAAGTAGAGTTAGCAACTTCTGGTGTCATAATGATGACATTTAAGTCACAGAAAAATGTGGTATGGAAATGATGTCTATTTTAATAAATACACTGACGGGTATTAAAGGCATTCTTTTTTTTTTCAATTATTCTATATTTTTCTCGTCACACAAATATTTATTTATGATCAAAACCCATCACAAATTGAAGTAAAAATAAAAATTCACTTAAAAATATTGCTTAAAAGTTGATTGATATTATCAACAATTTCGGAAGATTATTTGTTAGATAAAGCCGCTAATCACATATTTTTTGACAGTATCTATAAATTGATTATTTATCCTCTTCAGCCATTGTCTGTCCACTAAATGAAGAAGACCCTTCTGCAACTTTCCCATTCCATACAAACGCCATATCCTATCAGCATGGGTCTTTGAACTCCAGAATTTCATGAACTCAGTGAATTTTGTGACATCTTTTTGGTTTTCTACTGTCATGGATGTGTACCATTGGATGACAGTGCTTGTCCAGTATTGATCCCTCATCGTTGCAACATGACCGGACGATTCGAAGCAACATATTGGAAATTTTTATGTTTGAACGAGTTTTTTACTATGTGTTCCTTTTTATGCCCCTCCTGATCACGCCAATCGTGACTCCGGAATTGTTTGCATATTTCAGAGCTTGGTCATATAATCGCTCGTTAAGCTTGACATATTTGAACGATTTAATTCACTGCCTTAATACTCTTGAAATAAAATGACAGGTTACCTTAAAAACAATACTAATTTTACCAAAGCCGAGTGCTTCCACTTTGCTCATTATTTTTTACCGAAAATTTAATATCCGATTAAAACGATTTTCTTTAAAATTAAATTTATTAGATTAGCTAAATACAACAATAAGCTAAAAATTTACGATTTCACTTAATTGCACTTAAGTGCTTATTAAAACCAACCAACCTTAATTGCTTATTAAAACCAACCAAAACGGGTATTCTATTGTTTTACAATCAATCTGGTTTCTTAGATTATTTTTTTTGTCCATTATTTGAGACTTTATCTTAATTTAAGAGCTTACTTCTTATTGATTTTCAAAAATAGGTATCGAATTTTCACAAGATCTGTTGTGTTTTATTCAAACAACAAAGCACTTGTTTTAAATAATAAACAAAAGTTTTGAAGTGTATTAAACACCACAAAAACGTTCATCTGAACAACAACTGTTGGTCTTGAGCATTTATGGAGTTAAATCAATGTTTGATATTTTTGTTTGTTTACTTTTTAATTTTAAAAATAACTATAAACTAATTGACACTTAATAAACTTACATAAATCAACTAATATTTCATTTTTTGTCACCTTTGCGATACTTAAATCTATCCTTGATATAGAAAATAACAGAAAAGTCCGGATGCTCGCGGTATCTGCAATATTTTTTGATTAAAAAAAATATGTTTGTATAAAAAAAATAAAACTTTGTAGTATAAATTCCTTATGGGATAATTAAGGATCTCCTTATTGCACATCACACCTTTTTGAGTACACTTTGGTAAGAAATTATTATGACTTATAACCTAAAAATAACAACTAATGCATTAAAAACAATAGATTGTTTCACTGTGCACTTATCTAATTCATAAAGCATATTCTTAATTCTAGTGTATGTACACAATTGTTTCATACTGAATAATTGGTCTGAATTCACAAACTGTTTAGTTTTTCTACTTTTGATGTTGGTGTTATCAATAGCGATTTTTCAACTATGCCTGTGGAAACTGACCCTGCATTTCAGGATCCTTTTTAACCCCAAATAACGTACGTTCAACTACATTTCGGATTTAATTTAATACAAAAAAAATCTATGAAGTCCATGCTAGTACTTTTCAATGTAAACTCTTAATAGTCTGTTGAATATTTACTACGATAATTCAGTTAAGGAGTTCCAATATATATATATTCCAATATTCCATCTTCAATACTACGAGTATATTTAGAATTTAATTAAATTTCTTTGCATTTTTAATGATCTTGCTCTACGCTACCAGGAAATTGTATTTCAGTAAATTAAGTCCCGTGGCTTAGCACTTACTTTATTTTAAGGTTGGGTTACATTTTTTCTAGGAATATTATTTTATGTTTCGTGCTTATTTTCTAGGAACGTTATTGTATGTTTCATGTTTACTTTCTAGGAACATTATTGTATGTTTCATGCTTACTTTCTAGAAACATTATTGTACGTTTCATGATTACTTTTGAATTTGGTTCTTTTCACCATATACATTTCTGATTTATTTGTATCTTAGCCATCTTTCATGACATAAATATAGGGTGTCTTAAAACAATGTATACTAAACTTTATGCAGAAATTTGTCATACTGCAAATTCGTGAGGAGTTTAGGGATGAGAAGGACTCTTATTTTCAGTAAGATGGTGTACCTGTACCTCCCAACTACCGTCGTAATGTGAAAACTTATCTTTATGAAAATTAGGAGTCACGCTTATGAACTGTTTTAATGAAGACTCATCAAGAATAAAGTAAATGGCGCAAAACCTGCAACATTTAATGAATTGAGATCAACTGTTGAAAGAGAATGCAGCCAAATAACAAAAATAATTTTTTCCCTAAGTTTGTGATGCCACGCTATCAGCAGTGCAGCCAGAAAAGCCATAGTTAGAGCATTTGCGACAAATGAAAAATCAAATTCGTTTATCTTCTTTAATTTGAAGTTATATTAGACAAAGCTTAATAAATTTTCAATCATTTGAAATGTGTGCATCTTTTTTTAGGCACCCTGTATATTTTAGCTGCTTTACATAACTTACATATCTGTATTTAAATTGTTTAATTGTTAAAATATAATTTATTAATGTTTTTAAAAACAATATATTTCAAGGGCACATTTAAAATAACAAATGGAATTATAAGTAGGTAACAAGTGTCTTTTAAATATTTAATATGTACTTATCCTTTTTTGTATCTAAAAATCTTCATAAAAAATATATACAAAAAAGAAATTACATTAAATATCAAACACCTGGAGATATTTCTCTCAAATGCATCTCATAATCAAATTTTATGATCCAATGATTTTAACGCCATATCTGAAGCATGAAAAATTTCAAACTTTCAAAACGATGTCTCTTCTCCCAGAACGCAAAGGTTTCCTGCAAAAGATAAAAGTATTCGGTTCGGGCGGATTTCCAATATTCTTAGAGAATATGTTATTTTATGGATTTCTAGAAATGGAATTGCATAAAGTATCACCTAAAGGCATTTTATCTGACCATTATTCAGGAGTGTGAAGGAAAATATTCGCTTGAACTGGAAATGAAATCACCTAAGAAAAGACTCACTTGAAGACACACGGTTTCCGAAACCTTTACAGCTGACTAGACAAACATAGACGCACTCTTACGGATGATGAAATTTCAAACGATTATTATCGATATATTTTCCATGGGTACTGTGGGTTTCCTTAAATCAGAACTGGCTTTCGAAATTCACGAATTCAGAATTAATTAATTCTCTCAGACCATAAGGAATGAATTATTCATTTCATCACTTTGTTTAACCTTTGTTTAACCAATAAAACAATACTGAAAGATGCAATATATTAGAAATGCATTTGAATTTACAAATTTCAATGTTAACTGTACTTTGCCAGAGTAATGAATAGTTTTTTTTAACCAATAGGCTGCAACCCGAAATTGTGTTTAATGATATTTTGAATGGAAAACAAAATATTTTCAACAATAACAAAATTCTTATATTTTTATAGAACAACACACGCCATTAAATTTTTGTTGAAGTTGCATGAAAATTCTGTCCATATAACAACTCATTGAAATGTGTAGTGACGAGGCACTTCACTAGAGTTTTTATAAGTCTTTAGGTGCTTTCTGGTTGAAAGTAAAAAGCCAATATAAGTAAACGAAGTACTGTTAGTAATCTGTCCTTTGCAACAACAGATCATGTGTGAGTCCGAGTTTTCAACTCTATAACTAAAACCGAAATCAGAACTATAGCAAAAACCAAATTGCGAAACAGTTAAGTATAACAAATACCAATTTGCCTGAAGATGACCTAAGGTGCGTGCAACCTATTTAATATAACAACAATATTTGATGGGTTTTCATAATTGATTCAAAGCCAAGGTTCACATTATAAGATTTAATGTTCTTACAAATTAAAGCAATATTTTTTTAAATATAGAATTAATTTCATTTTAATTTGTTTATATTTTATAATTTTTTACTTGAATTGCGAAACTAAAACTAATACTCTAATCTGAACCCCGTCTCAAAAAAGTTAAGAAACACTGGTGTTATATGACGATGACCTCAGTAATTTGTGTTATTTTGATTGCAGTTGTTTTTTTTAAGACTCGTCATACTTTTCAATAGGATATATAATTATGTTCAAAGAAAGTTTATTGAATTTTTCAAAAAAGATATTTAAGGTAGATTTTGATAGATTACCCTCTACAGGTAGTTAATCTATCAAAATCTACCTTAAATATCCATGATGCAAGTAAATAACTACGTGGTATCTTACTATTGCATTGTAATATACTTTTAATATATACAGTACAACTTGACGGGTTTATTGGTATGAGACAATATCTTCCAATCATACAGATGTTGAAAAGCTCTTAAGTTAAAACCAGACTTTTAAACTATGTGGAGACCATTTTTTTTAATATGGGGACTTGTAACTCCCGGGCTGGTCTTACCAACAAAGTTACGGAGATCATCAAAAAATTTTTAGGGAATGTCCCTTAAAGGTATATGATGATTATGATTGTTGATAAATAAATAAAACACGTTAGATCGCAATGCGGAAAGAGAGAGTGAATGCTTTATTTGATAGTACGTAGGTATTTATAACATTTCAGAATGGGCGCGGGAGTGCGCTCGCGATATGATTCTACCTCGCTTCTGTGAATGCAGAAATGGTCAATTGTAGTATTGTAGGTAACAATCTATTTACGGAACCGGCGAAACAGCGTGGTGCGTTCTCTCTCTAGTATGTAGTGCGGTCCGCTCGCTACGGGATGACTGGGCGGCGGGTGATCTTTGGACTTGAATGGACGGCGTATGAACTTTGGACTGTTTATTTCAATTTGTCGAGGAATGCGAATCTCATCGGTCATTGACCGTATGTATGCGACAATATTCCGCGACGAACGTGGATACCTACAGTTTGTTTATTTAGGGTTTTTCTTAGTTTTCTATTCGATACCACCACCACCCACGCTATTAAGATTTAAAAAAAAACATGCAGCATGATATATACAAGTAGATCGAAATTTGATGTGAGTGTGACGTCACGTAGTGACAAAGAAGAACTACCTAAAGGGACTCCTTTATCGGTGGCAACACATTTGAGCTTGAAAAGAATGGTAGCGACGGCGGACTAAAGGTTCAACATCACGGGAGATGTTAAATGACTCGCCCTGATGCAAGAAAAATATTTAAATGTCTGTCTTCCCATGAAGTATGACGACCATCGATGTTGTTAATTCATTTTTATTTTTACAATAATTTCTGATCTGTATATTAATTTTATTGTTTTGATTGAATTCATTTTGTTATGCCTCATTGATTTGAGCAGCGAATTACAAGGCAGTATATTAAAATTACTTATAAAATAATATATATTCATTTTAAGTTAGTATACCTTGTAACAAAAATCACTATACCCTGATAAAAAATGTCAAAAAATCTCTTTCATTTTTTTCTAGAAACTACAAAAAGTTTTAGCTAAACTTTATAAGAAATCATTGGATTTAAATCTTTCCAAGAAATTTCACACATTTTATCGTAACAACATAAATTATAGATCAGAACACTTTCATTTGAGTTCTTAGGTTTATATAACCAACATTTTGTTGAACACGACCAATTGATAGTATTGCACTAAAGCAAAATTTACCTTACACTCAGCTTAGAATTGACTGCTTATTTCTTTCAAGAACCACGAAAACTTCAGCCAATTTCATAATCTATACTCTCGTCCTTAAATTTTGCTTGATTTTATTTTGTTGGAATATCCCTATGGGAATTTTGGACACGCAGGATCATTATTTAAATATGTCTCTAAGGCATAATATAAATGGCCTTCATCCTCATATATTACCCGATATCAGAATCCAACGATTACTTCTCCATCTTGTAAAAAATCGATTACATTACTCTAGCTACGAGGTGACATATAAAGGGTTAAACTACTATTGTCGATAGGAACTGGTGAAAAATTACCCGTTCCTTTTTACCTTGATTTTTTTGTTTATCATTCCTTTCAAACCTTTTACTATAGATGCTTGTACTAAAAAGAATCTTGAACGTGAATGTTTGAAAAAAGTCGAAAAAAGTCCTCTAAAATGAATACACAGTTAAAATGGATGTTTTAGGTAAGATGAAGAAAAGGGTGTTAAGATGATTTGGACATGTGGAGAGAAGAAATGACGAAATAATGACTCAGCTAGTATACAAGTCAGAAGTGCAAGAGATGTGTGGAAGTGGTAGACTGAAGAAAACGTTGCTAAATCTTGTGGGCCAGATTTAAAAAAATGTTAAGTGGGAAATATGAATAATAGAATATTTTGCGTAAGAAGATGTATGAATGTGAAAAGAAGTTGTGCGCTTGGCTAGAAACGTATGGAAATATGTTCACTCCAAAAGAGGCACTACGTGATGACATGTTGTATTGTTATAAATAATGGCATAACAAATCATTTTTTAAGCCTAAATCAATGTGAAAATAAAAATTATCCATCAATTAGTTTTATAACTTTTTTTAGTTTTAAAATGCTTTAGTTGATTGAGTTTGTTCATTATTGATACCAACCTTAAAATATCTAATTTAACTCATTTATAAACTAAACAAAATTTAAGATGAGCTGTTTAAATAATTTCTCGAGCTCAATTGAATTATATAACACATTCATTACATCTACGACTGGCGGATTTTTTGCAATTTGAAAATTTCTTCCAGCCAACTAGAATGGGGTTAAAGAGGCCTTAAAAGAAAACCAGACTGGAAACTTTTTTTTTTAAATCTGCACTCCAACGGGAATCGAATCTGCGACCCCCCAAGTAAGAAGACATGCATCTTACTAACTAAGCCGAGGACGACCTCCGTGACACTCAATGAAAATTGTTGAAAAAAACTGTTTCTATTAAATTTTATTTGCAATGTTCCATTTTTTATTGATCGAGCTACTGTTAGTGTTTTCAAGTGTAACCTTTTACGAATATATTTCCAAAGAAATATGAGCTATGTAGCTTTTTAATGGGCAATCAATGACAGAATTTCTGTTTGTAAAAAAATAAGAAAAATGTATTGAATTTAGAATTTAAATATATCCATCAGGTAAATGCACAATTTAATTGTAACTGCTTACATTTCAATTTACGATTGTGAGATAAAAACTTTTTTCTTCTATCCTTCATACCTTAACCAGCTACCAACTGTTGAGAGACTCCTCTTCAATAACATAACAAATTTGTCACTTTCCTTAATTTTATTTTCTTTCCCTCACTCCTTTTCCAGCCATTGGTTACATTAAAATATATTTTCTTTGTTTTATTTTCAATTCTCCATTATTTGAAAAATACATATTTGTTCTTATTGTATGAGAAGGGGTTTGAATATAGAAGAGGTGAAGGATTTGTGTCGAAATATGAAAGTCTGGTGCTTTTTCTTCTCAGTCTACTAAATTAGGAAGCTAATATTATAGCACGTATGTACGCAAATTTTTTTATGTGTAACCCAAAAACGTTGTAACTAGCATTTGGCATAAACTGTAAAACTTGATTACTATTGGGATATTAACCCACCGATTGTTCCTCAGTATTACTTTGATATTTTGAAGCTTACTTCCATGGTGTAAAAAAACATCGCATAGTTAACAAATACATGACAGATCAAATTCAAAGACTTAAAACTTAAAATTTTCAAACCAAATAAATGAGAATAAAAATAAAACAAAATTCAATATACTTCTTTATATAACCCTTAAAATTTCATGGTTTTAAAATACTTAATAAACGTAATATTATTGAATATTTCAAAAACAATAAAAGAATCTAATCCCAAACTTTTAACTTAAACTTACTGGCCAACTTGTATTTAATATGTCAGATAAAGATTTTTTATTGAAATTCTAATGTATTTAATTTACTTACAAATTAATATTTTTTGCTCTGAACTTAGTTTCCTTAGAATTCATAATTAAAAGCACGCTGTATATTCTAACAAAATCTTCGTTTTGTTTTACCCATTTTCTCTCTCAAATATTTTACAAGTTTTTATTGTGAATAACAAGTACTTGAATATTCTGAAAACGTTTAATTGAAGGCTTGTATCATGTTTGCGTTTTATAAGGTTTTTTTTCTTTTCTCTTCCGAAACATTCAAAGTTTTCTTACTTTGTCTGATTGGAGTTGAAATTTCAAAGCACAAATATTCAATCGAGAGAAAAAAATCATTTGTGTTGTATTCCATCCCAAATATGAAAAATAATTTCAATTATTTGATTTTTTTCATTCGCATAGAATCCTTCAATAACTTAATCAAAAGCCATTATGTCTAAGGATCAGAAGAACTTTTTCTACTGGATCGTAATCTTGAACATATCCGAATTGATGATTCGGATGTATTGAAGGACGTTGGCTGGAGACTACACTGTCTTTAGCCCCAATAACCTAGCTTTCAGGTTTTAGAACCACTGGAGTAGGCACATAACTTGTAGTTTGTTGACAGCACTATTGCACATGAAGCAGCACTATTGCAACAACACTCGCTCACGTACTCAACGCGTGCAGGTACTGTTATCAGACGAATTATTTTACCAGACTGACACCATTTTTTTCTGAGTACCATCGAAAATCCAGCCCATGGCGCCCGAGTGGAAGTCAAGCTTTCTGAGTACCATTGAGAATCCAACTCAAGCCTCCCGAGTGAAGTCAAGCTTTTGACTTTTATCGATGATTGAGGTCTTCTTTGATAAATTGTGAATTAAAATTGAAAACATTTTAATGTTTATATACTCACTACTTTTCGTTTCAGCAAAGGGTGTGTACCTATATACTCGTAGTGAACAAAGCAAACCCAACCGGGTTTTTTTACAGTTTAGACTCTACCTATTAACTAAATTCACACATCTCAATTTGTGCACGGTATTGAGTTTTATATTATGTGTTTTCAATTAATTTTTTTTTTTTTTTTGTGGAGAAACATTCTTTGTGATAATTTGACACTTATCAAATACAATTTCATAAGCTGATTTGCTGATGGAAGAGTTACGAGAAATATCGAACGGCTTAAAGCGGTGGGAAACAAAGTCAATAAGACACTTAAACATACACGTATAAAGTTGAACCAAATAGCATCAAAATCTACTATAATAATTGTACACAACAGTCTTTTAGTACCATCATTGATTTGTAGGAGTTAAACATGAACGTGGAAATGACTGCAAAGATTCGAATAAAGGATGAGGAAATGCGCGCACTGAGAAAAATACATAGGATGACAATGAGTGTCAGAAAGCGGAATTATGTGATAAGGGATGAATGTGAACGTAAGACTGATATTTGAGAAAAATGAAAAAAAGCACGTTGAGATGGTTTGGATAC
>OX463842.1:23089309-23197533 GCA_949825065.1 Odontocerum albicorne | reverse complement strand
ATATATAAATATATATATATATATATATATATATATATATATATATATATATTTTCAGACTTTTTACCCTTTAATTAATTAAGTTGGATTACTAAAAGCCTGGATGTTACAATGTATGACTCTTACTCCGGTAGCTCAGTATAGGTAAAACAAGGCTCAATAAGATCTCAAGATGTCGTGGGAAGAGGTAGGCATTCGTCAGTGCTTGGGTAGGTATAAATACATAATGAAACACATATTTGCTGTTAATTGGTTATATATTTAATCCTGACGAGCTGATACTCCGTCAGGAAAATCAAATGGGCAGATTTCTCTCTGCTACTCCGCTAACCTTTCAGATGGACAGGCAGTCGAAGTAATTTATTATCACACAACAGTCCGTTGCGGAAATGTGTCAATTCTCAAAGATTAGATCTCGCCAATCTCTAGAATACTCAAATATCACCATAAAATGACAAGCAAAAGAGGATAAATAAGGTTGATCTTACTCCAAAACAGGACAAAATGTATTATCCCAGATCCGCTTCAAGTGTATGACCAGGTCGACTCGTATATGGCCCTCTGACCTTATACTGTTACTACAGGGCCGCTGATGTGAAGAAATTCCCTCAGTGGTTGGCGACCGCCAATTCGTGCCGTAATACACCCACACGACTCAGTTCCTCGGGAATTTACCGGACAAATTGTATCAAATAAGAATGAACAATCAAATGTGAGAAAAGCTTGTTCAAGTTCGCGAACAGCGTCAAGACGAGAATGATGTTGACTTGATAACTTCGTGGCGAGAAAGAGCTCGGAAGATCGCGGTCCCTTAATTTAAGGGATCTCAGCCTAGCGCCGCCATTTTGGAACTCTATAGAAAGTCCCTCGCGACCGTTAAAAAAATCATAAATCTTTTCGTTATTTTGCCAATGAATAGTCTATTTAAACTTTCACAGCGTAATTAAGTCGAGAATCCTTTTTGTATAACATCCGGTGAAACTTATTGTTTAAGAGACAATACTGGACCCTTCTTTTTTTAATGTATCTCGAGTGAATTGTTATTCTCAGCCGTTGTTTTCAATATTTAACTATGTCCGTAATAAATTAAGCGCGACGTATTTCTTTAGAAAGGAGAAGAGAAATTTTTTGACCCCTTTTTTTTCTCTCTCGCATGACAATCGCGGTCATAAAAGCGCCTTCGCCCTCGAAATATATCTTGCGCAAAGTTTTATTTTCTTTTCTTAGTAACAATAGTTATCTGTGACTGCAATAAAACAGATCGCAGACGGAACACTAATTACCGATCCTCATAAAGTGTCGTGTATTTCTATACAAATGGGAAGACAAGCCAGCCACTCGAGGCAGTTAAGTTTGAAACAATAGGAAGCAATCCTTCTCGAAAATGACGCAAGATCTCCCTTTGACTGCTCTGGTTCACTATTTTTAATGGTTATTTTTTAACTACAATAAACTAATTGGTCGGCCGTACCCAAGTCCTGACACTCCATTTTATGTTACCGAAGAAAAAAAAAATAATAAAAAAAAAATAATAATCAAGTACTGATTACGGCCCTGTGTCAATTGGTCATACACCTGCTCGCCGAAACAAGGATTAGATACTATGCTAAAGGGCATGACGTTACTGGGTCATGCCGGATACGCTCGTGGACGATTTAATAAGCCCCTGCATTTGCGAAAAGAGTAGGAAACCACGAAAAACTAACTCTCAGGGCTTCCCTATCTAAGAACACCTGGAAACAGTTAAACATTTTATAGAGCAAGGCACAATACAGGAGAACATCAATTATCGCCTTCCCCTCAACATGGTTACACATAATAAGTCTTATTATTATTTTTACAAAAAAAAGAAACATACAACATTTAGGATAACAAGACAAAACAGTCACAAGAGTAATGTTCAAGAACAGATACTATCGCCTTCTCTACAGCATGGTTACACATAATAATTCTTATTAATTTACAATAGAAAAATGTACAAACATTTAAGATTACAAAGGCAACACACTCACAAGAGTAATGCCCAAAAACAGATCAAGTTACTTAATAGTAATTATGTTAGTTCACAACGGCTTCCCCAGAACCGGATCCGATAGTCTGCACCTTTAGGGGCACTGATTTAGTTTCTTAACCTAATCACTTAAATTAAGGAAGCAAGGAGAGTTTCCTCCCGCTTGTCTGGTGATCTTTGATATTGCAAGATACAAGTCTGGCGATATATCAATAATGAGACTATATAAGACACATTTAACATACGATTTTCCATTACACGGCCCTGAGACACCACTCATAGGGGCGACATCTGACTATAGGCCTCCTCCAGGTCTAAAAACTGACAAGAAACAGTTACACTTGGTTATACAATACAGCAAATATGTGTTTATAATATCATCACCTCGGGGATCGTCATCCCTTTAGTGCCAATTCTCGTGCTAGCCAGAGTCGTCAGTGCAACGCCCACACACATCACGGACGGTGCCAAAACTCGCATGATCCATAAAATACCATGGTTATCCGGGCACCGACGGTGCCATGAGCGTCCACCTAGACCGGGAGCATATGCCAATTTGGGTTCATGACGCCCATGGTTGGAGTCACACTCAACAACCCCCACTGGATGTATATAGGCCATCCGTAAGCCTCCACTGGATGTATATAGGCCATCCGTAAGCCCCCTACTGGATGTATATAGGCCATCCGTAAGCCTTTCGCTGATTGGTTGGAGCCTACTCCACAACCGTTGTCACCAGTGCGACACCCGCGGACCCAAATGGCGGAGCCAAGTTGTACATGTTGTCCACGCACAAAACTACGGTCGTCCTTGTCCCAATGGTGCCCACGAGCGCCCACCTAAGTCGTCGGTGCGACGGCCGCAGAACCAACGGGCGGACCCAAGATACGCATGATGTCCCCACACCATGCTACCTACGTCCGGGTACCGATGGCGCCACGGACGCCTGCCCACCTGGACCGGACTGACAATAAAACCTTTGTCACCAGTGTGACGCCTGCTGACCCAAAGGGCGGAGTCCATACACACTACTATGGAGGTCCTGGTACCAATGGTGCCGCGAGCGCCCACCTAAGTCGTCGGTGCGACGGCCGCAGAACCAACGGGCGGAGCCAAGATGTGCATGACGTAGTCATATCATACTATGCACCTCCGTGTACCGATGGCGTCGCGGACGCCTGCCCACCTAGACCGGACTGACAGTTACAAAAAAAAAAAAATATACAAAACAACAAAAAAAAATCATTGGCCGAAGCCTCACAATTAAAGGATATCCCATCGAAAGCCCCCCCCACCAAAGCACGCACAATCCTTTTCATTCATACTTCCCAGCAGCACTTCCCAAACCCCGGGTAGCAACCCCACTCATTCCCTATCATGGAGCTGCCTTCCATTCAACCTATACGACCTAGTGCCAGGTGAGCGACCCTTGATAGAACAGGATAAGGAATTGGTAAGGATGTATCCAATGTGACATCATGAGGAAGTGAGCGTCGACGCTCTATCAAAAGACGTGCATACAAACGCTATGCTATCAGCAAAAATTCACCACTCATTGTCCAGCACATGGTCTATTGAGCGCCACCATATTTTTTTCTTGGAACATGGGAAACCTAATTTGGTAAAACTGAATTACCACAAGTGCCACGGCAGCTCTCGCGTCAATTCACCGTAATGGAGCCTTTATTCCACCTTGGCGATGTCTTTGACGCGAAATTTACCTGCCACTTTCCCCTTCAGGTCAGACAGTTCATATATTGTGTCGGAAATTTACCTTGTGACCACACACTTGACAAATCGGGGGCGCTAATTTGTTGCTGAAATATCGCCCAGCGTTTGATTGGCTAGAATACCCTCTCCATACCACCTGTCCAACTCGGTGGTTTATAACCTAGGTGTAAACTACACCAAGCAGCGCTTAGCTTCCAGCCTGCCACAACCTATCTGTACTTTTAACCTAAAGGTTGTTCCCTTTGCCTTATACCATTAGTTATTGCAAAAAAGTGCGAACAAAACGTTCTTCCGGCACGGCCCCTCTATTCGGAGAACGATCCATGATGGGGCAGGGTAGAGATTATGGCGAGAAGAAGAAAGGTGAACTCATCTTGCTATTCTCACAGTATCATTGAGGCATGAACAATCCTCCCTAGGTGTTCGCATCACTCGCATTGGTTTACTCTAAACCACTTGACGAACACGTAATTAATGAGGAATTAAACCTCTCCTATACTAGTCTTCTGCGGATCATGGCGGGGATATTTATTCCTCATATACCTTTAACTAATAGTTTTCGATGACGCCACCTCAACGATGAAGTTTAAACAACTTGCCAACTTTATACTACGGCCAGCATCGTGAAAACATGCTCCGCTCCCGATGAAGGAGGTTAAACGAACATGTTGCTTCAATACTGCATGGTATACTCGCTCGCTTGTATACAGACATGCGCCCTAAGGTCTCTGATTTCTGCCCGAGCACAATAAAGTTGTCACCACGCGTTATATATGTAGACGTTCTAAAAATCAGGGTGTGTAATACCCTTGCGATAGAAAAACAAATCAAAGTTTTTTCGCCCTTTGGTGACATATTTGTGCTAATTAATCAGCGATCTAGGTTTCTATTACTTCTGCGGTATCATGAAGCTTATGGCTGGCGAGCTTACCGCAAGGCTAGGCGTTGTTTCGAAAATTAAACTGAACTAACTACAATATACGGGTAATACGAGTAAAATTCTAACTTATTTACCATGCCGCTGGTTATGAAACTTCTACAATATTACTCTCTACTAGGAACCCTCCTGAGTTCGTCGCGGTACGTAAGATGACCTAGACATTTGCATGCGTCATCGCAAAATTCGGATTTGTATAACCCTGTAGTACGGCTTCCTAATACACGCACAGGCACAAACAATTATAGCCGTACGTCTAGAAGGCAACCTCAAAGGAACACAATACCAAATACAATACATAGGCACAAATACAATACAATACTAACAGAAATGAAATTATAAATATAATTAATGCAACAAAAAAAATTACAATTCAGGACAATAAGATGTATGCATGGCAGATAATCAGATACGGAAAAACACACAAGAATTATAACTCTCAAGCCTTTACCTGAGATCAATAAAGTCAATAATTAATTATCTCCAAGACTCTCAGTCCTGTTTGCATATTATTAAACCAACATGGTACAGAACCCTGGTCACCCTGATCGGCGAACAATTGTTCCATCATTCGTTGCATCTCAGCAGGAATGTTTTTTAAACCAAATGGGGTGACCACAAACCGATATTGTCCCCGGCCCTCTACAAAGAGTGCCGTCTTACGTTTAGACTCTTTGCTTAATGGCATCAGCCAAAACTCATGGCTCAGATCTAAAGCAGTGAGGTAGCGCGTATCTCGAAGATTATCGAGAATTCGGTTGACGTTCGGTAACCGATAACAGTCCGACTGCGTCACCGAATTCAGTTTGCGAGGTCCAATAAAATTCGAGCAGAATCATCCTTTTTCGGAACAATGGAGGCATTATTGAGCCATTAACTCCTACTCGAATGAGAAAACAATTTCGGCGAAAGCCCGGAACGCCTCAAAAAGGGAATACCGAGCACCAAGCAAGTATCTAAGGAAGGAACTACCTGGAATTCCACCAACACAGTTTGGTGGTCATAATGTAAAGGCAACTGGATTGTACCCAGCACTCGATGTCCCTGACCATCAGCCGTGTGAACAACTCCCTCAGCAGTTCGCATAATAAACCGTAAGTCCTTAAAATTCTTATACAGATTACCACCCATTACGTTAATTGCTGCACCTGAATCTAGCAACGCCCTAAATGGTGAGCCCTGAATTTCACAATGAAGATAGGGTCTCTCATCCCTAGCATTTGAAATTTCTATGGCACTAAGGTTACGGCTATTATTTCTTAATTCTATTGTTTTTGACCAACCCCTTAGCTCCGAATTACCTTGACCGGGTTGGTCCCCTATCTGTTTTTTGGAATTAAGGAGCTCGGCGGCGGACGCGAAGTATCCGTCAGCAAAGTAAAAGGTCTAGAAGTCTCGGCACGACTCCTTACGCGATTACTTGGCGACTTATCCGGTTCCTTCTGGATAAGTGGTTTGTGCGGACAGTCGCGGGCAATATGATGCGGAAGATTGCACAAGAAACACCTCAACAAGGTCGGCCCTCTACCGATAACCTTCTGTGAGACGGATGACACACGTGCCCTTACCCTTGGCTGCATCTGCAGCGGCCGGGGTGATACCTCACCACTCCTGTTCATTTGTTCGAAAGAGGCACATACTCTTTCCATCTCTCGTACTGACGCAGGCCGCGTACTGACAAGGACTGAGCTAAACCTAACGTGAAGCCCTCTCTTGAACACCTGTAACAGCTCCACCTCCGTCAAGGCAGAGTCCAGTGTACTGTTTACCTCCAAAATTCGGGAGATATAATCGGTGGAAGATTCTTCGTGACCCTGCTTGGATGCCCAAATATCCAGCTTTCTATCTATCATAAAACTCTCCGATTCGAACCTCTCCAAAAAATGTGCCTTCAATGTAGCCCATCTCATAGGGTTCCTATACGTAATCCTGAAAAAGGTCAGGGCTCTGTCGCGCAAAAATTCAGGTAGGACGGGAGAGAGGGAGTCTACATCAAACCTACGTGCGTGCGCTATTTCCTCGAGTCTAACCAAAAACTGACGTACGCTACCCGAGCCATTAAACGGATCCACTGGCCACGATGAAAAATTGATATTTAATGGAGGTAATTGATTACCTCTAGCGCTATGAGACGGCAACATTTCCAAGTCTCTTGAAGGGCAAGACCCGGTAAATGGCAAGGAAGAGTCCGAACGAGGGGCTGTCGCTCCGGAAACCAGTTCCATAGAAAATTCCGGGGCTCCTCGCAAATTAACATGTGCCTTAGACCTTTGAGGCAATATAACCTCTTCGGTAGGAGAGTGAACGAGGCCCCGATTGTAGCTCCATGCTTGCCGACGCAACCTGGGGAGTTTGTTACCCGGAGTGATTCCCCTTTCCATCAATTCCCCAATCAATCTCTCCTTAGTTGCACTCGTAATATTGTCAATAGGACTCATTGTGGACTTATCCTCAGCTAGCAAGGTGAGAGTTCTATCTGAAAGATTAGAAATCCCCAAGACTCTAGGCCACGCTGTTATTAATACGCGTTCCCAATCTCAGGAATAGCCTTCACCAGAAATTCCAATCGCATGTAATCGAAGAAAACAACTCTACCTTAAAGGCCTAAAATAGAATAATACAATAAGTTCGATCACCCGGCCACGCTATTATAACACCGGTCTACTACTAATCTCGCCGACCAGATGTACGACAGCTAGTATTCGTCAAACTTAATTAGCGAAACAGCCGGACGGCTCTGAACGAATAATGTTATAGTTGGCAAACTTAGTGCTCTAAATATTCTATTCTTGTTGATGATTTAAAAATCTTCAAAGCGATCCAAACTCCGGAATACGCCACTAACTCTATCCAACCGGAAAGAAAACGTAACGAATTATTCCTTGCCAATGCAACAAGGAACTTCTATCAGCTGCTAAACACCCGGCCAATCACAAGAAACTATGGCGTTCCACTAGCTCTGCCTACCCGATTACCGGCCAAATTCGAGATTATACTCCTCGTAAAACTACGCTCAACTCGATTTTTTCTAATTTTAGAAAATAACTACCTACACTCGCACAGCTTTTATCAGCCGCACGTTATTAGTTGGTTATTATATTTTATTTAATTAATAAATAAAATCCTCAACTCATACACAAAATGACCGCCAAACAAAACGGTACTCGAATCAATTTCCGCCCGACCGACTTGACTGAAGTACAAAGCCTATGCTTTGTTGTTTTAACGGTCCTGAATTGCTTTCGATTCTTTACCGAGTTATACGCAGTTAATCAAAATAATATAACAAAATTATACACCGTATACAATACAACAATGCACAAAATTTCGAATAAAAACAGGAAGAAAAGAAAGAAGAAAACATAAAATTCAAATACACAGTACACAACAAAGCAATGCACAAGATATTCAAATCAAAAAAAGAAAAAAAAACATAAAACTCAAATACACAGTATACAATAAAGCAATGCACAAGATATTCAAATCGAAAAATGAAAAAAGAAGAAAAAAAACATAAAATTCCAATACACAGTACACAACACAGCAATGCACAAATTATTCTAGTACCAAAAGAAGAAAGAAAGGAAAAAAACATAAAAATACAAATTATACCGT
This sequence comes from Odontocerum albicorne, assembly GCA_949825065.1. Taxonomy (NCBI): domain Eukaryota; kingdom Metazoa; phylum Arthropoda; class Insecta; order Trichoptera; family Odontoceridae; genus Odontocerum; species Odontocerum albicorne. The sequence continues at coordinate 23,189,239 of OX463842.1, read as the reverse complement.
CCAAGCCCGACGACGAACCTCTAGGTAGGCCCCGCGTTGAAAGGCGGCCAGTTTCAGACTTTTTACCCTTTAATTAATTAAGTTGGATTACTAAAAGCCTGGATGTTACAATGTATGACTCTTACTCCGGTAGCTCAGTATAGGTAAAACAAGGCTCAATAAGATCTCAAGATGTCGTGGGAAGAGGTAGGCATTCGTCAGTGCTTGGGTAGGTATAAATACATAATGAAACACATATTTGCTGTTAATTGGTTATATATTTAATCCTGACGAGCTGATACTCCGTCAGGAAAATCAAATGGGCAGATTTCTCTCTGCTACTCCGCTAACCTTTCAGATGGACAGGCAGTCGAAGTAATTTATTATCACACAACAGTCCGTTGCGGAAATGTGTCAATTCTCAAAGATTAGATCTCGCCAATCTCTAGAATACTCAAATATCACCATAAAATGACAAGCAAAAGAGGATAAATAAGGTTGATCTTACTCCAAAACAGGACAAAATGTATTATCCCAGATCCGCTTCAAGTGTATGACCAGGTCGACTCGTATATGGCCCTCTGACCTTATACTGTTACTACAGGGCCGCTGATGTGAAGAAATTCCCTCAGTGGTTGGCGACCGCCAATTCGTGCCGTAATACACCCACACGACTCAGTTCCTCGGGAATTTACCGGACAAATTGTATCAAATAAGAATGAACAATCAAATGTGAGAAAAGCTTGTTCAAGTTCGCGAACAGCGTCAAGACGAGAATGATGTTGACTTGATAACTTCGTGGCGAGAAAGAGCTCGGAAGATCGCGGTCCCTTAATTTAAGGGATCTCAGCCTAGCGCCGCCATTTTGGAACTCTATAGAAAGTCCCTCGCGACCGTTAAAAAAATCATAAATCTTTTCGTTATTTTGCCAATGAATAGTCTATTTAAACTTTCACAGCGTAATTAAGTCGAGAATCCTTTTTGTATAACATCCGGTGAAACTTATTGTTTAAGAGACAATACTGGACCCTTCTTTTTTTAATGTATCTCGAGTGAATTGTTATTCTCAGCCGTTGTTTTCAATATTTAACTATGTCCGTAATAAATTAAGCGCGACGTATTTCTTTAGAAAGGAGAAGAGAAATTTTTTGACCCCTTTTTTTCTCTCTCGCATGACAATCGCGGTCATAAAAGCGCCTTCGCCCTCGAAATATATCTTGCGCAAAGTTTTATTTTCTTTTCTTAGTAACAATAGTTATCTGTGACTGCAATAAAACAGATCGCAGACGGAACACTAATTACCGATCCTCATAAAGTGTCGTGTATTTCTATACAAATGGGAAGACAAGCCAGCCACTCGAGGCAGTTAAGTTTGAAACAATAGGAAGCAATCCTTCTCGAAAATGACGCAAGATCTCCCTTTGACTGCTCTGGTTCACTATTTTTAATGGTTATTTTTTAACTACAATAAACTAATTGGTCGGCCGTACCCAAGTCCTGACAATATATATATATATATATATATATATATATATATATATATATATATATATATATATATATATATATATATATATATATATATATATATATATATATATATATATATATATATATATATATATATATATATATATATATATATAAATTTTTTTCCAAAACATAGACATGATCATTTTCAATTACAACCGAATATCGTATGCAATTTGTCAAAAAATAAATGTATTTTATTTAAAAGTGCTATTTTTATTTAAACAGATAACCATATTTTTTTAACAATCATTGAGAAACACACCTGCTGGGTAAAAACTAGCGATCTTGTAACAGAGGTCGTCGAACGGGTTTATCATAAGCACTCGGCAACATACATTAAACTTATTTTTAAAAAGTTAAAAGTTGCTTTTTTATCGATTTCCAAACCCAAAAGCAAAAAATATTCAGGAAAAAAAAACAAAAATATTGGCGCTCGTTTTAATGATAAAGAAATAAAAAAATAAAAATAAAGACGTAAAACTGAAGGCAACACATCATAACCGTATCCATTTTCTTTGACAATTTACACCTCCTATAAGAAAATTGATAACGTACATTGAACAAATAGCAATTTGTTACTCGATATATTTGATTTTGCTTTATTTTTTAGATATTACTTACACATGTTCTCACTCAAATTTTGACAGACTTTTTCCGAAAAATTGTTCGAGTAACACAATAAAAGACGATTACAATATTTTATTTTCTGTGTTTGATGGCATAAAGCCATATAATGTAAGGAAATCAACGTTCAATATTTATGAAACAAAAGAAGTATAGTTGTTTTGCAATTTAAATTACAAAAAAATGGCAATTCAATGGTATTTTTTTCTGGAATAGAGTGGCAAAAAATAGTCAGCGGCACTCTGATGGTTTCCAATTCTGGTAAACCTGCTGTCTTCCAGCCTTTGGCTTAAAGATTCCTTAAATAGAAGGTATGCCAGAAGGTGTCTAAGTGACGCTTTTAATGCGAGTGGATATTTCCCATCCTCTTCCTGACTTAGATTCCGATGACATTCCTAGATTGAGGGATAACAATAAGGTAAGGAATATGAGCTTACCAGATAACTAGTGAAAACAATGGAATCGGTCCTCGATCGGAAATTTCCACCCTGTTAGTTATCATTATATGCTTCTTCAAGAATTTGATTTGCCACGAAGATTGTGATGCACCCCTAATCGTCTTAGGTGTGGACACGGTCACAGTTTACACGCCTTGCATAAGTGGGTTTTCAATTATTCCCTATGGAGCTCATATGTGATGGTCCAGGTGGTTTCATTGAGGAATGCCCACTGATCGGACTACTCGTGAGGTTGTAACATTGATGAGAAATCTGAATTAAGATCCAGGAGAGAAACTATACGAGGACATGCTTTAACAGCTATTAGAATCAACATATTAATTTACATTCGTAATTCATTTCATTATGAGGAATATTAAGTACTATAGATTGAACAAATTGTTTTACGCGTATGAACCCAATCAATTGTCAAAAAATATTTTAGGTGTAAGAAAACTTATTACTTTTTATTCACCAGAACTAAAACAAGTTTTTTTACTCTATTCTTGTATACGCTCGAGTTTCACTATCAATTGACATTTTAAATGCTTGTTATTTTCTCAAACACAAAATAATATTTTATTTCTAGGAGTTGCTGCCACCCTGAGATGGTTTAAAAGATTGTCAACGTTTTGAGAGCTTTGCAGCCTTCATCCTACGATGTCAAAACAAAAAACATAACCGAAACGACAGCCATAATTTTAGTAAATTCAAAACATTTTAATATTGTGAGAAACATTCCTGAAAATCTTCAAACACATCTTATAAAAATAAATTTAAATTGTGTAAAAATCATTTTTTATATAGATTTTGGAGTACGACAGGGTTGTCTCTTCTAGCCGATCGTATTTTTTCCTATATTCATGAACAGGATAAACCGTGAAAATTAAATGACTAACAATACGGTGAATAAATAAATAAAAGGTTTATTGATAGCAACATATAGTACATAGTCAATTTTAGAATGTAAAAATGCATCCTAAAATTAATCACATACACGTCTCTCAAATGACAGGACTCTTCTTATGACATCCTCCCAATCGAGATACACCCCCACCAACAGGAGGGCGAGTCGAGCCGTGAGGACGTAAGATGATTTTCTGTAAATTTATAAATATGAACGTCATTATCAAAAACAAAAACGTACACACAACTCCTGATTTATGCTAGCGTAAAGGGAAAAAATAAAATAAGGGTAAAAATATTGACAAAACAGAAATTTAAACTAGAGCTAGAAAAACTCTTTTTGCTGACAATCGTCTAATCACAGTTCTGCAACTCAGATTTGAACTATTTGCGTATTAGTGATATAAAGATCAACTCGTTGCTATTTTCCAAATGACCACAGTTTTCGGATTGACCAATCTAGAGGGACAAAATTATTTTCCATGTCATTTGATATAATTATGTTACATTTTAATAACTAAAGGCTTAGAAAATATAAACAAATGGTTTTTAATTAAATAACAGGTATATATTTATCAAAATATACAATAATACATTGAGAATAAGACAAATTTAGAAACGTTAAAAACTTAATACTTATAATTATGAAAAAAATATACAAAAACCACTTTTTTTTAATAGCAATAGAAAATCACTTTCATACACATGTGTAACTTTATTGGGTAATTTTCTAATGAGACTTATATACGGATCAGAAGAAACTAATAAATATTTAAATAAATCGTAATTTGTCCTAGCACGCGAAGTTTTTTAAAATGTGGTGTTGCCTAATTTTTCTAATTTCTTTATTTTTGGCTTCTGATTCCTCTTCAGACATTTGTCCAATAGAAATCAAACAAGAATCGATGATCTCAGCACCGTGCGTCAATATTTTGTGCAAGGCTGCAGGCATATTGTACCATGAGTATAATGATATGTATAACATTTTTGTTTCCCTAGCGTAGTTTTAAAATTTTACTATTCAAAATATATGTTACAATTATGCTCTCTAATTCTGGATAACAATTGTTTTTTCTCTTCTAAAACTCGATCATATGATGGATATAAGTTGAAACCTCTTTCAAAAGCTTCCTGTTGGATATTTTTATACTACATCACCGTAAATTTGTTTGCAATGAACAATGCTAATGCTTCTTCTGGGGAGTAAGGATTTTATGTAGGAGTTGGGAAAAATTGTTTCTTGGCCTTTTTATAACTCATTACTCTTCTTAGTGATGCAGTTGACATATCTTGTATTAAATTTGCCTCATCGCGTCTACCACTGACTCGAACACTAACTGTTGCTGTATATGTCAATTTTTCCTTCTGGTAGCTGGTATCACGTACTTTTCTCCTTTTTGATTCGGATGAACATTCTGGAAATTATTTAGCTGTACGGTCTGCCTTATTAATTGTCTGCATTGGAGAAGAAAAATCTTAATCTTTACAGAGCCAAGGTTGGTAGAATTTTAAAATCAAATCCCAACGTATTTGTTTTTGTACCCATTTTTTACGAATTTTCTCACATTCGGTTTTATAAAAACTTTTAATCTTATAGCTTCTGATTTTTTATCATCTTGAATATTGTAAAACGTTTTTACATTATCATAACCACGCTAAATGCGGTTATAAAAATAATCTATAGTATAAATAAATTAATATAAATATGACATAAATAAGTCAATAAATATCTGTAGAACACGATGCTATCACGAAAATTATTTTCAATCACTTTTTAAAACACTATTAACATGGCCAAACTTCGGAAGCCAGGAATGTACTAAGATAAATATTTTGTACCTACAACACAAAGCGTTACTTTGTCCCGTTATAAAAATAAAACAAGTGTTTATTGAAAAATCTGGTAATTGTATCTTATCAATGGGTTTATGTGACACTAAAACGGCATTTTTTGTTTAAAATAATGATTTTCATTTTTAGGATTCAGTCCCTCTAGATTGGTCAATCCTAAAAACTGTGTGACGTGGTGAAACTGATATACAGCTTACAGATAGACGAAACCGTTTTGAAAAGGATGTAAAGCAGAATCGAAAGATGATCAGGATATCGAAACATAAAGTTTCCAGTAAATGAGGATAAATCTAAAAAAAAGTGGACAACTTTAAATTCTTAGGAAATCGGTTAACCCAATATGGGCATCAAGGTTGACAGCAAAAAAGAATAAACGAATGGCATACTAAGAGGAAGTTGAAGCTTTTTGACAACTAAATATAAGTCAATCCTGGCAGATGGGCATGAGCGTTGGATATTTACTGAAATGTTATAATAAAAAATACAAGTAGCTGAAATGAGATAGTTACGAGTACGTGGAGCCTTAAGAGTTTCATTACGAGATATAGGCTAAAACGCAAATATACTACGCCAAGTGTTTAAATAAGTGTCGAGAAAGTTAGATAACTTTATCTGTGAACGAAAAAGTAAAGAAGACATCCACTGGGAAGGCTAAAATAAATACGTGGTATTGGTAGATAATGAACTGAATGATAATAGACTTCAGTTGCACTAGAAAACTTTTCCCAGAGGACGCAGCAGCGATTCATTTGGAAAGTACCATGGGAGTACTACAACTCCAACAGTGATCGATAAAAGATAGTTAAAGTGAAGGTAACGTATTTTTATTCATCCTTGGTAATTAAATCTGACTACCCCTATCGGAAGATGAACATTCTCCTACTAAGCCTTAAAAATTTTGATGTTATGCAAATCATAAATAAGGTATTTATGGTTATTTAACAATGAATAACTTTATTATTCCACTAGCACTTGAAGCGAGAGAGGAGATAGAAATAAGTGTCGAGGGAATTAATGTTATTACTGGAATAACAAAGTTATTTGTTATTCAATACAGAGTTTCACAAAATTAAGCCAAAACGTTGTATAAAATAAAGAGTATTTATTACTAGTTACAGCCCGTTAAATATTCACGGAATTAAAACAAATTCTACATTTATGAAAATATATATTCATAAATGTAGAATTTGTTTATATATATATCATTTATACATCGTCCCCTTTAATACCGATTCAAAAATTGTTAGCTAGGTATTTAAAATTAGTTCAGTATAGTTTCCATCTTTTCATTTATCACAGACCCACCGAGATTCAAATTTCGAATTACTTTCGGAGAGAATCCAAGTATTCCTCTCTCGCTCTCTTGTATTCAAATTTCAATTCTCGTATTTTTTCTTTGGTGACAGCCTTCGTATGGGTTTTGGCCTATTTATACTATGATTTATTTGTAACAAATGTGGTTAGTAACAAAATGTTTTATTTTTTATTCCCCCTTTTAAATACCTTTGCTGATAAACTATTTTAAATATGCCTTTTTTCCGCAATCTTAAATTCGTAATGCACTGAATGGCATTAAATTAATATGTCATTTATATTTGGATCAATTTAAAATGTTGCAAACGCCATTTATTATCCACCAAGCGTGACCTTAATTTCAGTGAATTCCCTTAAATCCACCATTTTGAGAAGTTCCCGCCTAAATATAAATTAAGTCGTGATGAATTTATCTTCTTGCCAAAAGTAATATATACAAGAGCAAGCTGAATTATTGGCTGAATTTATTCCCCAGTTTCATACTAATGGGTGTCTTATAGGACTATTAATTTTCTAATATTACTTCAAAGGTTTAATACCTTTAACCGAGACATGTTAATTTATATGAGAAACAGAAGTGACATCTTAATTTAACTTTGCTGTACGAGATATAGAAATATGATATCAAGGTGACAAATTGGATTTATTTGTAATCTTGATTAATGTACGTGTCACGTATTCCCAAAGTAATAAATGTCTTTATTTTATATAATAGAAATGAACAGGTATTATACCTTTGAACAGGTATTATACCTTTGAACAGGTATTATACCAATTTTTAGTAAATCATACATCAGTAAAATTAAACGGATTTCTTAAAAAGTTTTAGAAAATAAAATATCAAATCTATAAATTGTATGTATGTCTTCGTTTTTTAGAGCATTTTCAAATATTGCATCCACATTTTTTGTAAACCGTTCATAATCAAAAGTAAACCGATTTCTTAAAAATAAAGTTCTAAATAAATAAATGATATCAGGGATGTTATTTTTACAGCAATATGAATCACTTTCAGGTCACTAAATAATCATATTTTTTAAGTCATTAAAAAAGTATGCTTAGTTAAAAAAAAAAACTTTATGAGACATAAGGTCAAATCGACAAGTTCAATATCAAGGTCATTGTTTTTAGAGCGTATGGATCACTTTCAAGTATCGCAACACATTTTTATAAATCATATATCTGCAAAAATAAACCGATTTCTGATAAAAAAAAAATTTTTTTTTTAAATATGTTGAATCTATATATCTTATAAATTTCTATGTTTTTAGAGTATGTGCATTACGTTCACGTATCATTACCACAATTTTTGTAAATTTGTAAAAGTGAACTGATTATTTAAAAAGAAAATTTGAAATGTTGAGAAATATATTAACTTATCTACAGATGTTATAAATGTCTTTGTTTTTTGAGCATGTGAATAAGCTTCAGGTATCATAACCACATTTTTTTCTAAATTAAATATTAGTAAAAGTTAACTGATTTATTTAAAGAAACATATATTTTTTTAGAAATATCAAACGTTTTGAATTTTGATTGATTTAAAAAAATATATTTTATGAAAACAATCCTCTTGCTCAACAAAACATAAAATAGGCTCTCCCTTAAACTACCCTTTCGTGGCGCACCCTCTTTGCAATGTTCAATCAACGAGATTGTACTTACTTGACAAACAGTTGCAAACCTTTTAAGAAATATGTTAAAAAAATACGCTAGTGATTCTAATTTTGTATATTAATTAGATACTCTAAATAACACTTTTCAACAAAACATTTGATGAGAATTTTACCTTTTCTGACTTTTTTAACCTAAATAGTATTCTGACTTAAAAGTGTAATATGAGAAAAAAGTGATGACCTTTAATACCTCGTAGGGAAACATTCGTCTGGGCCACCTCATATTAGGCATGATTCTCAGCGAAAAATTAATATGCAAGTTTTCAAAAATCTAATTCTGGTTGCTTTACCTGAAGTTTTTTAAAAACATTTATTGTTGATTTGAAGAAATTACTACATAGCAATAAGTCCACTTATACTATCCTGCGTAATTATTATCGGAAGTGTAATGTTACACCACATATTCTTCATTACTCTATATATGTACACAATTGATGCAAAAGTTATGACCGTTTTTTATGATCCCAGGTAAAAAAATTCCCAGGTAAGAAATGATGAATAGTATCTTCTTTTAAATGATTCCATTGTATAAAGGATGCTTTCTCTCTACTTTCTATTCAGTTTTGGCCTGGCCAGAGTACAGTGAAGAGCCCTTGTATTTTTTCAAAATGTCGGTCGATAAAGTGCATTTACGTCATTGTTTACTTTATGAATTACGTAAAGACAATACCGCGAGTGTGGCAACCAAAAACATTTGCGAAGTGTATGGAGCAGATGTCATCAAAGTTCGACAGGTACAAAGATGGTTTACAAAATTCCGATCTGGGGATTTTTCACTAATTGATAAACCACGTACCGGGCGGCCATTGAAGTCTGATGACAACAAGTTAACAGTCATAATTGACACCAATCCACGTCTAACCACCAGGGAGATCGCGTCGATGATGGGAGTCAACCAAACAACCGTATTAAGACATTTGAAGCGTATGGGGATGGTTTCGCGGTACGACGTTTTGATACCTCATCAATTGTCGGCTGCCAATTTATTGGATCGTGTTTCAACGTGCGTTGCTTTGAGTGCGAGATAAAAACATGAACCTTTTTTGCATCGTTTGGTAACGGGAGATGAGAAATGGGTCATGTACAACAACGTGACAAGAAAAAGACATTGGGCTATACCTGGACAAGCCCCATTAACAACTTCGAAGGCCGAAGTCCATAAAAAAAAGTTATGCTTTGTGTTTGGTGGGATTGTAAGGGTATTGTGTATTTTGAACTTTTGGAACGCAATCAGACAATTACAGCAGAACGATATTGTCAGCAATTATCCAAATTGAACATCGCCCTTCAAAAGGATAGACCAGAATTGGTAAACAGAAAAGGGGTAGTGTTTCACCACGACAACGCGCGACCACATGTGGCTATGATGACCCAACACAAGCTAAATGAGTTGAATTGGGATGTTATCAAGCATCCACCGTACTGTCCAGATCTTGCTCCTTCCGATTTTCATTTATTCCGATCACTGCAAAAAATTTTAAATGATAAAACATTTTATACAATAGAGCAGGTAAAAACATCCCTTACTACATTTTTCGCATCAAAATCCACGGAATTTTACACTAATGGTATGAATAAGTTGATAGAAAGATGGGAGAAGGTTATAAGAACTGATGGAAATTATATAATTGATTAAATAAATAATACAAATCTAAAAAAAATATGTTTAATTGTATATATAAAAAACGGTCATAACTTTTGCATCAACCCAATATTTAAAATAACAACTGTATAATTTCTTACACTTCTAGGTAGAAACATATCAGTTTCCTCGATTCAATTTGACGCATTCATCTAGATTTGTGATTGAGGCTGAAAACGGAGATAAAAGTGATTTGTTTTCAGATAATTGCATTACGACCAAACTAGCAGAGAATATATTTTTTGGCCTTCCTTTATCATTTAATACCAAACATCAATTTAAGTGAGCTTTATTCTGACAGTCACATTAACTACAGAAGCTTCGGTTGTCCAAACTTTCAAGGCTACATCAAAAGAAATCAATTGTTTTCTCATTTAAGCTTACCTGACTGAAAGTGAAGTGATGTAGATAATAACTCTTCTAAATTATATATAAAGTTCTTAGAATAAATATCAGAACATACTAGAAGAGGACGATTTTGTGATTTGGTAAAGCATAATTTAGTCGCAGATTATATTTACATATCTTCTTTATTATTTACATATCTGGGCTGAAATGGAGTTAATTTATTTCTAGTTATATTTATGCAGTTGATTTTATCACTGTAGAAATCGGTGGCCTTAGTCAGATAAGAAGACTATGTGAGCAATGTAATCTAATTTTCTTGGACAAAAATATTGATATATACACAATATTCATTCTGCGCAGTTGTTATACACTGTTTGTTTTCACCAATTGTTTATATATTACGTCGGTTAGTTAACTAGGTATGGAGGTTGTTAGTTACTAAATTTATACGTTAGTTTGTTCATAATAGATATTAGTTCAAATATAAATAATTTAAGAGACTCACTCGTTTGCTGGTTCGCGAGGCATATCTCTTATATCACAGGCTTTCACTGTTTAACTGGTTTATATTCAAATTTATTGTTGATAATTAATTAACACTTTGCCACAGTATAATTTCGTCCTCCTACATACATACATATGTTATAACCCATACATACATATAACTCATTTTTATTCACTTCAACATCTTAGTAGTTTGAAAATTATTCAGCTTTAAGTTTCTTGCTAAGCTGGCTGAAAAAATTCACGTAAGTACAAATATGATAGGATAAGCCGCCCACAGAAGGCATTAGGTTTCCTTCACAAGAAGTGACATTTGATTTAGACTGGTAACCTGATCCGGGGCAGGGCCTATGCTCCCGTCCTACTAGGCCCATAAATCTACATACACCTGATGGTTTACTGCCGAGATAACGAGTTGGTCTCCAGCGACACGGTGTACGAAAGTAATTCTCAAAGTTTCATTTTTTTAATTAAAAACAATTTAACAAATAATTATTAACTGGAAGATAATTTCAAAAAACAAAAGTTTTTATGTCCGAAATAGCCACCGTTAATATATGATTATTTGTGTAGAAGCCATAAATACGCCATCATTTTGCTGATAATTTGAATTATCTCATAAATTAGTGATGATAACTAAAGAAATGAGTTTTGTGTATTCATAAGATGTGCACCAGTATACTTAACGTTGAACGAAAAATTATACTTATGAAGATTAGAAACTAGATACACGCACGACGACCTCTATTGCCTTATTAGTAAGACATCTTCCAACAAGTGGGTTGCGGGTTCTAATATATATTTCGTTGAAATCCGATTTTAAACAATTACAATAGTAAAAAAATTCTTACTAATAAATTCGAACATCGTTTTCCTTAGTTAGACGATATTGTCACATAGTAATAAGCCCACCAGGTTATACTAAATACAATACAAACAAACAGTATATAAAAACACAATACAAACGTAAGTACAAAAACATCAGCTTAATCATCGTCGTTGCTGAGCTTCGAAGTAGATGATCCTCTTGCCCCTCCAAAGTCAATATTGAGCTGCTCTTCCACGTTGATCGTGCAATTTTCTGTGAGAAAACAGCCCGATCCTAGATGAGCACTCCCTCCCGTAGATGTCACAAACATTTGGATCCTGCTGAACCACCTGGCAATATTAACGCATTTTCACAGCACGCTGACTGTTTCTCACACATGTTGCCGTTGAGACGCCATCGGCCAGAGAACAGATGGCTCTTCATCCTCCACGGTCCTGAGCCACCTGTTCCCAGTCCTTAGGTGCCTCGCACAAAGTCAGCGACTCTCGCAGACTTTTATTATAGCGCTTTGTCTGCCCACCAGCCCTTCACTTGCTCACTACTTCCCCGTACAAGACACGTTTTGGGAGTTTATGATCGCTCATGCGTATCACATGTCCGATCCATAACAATATCGCCTTCATAACCATGTCTTCTATATGTTTACAGTTGGAGCGTTGTAAGACCGAGACATTTGTGCCATGATCACTCCAGTGGATCCGAAGAATTCGACGAAGGAAACACTGGTGGAACATTTCAAGGCTTTGAATGTGCCTTCCATAGGGAACTCAAGTCTGTGGAAAGTTTAAGCGCAAGCTTAATAATAATGAGAGGAATCACCAGTATATGTTCTTAAGAACAGTACAAAATTCAAATCCGAGATGAATCAGGAATATTATTTTATAAATTCCTCTAGAAACATCGATAGTTTGGACACTTCAAAAATTAGATTTAGAAATAAAGACACGTAATAATATCCAGAGAAATGCAGGTACTTAAGCTTAATAATAGTAAACTGATGACGGAAATCATCCGAAAGAAAATATACGTCAATGATAAATGTGTAAATAAAATCTACTATCCGCTACAGTCAATCTGGGTAACTTTGACTATCAAGGTAACTTTGGCCCATACTAAAAAAAAAATTCATATTTTTTTATTCGCCTTCCTGTTGGTACTAACCACAGAATATTACTGTTTTTTTACTCTGGTAACTCTGTACTGCCATCTAACGGTGATTAAACTAATCAGTTTTGACACGTATGCAGTGAGGATTGCCGTGTTTGTGGTATGGAATACACGGTCGTTTTGAAGAGCAACTTTAAATTGATATTGAAAGCGAATTTGTCAACATATCAAAGTAAGGTATACCTCATTTTTCACGTTATTAGTTAATGAATTAGTGTTTTTAACGGAACTTTGATTATCTTTATGAATTAACATATTATAACCTATAATTTTGTAATGTGTGCGAAATTGGTCCGAATTCGGGTAACATTGCCCGGGCCAATGTTACCCGAATTTGACTTTGTCACATGTATTGGGGGTATATTATCTTTGAAAATTAATGTTTTTCCTTCTGGAAATTTAATGAAAAGTTTTTTGTAGCTCTCCCTGAAGTCCATTGCAATAATGCCGAGAAAAAATACCAACACCACAACACCCGGAACCCGAAAGTATGGTACAAACACTAATTATTCTATGGGGCAGCTGAATAAAGCATTACTGAATAAAAGGATTGGTGCAATGAGCCAGCGGATGGCTTCTAAAACATTTAATATCCCTCGTAGTACTATTAAAAATAAACTTTAAGGTTAACATGATAAAAAAGTAGGCAGACCTGAACTTTTTTCTAAAGATGAGGAGTTATGTTTTGTTAAACATGCTATTGCTCTGAGTGACATTGGCCTACCAATTTCATTATATGACATCAGAGTGATTATCAAAACGTATTTAGATTCAACTAACAGAACTGTTAAACCATTGAAGAATAATATGCCAGGGTGGGAATGGGGCAAACTGTTTTTGGAAAGAAACCCTGAAATGAAAGAAAAAATTGCCCAAAATATATCAAGAAAAAAAACACAAGTTAACAAACAAGCAATCGATGTTTTTTTTTATCATCTTGAAGATGAATTAAAAGATGTACCCCCATCCAATCTCTTTAATTTTGACGAAACTGGGGTCCACGATAACCCTAAAAATTGTAAACTCCTCTTCAGAAGATCATGCAGACATCCAGAAATCATAAAAAACTCAACAAAAAGCTGCTTTACTGTTATGTTTTGTGGAAGTGCGATTGGAGAATTGTTACCACCATACATCATATACAAAAGCAAATATAAATGGTCAGATTGGCTTCAAGGTGCATCACCTGGTTCACGGATGAATGTTTCGAAAATTGGGTGGATAGATACGATGATTTTTGAGGACTGGTTTGAAAGCCATTTGCTTCCAGTTCTCAAACAAAAGAGTGGAAAAAAGGCAGTTATATGCGATAATTTGAGCTCACACATAAGTCTTAAAACATTGAAACTTTGCGAAGAGAATAACGTGAAATTTATATGTTTAATTCCAAATTCAATCTGTTGCAACCATTAGATGTGGGATTCTTCTCTTCCCTTAAAACAAATTGGAGAACAGTTCTTCTCAAATGGAGACAAAGTGTACACGGTAAAAAAACTATTTCGATCCCCAATAATATCTTCGCGCAACTTCTTGAACAATGCCTAAAAATGAGTGATCCATCCATTTCCAAAAATTTAATGGCCGGATTTGAAGCAACAGGAATTTATCCCATCTCTCGAAACCGCGTATTATCAAAATTACCAGCATATGCAAATGATGAAGAAAGAGATACCGATGCTTTAGGAAATATATTCAAGGAGTATATTGAAAATATTCGAACATCGGATTTGTCTTTGTTGCCTCGGACCAAAAAATTTCAGCTTCCAGTTTTGCCAGGTAAAAGTGTATCATTTGAAGAAGTGCAAGCATTTCACGTCAATAGAGAACATCAAGAGAAAACTAAGAAAACAAAGAAAAGAGGTCGTCCTGTTGGGAAAACACCAAAGAAAAAAAAACTAAAAACTTAAGATGGAAATAAATCATCAACAATAAACTCTAACGCGTGTCATATTATGATATTGGATGAAAAGGAAGGAGTTTTTATAAATCCAACAATGGTGAATTTGCCTTCAACATCGTTAGATTCACATGTCAAACTGCAGGAAAATAAGGAAAATACTCAAACGGAAGTAATTGTCTTTGAGAATTGTAAAGTTTGTTCACTTCCCTTGAATAAAAAATCCAAATATTTAACATGTTCAGAATGCGATGATTTATTCCATTACTTCTGTATTCCCAAGTCTCACAGAATACATATACCTGAAGATGAGGAAGATTATTTCATTTGTGCTTCTTGTTATCAAGTGGAAAATTACTCTGATA
The DNA here is from genome assembly GCA_949825065.1 of Odontocerum albicorne. NCBI lineage: Eukaryota > Metazoa > Arthropoda > Insecta > Trichoptera > Odontoceridae > Odontocerum > Odontocerum albicorne. The sequence continues at coordinate 23,174,167 of OX463842.1, read as the reverse complement.
TGTCATGGGATGAAGATTTTTTCTCAGAGGTGCAAAAAAACATATTTTAAAAATATTTTGAATTTTTTTTTATTAGGTAGGTAGGTATTGAGTTTTTGTAATCCAATTATCTTTTTTTTTTTAATGTACCAAAGTCGATGTTAAGTATTGAAAAATTATTATAAGGCTTTATATTAATTAATTATAACAATAAATACACATTTTTTAACATTAAAACTTGTGTTTTTGTGTATTTACCACACGACATTAATTTTGAAACTGCATTGTTTTTGACAAAATATCTTGTTTTTGTAATAAAATCTGAATTAAAATTGTTTTTTTTTATTTCAAAATTAACTCTTATATTCTCTGATGTAAAGCGTTGTTAAACGACGTTCTAAATACATCTTTTTAGTAATAATTTCATTAAAATATGTTGGGTGGGCCAATGTTACCACGATCATCAATATAACTTGACCCACCTATATTTTTATTTATAATAATTAAACGGGTAATCTTTTTTTGAAAACACAAATAAACAATGAAGCATCTTTATATTGTCAATGATTTAAACTAACTCAATAATAATATTTGTAATTTGAAGACTACAATATTACACCAAATTGCTTCAAAGTGGACCAATGTTACCCAGTATGACTGTATTCCATATTTAAGTTTCAATGTTGTCCCTTTACACTGTTGTATTTTTTTGCGGCCATCTGGATCAATCCAAAGATCATATTTTATGATACTGCGATGAAAATCGAGTCAATTATTTCCAAAGGGGTCTCCATTCAGCCTTACACCGGAACATTTTTGGACTAATTGACTACTCCGATGTAGTTGCGTCAATTGATAATTTTGTTAAATTCAAAGCTTTCTTCGTTGGTGCTGGTGGCTTACTCCAGACTTTAAGCCTCTTTATTAAGACATTTAACAGGCTTCGATAAAAAAAATTCTGCCATGACGTCGAATGTTATTTTCACACTTAGGTGTGTCTGAAGGAAGAGTCCCATAAAAGATCTAGATTATATTAATGATTCGACAAATGAGATTCATTCCACTACCAGTATGTCCCATTTGACCTATACAGAGACGAAAAATCTCCGCACTTTTCTTTGTAGACAGCCTTTGTTTCGCCATCATTTTTATATTTGACATCCTCTTCTATTCCTCAAACTTCTCACCTTTCCCTTATTTGAAATTTAATAAAGCAAACAATATACGAGTATAACTAACTAAATAAAAATACGACCTCTTTGATCTAGTTAGTAATATGTTTGCATTCCTCCCCGAGGGTTTCTTGTTCGCTTCCCGATTGTATCCAAAATAAGGGTTCCAGGTTGGTAAAAATTTCCCCAGATAATCACTAGACACTTGCAAGTGTTATTCCTCCTTCCCTAGCGTTAGTATTGCTTACATTTGTGATAACAATGTAAGCAATACTAACGCTAGGGAAGGATAACAAGTTTCTTGTCTACTCCAGCGGTTCTAAGCCCGATGGATTTCGTCTGCTGTTCGGCCACGTTTTTTAATACATATGAATTACTAATTCGGATACGTTGAAAGATACCATACGAAAGAATGAATATTACTTGAAACGACGAAGTATAAACATTCATAAAAATCTTGACTTAATTCTCAAGTGAAGTTAATTTATTAATACAATTAAGGCCTAATAAAGAGCACAGATGATGTATTAAATAATTCAGTGAGTTACATTTATTTACCCACAATTCTCACGGAACTCCTAACAACCACTTGCGCACTGGAATCACTGGTCTGCAACATTAAGCCACTATCTATATTTGCTCCTTAACACATTCCACTCCAGATTAATTTCATTCCTCCTATTATAACTATCTTAGAATTATTCGTAACCGTTCAGTTACGGGAAGTCAAATTTTAATTTTTTATTTGTGAAAATAACGAATTACCTGTAATCAATTGGGCAATCAGTATGGACATTTTAAAGATTTTCGTGCAACTTTGACTACTAATTAAAGTAAAGTGAATAAGTTGTTCTTATCGGGAAAAGAATAAATAAAATGGGTTTGTATTATTTTGTTGTATTGGGCTCGTTTTATAATTATTTGTTAGTTATAACACTTCTTACGAGTCAGTTTTATTTTTGAACTGTTATGTTTTTCTTTTTATTAAAAGGTAATTAAACTGTTTAAATAATAATGACTCAATACATTATAATGTTTAAAACTTTTGCTGTATACTGTATAACCTGGCGAGTTTATTACCTTGTGGCGATCACTTCCAAAGAACCAGAAAGATGTTAAAGAAGACATAAGTGAAAACCGGTCAGGATTTTTTTTTTATAAATTAAGTGCAGCCGTAAATGAACCCGCAAACCCGTGAAGACAAGCGTCTTACGTACTAGGTCACAGAAGTCGTCAAGGTGATAAAACGCTTACCTATCTTATATGTGTACGAAAACTTATCACTTTTGTAGAAGACATAAACTGAAGTGAAGACATAAACTGAAGTGAAGAAATTAAAAACCATAAACGGTATTCAGTAAGAAATTCCAACCTTCCTTTCATGGTTTATCAAATTGTCTCATATATGATTTGGATCATTTTCTGGTTGTTAAATAAAAAAACATTATTAATATCAGAACAACCCAATAATTGTATTTAATTAAAAACTTCTGAGGAGGGGGTTTGTATATATTTGTAATTTTCTCTCAAAGATTTTGAAATCTCGCTTCCACTTTCCGTTAACAACCCAACACGATAGCGTTTGCGATCCACCCTATGATAAATCGTGGCTTTGTAGGAAACTTTCAATAATCGTTATCTTTTTACTTTTCTATTGATTAAAACTCTTATTTTAACAAATATAAACCGAATTACATAGTATTTAAGAATCGATTTAAACTTTTATTCATGTAAATTATTTTATATTAATCCGTTAAGACAGGAAATAAGTAGAATTAACTTGCTGTTAATGAGCTGTCCCTTTTGAAAAGTGTCTCTGATGTTGACATATTTAACAATTCAAAACATATATTAAATAAAATATATTGTAATTTGTTTTTATCAAACACTGTTAATACCATTTTGTATAACAGAATAACCCTGCCGCTTTCAAGGCTTTCCCCTCATCATCAGGGAGCACAAACAAGACTTGTTTGTATTACTATAAATAATATAAATTAAATATATTTGAACTTTCTCAATAATGGGAAATATTTGCTTCAGCTTTACAATTATTTCTTATAATTGTACATAAATATTTATGGTGAAGCTTTGTTTGTAATTGTATTTAACCTGCATATGTAAGCTTAATACAATGTGTAAGCGTTATACAACATTAGAAGGAAAAATTGACGACTTTTATGGTTTGGTGGTAGAGCCTATTATTTCAGTTTTGGTTTTAATGTAAGATTATTTCTAATAAATAATATAATATATAGTAATTCTATATTGGTAAAACAAAAATTTGTCCCGTTTTTAGTTCATTTCTAATAAATAATCTAATATAATTCTATATTGGTGTATTAAATATTCGTCCCGTTTTTAATTTTTTTTTTAAATAAATCACTTGTTAGTCCAGAAATACGTTTAATCACTTGATCAAGGACTTTCTATCATATTTCTGGTTGCTGAAGGGTTCCTCTTTTTAGAATTCTTGGGACTTGGGATCCAAGTGGTTTTGAAAGGAGCTCAAATTCGATTAATTTATTTCATTAAGACAGTTCGGCAAAGATCGAAACAAACAATAATCAAAATGTACTGAGTCTAAACTTTATAATGAATGTATTTTAAAATATTCAAGCCAAGTTGCAACATTTTTTACCGAGGGACCATAGAAACGTGTGATATAGCGTTATCATAATTGAACACATTTTTTTTTCTACTGGACAACTCTAGCCTCTTCTTGTCTCCGATTTGGTCAATTGTACTTATTGGAATCAATAATTTGGTTTCTTACTTATTAGTTTGATCTTCGAAAACCTTACTTATCAATTTGATCCCACCTTCACCCGCGCTGTTATGAAGCACAAAACCTTACTTATCAATTTGATCCCACCTTCACCCGCGCTGTTATGAAGCACAAAACCTTACTTATCAATTTGATCCCACCTTCACCCGCGCTGTTATGAAGCACAAAACCTTACTTATCAATTTGATCCAACCTTCACCCGCGCTGTTATGAAGCACAAAACAAGTCTTCATTCAATGTGATCAACACTAGAACCATCGTGATCAACATCTTACTTATATCAACCATTTATGCTGACTTTTCTGTTTGTTCTGTTCAATAATTTTGGTGAGCAATGACAATCGGACAAGAATTAATCTGCCATATACCGAAAGTTTTTCCCTTAAGAATCAATCTTAGCTCATTTTTTTCTCATTAATATTTATTCTCGACTGTATGGATAAATGATTACATATATTAAATGTGTTCACAATAATGATTAAATATAATTACTATCGATATTTTAATACAGTATCGATATTTTAATAATGGCTTAAAAGTACCTACAATCATATGCAACTTCCGGTGGACTGGACTAGTAAGAGGCAGAAAAGTCCCATAAGGTAAAAGGTTCTCAAAGAGTACACTGTTAGTCCAATTAATTTTTTTCTGTCAAATTCACGACTCTCTGCAGCACACGCTGCAATCCAGAGAGTAAAACAGGATAAAAGGGGAATTGTATATATAGAAGCTGCTAAGAAACGCTTTAAGGCTACCTTATAGGTATATTGATAACAACATAGTATGTACGAGTACATATATTGTACATTTTGAAATTACACATAAATTTAAAGGCAGTGGAAAGCAAAATACATTTAAGCAAGAAGCTATCAAATATATAAGTTCAAAAACATTTTAAACAAGTTTTTACTGAATTGAATTTAACAGAAATTTTAAACAATGATCGGTCTTCTTTTTGACAGTCAAAAATGACGATTTTTTTTTTATATTTTCCCTCGAGATGTTAAAAACGAATCGCACCACCTGAAAAATGTTTTTTTAATATTTATGCAAACTTACCTTTATAATGCCTGTGCTAATGATGTTGTTTGAATTGCGTTTTATCCAGCCATTTTATGGTTGAAACGAGCCGCAATGTGTTAATGTAATATAGTTAGTATTCGCTGGCCAGGGAAAGTCTGAAATTGTAATTATCCGGTGCTTACAAGTGGAAAATCATGAAATCCGATGCGAAATAATGGGAGTGCCGCATGTGGCCGGCGGCTGCCGGATTTGCCAAAATCTGCTCATTGCGAAATGGGATTTATTATTTACCACTATGACCCGTGAAAAAAATCTGTATTTTTAAAACCGAAAGTATTCCGCGTTTTTGGTTAAATCTTTACGGATTTAATCATTTATAGGCGTAAACATACAAAAGTTCTCTTTTTTATTTTGAAACAATAATTTGATTAAATACAAATAGTAAGCAAATAAAACATTCACTCTTCATTCTCATAAAAAAATTGTTAAATGTTTGAATAAAACCAGAGGAAGAATTTATGGTTTAGAAAACCCATATTTGCGAACGGCATTTGAACAGGAAAAATGCGTGTACCTAGCACCTTAGTTATTCAATGCGTTGCATTTAGCCATAAGAGATATTAAAAAAATTGATAAATACATAACTGTAATTAAAAACCGGCTGATAGAAAACAGATCAGAAAAGTAGTAAAATATAACGTAAATACAAGATGGAAACTCAAATTGGATCAATATTATGCAATGAAAACTTATATCACGTGCTACATCCTATTTCTTGATTGTATAGATATTTAGTGTGTCTACAAATCAGCCACAGATCTTTTTACACAAAAACATTCTCATTTAAATGCTCTAAAATTAAATTATGGTGAGATTATATTTGTCTTATGTTTAAATGTGATTTTCGGTCACGTGACTGTTCTATATCTATTTCTATGTTTGTTTTGTGAAATCTACCTAAGGCTACTTATTTAAATCAATAAAAACAATGAATGTAATATAAAAACAAATCTGCTTTTACGCAAAAAAATATATCGACTCTAACATTTACTCAGAAATAATAATGATATACAAATATATTTTTTAAAATAAGCCATAAAAATGAAATGATCAAAGAAATAATAACGATACATTCGCGGAAAATCCTCTTCAAAACCGTTTTATATGGCTTCAAAGAGAGTTTTAATGTATCTGTCAAGCATCCATATTGATTCCCTGCCCTGTGCATCTTAACAATTGAAGAATTGTCAGAAAAGTTAGCTGCTTTACACTAAAACAAAACAATTGATGTAGTTTGGGCCTAGAGAGACTTCGCAAATACATCAATCGGACATCTTCGGGAAATCATAACAAGAATTAAACATTTTATACAGTACCAATATTAATTTCATTGAAATTTGAACTAACTTCTTTAGACGAATATTTCATTTATTCAGACATAAATATTTTTTCGAATACAAAACAAATACCACCAAATTATTTAAAATGTTTTGTTTTATAATATAATGGCATAAGCATTATATTTTTAACGAGAATGTACGATCAGGAAGACAAACAGCTGTAGTAAAATATTTTCAAGAAACCAATGGGTAACGTTAAGACACAGACGTCTAAATACGAATTTATGCTTGAAACTAACTAGGTGTTAAATATTAACTTGACCTATTGAAGAATCTCAATTTCAGTTGTTGGTTCATATGTTGAGGATCTGTATTCCGAAAAAAGTGTTCACAATAACACCCATATGATAACGCCCTGTTTAAAACCCTAGAAATACGTGTTATCATTAGATGAAAAAACAGTATAAGGAAAAACTTCAGACCGTTTTGGAGAGGACCCAGATCAGAGTTAACAAAAGAAGTACCATGGCAAACATGACCCAAATGCATAAGCAAAGAAGATTAAGATGATAGTAAAGTATAATATAAATCAAAACAAATAAAACGTTTTATACCCTATATCTTTTAAAAACCAATATATAACTAAGGTACTTTTATTGACCTGTAACACAAATATTACGTTCTTTTGAAGAGGGGGATATATATAGATATATATATATATATATATATATATATATATATATATATATATATATATATATATATATATATATATATATATATATATATATATATATATATATATATATATATATATATATATATATTAAAAACCAATATATAACTAAGGTACTTTTATTGACCTGTACCACAAATATTACGTTCTTTTGAAGAGGGGGATATATATATATATATATATACATATATATATATATATATATATATATATATATATATATATATATATATATATATATATATATATATATATATATATATATATATATATATATATATATATATATATATATATATATTGAGAATCAAAAGTTTATCATGGCGAATAAAGTTTTTTACCTCAAAATAACATTTATTTCTAACTTTTTTAAGCTTCGAAGCACATTTCATGCCAAACAGAATTTTTACCGTTTCATTGCTCCGACATTTCGTTTCCTTTTTCACATTTACTGTACGAGTACAAGTCCCTGCAATATTCGACATATTTTTATTATGAAATTTGATATATGTGAGAGATTATTTAAGGCTTTGAGGCGTGACACAATATAATTTTTTGTACAATAAAACGATTCGCTTTGTCCGTGAATAAGCGAACTTCTTTTTTATTGCTACCAAAACCATTTATTTTGATGGTTAATGCTTAGCAATGAAAAACATAATGCTTAAACCGAATTATTGGGAAATGAATACCCACCCACATTTTCCTTCTAAATCTTCTGTAAATCTTCTTTGTGTGCCTATCCTCCATCCTTCGTCAGGAATAGGGTGCTCTAAGAATTTCAAGATCGGCGGTTTGTTTAATAATGTATCCCTTTTCTGTGTTAAGGAAAACAAAGGCAACCAATTGTTAGAATGGTCAAAGAATAGGAAAAGGGACGAAGGATAGAATGGCCGGAAACCTTGTAGCAACCAATAAGGTAAGCTTATAGATGTTTAATGCCCCTCTAGAACATTCCAGAGTAATTGTTTCGTTAGAAAACGTATTCATATTCAAATATATCACAATATTCCGATTATTACACATCGACAACAATGACGATATCCCTTTACACTCGTAAAGCAGAGAGAAATGAACTTCTATTGTTTTTTTTTTGTTTTGATCTTTTAATTGTACAATACTTGTATCTTTAAATAAAGAGTTTATCAAAATTGTTTACATTTCAAATTAAGCGAAGAAAAGTAAAATATATCCATTTATTTTTGTATTTTGAACGGTAAAATGTTCCGAGTGATAAATTGAACAGTGTTTGTATGATATAAACACGTTCAAAAAGATAATAAACCACAAAGGACTCAAAACTAAGAAGGTATCTTAACAAAACTTGAAAATTCTAAAAATTTCTTGCGTTAAGAATTTAGAATACATTCCTGAGGGGCATAAGTGATTTAATTGCTGAATTTCAAATAAAAAAAATAACAAGGTGACACTTTAACAAGAAAAATGAGCAGTGAAGAGTTTTAGGAGGTTTCCACATTAGTATGAGAGTAAATGACTGATACGAATATAAAGTTGGTGGATATGATTTTGATATCAGATTATGATGAGGTTGGAATTGTGTGATTAAAGCGAGTGTAAATTTCAAAGTAATTTGTGAATGTTTCGACTTAGTGTTTTAGACGAATATACGAAATATGTGATTAAAGAATGAAACTACTTCATCAAAAGCTTTGCTGAATGAGGCAGTTTTCTAAATACATAAAATAGAAGATTTATAAATACAAATATAAACGTTTTACGATACAGCAATCAGATTTTCTATTTTATGAAAAAAAATTGGTTTTCTCAGTAAAATATCAAACATCAATTAGTTAGAACCAATATTGAAATCTCACTGTGTTTTTTAACTAGACATTCAAATTTATACATACCTGGCTTATTTATATTATGTAATAGTAATAGTACCTTAATATTTATTTTATTCATATAACTGTTATATCTGCTCTTTTAAAAGTTATATCTTCTTATACAGTATAACCTTACGGTCTATCATAATCTGCTAATCCTACAATATACTCGTATACTACAAGTTATTTGGAGGTTCCGCTATATGGGATATATATTGTACATACGAAGTAATTTTTTCACTTTCCGTGGCAGTCTCTACATCTTCGTTCTTACATATTTTTCTGGCTAATATTTGCGTCAAAGATTTTGTCAACCTGTAATTTTTAGATATTTAAAACAATATTATAATTTTATTTGTTTGAGAAAGGACCTGTTTTTATTCCCTTGATTAATTATTGGTCGTACACATATTATAATTTGTTGTCATTGTGTTTTATTTAATTTATCTTAATACAATAACAGCTTAATCGATCCACCTCTTCATTTTCTTTTTAAGGTCATTAAAGCCTCCTTCGTGACCTAATGACGAAAACGCATATTTACTAACCCAATAGTTGTGAATTTGATTCCCGTTGATACCCATTTTTTTAATTAGATTCCAATCTGATTTTAAATTAAAACCTCATTGCCAGGTGGGTCTAATTATTGCCTGGTATTAGACCCACCAGGTTATTTTGTATTGTATTACACTGTCGTTGTAAACAGTACAACTTGGAGGATTTATTACCTTGTAACTTATAACCAATTAGAAAGGTGTTAAGTAAAAACCAGACTTGAACTCTTTTTAAAATAATCTAGGAATCGAACCGGGTTGGAAGACAGGCTTCTTATCAACTAGGATACTAAGGGCATTAGGCTGTACTGTTTTCAACTGAAGTATTGCTATACAATAATACAATTGTGAAAACGTACTCGTTTATCAGATATAAAGTATTGGAATTTCATAACAAGATGTATTTTTTTATTTGCTCGTATGTTCGTTTTACGATTAAAATCATGTAAAAAAATTTAGTTTTTTTGTTACCTATTCAAAGCAAATATAAATATTATTCTCATATTCAAGATTTTTTACTTTCCGCAAGTCACGTTGTATTTTATGTCGTTTTTCAGCGTATTTGGAACATTTTCTTCGCAGGAAAAGGTAAAAAAACTTGAATGTCTATCTTAATCGTTGACATCATTTACCATTTCAAATGAGCCCATCTTCTATTTCCGTCGCGTTTTATCAGTTTCTGAAATTATCAAGAAATGTGTCGTTCAAATTCGAAAGGCGGAAAAATTGACACTTGATATACAGTCACTTTATTGATAAGTTGAGAATCATTTCTTGTACATAATTATCTTGCTCTTCCATCTAACGTATCTTATTGACTATTCAACGATTCAAATTTTAAATATTGAAGGCAGCGTTATTATAATAAATTAGTATACATATAAATCATATTAAAAAAAATCAGATATGAAAAATTCACGAACCACGGGCCGCATCTGGCCCGCCAGCTTATTACCATTATCGTCACCATCACAGAATTCAATGTTGGGGTAGGCAGAGAGAACCGATGTTCACTTGATTTTATTCTAGCACACATCTTTCACTTCTACTTTGACCATACTCCTCGTTATACATACTTTACTGTTATGAAGTATTTTCACTCCTTTCATTTTTTAGAATTTTATTAATTTAGTCAGGCCACGTTTTTTTTATATCTTTTCAAACTAATCGCACCTTCTATACTACACGTATAGGTTAATTCTGTAAATTCTGTATAATTTTTTTTTTTCTTTGTGACCGAATCATCTCAATGGTCCTTTCTTTTTTAAACACTGTTTCCAAATGTCTAGTTCTTATTCTGCCATACGTTGTGTTTCGATACATTTTGCGCAACGATCTCAATTCTACCACATTTATCTTATTTGCATCACTTTTTTTACTACGCCCATGATTCGTTTTCTTATCCTAATGCTAGGATTAAATTTTCAGTTACTAAATTATAACAAAGCAAAAGAGATAATATATTTTTGAAATCTAATGCACGTCGAACGATTATTGAGCGATCTGTTGATCCCCTCATTAGACACCAACGTACAACAAAACAAATTAACAAAGCGGTAAATTTGTCATACATCGTAAGCGTTTTCTGAAGTTGAGGGAAATAAAAATTTTGTGCATTCTTTTCTTACATTATTTCAACTGAAATGTATTCACAAAAAGTTGCGTTATTAACTTTTAATTTTTGAGTTTAGTCCAAGTATGGTTGGTTATAAACGCGTTCCACTTTTAAGAAATATGTACGAGTATTTCATTTTGAAGTGCGGGTTTTTTTTTTACATAAAAATATCTGAACCTCAATAAAGCTCTCAAAAAGTACATACGAGTATTGTAGTTCCTCAAGGATATGAAATTGAGTTTTCCTTTCAATGTAAAAGTATGTTCATTTTCATATTTAACAAAAAAAAACAGGCAAGCGATTATAAGATCTCAGTGGCCAAGTTGGTTAAGACTCTATCTCGCAACCCTGGGTTTTCAGATTCAATTCCTGGCAGTATCCATTTTTTTTAAAAGTGTTTGAATCTAGTTTTCAATATCTTATTTCTGGTTGGTTATAAGAGATCCCCGCCAGGTTGTACTGTATACAATGAAAGTGTAATGCGATACAATACAGATGTCATTATACAATATATGTTTGGCCCGTCAAGCTTTTCTATAAAGTTCAGTTCATGTTTTGGTAAGGATAGTTAATAATAGAATATTTCTAAATGCCCTTTAAATATTTTCTTGACTTAACTCCTTTTTGAATGCATCTTATATTAATGCTGCAATATAGGGTTATCAATTACATGGACTTGTGACAAAATATTGTACAAAACCGTTACATTCTTGCCATCGGTAGAGAACCAACGTTTCTTATTATCTTAGTTTTAACAAATGCACATGTCTTTAAACGTTAAAATATTTGCTCAGATTTTAAAATTTTAAATAAACAAACAGACACATATTTTTAAAAAGTAAATTTAAAAATCGTTGATAAATTAAATAAGTTTTATCATAATATACGAGTATATCAAACTTGTATTATTTGAATGTATTTTACACATACCATCACTTCATTTCCCTGTCGTGGTAGACAAAGTGGAGAGTGTACTAGACTTACATATCGCATCACGCATCCTCTTTACCCACCTTTTCCTACAGCTCCTACGATTTCTCTGAATTTAAACATTTCTTTCTTTTAAAACATTCAGTTGATCCAACCATATTTGCGCTGTATATTTGTTGAATTAGTATTTCTTCAATCATTCATTTTACAAACCTAAATCATCAGAGAGCGTTAGTTTTCATCTTACTTAATACACCAGTCTTAAGTTCTCATTCCTTTTTAATCACTTAATTCCGTATCCTGTCAAATATTATCACCCCTTGTATGCTTTTAATATTCTCCATGTTCACGTAAAATAATGTTTTAAAACACACACTTTAAAAACACTCATTTTTGTAGATCCAAATAACTCAAATTTATTAAAGGCATTAAAAAAATGATCTGTTTTACCTCAGTTGTTTTCTAAATTGTTTCTTGAAGTATCCTTTTCTCCTCAGAACCTTATACGAGTATACTGCGAACGCATGTTTAAAAAATCGTTTCGGATTGTATATAACTTTTTTCCTACGGACAATATTTAGTTTTTTTTCTAACGCGAGTCTACACAATACATCCTCAAATGAAGTCATATTTTCTGAAACTTGGCGAGTTTTCTTTTTAGAGGTACATTTTTAAACAATTTCGAAGGTGCTGAAGAAATTATTCATAACTTCCCTTAAATGCTCATTAAATCGTACTAACTCATATATGCGGTTATTTATCGTCATATTAACAAATAAATTGTGTTACTTGAAGAAATATTCAACCCTTAATGGGATGCTTTGTGCTATCACTGATAATATATAAAATATTTATAAAAAAGTTGAGTAGTCTGAAAAGTAGTTTCGTATTTCTCGGATGGATATTGTTAAGGCGAAACTTTAATAACTACATTTCAAACGTATGAAATGTATGTTATTCTGAAAGGTAATAATTTCACGCATTTCTCAGTCATTGTTTACCCGGATTGCTTGACAGGATTTTTTGGTGTAATTTTTAATATGAAACAAAATTTGCTGTTTTTTTGGGTGCTTGACATATTTTCACTATCCCGAAGAAAAAATACTCTCTTTATTCGAATATTCTGTAATCTATTACTTACAATAATATTTGAAGGTCGATGTAAATCATTTGGTAGAGACGAAGTACCAAAATACAGATGATAGCAATGATAAACACAAAAAACTGATTGTTATTATAAATTATAGAAGTATGAATGAAATATTATTTATATTCTGAACATTGACCGTTTCTTTAAAATTCTTCAAATGAAACCTGACTTCCGTTTTTAAGGGTTGGTTTTTATTCAAATAATTTTGATCGCTTCACAAAATGATTTTGCGCGCTGCATTTATGAGTATTTTAATGGCTTTTCATGGAAAAAAGGTCCGAAGAAATTTTACAAATTCTATTCAATTTGCGTAAATTCAAATCCACCCCATCCAAAATCCGGAAAGGAAAAGTATTGTGTAAAACCATGAATAGTCCTCTATAGTCTGAAAGTACTCCCTTACATCTCAAATAAGTATTTTACATAATAATACTTTATGAACTGAATATAAATTTTGAATACAAAAATTTTCGTCTCTATATAAATATTTGTTCAAAGTCCCAAAATTTCAGAAAAACCTTTAGGAACAATATATTTTATCCTCGGATTAGAGAAAAATAAATTCTTTTTATTTTCTTAATCCAAGGTTTTTTAGAACTCACCAGACCCAAAGTGAAAACCTTTATTTTTATAACAAAAATATGGCGACACATTATCAATGAACAAACAAAAACACAATAATACGAATACAAGTGATAAAATTATTTTATTCTCAGAGTGTTTTCATTAATAATATTTATAAAGCTATGAAAAGGAATTTAGTAACCAAAATAAATATATGCAGCTATTTACGAGTAATTTAAAATCCTCCGAGTATACGAGTATAATGATTTTTAAACGTTTATATTATTTGAATTTGTTCATTGATTTATTGATAATGTGTTAAAATATCAACGTTATGATTATTGAGGTTTTTGCGTTTGGTCTTGTAAAATGTTTTAATTTAGTCAAGTGATGAAAATTATGGGAAGTTTTACTTGAAATGGGAGCACCAAAACATGTTTTTTTTCTTCTTAGTCAGCTCTATGAAAAAACACTGGATGTGAATGTTAAAAAATCCCATTCTACCCTTTACCACACAAATGCCGGAGTGCGCCAGAAATGCATTATTTCCCCCCTCTTGTTGAATATATACATTGAACATGTAATGCAAATAGTACTGAAACAGTGGAGTTGAGACATTTCCATAAGTAGGCAGTGAGTTTCTCTCTCGAGTAAAAGCTATAAGGGTTTTCATTTCATTAGTTTTGAGCGGTTGTTTGGTTTTTGTTGTATCTGCTCTCGACTCTATTCCATAAGTCATGATTGGTCTCAGATATGTTTTGTAAATTTTCACCACATTCTTAACTCTCATGTATTTGTTATTCCAAATCACATTGTATAAGCATCCAGAGGCAGCAAGTAAATACTTGACCTCTTATTTTCTAGTGGAGATCACCGTGAGCAAATTGACACCTTAACATATGAATTTTGTTATCACTTATTCAATAGGTTTGTCACTAATCATAATGTGGCATCTCACTGCATTTTTCAGAATATTCACATTTATTTTTGTCAACAAATATGACCCTATTGTTTATTTGTGATGAAAGATGGATATTATGGAGCATCTTCAGATTTTGTAACGATTGTTGTTATTATGTAGGTAATCTTCAGATTTTGTAACGATTGTTGCATCGCCAGCATAACAGATGGTATTATTTAAGTTGTTCCTTATTCGGTAACTCAGTCCAAATTAGGTAACTTCCACAATTATTTTATTGATTATTATACAGAAGAGGAATGGAGTCAAACTCTCGTCATGTCTTATTTCTGTGACAGTAGCTATAATTTTGGAGAGATCTCCATTTACTTTATCTTCAGTATTTATTTATTTTATAAGATTTATTATATCAGGAATGTTCTTTCTTCTATAGAATATGAACTATGAATATGAACGATATTTGAGTCTTATCCAATCGAATACTTTTATAAGATCTACAGAACACATCTGCAAATCTTCAATTCGCGCATAAAAACCCCCTTCTAGCAAATGACCCAAATGAAGAAATTATTGACAAAGAGCCTGCTTTAAAAGGTCTACATGATCATCCTTGACGAGAGTCTGATATCTAAACTGCGTTATATAAATTATCATTTTATTGTAATAAATATTATTCTAATATCATTGACATAAAACAGGAGTTTCTAGTTAGTCGGCTAGCAATATCTGAGGATACAAATTGATCATTTTATTTATTTGTTTATTTGATGTAGTCAAGAGGATATATTTAAACATAGCATATATATGATAATTGGAGTGGTTTTTTCCTTTAAACTTTCAGTTTAGTTATGCTCATATTATTTCTATCCTGTTAAAAATAAAATAAATAAATAATTTAATAAGTAAATACGAGTATATATTTTCTGTTGTAAATACTTTTTATATGACTCAAAAGATAATATTCGTATCCTAGTTTTAATACATCAAATGTGATTTCCAAAATAATCACGGTTAACGAATGACTTTCGCTTAATTAATAGTGACCTACCTGCCTGCTTTTATTTTAACCCCTAGATAAAAGGACCCATTTCCCCAAATTCCACATCCACCTCAATGAAGAATCCTGATCAAAATGTTAGAAGTAGATACTGTTAAACCTTTCTCTTAGCCCCTTAATCTGAAGTAATTACTTTTCTAATCGAACTTTTACTTACAGGGGTCTGCCCTGTTTCAATTAATACTACCCGATGAGAAAAAAACTGAAGGTCAAATTTCGAACGTGGCCCGGGTGACTTGAATATCTTTGGAAATAAAAGTTATTAAAAAAATACTTACTCGAAGGTAGAGATAATTTTATTTTTTTACATGTAAATGACAATGAATAATGACACATAAAGTATGGTCCAAATTTTAAAATGGGTGATCAAAAAAGCGTAAAAAACGTATATTTTAATTATTCTCCGCTTTCACTGTGTACAATACAACATAGCGGGAGTATTGCCATTTGACGATTTCCAACCAACGTGAAAGTTACTTATGACTCTTAAACATATTTCTGGTTGAAAAGCCTCGTGTTAAAACTAGATTATGTTTTTTTTAGTTTCCGTTTAGAATTAAACCCGAAACCACTAGGATAGAAGTTAAGCTTTCTACCTACTTGGTCATGGACATTGACTTCAATTCATTAAGAGAAATGTCCAATAATGATGTCAAATATTTTTTTGTTAAACAATAATTTATATGGCACTATGTTAAGAGTCGATTATCCTCAAGGACACCCTCACTTGGCAAACGATCCCACTTTTATTAAAATATCAAAATATTAGAAAAAAAATAATAAGAATAGGAAGGTGGTGACTGCGACTATTATAATTGGCACTTACAATATATTTCGTAAGAAACCTGTAGAAAACTTACCAAGGGTAGATGAACTATAAAGAAATCTATGTAGAACATCCAATATGTGGAAGTAACACATTCAACTTAAGGTGTAATGAACTGTATATGGTATGTGTAGAATTCAACTGAATCCTGAAACTGCATATGTCACCCATATCTAGAACACTCCCTTGGGGCAGACCATTTTGTGTCATGGAATCAGCAACAGCAAAAGACTTTCCGTAATACCTCGCCCTAGCGGATCCGTTCAGGACAATCAATTTATTCGATGAAATTGAAGCAAAATCTTTTAGGCACAAATCCGAAAGATACTTTTATATATTTATTTATTTTATAAAGCTTACATCACAGTTTAAACCCAATAACATACAAAGCTTAAAGAAAAGTTATATACAACAAGAAAAAAATTGCATATAAAACATACAGAAACCACTTACTCCCATTACTAAGAAAGCTCACAATGCTTTCTTTAAAAACATTTTCGGAAATATTCAAGATGGCAATATCCGAGACCTTATTCAAATGAGAGTATAAGAAGAGACCCTTACATCCCTTCTCACGCTGAGAAGGTAGTAGCCCAACATACCAAAAGGTAATCTTGAAGGATAGAGCCACGAATAGTTACCGCACTCCCGTAAATAGAGAAATCTATAAAAATTATTTTGGACTTTCCCAACAATTTTAATGTAACGAATTATCCGCGGGCTTCACACCAATGCTCCACATTCTAGCTTGTTTTAAACCAGTGGATTATAGAGGGGTCTGAAAATCTTTCCCCCAGAAATGACTAAAAAACTTGTATCACAAACCCTAGTACTCTATAAGCGGACACACATATGTTAGTTCTTCAACATGAAAACCAAATGAGAGCCTACTATAAAAATAAATACCCACATATTTGATCCATTCTACTCTTTGAATTATAAGACCGTTCAGAGTGTGTCTATAAAATGAATACCCACATATTTGATCCATTCTACTCTTTGAATCATAAGACCGTTCAGAGTGTGTCTATAAAATGAATACCCACATATTTGATCCATTCTACTCTTTGAATGATAAGACCGTTCAGAGTGTGTCTATAAAATGAATACCCACATATTTGATCCGTTCTACTCTTTGAATCATAAGACCGTTCAGAGTGTGTCTATAATATTTAAAAGTGATTGCTCTGAAAAAAAAACAAGAATTTTAATTTTAAAATATTGAAGTTAACTATTTCTTTGACTTCATTCCCAAATGGCGTTCAAGTCCGACTGAAGGAGTAAACAATCTTACAAAAATGAAATTTTAATGAAGACCTTTAAATCGTCAGCGAATAAAAATATACTTCGAGTGCCTCATTACTAATATCGTTGATAAATATTCGGTGTTATTAGCGTAGACGCCAGATTTGACCGTTGTGGAACCCCGAAATATGCTGTGAAGTAATCAGATTGTTATACAATCCAATGAAACAAATGGTCTCCTATCGGTTAAGTAGTCAAAAAATAAGTTCATAAAGATATCCGGAATTTCAAGGCTATTTATTTTTTTAAGAAATAATTTATGGTTAACCCGATCAAAACCTTTGAGAAATTATGATAGGAACAATCAACTTGTTTTCCATAATCTAAAGGTCTCGGAAACAGAATTATTATATATCATTGGATTTGATTCAGTAGATCTTTTTTTCTTGAAGCCATGTTACTCTTCAATAATTTGAGGAGCATTAAAGGATCTTAGTATTTGATCCAACATTGTCTCAAAGAACTTTGCTATAGAAGACAATATGGCAATAAGTTTATAATTTCTTATTTCAATTTTGGAACTGGAATCATGAATATGTAACATATCATTACAATGGGTATATCCCAAGGACTTAAAAACAATGAGACAAAGCTTGAAATCAATCCGTTAGCGACACTTTTTAGCCAATGTAAACTTTAAAACGTGATAAAAAAATGCGAAGAAGAATCTTTTAAATTCGTATAACATTTTTTGTTAGTTACAAAAATAAAATATCCATGCTTCATGCCTAAGCAAGGTTATATTTTCCCACTATCTTTTAACAATGACTGAAAAAATATGATAGCTCTCGTATCGTAACGAAAAGTCATTCGAATAACTCTTATATAAAAAAAACATATTTTTTTATATAGACAATTTTATATTAGAGTTATGGAAAAAACTTTCCCTTAGCCATTTTGTGTCGCTGGATGGCAAATTAAGATGGTATCTAGGGAATTTTCGTTCTAAACTTTCCCCACTCGGGACTGGAAATGTTAAATTTAATGGTTCATTCTCAAATTTGTTATCACACCTCAAACAAAACAAATTGTTTTATAATGTAGAATAAGATCTTAGTTAAGTAAAAGGAAAGAGTAAAGTTGGTGAGTTGGAGTATTTTAAATTCGGTGAAATTTTCTTAACAATTTTATTATCATTATCATTGACTTGCTGTCTGAAAATTGGAGAAAGAATGTCAGTTATTTTTTAAACGTATGATGCCTTTGTGTATTAATTAATTGTGTGAATTATTTTGTTTTATGATGTATACAATAATATAATATAAAAAAATATGTTGGTGCTCTCCTTGATGTAACTGGAAATGAAACATGAACTTTGCGTAAGAAGGAAATAGTTAGACTAATTGTATTGTATTATCGTATGCCACTTTCGTTGTATAAAGTATAACTAAGCGGCTATTATATATATTTCTCTCTTTCAACCAACCAGAAAGATATTAGAGAGGTTTTATGTGAATACCATACTTTTACTTCATTTTTTTCAACGGGTACCACCATGAATCAAACTCGCAACCCTCGTATGAGGAGACAGCCGTCTTTTCAACATGAACACACAGGCCGTGCATACTGTGGAGATGCATGCACTTAGGAAAATGAGTGAAGCGACAGTGAAATAAGGGGAATTCCTGATGCCATAAAATAAAATTATTGATAAAATGGACTTTTTAAGAAAAAATAAGAAAAAAACATTAAGATGGTTTGGACATATGAAGAAAATTTAATGATAAAATAATGACAAGCACACACAAATTAAAATAATAATGTCTGCGGGGAAGAAGTAGATTGACGAAAACATGACGAGATATATGAATGTGGAGGAGGCGAAAGCTTTGTGCTTGGATAAATATTATAAAGATTGGTTCTCTCTAACTATCATATAACATAAGAGGTATGGTATGATGATATGTATGTACCATATGTACAATAATAGACTGGAGTTTGACGTCAATCTTATTTTTTGTCTATTGTTTCTTCTAAAATATAATGTTTAAGGGTTAAATATTGTGAAAGCTTAAATGGGTTGCAAATTTCTGAAAAATTTCATCCCAAGCTTTCTACTGAATAGTTACGCCTGGTTATTTTCCTTGGTTGTTTGGAGCCTCTATTTTTATAAAGAAATCCAAAACGAAGAACGAGGAAGCCAATAATCAAGACTGTAGTTCAACACTTGACATAAAACGATTGATGAAGACGAATATGTCTGCATTTATTTTTCTATTGATTCATTCATTTTCTGTCGATTTTCGTTTTCAACTACTTACGATTTGGTTAAGAATAATATATTTGATGATGTAAAACCAATAATTTACTTGGAGCAACTTCAAGGGCGCTTTGATAACTCTTCTCGAAAACAACTAAGTGTTTTATTTCCAGAAATGTTTATTTTCACCAGAAATTGCAATTTCACTGGCAAACAATTTGAACTTATCCAGTGACACAACAACCTATATTGGAAAAAAATTACAATACATGCATATTTTAAAAAATATGCATTTGTTGGAATGTACGTGTAATACACCATATAAAGGGATTCGAAACGACTTTTGTTTGAATTTGAAACTGGACTCAAAAATTTTAATAATCGTTAACAACTGGACTTCAATATAAAATTTATTTGTTTCCTTCATTGAACTCGTACATTTTCAAAAAACACTTTTACCAACGTTTTCGTCCTTTTTTTCTTCCACAGCTCTATAAAAGTAATTGTGCAAAATTTCCAGAGAATAATAAAATATCTAAAGCAAAATGTCGTTTAAGATTATATTGACAATAAAATAATAATATAAAAGAGACTTATATAAAACGGATACTAAAATTTTATGGATACGGCTTAAATCTTGTCTCTTTATGTCGTAAAAAAAAT
Source organism: Odontocerum albicorne (assembly GCA_949825065.1). NCBI lineage: Eukaryota > Metazoa > Arthropoda > Insecta > Trichoptera > Odontoceridae > Odontocerum > Odontocerum albicorne. The sequence continues at coordinate 23,153,499 of OX463842.1, read as the reverse complement.
TAATTGAAGCTTTTGAAATATTACTAAAAAAAAATTTGAATCATTATTTGAAATGTTTCATGCAATTTTTATGTCAAAAATATTTTAGCAAAAACATTGTTAGTTCAAATTGATTCTCAATATTATACCCAACAATTTTGATATCTGTAATATAAGTATACGTCATGTACAGTATTAACCAGAATATCACAATGTTTAGAAATATGTTAGTTACTTATATCGTGCTTTTCTTTATTAACATGTGTTCCACAGTTACGTTAGTCTACTTGGTAATATTTTGTAAAATACATACATATATTGAATTTAAATATACATATTAAACAATTACTTCGTTATAATTACTACTACTTTTTTGTATTTACATGTTAGTTTAAGACAAAGCTGTGTATTTTCATCGATAATTTTTTAAATGTATGATAACTTGTCATATGTGCATTTGTTTATAAAAGACACTGTTGCGTCGTATTTTTTTTATTCTGTTATTGGTATTTATTCATCTAAGGCAACGCTCGTAATAATCATCCTAAAATACAATAATGAATATTTTTTGTTAGAATGTGTTTAAATTAATTCTAAATATGATATCACATTTTGTATATTTCTAGTCCTTCATTGGTATTTGTACATCTAAATAAATGCATGTTATGATCATCCTGAAGATACGATAAGATCAGATACGTTTGATTTCTTTATTTATTTATTTCAAATCACAATACAGCTTAATGTTCATTCACATTGGAATCTACAAAAAGAGTTAACATGTTTCAAAAAAATATGTATATATTCAAAAGTCATTTAAATTAGTTGAAGAGTGCTTCCTAATGTCTCTAGTTTTAGAAGAAGTTTTCTTTTACTTTGAAATAGGTCAATACGAAGCAGTCCCGTTCAAAATTCCCGGCATGGCGCCTTAGAAACCCGTTCTTGCATATTATGTGATTGAGAACAACATTTCATGCCGGCGCAGTCTAGCGTAATTGTAAGGAATCTTTCTAGTAATGCTGGACAGTTCACAACTCCTGTAACTAGTCCTGTAACGTATACCAGGAGACGAAGAATTCTTAATAGGCTTAACACAAAATAATATATGAAAAATCGAATCCCAGTTGGATGATAATAATTATACCATAAGATTGTTGAAATTGAAAAAGGCAAAAATGTGTGCCAGAGTAGACAAAAATCCAACCCTGCCGGATGACAACAGTTATAGATAACACTATATAGATAACAAATTAAAATGGCAAAAATGTGTGTATAAAAAACTGAAATCTTTTTTTGGTGACATTAAAAATACCACTTAATATCGATAATAAATTAATAAGGGTAAAAATGTGTGCCAGTGTATACAAAACCGAACACCTGTCGGATGATAAATATATCACTAGATAATTATTTGAGAAGGGCAAAAATGTGTGCCAGTGTTTACAAAACCAAACCCCTGCCGGATGATAATAGTTATAGTATTAGATAGATAAGAAATTGAAAAGGACAAAAGTATGTATGTGCCAGTGTATACAAAATCGAAAGCCCTTCCAGATGACTAAAGGTACGAGTATACCAGTATATCACTAAACAAAGATAACAAATTAAAAAGTGCAAAAATGTGTGCCAGTGTATACGAAACGGAGCCTCCGTCGCATGATAGTAATTATACCACTAGATATATAAGAAATTGAGAAGGTCAAAAATATTGCATACATTATAATTGTTAATAAAATATCGCGTACATTATAATTGTTATTAAAAATAAAAACCATCAAAGTCTAACATACTTTTTTTATATTTTAAGACAAAAAAATAGGCTAACTTTTTCATTTTATCTCGCAATTTTTTTTTAATCCACGTCTCGATTTCCCCATCGCTTCATCATCAAACTTCAGTCCACCTGAAGAGAACCTTGGAACAGAAGAAAGAAACACTTATCACGGTGATAAGTGTAATAATCATTTATATTTAAGTATTCTTACGTGGAATTTTACTTTTGTAAAGCCTTAAGAAATAAAATTGGTTTATTACCAAAACGAGCCCTAGATTTTTGTAATCAAGGACATATAAGCTGTGACTCCTTTTTTCACTGTCGAGAAAAAACGGTATGCTTGTTTGCATGCGGTTATATTTGCAATACATACGAAGGCAAACTGGAAATTACTTACTTACATGAATGGCTCTAAATCCGAAGGATCTTTTACTGGGCTGAAGAAATTGGTGTCTCCCGGACACGGTATTCAATGTGTTATTCATTCGTTATTCGTATTTGATGATGAAAGGTATCATACGAAGGGGAAAAATAGATTTAACTAACTTCTAGTGTGTCGTAACTAATGGTTTGATATAACTATTGTGACATTTATAAAAAGATATCCGTTGTTATTACTCGTATATCGCCTGTTGAGAATCATAGTGGCGAAACTACAAAAAATAAATTTTCGAGTTAAGACTACTAAATGGCACTAAAATGACTCCTTTTTTACGTGCATAAGTGGCGAAAGTATATTTCAACTCCTTGCCGCTTCAATGAGTTGAATAATACTTTCGCCACTTACGCACGTAAAAAAATAAGTCATTTTAGTGCCATTTGGAAGTCAACTCGAAAATTAATTTTTTTGGAGTTTCGCCACTATGATTCTCAACAGGCGATATATTATCTTTAAAATTGTTTTTTTTTAATATTTGAAAAATATCTATGATAATATAAAATTCTATCATTAAACATCTCAAAGATTAAAGATATCTTTCACATACTCTGAAGGCGCAAATCCCATGTAGAGATAAGAGGCGCACTGGGATAGGAGAGTAAGAGATATTGGTTAAATTTTCGATTTGTCACGATACGCCTCCCGATGTGAACTTCTATTTCGTTACGAATATATTTTCCTTTTTCTCCTCTTATATTGCTTTCCCAACAAATAAATCTTTCGGTTGTGCAATCCAGAGGATAGTGATGACTGAAACTACTGCTCTGCAGAAAACCTTAAATTATCTTTATCTCTTTTTAAGTTAGGGTCCACATTATTAAAAGTCATAACTTACTCGCTTTTTCAAAAAGCTTTACAGAATTTTTCGTTCATTTCATCGCTTCTCAGACTGTTGGTAATGATCAAAATAGAGCTTCATTTTATTTTTAAACTGTAATATTATGTGGAATACATATTTTTTTAAAGTTTACAAATATTATGATAGCAAATTATTTTTTTGTTTTTTTTTTTAAATATTACCGAATGTTAGCAAACTGAGACACGTGTTTAAATATTTTTTACGGGTTTTATCTTTTCATAATAATTTTTTCTATGAAAGTTTTATTTAATTTTAATGTTTGTCAAACTAACCCAAAATGTACTTAGTTATTCGATTGTATTTTTTTCTAAAGTTATAACTTTAACGCATGTAGATTTTGTAACTTAAAACATTTGCTTTGAACTAATATTGATGAAACTAGTGAAGAGTTGCTGGATATACCAAAGAGAGACTACAAAATGTTTGTGAAATTTTTTTTCAACCTAAACTTAGTATCTGCGTCTAATATCATTTTTATTTTTGAGCATATACTGTCCTTTCGACCTGGTGAAAGCTAATTTCTTTGTATTCAAACACATCACACGAGTACATCATTCTACACATCACCTTTTGCAGTTCACTTGGCTTAACTTTGTAACGATCTTCTTACCTGAATCAAATCTGCTTCACAGTTATCATTGTTTGAGAAGAAACTTATGAAGTATAATATGTATTTATCAACTTCATCATTGTCAATCTGGGTCGATCCACTGCTGGAGGGAAGTTTCTCCATTTTGACTCCATTCGGTTTTGTGCTCGTTGGTGCCATGTGATGCTGATATGCTTTTTGATTTCATCCATCCAGCGTACCATTGGTCTTTTCTGGGCCTCTTTATGCTTCTAGAGACTGGATTATTTCGGATGTCCATCGGGAATCTGACATTCTAGCTACGTGCCTTGTCTATTACCTTTTTGTTGTTGAGAATCTCTCCATGCCCCTTTGTGCGGTCTGAAGCTTTTGTGTATTTTTACAGTGAGCATCCGTGTCTCACAGCCATACGTAAGTATTGAGAAAATACACTGGTTGTGAACCTTTCGCTTCAAAGATATTGGGAGATCACTTTTCAGATATTCTTGAAACGTCCAAATGGTCTCCAAAGTAGTTTTGCCCTTCGTGCTATTTCCTCTGATATGCCACCTATAAAGGAAATAAATTGTCCCAAATACACATATTTCCGGACAAGTTCTAGCTGATCCCATCTACAATTGTTGGTTTTGGGCTAGCAAAGTTGTTTATCATATATTTAGATATTGGTGTTATATTTTTTAATAAAAACCATCTTGTTTGCTGACCTCTGCTAATTTCTGTAGTGAGTGCTTAAGATCATTCGGATTTTGTAAGAATACATAAACATCTTCTTCAAATCTCAAATGGCTCAGATATGTTCAATCAATCATCAGGCCTTTGTTATCCCATTCCAGTTTACGAAAGGCATATTCAAATATAACTTCGAATAATTTTGGGGAAATAATATCTCCCTGACGAACTCCTTTACCAATTTGGAAGGTTTCGGAGGATTTGTGGAGATGTGTTTTTGATGAGATGTCTTTTATATTACATTTTAAACAAAAATAGTATTTGTGTCTTTACATTTATAAATATAAATATTATTATAGAGTTAATAACCCTAAAAACAATATTTATGAATATTAACATAAATAATCATTATTGAAAATAGTATGTATTTTAAGGAGTCTCACGGCTACGCAATTAATATGTCAACATTAAAATATATGTAGGAAATCAAGAGTCTAGATCATATTTGCTGTGTGTTTCGTTTTTTTTTTTGCAGCATCTTTCGAAACAAAGTTAGCATTCAAATGTAAATTAAAAAATATCCGTAAAAATATATTAAACAATCTTCATTTGAACAAAAGAAATAATACACCCCAAAGATAAAACAGGAATATGTTTTTTATGAAAAACTCATCTTGCAGACTTGATATTTTATTATTCCAGAGTAAATCTATGAAAACATTTTCATTTCCCAGCATGTCACATTACCGTAAAAATCTAAAGAAAGTATTACGAGTACAGCAACAAAAACTCCAAAACACGAAATATTTGAGTAAATTTCTGGTTAGACGCAAATTTCCTACGGGTCGGGAACTACTTCGTGAGAATTTACATAATCTTCAAAATGAATGTGTATTGAAGGCTAGGAACTTCGAAAAATGTCTCTATCAAGAATTTTTTGGGGAAATATATGATGTTTTTTTGTTTCTTTTCGATCTTAAACACATTGTTTCTAATGTATATATGGCAGAGAATTGAGTACTATTTTATATTACATAGGGTGGCGTAACATGAAATGCAATTTTAAATCAATAAAAAAATTGATTTTTTTTTTAATGTTCATGTTTATTGGTATCAACATAATTAGTATACATGAGAATTATGTACGAAAAATGATACTGATTAAATGACTACCTCGGCCCATGTTACAGATGATAACTCTGAGAAAAAAATTCAATAACGAATTCACATAAATGGGAAGCGCATTTCCACTTGAAAGGCTTTGTAAACACGCAAAATTGTCAAATATCGGCAACAAAAAATCCAAAACCAATTGAAAAAGTGCCGATTCATCTGCAACGTGTCCCTGTTCGGTGTGGTTTTTAGACTGGAGGAGTCATTAGACCATACTTCTTCGAATATAAATATAGTCAAGCAGTTTCGATCAATAGAAATCGATATCGTGACATGTATTAAACTTTTTTTGGCATCAATTGAACGATTTGGACATGAAAAGCATGTGGTTCTAGCAGGACTTGTCATACTGCTGATGAAACAATGACTTTATTGCAGGAAAAGTTCTCCAACCGTGTAATTTCTCGTCGTGGAAATGTGAATTGGCTGCCGCCACGATCGTGTGATTTAGCCCCTTTATTTTATTTTCTCTGAGATTAAATCTCTATGTTAAATCTCAAGTGTACGCCAAGAATAAAAAAAAACATCAATGACCTTAAATCCAACATCACTCGTATCATTGCAGATATACGAGTACGTATCCATTTATGTAAATCCGTTATTGAAAGTTTGGCTCAAAAAGTCGTAATCTGTAACAAGAACCGAGGTGGCCATTTGTTCAATATTATTTTTTACACATAACTCCTATGTACAATAATTACATTGATACCAATTAACATAAACATTAAAACAATTGTTTTTTTTCCTTGATTTAAAATTGCATTTCTTGTTGCGTCACCCTATATAACTTGAAATAGGATGTGAAAATGATTTCATAAAGATCTCTTCTTAAACTAAAGGAGTTATAGTCGAGCATGGAGAGAGCACAGTATGTTTCGAAAAAATTCTATTATGTATTACAATTTTGTATTAATCCTACATAAAATCTTTACATGAGGAGTCATAAGAGAGAACAGCATTTTAAAAAAAAAATCCAATTGCTTATAAAAATTTGGTGACTGAAATAATGATTCTGAGTAAAATTGACGGCAAATCGGAATTCTAATATAAAACATAAATAAACTCATATGAAATTGCCAGACGACAGCCATGTTTTACAGATACTGATACGATGTTTGTAATACACGCAAGGGCAGTGTTACTAGAAAAACAGTTATAGGGTCGGGTCACCTTCTTGTAGGCAATCGAATTTATCGATTTATTGGAATGTTTTAATGTGGTTAAAACATTATTACTTTCACAAAAAATCAGGAAAAGCAAACATTATTTTTATTTATTACGGTAATGGAAAATACATACAGGGTATTTGGTGCGATATTTAGAAGGTAATAAAATAGGCTACCATTTCTAACAAAAATATTTATTGGAACTATTTTTTTATCATTACAAAGACAACTTCCGTGACCTAATTTGTAAGACGCCTGTCTCCCAACCCGGAAGGTGCGAATTTGATTCCCGTTTTTGTTTAAGTTTCCGTCATATTTTCACTTACCAACTCTAACAGTTCTCTGGTTGGTTGGAAAAGATTGACATATGGTATAATCCCACCATGTTGTACAACTGAATTGTAATATAATGCACAAATGATAACATTTAAATAAACGTTTAACATAAGTCTGAACTTTGTTTCAGAGCAAATAACTTTGTGGTGAAGTTGTTAAAATGCTTGTCTTCAATACTAAGGGTCCTGGGTTCGATTCGCATAGAAAATTATTTTTAAAAAGGATTCCAAAATTGTTCCACTAAAAATATCTAAAACACATTTCTAGTTAGTTAGACGAGATTACCATATGGTACTCCCAGATATTTCTAGTTAGTTGGACGAGATTACCATATGGTACCCCCAGATATTTCTAGTTAGTTGGACGAGATTACCACATGGTACTCCCAGATATTTCTAGTTAGTTGGACGAGATTACCATATGGTACCCCCAGATATTTCTAGTTAGTTGGACGAGATTACCATATGGTACCCCCAGATATTTCTAGTTAGTTGGACGAGATTACCATATGGTACCCCCAGATATTTCTAGTTAGTTGGACGAGATTACCACATGGTACCCCCAGATATTTCTAGTTAGTTGGACGAGATTACCATATGGTACTCCCAGATATTTCTAGTTAGTTGGACGACATTACCATATGGTACCCCCAGATATTTCTAGTTAGTTGGACGAGATTACCATATGGTACCCCCAGATATTTCTAGTTAGTTGGACGAGATTACCATATGGTACCTCGAGATATTTCTAGTTAGTTGGACGAGATTACCATATGGTACCCCCAGATATTTCTAGTTAGTTGGACGAGATTACCATATGGTACTCCCAGATATTTCTAGTTAGTTGGACGAGATTACCATATGGTACTCCCAGATATTTCTAGTTAGTTGAACGAGATTACCATATGGTACCCCCAGATATTTCTAGTTAGTTGGACGAGATTACCATATGGTACCCCCAGATATTTCTAGTTAGTTGGACGAGATTACCATATGGTACCCCCAGATATTTCTAGTTAGTTGGACGAGATTACCATATGGTACTCCCAGATATTTCTAGTTAGTTGGACGAGATTACCATATGGTACTCCCAGATATTTCTAGTTAGTTGAACGAGATTACCATATGATACCCCCAGATATTTCTAGTTAGTTGGACGAGATTACCACATGGTACTCCCAGATATTTCTAGTTAGTTGGACGAGATTACCATATGGTACCCCCAGATATTTCTAGTTAGTTGGACGAGATTACCATATGGTACCCCCAGATATTTCTAGTTAGTTGGACGAGATTACCATATGGTACCCCCAGATATTTCTAGTTAGTTGGACGAGATTACCATATGGTACTCCCAGATATTTCTAGTTAGTTGGACGAGATTACCATATGGTACTCCCAGATATTTCTAGTTAGTTGAACGAGATTACCATATGATACCCCCAGATATTTCTAGTTAGTTGGACGAGATTACCATATGGTACCCCCAGATATTTCTAGTTAGTTGGACGAGATTACCATATGGTACCCCCAGATATTTCTAGTTAGTTGGACGAGATTACCATATGGTACCCCCAGATATTTCTAGTTAGTTGGACGAGATTACCATATGGTACCCCCAGATATTTCTAGTTAGTTGGACGAGATTACCATATGGTACTCCCAGATATTTCTAGTTAGCTGGACGAGATTACCATATGGTACCCCCAGATATTTCTAGTTAGTTGGACGAGATTACCATATGGTACCCCCAGATATTTCTAGTTAGTTGGACGAGATTACCATATGGTACCCCCAGATATTTCTAGTTAGTTGGACGAGATTACCATATGGTACCCCCAGATATTTCTAGTTAGTTGGACGAGATTACCATATGGTACCCCCAGATATTTCTAGTTAGTTGGACGAGATTACCATATGATACCCCCAGATATTTCTAGTTAGTTGGACGAGATTACCATATGGTACCCCCAGATATTTCTAGTTAGTTGGACGAGATTACCATATGGTACCCCCAGATATTTCTAGTTAGTTGGACGAGATTACCATATGGTACTCCCAGATATTTCTAGTTAGTTGAACGAGATTACCATATGGTACCCCCAGATATTTCTAGTTAGTTGGACGAGATTACCATATGGTACCCCCAGATATTTCTAGTTAGTTGGACGAGATTACCATATGGTACCCCCAGATATTTCTAGTTAGTTGGACGAGATTACCATATGGTACCCCCAGATATTTCTAGTTAGTGGGACGAGATTACCATATGGTACCCCCAGATATTTAATCAAATCGTAATATTGGCTCTTCAGAAATTAGTATCGTATTACTTGGATGGATACCGTTAGGACAACATTTCCGTTGCTTGCTTTGTTCCAAACGTACTGAATATATATTATTATGAAAGGCTTAGCAATTTTTTTCGGACATTGTTTATTCAAAATCTTTAGCTGTTGTCAGCGTAATTTTGAAGATTGAATAAAATTGGTTGTTTTATTCGGTGAGTGATACGTTTTTACTCGTACAAAAGAAAAAATGCGACACAAACCCAAATAGTATGTACAAGACTTGTGCAGTGTATACTGATTACCGGTCGTGTATGTCAAATTTGGTTAAAACAAATCCGTTATAGTGAAACGACACTCGAAGATAGTACTCTGAAGAGTAAATTATCTCTGATAACAACCAAATCAAGGCTTTGATCGTTCATAAGAAACATTATTTATTTATTTACTTTTTTTTCTCAAAACAGGCTTAGCCCAATTACTTTGAAAAATACAAGACATATTAAAAATAAAGAAAAATTACATAGAATTAAAAAAATATATATAAAATTTAAAAAATGTATATGCATACATATATACACACAAACATTTGATACACATATATTCACAGTCACTTAAGTACGTTGATGAGTGCTTTCTAACGTGCTCAATCTTAGAAGAAAATTTACTTTTGCTTTTGGTAATGTGACATGAAATATGTCAATATCCGAAGCAGTCCCGTTCAAAAGAGTTAAAGCCCTTCCAACAGGCATAGCGGCTGGAAGATCCGTTCTTGCGTATGCTATTGAGAACAGTTCTTGCCGGCGCAGTCTAGTGTAATTGTTAGGAACATTAAATGATTAGCGTTAAATTTTAACGCAAATCTTTGTAGTAATGCTGGACAGCTCACAACTCCTCGAACGAGTTTGACAACGTATACCAGGAGACGCAGATCTCTTCTTACGCTCAAGGAGTCATACCCAAGCATGCCCAGCAGAAACTGAGTGGGATAAAGCCATGGATAGACACCGAACTCTCTCATATAGAGATATCGTAGATATTTTTTTGTACTTTCTCCACCATGAGTGAGTTCTGCGCCCCCAGCGGGCTCCAAATGCAAGCATTGCTTTCTAGTTTGCTACGGATCAATGAGTTAAACAACATTTTGAGCACCAATCGGTTTTCAAACGACTTAGAGATTCTCATTACACATCCTAGAGTTTTATAAGCTGAGTTGCACATAATTTCTATGTGAGGACCAAACGCGAGATTCCTGTAGAACAAGACACCCAGACCTTTAATATTATCTGTGCGGGGTATAGGTATTGATTCTAGTGTATATCTATGGAATTTCAAGACGTGTGAGCGATGATAGATATAATTTTGCACTTAAATGCATTGAAATATAATTTATTATTGTGGCTCCACTCACAAACGTTGTTGAGATCTGACTGTAGCTCTAAGCAGTCAGTATAAGAACGATTTTTTTTAAAGATTTTGAGGTCATCAGCAAATAGAAGAAACGTGGATTTTTTTACAACTCTACCTATATTATTAATTAAAATAAGAAATAAGGTAGGTCCAAGATTAAATCCCTGAGGAACACCTGAGTAGGTAGTGAAGTAATCGGAGTTGTAGATTCCATGTGAAACAAATTGTTTTCTTTCTGTAAGATAATCTGACAGCAGCCTTAATAAGTTACCTGGGATCCCAAGTTCACTATATGACATGATCATTATATGACAAAGAGATCGCTGAAATACTGAAAATATGGAAAATCACCGTCCACGAGCATTATGTAATTTACATAATTTCATATTTTATGTTAAAATATGAAATTATCATACTTTCCGAGCAACTTATTAAAATACAATACTCCCACATGAACCCAGTCTCTCTTTGGCGTAATTAATTGGTACACTTATGATTAAGAGCGGGAAATGAAAAAGGGCCTAAACGTGAGCACTTCTATCGGATTTAATATTATTACGTACTAATTTGTGCACATTGGGCACGTGTACAGTACGTGATGGATAACACGAAAACAGTGTGCAATGGATAATACGAGAATAAAATGCAGTACTGACAAATTTTAAAATGATTTTACCTACATTTACATAACATACTTTAGAATATAAATTATGTTTCTGTTGCCTTTTTTCTCCAATGTTTTGCCTCTATATCATTTTAAATCATGTACCTGTCATCCTATGTTCCTACATTTGAACGGTAGATTATTTTTTATCCAATGTTAATAAAGAAACATCTATCAATGATACAAATGCATCAATATATGAAAAAAATCATATGTTGGTATTTTTTTATTAAATAGGCAACCCATCTTAACTAGAAGAGTTTTTTCTAGAATATTACTGTTAAAATCAAAAAATATCTTTCTTAAAATCAGTATAATAATTTAAGTTCGTGGAGAAAACTCAATGTGATTTAATGCTTCAACAGATAAAACTTGAAACACTTAGTTAAATATCTATAAAAGGGATAGTTCTTCTTAGTAATAAAAGCGTTATGTTATATTCATTGGACATAGCAAAGATATAATATTTAGAAATTAAATATGTGACATAGGTCAAGGATAACCGAAAAAGGCAATATTTCGGAAATTTAAAGAAAAAATGTATCTTGATAAATGTGAGTTAATTAAAATCATATAATTATCCATAATGAGATTTTCTAAGCAATTTACACAATTATTTCATAAATTTTGATATTTTTACATATTTCAATAACGACTTTTCCATAATTCATAAACATTTATCAAATGGTTTTATTACCTAATTATAATTCAGCATTTATTGTTTACGTCGTTTTCATACAAAAATCAAATCACTGAGTGCAAGTGCACCGTAATGTAAAAAAACATTATTTTGTATATATAGTGAACCACTAGACATTTCCAGTCCAGTGAAGATATGGTCTCATCCATTTATCACAATTTCAAACACTTGTTATAAATGCTAAAACACTCAGCTGAAACATTTATACCCTGCATTCACATCCTTATCACATATGTTATTTAAATCCCAAGCTATCACATACATAATTCCAACCGCATCATAATTTCAACGACCACATTCTAATCATTTACAAACCACATGCTCTACATTCACATCAATCATTCACTGACCTACTTACGTGGAGACCTCTAAAAGTTTCTCACTTTTCGCTCTTTTCTACTTAAAAAGCCACCTGGTTATATATTTTCTTTTAATTGGAAGATACGACATAATAAAACTCGCCATTTTTTCTCAAGAATGTGTTGTCAACTCTTGGTACAGAAACGGCACATTCCTCTTCATAAATTATTTATATAGTACACATATTTATTGTCCTTGAAAAAGGTGTGATACGATAAGCTTTTCAAAAAAAATCCGATATGGGAGCTAAATAAATAATTTTATTTTTCCTTTGTATATTTTATCAGAAGAGATGAAAGTGAAAATAACGCCACAAAGGCTACCGCGTTTGCCCTAAGGATTAACGTCTTTCTCTTTAGGAATGCAGATTTAAGAGTGTTCCGATATTTATTCTTCAGCTCGCTGTCGTGTTGATTTAGCGGAGTCTTGTTTAAGAGTGGGCTCAGATGGCAAGTCACATTCTCTATTTGTATAACATTTAAGTATTCAAGTTAAATCCTACATTACAAACAGTCCTTGATTTGTTTAAGTTAAATTAAATTATATTTTTAAGTTTCCTCATTTCAAAAAAAAACTAGAATGTCACTGAAGTAAATTAAGTGATTATGTAGCAAAGTGATACGTGGCTCTTTTCCAGTACAGCGCTCTTCATTTTTCACATCGTTTTAAAGTGTTCATTGCGTAAGACTCCGGTACCAGCTTACATAAACAGCCCTCGTTAACGTGCTTCAAAAAACCAATTTAAAACATTTCATCTCCCTTCAGTGACAAACCGTATTTTAGCTGGTTTTCCATAATCCTTTTTTCCATTACCATCGATAGCATTAGTAAATTTATATTTTTTTAATGATCATTACTTTTGGTTTTATTTTTTTGATAATGTTTGGTTTTTTAACATCAATAATGTCAATAAATCCTTCACTTCGACACTCAAAGTCACGTTGTTTAACAATTGTTTGATGTTTTGTAAAATATTGTCGCTTGACAATAAACCCGTCACATTTTACCCTGCTGTCACTTTTCTCAACAGTCAATTCTCTCGCACAGGCCAAAGCGTATGTTAGGAATTATTCATTTCAACGTTTTATCTACTATCCGGCAATCAATAACAAAATTAAAAACGTATTGTGCAATATGCAAACTCTGCGGATAATAAAATACGTCTTTAAAAGAACTATTTTTTTCATTCAACACATTCAGGACACTTTGGGCGAATTCGACCAATTTTTGTAAACATTTTTCTATCTAATTCAGTTATTTCAAAATGGATATTATTTTAATTAAAACTAATTTTTTTTAAAATGCAGTCTAAAAACATATTATACACTTTATTTTCCTTTCAAATTAGGAACTATAACAAAATTGCACAAAAGCTTAAGTGAATATTTTATATAAAATGAATTATAAAATATTTCTGAACGAACTCATAAAAAATATCGTATACTTTAAATATGATATATACGAGTATCTCTACTTAAGAAGATTAATAACTCATTTCCTTAAATATTATTTGTAAAGTATATTTTGAAACTGAACTAAATCCCTTTATTATAATAAAGGGCGTCATATTTTCTCCTACAAATTCTTAATCCCCCGAAGAGTATATTTGTCATTCCGACAAGTTTGGGGTTCATCTGGTGAGGTCAACGCAATGAATGTTAGTTTCATTACTGAACTTGTTGATCCCACGGGTGCCACTTTTATTGAAAATACTCCTAACCCTCGAATAGAGATATTTCTACCCAAAACAAGAAATCTCTACAGTTTTATCAAGGTTTCTACTACCAGCAAAAAAGCGAGTTGGAACAGTTGAGAAAAATATATTATTAACTTTCCTGAATATTTTTTCTCTCACTGTATGGTTTTGGAGGTAGCTCTTGCGCATTGTATGGACTGCGAGAGGAACCGATCAAAGAATTCGGGGTTGAGACTCTAGAGGAATCTTACGATACGGGGGGATGACGATAATCCAGAACAGTCAATTCAAGCAGGAAGAGTGAATGTGAAAAAAAGAGCAGAGGCCAAGTATCCATCCGATGTAGTGACCAGGAAAGCGCTGGTACGAGTATAACGATTTCAAAAGGCACTGCATAGAGCAAAAGAACGGATTTGTTGAAAAAAATATGATTGATATCCATGGTGATGACAGTTCTCTGAATTGAGGTAACAAAAAACCGGTGAATTTTACCGGTTTATATTTAGTGCATAAACACTAAAAGGACATTTGAATTGTCTGTCTTTTTTTAATAAAATCCACAATGAATAAAATTTTATATTGTTGTGCATAAAAATTATATTTTTTATATTATTTAAAATCGTCTTTGGTTTAAGCAACTGCACTTTGTCAAAATTAAATTAAAATATTGCTCCCAACACACGTCATTTCACATTCTAATTTCATTTCCAAAATGTTAATTTATAAGTTAAAAAAAGCTCACAAAATAGATACGAATATATGTGAATAAATACATTTTATTGAAACTGCGAACGTAACAAAACTGCATTTGAAAAGTAATCACACAGAGAGTTTGTTTTTTCCTGTAATGGATTTTCGTTCCAAAGTCAATAAAAATTTAGCCGAGGTAGCAATATCGTCCACGGAAAATTTCAATTTCCGACGCCTGGGTTTTTGTCGTATTTTACAGTAAAACTGAAAACCTTTGATCCCCTCTTTCCAGTATGTCAGTGTTTTTCCATCTTTGTTTTGTGAATAGAAAAATCCATCCAAATTTTTGATCAAAATTTTGTTTCATGTTGCACTTTTCATTGAGTACCGTGTACTCATTTTATTAATGCTCTTGCCTTTTTTGATAATTGTGCCGGTGATTTGTTTTATGTTACAGTTATTTATACTTAGAAAAAACAGTTGGTGAACATAATTCTTTTTTTGTTTATTTTGATAGTTGACCAAGTCATTTACTTTCCGGTGTACTGTATTTTTTTGAAAAAATGTGTGTTCCTAACTGTTTTTTGAAAAATTTATCGTTTTTAAAGAAGAAATTTCTAGTTTTGTTCTAAATTAAGTTTATATGATTAAAATTACCAAATTTAAGCTTATAATTTTCGTGTTTTTTCTGTAGGTACTTTGGAAAATAATTACAGAATGGAAAAATATTTTTCAAATTACACATAAACGCAAAGGTCTACATATCTCAATACGACAAATATGTAACTAAGTCTACTGTCATAACAACTAACACAATTAGTTTTCATGTGATTTTTTTGTTGCTAAATTAACATAATGACTCAATCGAGTAAACAAAAAAAAAGATTTTTTGAAATGAGTAGTACTACTACGAGTATCCTCTTCCTCTGATGGCCACATAACTCTTAATAACAATTCGAAATGTTGACAAGATTCTGGCAATTTTCATTAAACTTTAACTATTCACACCTAACTACGTTAAAGTTCGTTCGATTTTTTCCGATTAAACATTCATTTTGCCTTTGTTGGTCCATATATGGCGTGGAATTATCTGCCTCGAAGTGTTGGTTAGAGATATGGGTCACATGTTCAGCTTCATAAATCAGAGAGCATGCATGATGAGGTGTGTGAACTTGGCAGAAACAAAATATGTATGCCTGAATAGAATGGAGTGGAGATCAAATCTCTCAGTCAACCCCAATAGGGGTATGGTGTAATAGAGACATGATGATAGGTTCAAATATTTGCGGATTATTCTAAAAATATTGAGGTTGTGAAAATCAATGTACAAATGATAGATATTCTTTCTATGAAGCTTTGTTACACAATTTTTATCAACTACCAGAAAGTATGACTAACTGTCAAGCAGAAAATATTCCTTTGTGTTTGTTTGTTAACGTGCAATTAAAGTTCATAAATATTTTAACTTGAACTAAGTTTACTTGCTTAGTTTGCCGTTCCTTGACAATAACTTTATTTATACACAATATAAATCTCAGAGTAAGTTATAATTATATGACTAAATATAACTGACTGTACCAGTATAGTTATATTACTGACAACCCCCAAAGCCTAGTTGGTAAGACGCTTGTTCCACGGTTTTTTTTTGTCCATTTTAGAATTTCGGGTTCAATTCTTAATGGTATCTGAAAAATGTTTAGCAAAAGAGTTCGTCTAGTAACAATGCTCACACGACAGTATTTATATCCCTTGATGATAAACCGTGAATTCCGTGTCTACTTTAGTAGTTGTAAGCCCGAAAGCTCGATTAATGAGGTGAAAGATAATATGGTTTCTCGGTCACGCTCTTCAATACATCCGAATCACCAATTCAGATAAGGTGAAGAATATTATATTATTAAGTAAAAGTTCACCAAATTTGAACACAAAGTAGTTTTTTTAAGAAAGGTAGATAAATAAATAACATGTAAAATAGAGGTTTTGTATTACAAGCAGCATCAATGGACTGGGCATTATCGACAGAATACATTTGAAATCAAGGGTAAAAGTGAATGAATGAAGTTTTATTTCCAATTCATCTTCCAGTTTTCCATTTGCCTAGAAATAAACCAATGTCATTTACCAATGCCAGACATAAAAATGCACTTTCAGTGCTAGTTTTTAAATAACGGCATTTTTTAAAAATAGAATGCAAATTGACGTTTTTTGTTACGATACTCCAATATGCGACTCTCTTCTGTTTCCAAATAGAGTTACTAGAATGAATATTATTTTTACATCTATACCAGTAATGCCCCTTGCTGGGGTGTCATAGAGAACTGATCTCCATACTTTTCTAACAAAGCACACGATTTTCACTCATTCCATATTCATGCATCTCGTCATACATACTTCTCGTTTTACCTTCTTCAAAATCTGGTTCCCTTGATTCAGCCACAGTTTCCTTGGTCTACCTCTTCCACGCACACCCTGTTCTTCTCACGTATATAATCGCTTAGTTATTCTTTCAACATACGTGCTCTCCACATGTCCAAACTATCTTAGTGCTCTATCGAGAATCTTACTTAAAATATAATTTTCATCCATGCATAGCTTTGAAAGAAATTAAGGTAAATAAAACATTTTTACGCATATTTTCTAAGAATTGAATGTAACTTTTTGAAGCCTTTACAATTCTTAATTTTAATCAGCTCTTTATTTCTTAAGTATCAAGTCAAAAAAATGCTTGATTTTAAAGACTTTTCTCTTCTTTCAGAATTTTATTGATTTTGTTATGCCCTGTTTTTTTGAATTTCTCATACCTTTAATGCTACTTGTATATTATTTCATTTATTATTTTTACATGGCCTAACTATTTCAATGCTAAAACAGTTAATAGAATAACTTAAATTAGGTATCTTGTTTCAAGTAAAAAAGGGGGGTCGTAATAGAGAAAGACTAATTAATATGTGATTGGGAAAGGTGAATGTTATTTTTGTAAGTTGAGTGGTAAAATGTTCAAATAATCATAGAAGCAGCCTGCTAATATATATTGAAAGACGTAGAAGAGGAAAAAGATATATATTAATATGATATACAAAAATCTGTCTCGCTGTCCTATTCGCACCTCGACGGGTAACGACATTTATGTGAGAATGAATGTTTGGTTAGTAAAAGGTGATGTGGTTGGATATAATAGATCAAGTTTTATAATCAATTCTTATTAAGGTGGAGTCACCACTAAAACTTAACAAACTAACTATCAGTCTTTTGAAATGGTAACTGAACGAACAAATACGAATCACTTGAAGGAAAAGCAAACCCCCAAAACCCCACCCCATTGATCGACTTGGCAAACAACTTCAAGCCGTTTCAAAGTCTGTGCATCGCCCAACATTGACAGTATGACCGAGGAAGAACTTTGTGGTTAAGCTAATACTTTTTGTAAGAAATATATACAGATTTAATTTTGTAAGAAATACATAAGTATTTGACTATATATTGCAATATCTGCATTGGACGGGGTCTTGAAATCGAAAAGTCTTGTTTCAACTGTAATATTTTCAACTAGAGAATTTTGTATTATGTGCTTGAAATCTGTTTTGCCATAAGTACATAAAGAGATATAATTCTTTAACATTAGCTAATTGAATTATATCACCCGATGATATAATTCAATTAGCATCTAAGATCAAGTATCAACGACTGCGTCATCTGATTTTGTATATGGTTCAGAAATCCATCATTATAAGCTTTTACACTTTACCAAATTTCGCTATAGCGCTATTAAAACCCAAGGAAGAAACATAAAAAATATCGATTTGAATTTATCCGGTTGAAAGAAATGAGCTAAATAAGTCTTCATGTCATAAATAATGTATACCTATTTTACCATTCTTGGTTACCTTTTTTGTTAGAAACAAACGTCATCCAGATTCAAGTTAACTCCCTTTATGCGTTTTTTTTCTAGAAACAATTAATCACGTAAAGCGATGGATACGCGTATTATTTTACACTTTCGTTGTATATATTCAACCTTATGGGCTTACCTCGGCAATCTCTTCCAAACAAATATCAAGATGTAAAAGAGGCCTTTAATAAAAACTGCACTAAAATATTTTTTTTAAACTGTGTTTCAACGGGAGTTTATCTAGCAGCCCCTTGTGGGGTAGCAGGCGTCTTATCAAGTAGACTACGGAGTTTAATATAGCCCTTTAGATGAATTAAGTCATTGTTTCAGGTTAAGTATGATCTTATTTAAACTGTTTTATTTTTACTTTAATGTTCACGTAATGATACTCTCAATATACATTTTAAATATTTTTACCGCTTGAAAACAGTATGAAGCATATAAAGCAAATTTTTATTTGTAAAATAATAATGTAACTATCAGATGAAGAGTCACTGTCCTAGACTTTCTCTTAAAAATACCTTTTTATCTACTCTGAGAAGCTGGATAAAATGTTTTCGGTCGCAAACGTCAATTTTCGATTGCTTCGTCATAAAATCCTCAATCATCTCCTACGGTCAGATCGTGGATGTGATGAAAAAAACCAACGAAGCCATTCTCATTTTGTCAAATCAACAATCGTAGGGTTTCATTTTATTACGATCAGGGAAATCTTAAGCTGACCCTTCTATTATTGTCCAATGTCCAATATTGAACGTCATATTGCCAAGAAAGTCTTTGGAAAGAGACCAAATCGAATTTACTCGTAGTCTATAAATACAAGTTTTTTTTAAATCAATTTATAGTTTAGACTGATAGAACATCTTGAATACTTGCTTGATAGAAAAGTCAAATGTACCATTAAAAATATGTTCACTTACGAGTAATGTGTACTAAGAGCAATACTTTTAAATTTTAATTATATATAATATTTTTTTTTTTTAGTAAAATAAGTTGTTTTGTGTTGTTTTATACTTTTGTTGTATACACTAAAATCTTCCGAGCTAATTGGCATGGGGCGATCTTTTCCAACCTAACAGAAAAGAGAAAAGACTTCGTAAGTGGAAACCAAACTGGAAAACTGTTTTAAAAAGCTAGAATCTAACTCACAACCCTCGAGTTATAAGATAGTCGTCTTGCCAACAAGACCACAGAGGTTGTCATAAATGTATTGATAATATTTGACCAATTAAAAAATTATATTTTTTATTATTCGATATATGAATGGTTGAATTAAAATAGGCACTAAGTACCAAAAAAAAAAACAAAAAAAACTAAGTATGCAGTTTCGTTCTATATGTCATATATAATGAAACCGCATACTTAGTTTTTTTTGTTTTTTTTTTTTGTACTTAGTGCCTATTTTAATTCAACCATTCATATACTTATTAGTCATACATTAGAATACTCATATTGTATTGTACATATATATGTGAAATATTGATGTGGTTTTGCAAATGAGACGTTATAGTCGCATGTTTAGGATCCACAAAACTAGAAATTTCCCGTGTATTTTTTAACATCTTTACGTCAATATTTTAATGTTAAATTGCCCGTGTCTTGTTAGACATCTATACATCAACATATTGATGTGAAATGTGATGATGGTCTAGCAAATAAGACGTTATATGTTCAGGATCCATTACACTAAAAATATTCCGTGTCTTGTTGAACAGCATTTTTATGTGATATATAATATTATTGTGGAATTACAAAAAAACGTTATTTCTTCAGAATCCACAAAACTAGAAATTGCCTGCGTCTTGTTAAAATCCTTACATCAATATTTTGGTATCAATGTTTAGTTCCAATTTATACTATAATATGTTTAAAGCTTCATTGAATTGATAAACTGTGTAAAATATGAAGACTAGTAATTTGAATGTTAATAGTTTTTGCTATTAAATAACATTTAATTGATTTTCTTGTTTAAGTTTTCCAATGATCAAAATAAAGTTAAATTAATTTTTTTTATCGCTTTTCTCAAAATTAAAAGAACAACGAGAAAAATACAATAATAATATTTAAATCAAGACTAGACAAAAGCATCGTCTAATTTATTCTCGCCTCTCCCTCCATGCGTAAATAAAGGAAAGTCCTGAAGTCACATCGCATACCTTCTCTTCTCTGTGCATCCGTAGTGTCAAATTTTCCTTGAACAATTTTGTCTCTATCAAATCCTTTAAGCTGTATGGGGTATTATCAAAGACAAATTGCGTCATGTAACCAAATTGTCTCTGTTTCAGAGAGGCTCTTGGAAGATGCACTATAAAATTGGTTCCCGTACAGACTCTAGTAGCATACTTCTGAACGATTGGTCCTTTAAGTGTTTGTGCTGAAAACATACTAATAAAGCTTTCATGTATACTTGTCTAACATCCGAGACATATCCAAGAACAGTCAGGTTAACGAGTATTTCAACATTAACCTATTCGTATTCTTAAAATAATTTTTTTGGCCTTTAAAACATAATTCACAATAGGATCATTTCACGGTTTTTTTTCCTAATTTTTTTTTAAATTATGAACACGGGTATATTTTTATAAATTTTGGTTTTACTTGTAATAACTTGAAAAAAATAATTGTCTAATAGTATTACTCTTTTGTTGTATACCTGGGTGAAGATATTGCTACATGGCGATCACGCCATGTAGCAATATCTTCCAACCAACCAGAAAGATGTAAAAGAGACCTTTAGTGAAAACCAGGCTGAACTATTTAAAAAATATGGGTTCCAACGGGAATCGAACCCGCAACCTCCAGGTTGGAAAATAAGCATCTGACCAACCAAAATTTTGAATAACTATCCAAACACTTCTTTTGTGCGTGTTTTAGCTTGTGACGTAACAGTACCTAACGAAATTGGACAGCCGACTTTGACCACAGAATCATATACAATATTATATTATATACATATAGTATAAGTTAGCTTTGACAGCAATAGATTATAGATAGCAATTTAATGTTTTCGTCCGGTTTTTTCATTATTTATCGACAATATGTCGAATATTCACAAAAAGGTTATCCTATTGACAAGTTTCAAAAAAAAATTAAAGCTAAACTGTTTATTAATTCTAAGAAAGTCCATGACATTTGCAAAAAAGAATGCCGTTAAAATTATCATAATATGACATATTGTTATCATTTGTTGTTATACACAGTTTAACCTGACGGACTTAATGCTACATGTCAATTTACACGAACCAACCAACCAACCAGAGAAATGTTTAAAGAACTAATGTAAAAAAATAGACAAGACCCGCTTTTTTAGCTACCGTCAGAAATAGAAAGTGAAACCCGCGAATTGTAACTGAAACGTAAAGAATAATATCTAAGTCATGGAGATCGTAAATTTTAGACAAATTATCCATTCAGGTTTGGAAAGAAAAATACTATCTGTCACAATGGACAATTTAATAGAACAATAAATTATGTTTTTATCCATAATTGACGAGAAATTTATCGAAAATGATACAAATAAAACGTTCACATCATTGTTATGTTTGTCAGTGAATGAGTGACGTCAAAACGCTATCAATCAATCACGCTACGGATCAATATGTTGTAATGTTATAATTTTCATTAGGAATGATAAATTAAATTGAAAATATTTTTTAAAACATATTGGGATATTCAAGACATTGTCACACTTTGGTTTTTCACATTTGTTATTTATTAAAAACTATTTAACCGTAGGCTGCAAGCAACCTATTGCGCCTGCACATCCTTTCCACACCGTGATTCTGTATATTATGAGGCGTTGCATAAATGCAAATTACACATCTAACACTGAAATTCTTGAATACATACGCGAGACTTCTTTTACGATCAGTTACCGTCAACTGTTGGGTCTCCCATCTCAGCTTGTTCAATTTCCAGGCAGTCCTCACACTCTAGCACAGGGGTCTCCAAACTATGGTCCACGAGCACCACCAATCCGGCCCGCGGTAGCGGGCCGGATATGCCCGGTATCCGGCCCGTCATAGTTTATTGTGATTACATTGTAAATAAATCATACAAAATAATAATCAGATGTTTTTATTTAACGACCAATTAAGAAACACAATAACTGACATACATAATAAAATTGAACATTTTAAATGTAATTAATGATATGAGATTTATCCTAAAAACTTACAATAAATGACATACATAGGTAATTCACATAATGAAATTAAACATTATAACTAGGATACATATTCCGGATGATTCGAAATGTGCTCAGTGAAAATATTCTTAAAAGTATATACTTCGCCTTATGTCAGTCAGCACTTTCTTACGGTATATCAGTTTGGGGGGGATGCACCTTAACCCAAAAACACATATTACAGGTTTCCCAAAAATTGATTGTGAAAAAAATCAATAAACTTCCTGCTCGGTATCCCACGACGGAGCTTTTCAGAGAGTATCAGGTCCTGAACATAGCCAATTAACATCTCAAATCCATTCTCTGGCACTACCATCGAGAGGAGGGGAAGATGCAAACTCAGCAGACACACATGACACGCATGGCAACTAATGGAATGTTCACCATCCCTAGAGTTAAAACCTCTTTTGCCCAAAGGCAATATGCTTATTTGGCTCCCATTACATACAATGGCGTGCCGACTTCAATAAAAGTAAAGGTAGGAAAACCATTTAGACAGTCGATCGGAGCGTGGTTGTTATTGCGACAGGATTTTGAGTACTTGGGCTTTCAGGATGAATGACGAGTGGAAAGGATTTATGTGAGCTCGTGAGTGTGGGTCTCTTCTTGTTGTTTTAATTTTGGTT
The DNA here is from genome assembly GCA_949825065.1 of Odontocerum albicorne. Classification (NCBI taxonomy): domain Eukaryota; kingdom Metazoa; phylum Arthropoda; class Insecta; order Trichoptera; family Odontoceridae; genus Odontocerum; species Odontocerum albicorne. Next base: position 23,130,007 of record OX463842.1, on the reverse strand, counting down.
GTTTTTGTATTTGTGTTTCTGTGTGTTTTTCTTTTTTTCTTCTTTTTTTTGTTTTGGATTTGTTTTGATTTTTATTCTTATAATTGTATGCGGTATATTGTGGAATGAATATTTTTGGTCTTTCTGGAGTGATAATGTGTGAGGAGTTGAGTTTCGCAAGATGTTTCCAGTTGTAGTTGAGTGTCACTGTATGTCAGGTTGATGAGAGCGTGCAACGGGGTTTTTTGTGTTATCAAAAATCGGAAAGAAGTATCGATTTATTTCTTCATGCTAAATATCCTCAGTGAGATACAGGCAAAAGCCTAGTTTACTGGGGATACGACAAATGAAAGGCAACAAACCCAGATCCATTAAAATTATATGTCCAAATCAAATTACCTGCTGTTTTTTCTCAAATTGTGTATATTTCTTGTCATGTGTAATAATAATAATAATAATAATAATTATGATTAATAAGATTTATGTAGCTATAACTTTCCACTAACAATTGTTTGCAGTTGTGGATCAAGTTTACTAGTGGAAATTATCAGCAGCGACTTCAAATGCTCATCAGTTATTGGATCTGTAAATATTTTTTGTATATTTCATTTTGCAGAATGCACACGGATAAGTAGTGCCGAAAGCGAAAAAAAGCCACGAGTAAATTCATGCAACTGATCAAACTGTGTGAGTGGAAGACTTTTATAAAATTCTAGCAATGATGACTTTAAATATTTTTCTTTAAAAATATCGCTACAGTGCAAATCAATCATTCCCATTTGAAGTTCTGGGGCAAAAGTTTCTATATCGGCCTTAAAAGGATTTTGAAAAATCTTGATATCGTTTGCAATTGCATCAAAATCTGAAAAACGAGACTCAAAATTTATTTTTAAAACACCCAAAGTTTCAGTTGCGAAATCTACCGGAAATGGTGCCTCAGTTTGCTGACTGAATGTTCGGCATGTATTAAAATACGTGAAACATTTTTTGTCCAATTGAGATTGAAACAGAACAATTTTTGTCTTGGCCCTTGGGACTTAGTGGAGGAGTCAGTGTGGCCCTTAGGCTAAAAAGTTTGGAGACCCCTGCTCTAGCAGAACATCTGTATACTTGAAGTTCTAAACTCAATGTTAATTTATTCATTAATGTAAACTTCTAATAAGTTATTTTGTTTTGTATGTATTCTATTTGTTTCGATCCAGCTACTAATATTTACGTATGACCATACATACCATCACACCGTTTCCCTGATAGGATAGGCAGAGGGGACAAAGCGCCAGACTTTCCTATCTCAAAACACATATTTTGCCGCTTCTTTATCCATTCTTGTACACTTTCACATACAGTTTCAACGATTTTTCTTATTTCTTACCTTTCCTTCTTTCAAAATATCATTCATTTGATCCAACTAAACTTTCTTGTCTTTCTCTTCTAATCACATTTGCACTTTATATTTGATTTACACTCACATTTCCACTGTATTTTTTTTATCCTTTTTCTTTTCTCATTCGTTCCACGTGCTCAAAGATTATCAGAGTGGCCTTCTACATTTTACTTAACACATTAGCCTTAAGTTCATATTCATCTCTAACACTTGTTATTGTCTCCCTATATATTCTTCTGCGTCCACGCATTTTTACAGCATTTACTCGGCCTTTTGAAGTCGTCTTCCCCATGTCCACGTTTCACTCTCATACATCAAAGATGGTACTAAAATACTGTTGTGAACATCTTAGCAGATTTTGATGCTGTCCGATACGGTGCCCCATTGACTCTGTCTGAGTACTCCTATTTAGGGCATAGATTTGTGGTAGATTGGCAGGATAAATAAATTTAATGGAATAATAAATTGGAAGAACGATGATCATATTATGCTCCTATATGAGAAGAACGAGAGGCATTATTAACATTATATTCTGGATACATTCTTCGGTTCTTCGGTCATATTTCGCGCAAAGAGGAATTTTTGGGGAACAACAATCTCCATGTTGCTTGTTGTTCAATTCCCGATCGTACCTTTAAAAAATAAAAATGGTTCCAAATCTGGTAAAAAAGTTCATTAAGTAAAAATCACGCGCCAAGTACGTTTACGAGTAGATTTGCATGGCCGCTTGGTAACGCACTGGACTTCCGTGCGAAAGGTCGTCGGTTCGATTCGTCGGTATTTTTTCAGAAGGTATAAAGATACATATGACTTCGGTCATCTCTATTCTTTCAAAAAGGGAAAAAACATCCCGATGTGCTCCAATGGTCTTACTTCGCGTGCTATCGGGTCCAATACAACGGTGTGGCCGGTGAGTTTGCTGGTGTGTAACGGCTCACTTACTTAACAAAAAAACTCCACGGCACAGTTTTGCTTTCCAACTAAATTGACGTTGAAATGGCGAGGGAATCCTCGATTACGAGCCCCAGCAACAAACGTTCACGAGTTTTATCGCTAGCATGCGCTGTAGTTACCAACATATGCAATAACGTACCGCGAGATTCGTGCCTACTTCTGTGGTTCTAAACCTAAAGGCTCCCTTACTGGGGCGGAAAACAATATTGTGTACTGACCACGCTCTTTAATATTTTTTTCCGAATCATCAATTCGGATATGTTGAAGGGTACCGAAGGTCCAATCCTAGAACCAAAATAATTTTCTGTCTAGAAAATTTCACAAAAGTACTAAACTTCTACGCGTCATCCAATATACCTTTTTTATCTCACCACATCAGGGAACCAAAATAGTGGAACCTTTTTATAAAAAGTAAAACATCATTTCTTACTTCTTAAAACAGACCTTTTTAACAAATTTGTTATTTTTAACCGAAATATTATTGCTTGTTTTATAACCGTTAGGTTTTATCCTAACGAGCACGATTTAAATGCCTGTCTTATTTTTCAGGCTTTGCAAAATTTGATTTTGACAAATTCTCAGGGGATAGTATATATTGACAAACATTCCATGCATACATAATGAAATAAAAATTTACCTGGATTTATATTGTATTGAACATGTTGACATGCAAATAAAAGATATAGATTGAATATACTTATATTCTGAAATTTATATTTTATATTCCAACATATTTTTATATCAAGGTTGTATAAATAACGAATAAAAATAATGTAATTCTGAAACATTCCTCTTTCTCTTTTACTTATCAATATGATCACTAGAGAATTCGGCAGTTGTATTTAAGAAAACTATTGGATTTTAAAAATTGGAATCGATATTGCTTTTTTATTTGTATTTATACAATATGATAAAAATATATTTTATTCAGTCTATTGCGATTTGTGTATTATCTCTATGAAACTCATTAAGCGTCTGCCGATCCCCAATGCCGCTTGTTAAAGATGGTGCTGGGAACATTGTTTGATTATTGCATCAAACTATTTTTGATTGAGTATATTGCGATTTGTGTATGTATTTTATTAAGTCTATTGCGATTTGTGTATTATCTCTATGAAACTCATTAAGAGTCTGCCGATCCCCAATGCCGCTTGTTAAAGATGGTGCTGGGAACATAGTTTGATTATTGCATCAAACTATTTTTGATTGAGTATATTGCGATTTGTGTATGTATTTTATTAAGTCTATTGCGATTTGTGTATTATCTCTATGAAACTCATTAAGAGTCTGCCGATCCCCAATGCCGCTTGTTAAAGATGGTGCTGGGAACATAGTTTGATTATTGCATAAAACTATTTTTGATTGAGTATATTGCGATTTGTGTATTTATTTTATTGAGTCTATGGCGATTTGTGGAATATCTCTATGAAACTCATTAAGCGTCTACCGATTCCCAATGATGCTTGTTAAAAACGGTGCTGGAAACATTGTTTGATTATTACATTAATCTATTTACTCCCTTGTTATCTTGGGATATTAAGAATTATGGGGACGATATTGAATTTACATTGTACTCTAATTATGTCGACTTCTGTGATCTAACGGTTAACATTCACGCTAAGCAAGCGGGTGTCCCTGATTCGATTCCTGATGGATTCATTTTATGACTGGTTTTACTCTTACATCATTTTATATCTGAATGTTTTGTCTTTCTAACATATACGAGTAGCTATAGTATAAATCATTTTATATTAGAATTTGTGTTTTTCTGTAGATTACATGCTCCTTATATAGTACAAATGCTTAAAGCGCTATTATGCAACACACAAATAACGCTATGAAAAACTCTGCCTGCAGATTAAACATACTGATGGTTTTTGAAATTGAATCTCCTTGCCAACATAACTTTGTATTATATTGTATTACATTATTTTCCTTTATAGTATATATAACCAGACGAGTTTATTGTCATGCGATGATCTTTTCCAGCTGACCAAAAAGATATTAAAAACTTAAGGTTTTTTTCCGTCAAGCCTATGTGTTAACTGAAGTACAGCTCACACACAATAAATCAATAGACACACACATGTCATCCATCTAGGAGATAGGTGGTAACCATACTCGATCTCGAAGGATAGCCTATCGTAACGGAGCTGTGGACGTTTAATAACCTAATAAACTGATCATTTTCTTTTCACGAGAAGTTATATTTCCGTCCTTAACGTCAAACTAAATCATCATAATCATATTAAAATGTTATCCACCTCACATAAATCTATCATAAATATCTCAGATATGAGAGTCTTTCAAAACATTATATATTTGCTCATGTTTTGCATCAACATAATTTATGTGACTTGTCAGTAGGGAGGAAAAACTTGGATAAGTTATTTTCTAGCTCTGATGAGATAAGTTTTGATTTGTCGCTTTCGACTTAATGCAAATACACAAGTTGATGCTAGAACTAGGTTACCTTTTCAAAAGTCGTTATTTCAAATATATAAGTTTATCTTCTTCTCCGTGACTTGGATTTTTAATAAAAAAATTCTCTCTACAATAAAAATACATTTTTCCAAAAAAAAAGTCGAAAAATGACAACAAAGACGTTTCAATTAAAAATGTGTGTTTTGTGGGTTAGGCCTTATTTGCATAAATACGTCATTTTTCCTACACATTTTTTTTTTAGAAACGACCTCCATGTCCAAGGATGTAAGACGTTTGTTCGATTCCCGATGGTACCTGAAAAAAAATCTGTCTTGTAAAGATATTCATACACGTTAGACGTGTGCAAGTATTGTCCCCTCTTAACCTGTATTTAGTGTGCTTATTGTTATCCCTAATAACGAACCAGATTTTTCTAGAAAGGTTTTTAGTAAAACCTGACTGGCACCTTTAAAAATGAAAGTGTATCGAAGGCACTGGATATCTAATCACCTAGCCATAAGCATGAGCGATGATGCGTAGGGTGCTTGAGCAAATAACTGGAATATAACCAACCTTATAATGAAGCAAAATGTCTGATCCAATAAGATTAGGTTAAAAAAACTCCGATACTAAAACATTTAAATGATGTAACGAGATGAATCTATGGTATAATGAGGAATGTTGCCTAGGCATAAAGTGAGCACTTGACTCAGCCTTCAAAGGTAGTCATAAAAAAAATACCTCAAATTTATAAAAAAAATATTTTTTCCGTCATATAATTTTCTAATTATTTTATAGTTTAACGAGCTGGAAGTGTGTGTGTACTCTTACAATCCATTACCATTCTCGGCAACACATACACTCGTACAAACAACTTCCATGATTCTTGATACCAGCAATTATCCCTCAAAATTCGTTAGTTTCGCTACCGACCCCGGGATAATTGCAGGGAAACGTTTTCGCTGTAAAGTACCACTGATGAGTGTGGCGTACATACTCGAGTTTTGCGAGAGTAAGTGATACTTAGGTTCTGTATACACGATGCAATATTTATTATATCATATATATTTAATGCAAAATCGTGACTACACGACTTAAAAAACGATGAGAGACGTTTATATTTTTTTCAAATAATATAAATCGTCGATCGTTGCTAGGACTCGTCGTCGAGGATACCCTCGCCATTCCAACGTCAATTCAGTTGAAAAACGAAGCTATACCGTGGAGTTTTCTGTTAGTTAGTGAGTCGTTGCACACCAGCAATTTCACTGGCCGCACCACTGTACTGGATCCGATGGCACACCAAAATGAGACGATCGAAGCACACCGGCAAGGTTTTTTTTTCTCTTTTTGAAAAAATAGATATGTCGTAAGTAACATATTCTTATACCCCCGAATACTAGGCGGAAACATTGGCTGTGTCATTCGAGGGGAGGAGCACAGCGCGGATTCAAACTGACGACCTTCGAAAACCTATTTGAAAACATTTTTGTTCTCTTTGCCCACCGTGTAAGGGACACGGTGTGATTTTATGTACGCATACAAATCATTAGACGTTTAAATAACTGCCAGACAAGATACATCGTACACATATAATGATCATTATACAAATGAGCATTATTATACATTGTATAACGGTTATTTAGCACGAAGTAGCCCACATCAAATCAATTAATCAAAGGTTATAGTTATCCAAAATATTTGGATCTTACTGTTATATCAAAGTGTTTTTTGAAGACACAGAATATTTAAAAATACATTCATACGTACATACTATTACGTTGTTTCCCTGTCGGGGTAAGAGGAGATCACAGAGTGCTAGTTGATGATGTCAGTATGATAAGTAATACTATAGAATCATGAATATGTTTCCATTTAAATGTTAACAGAATTGGTCTAGTATTTAAATTATTCGAAATACTCGTATTTGTTTTCAAAATAAATTCCCAATATGGAAAATACACTATGAGCTTTGTAATAGGTAGTACAGATATGCGTTCGAATGGATTATTAATATCACACGGAAAATAGCTGGCTCATCAAAACGTCGAGAGAGATCCGTCAGTCCGCGAGCCACTCGGTTTGCCAGGGCAGCTTACTGTCATTACAAGGATTTTATGTGTTCACTGACCTGGAAAGACAGCGAGACAGACTGTTAGAAGTAAGAATTCATCAGGAATGCAGAGGAGTTTTTGAAGAAATTAAAATGACAAAGGTAACGAATTTGAATACATGAAAAGTGTACAAAATCTATTTAGTAAAGTTTAATTAAATATACTTCATTTCGTTAATTTTGGAATTTTGCACGGTATGAAAATCATATTTAATTAACTTAACACCCTCTGCGTTCAATCAGGAACATATGAATGCCACAAAACTCCTCAAATAACAATAGTTTGTCCTCAGTCCACACTCAAACTCCTAACATGTGATACGAATGCCTTGTCTATGGAAAGTACCGAATCAATGCTGAGACTGATGAAGTTCCAAGGCTACTTGTGTTCTTTGTAATATGTTGCTTAAACTGCGTTAGGGAATCGACTCAGCTGATCTAAGGCATTTGCCTCTTATAGACTCCTGTAGTTTCTTTGCACCGCAAGCCCACTGGAAAAAACATGTATACCTACAGTTAATTACGTAATTACTGAAAATTTCATAATATATTTGCAGTTTTTATCACATTTAGGTACTTTTTATACTCAACTATTTTTGAGATGTCTTCATATAAATCTTTTTTTTTTATTTCGTATTACTCTCAAAAATTTCAAAACTGTGTGTGATCTGTCAGAAATTTTTAATCGCAGATAACAATATTGAAACGAAGTGCGCGGACAAATAAAAACTAATGACATAATCGTATTTATATTATGCCTGCAAATATAAACAATTTAATCTGCTTAAAAAGTGACCATGTCAACATCAAATTAGAGACAATTATAGTGTTTTTTTTATTCCTACGCATTTGCTTCCCTCGAAAAATAACACGCATTTTAAATTTATTTCACCATAAAATGTGTAATTAATTATATCTCAATTTCGCGGAGATATTTCGACGAAACTTTACTTAAACTCACAGAAAAAAAATAGTCATGATGTTCCCAAACGTTGGAAAGTGTCGCGCAAATTTTCAATTCCCACGGGGCTAGTGCCTCCATGAGACTGATGACGTCAAAACATAAAACTTTAAATAAATTCTATGACAGAAATAAATTATCACCTATCTGGAAAGCCCATACTCAGAACACATGTATTTTTACTGTGATCATTACAACAAGAACGCAATACCCATAAATGACATGGCAACACCGAACAGTAAAAACATTGACCAAAATAATTTTTTGAACTTATAATTCTCCTTGAAGCACAGTTCCATGAAGATGATTGACGTGTTGAAACTGTTTGAGCATAACTTAGATTAATAATACGCGATAAAAACCATAGAGTTTCTATAAATAATCAAATATTCTTCAAAATTCAATGACAATATAGCTAAAAGTGTCGACTAAATAAAAAAAATTGTTTTATTTTTCGACATACTTGACAAGAAATGTAAATGTTTCCCTTCTCTTCTTTTAAAATAAGACCCACTCAGGGGGCACATTAGATTCTTAAAACACATCTAGAGACAGAACAAAATTAATCTCTTGTCAAATTTTATATTTTCGTTGTGGAATTTAGTCCCCACAGAGTGTCACGAGACATTACGTCTGTATTGTGGACTTGTTAACCAAAATCTCCGTGAAATAAGTTGTCTAATTATAAAGTTTATACTCGCTTCAAATGTTGTGTAATTACGCATTACAATGCTTTTTGGAAGATTTTCTTTAGTGTGTACTTATATATTTGGCCTATACATACACATCACGTCGTATCCCAGTTGGGATAGGCAAGGAAAGAGCGCTATACTATCCTATTTCGACATACACGTACATGTCTCGCCTTTACCACATTCATACGTCCATCCATCCATCCGTGATTCTCGTACAACGCCTACGATTTTACTTACTTTTTACATTTCCTTCTATCAAAATGTCATTCACTTAATCTAACCAAACATTCATTTATCTAACCATCTTTTTTATCACGCCTTCCACTCATATTTGCACTCTTCATTAGTCTTTCTTCGTTCAATCGCCGTATCAGAGTTGCATTCTTTATCACATCCGTCTTAAGTTTATATTCATTCCTCATCATAAATTATAACTCTATGTATTATTCTCACTGCACAATTTTTTACAGCATTTATTCGGCTCCTTTCGATATTTTTCCACGTCCACGTTTCACTGCCATAAATTGAAATCGGTACTAAAATACTGTTGTGGAATATCATTTTAGTAGATTTTGATGCAGTCCGGTTCGAGTTTATATGTTTTAGTGGCCCATTAATTATGTTTCCTATCCTACATGCCGTTTGGTATCCCGCGTTAATTTGGTCTATAGAATAGTAAAGTAACCCCCTGCTAGAACTTAAACGTCTTGCCTACTAGGCCACGGAGGTCTGATATTTTTTCACTCATTTTTCCTTCAAAGTTTAATTTTTATTACACATTAGAAATAATCTGAAAAAAGGGTGAGTAAATTGTTTAAAAAGCATTTTTAATTTAAATAAATCGAATCATGTCTTATAAATATCCTAGACATACTATGAAAAATTAATTTGAAGATCAATCAAAAAAATTAAAACATGTAAACGGCCAAGTCGAAAAGACATATATCTATCTGTCTTGCGACTCGGAGATTGCAGGGTCGATTCCCCTTGGTATTAATATTTCCCCCAAAAGTGTCAGTCAGGTTTTCACTTCAGGTCTCTTAAATAGTTTTCTGGTTTGTTACAAGAGATTACCACATGGTAATAAAACCACAAGGCTGGACTGTAAACAACGAAAGTGTAACATAATGTGCAAAAATTATTTGTAGTCTGGTCTGGTTAATATCGTTCTAGTTGATTTTAATGTTACATGAAAATAAATTTGTTAGGCTGTACTGTATTCAAGGAAAATGTAATGTAATACAAATGTAATGTAATGTAACAATAAATAGCTCCGAAAAAAATATAGAAAGAATTTGAATAAGTAGACAATGAGAATCAACAACTAAACTGTATAGAGGCATCAGATATGAAATACACATTTTTAAGAGGAAATGGAATAAATATTGGGTGTCCCAAAAGTAACCAAGGCATTTAAAAATCTTATACCTTGTCAGATTTTTCATAAATCGTATTTCTTTTTTTCAGAGCTTTTATTATATTAACGTAGAGATTAACGTTTTATTTTACATTAATTAATTTTGAAAGTTTTTAAATTTTCATTCTGTATAAAACTATTTACGAATAATAAAAAAATGTAGATATTCTCTTATAAATCCCTAGGTGGCTTTTCGGACATCCTGATCACGCCACGTCCGTTTTAAGGTGGGCAAAAAGGACAGATCTCCACTCCTTAATATCTTTAGGGACTTGTGTTTCACATAGAAGGATGATGTTGTTTGAATAAAAGTCGTCGAGATCGAGATAAGCAAAGAGAGAAAGTTTATTGAAAGCGTCTGTATTTATAATGTATAGAACGGCGCAGAACATGTCGCTGTCTCGCTTCGCCGGACACAATGTTATTGTTGCGCGTGCTATATACATTTCATACTACGGTCTGCAGGAGAGGCAAGAGATATGTCGGTGTCTCGCTCTCGCTGTTCGCTACTAGTGAGTTCAATGACCGCGCGGGCGACCTTCGCTCAGTGCTGTCTCGCATTCCTTACAGTGCGAGTTCAATGACCGAGCGGCCAAGGATCGCCTCAGTGGGTTCAGTAACCGCACGCACGGTCGCTACATATCCATGCACACAGCTCTCGCCTGGTCTTCATCCACACATCTCGTCATAAATATTTTCCTGTTTCTCATACTTCTCACCTTTCACTCAATTAAAATTTACCCCACTATCTCCTTCTCGGTCTACCCTTTCCTCGATTTACATTCATTCCAGACAAATATATTTGTTTCCTAAGTTTTTCGCAACTCAGTCTCTCAATATGGTCAAACTAACTGAAGATTAATTTCTTAATTCTCCGTATAACATCCGTTTAACAGAGATCCTTAATCCTTTCTAACTCTATCAAACTTTGTAATACCAGATGTTCTACGTAAGGCACCCATTTTATTTCCTTATCAATCCCTTTCAATGGCCAGGTTTTCCTTCCATTACATTTAAGTTGGCACTGGGACAACACTAAGCACAATCATTTTTGAAAATTTGTGATTGGTCTATTTAAGAAAAAGATAAGGTGATGCATTATCATTTGTAAAACTGTAAACAAATATTGCTCTCAATTCCGTAAAAATTACATGTAAAAAAATTTATCAAATATTATATATTTTCATGGGTTCAAACTTTAATTTTATGAAGGAAACACGAATTATATATTTATGCGAAGCTCGCTCTGAAATGAATTTTTCTACAAAATTATTTTTATGTCTTAAGTTCAACGGAAATTTTCGAATAAAACTTCAGTCTAGCGAATTTTTTTGTTGGCTCGTATAGACTCGTATTACACAAGATGAAAAAGTTTTTTTATGAAGAGGTAAATCCTAGCTTTTATAACACGATTTACTACTATAAATGGTCATAAACTGAAGTAGATGAATCCTTAAAGCTGTAATGTTACGTCGTACGCTAATAAAGCTCCAAATTTTGGAAAATATATCTGACTTTATTCAACCCTTTTTAAGTTAGGGTCGTCTCTTGTAGCGTGTTCCTGATCCTAAAACCTTGATAAGCCTGTTACATATGAATATGAAAAGATAATTTATTTAGCACCCGTAGGTTTTTTATGATTATATGATAATTATAAAAACATTTGTACTTCAAAATGTCAAATTTCATACAAATGTAATGGAAGACCTATAAATGTTAAACTTCATACAAATGTAATGGAAGACCTATTGTATAAATGTCAAACTTCATACAAATGTAATGGAAGACCTATAAAGATATGCAAATCTTCTTCGTATATCCAGTCTCATTAGGTTTTTAACTGAAACTTTATTTCATACTTATATTAAAAAATCAACAAATTATCTACTTGATATACTCGTATATATATATACAGGGCATGTTAATAATAAGTTAATGCAATATTTGGGTAAACAATCAAATATTAGAACGTGTAAAAATATTCTCCTTTTTTGAAAGTGTGTTTTCAGATGACGGAAAGGTGGTAAGAGATTTTGAAAGGCGATTTAAAGAGGGGCACTAAAAGATATTAACTATATCAGTGACAACATGGAAGTATGTGATGAAACGTGAACGAGGAAATGGAATGAAAGGAGCCGAATAAATGTAGGGGAAATGGGAACATTGAGAAAAATATGTGGGGTATTGATACATAACAGAATACGAAATGTAATTATTAAGGATGTATATGAACTGAAGACTGGCGGAAAGAGTATATATAGGTGGTTTGGACATTTTAAATGGATAGGTGACAAAACAATGAGGAAATAGATTTACAGTGCTACTATGACTGAGTCGTGATATAGGACGAGCAAAAAAAATATGGTTGGGAACGAAACTTTGAAGGAGTAAAGAATCAAAAGTGGAAGTTGAATCTGGAGTAGGCGAAAAAAGTATGTCGCGATAGGAAAACTTGGTACTTAGTTCTCTCTACTTACCTCAACGAAGAAATAACGGGACAATATTTATGTATATAATAAGCTACACAAAAGAAAGCATTTCCGTTATTAAAACAATAATACTTACTTTACTTTATTTTTATTACATTTACAAAATTTTAAATGAAGAAAATATAATTTCTACTATGACGATCTTAAAATCCACACTTTTATAACATAGATAGGCTTATAGAAGAAAATATCATTTCTAGTATGACGATCTTAAGTTCCACACTATTATAACATAGATAGGCTTATAGAAGAAAATATAATGTCTACTATGACGATCTTAAAATCCACACTTTTATAACATAGATAGGCTTATAAGAGAAAATATAATTTCTACAATGACGATCTTAAGTTCCACACTATTATAACATAGATAGGCTTATAGAAGAAAATATAATTTCTACTATGACGATCTTAAGATCCACACTATTATAACAAATATAGGCTTATAGAAGAAAATATAATGTCTAATATGACGATCTTAAGATCCACACTATTATAACATAGATAGGCTTATAGAAGAAAATATAATTTCTACTATGACGATCTTAAGATCCACACTATTATAACATAGATAGGCTTATAGAAGAAAATATAATGTCTAATATGACGATCTTAAGATCCACACTATTATAACATAGATAGGCTTATAGAAGAAAATATAATTTCTACTATGACGATCTTAAGATCCACACTATTATAACATAGATAGGCTTATAGAAGAAAATATAATGTCTAATATGACGATCTTAAGATCCACACTATTATAACATAGATAGGCTTATAGAAGAAAATATAATTTCTACTATGACGATCTTAAGTTCCACACTATTAAAACATAGATAGGCTTATAGAAGAAAATATAATTTCTACTATGACGATCTTAAGATCCACACTATTATAACATAGATAGGCTTATAGAAGAAAATATCATTTCTACTATGACGATCTTAAGATCCACACTTTTATAACATAGATAGGCTTATAGAAGAAAATATAATGTCTAATATGACGATCTTAAGATCCACACTATTATAACATAGATAGGCTTATAGAAGAAAATATAATTTCTACTATGACGATCTTAAGTTCCACACTATTATAACATAGATAGGCTTATAGAAGAAAATATAATTTCTACTATGACGATCTTAAGTTCCACACTATTATAACATAGATAGGCTTATAGAAGAAAATATAATTTCTACTATGACGATCTTAAGTTCCACACTATTATAACAAATATAGGCTTATAGAAGAAAATATAATGTCTAATATGACGATCTTAAGATCCACACTATTATAACATAGATAGGCTTATAGAAGAAAATATAATGTCTAATATGACGATCTTAAGATCCACACTTTTATAACATAGATAGGCTTATAGATGAAAATATAATTTCTACTATGACGATCTTAAGTTCCACACTATTATAACATAGATAGGCTTATAGAAGAAAATATAATTTCTACTATGACGATCTTAAGATCCACACTATTATAGCATAGATAGGCTTATAGAAGAAAATATAATTTCTACTATGACGATCTTAAGTTCCACACTATTATAACATAGATAGGCTTATAGAAGAAAATATAATGTCTAATATGACGATCTTAAGATCCACACTATTATAACATAGATAGGCTTATAGAAGAAAATATAATTTCTACTATGACGATCTTAAGTTCCACACTATTATAACATAGATAGGCTTATAGAAGAAAATATAATTTCTTCTATGACGATCTTAAGATCCATACTATTATAACATAGATAGGCTTATAGAAGAAAATATAATTTCTACTATGACGATCTTAAGTTCCACACTATTATAACATAGATAGGCTTATAGAAGAAAATATAATTTCTACTACGACGATCTTAAGATCCACACTATTATAACATAGATAGGCTTATAGAAGAAAATATAATTTCTACTATGACGATCTTAAGATCCACACTATTATTACATAGATAGGCTTATAGAAGAAAATATAATTTCTACTATGACGATCTTAAGATCCACATTATTATAACATAGATAGGCTTATAGAAGAAAATATAATGTCTAATATGACGATCTTAAGATCCACACTATTATAACATAGATAGGCTTATAGAAGAAAATATAATTTCTACTATGACGATTTTAAGATCCACACTATTATAACATAGATAGGTTTATAGAAGAAAATATAATGTCTAATATGACGATCTTAAGATCCACACTATTATAACATAGATAGGCTTATAGAAGAAAATATAATTTCTACTATGACGATCTTAAGATCCACACTATTATAGCATAGATAGGCTTATAGAAGAAAATATAATTTCTACTATGACGATCTTAAGTTCCACACTATTATAACATAGATAGGCTTATAGAAGAAAATATCATTTCTACTATGACGATCTTAAGATCCACACTTTTATAACATAGATAGTCTTATAGAAGAAAATATAATGTCTAATATGACGATCTTAAGATCCACACTATTATAACATAGATAGGCTTATAGAAGAAAATATCATTTCTACTATGACGATCTTAAGTTCCACACTATTATAACATAGATAGGCTTATAGAAGAAAATATAATTTCTTCTATGACGATCTTAAGATCCATACTATTATAACATAGATAGGCTTATAGAAGAAAATATAATTTCTACTATGACGATCTTAAGTTCCACACTATTATAACATAGATAGGCTTATAGAAGAAAATATAATTTCTACTATGACGATCTTAAGATCCACACTATTATAACATAGATAGGCTTATAGAAGAAAATATAATTTCTACTATGACGATCTTAAGATCCACACTATTATAACATAGATAGGCTTATAGAAGAAAATATAATTTCTACTATGACGATCTTAAGATCCACATTATTATAACATAGATAGGCTTATAGAAGAAAATATAATGTCTAATATGACGATCTTAAGATCCACACTATTATAACATAGATAGGCTTATAGAAGAAAATATAATTTCTACTATGACGATCTTAAGTTCCACACTATTATAACATAGATAGGCTTATAGATGAAAATATAATTTCTACTATGACGATCTTAAGATCCACACTATTATAACATAGATAGGCTTATAGAAGAAAATATAATTTCTACTATGACGATCTTAAGATCCACACTATTATAACATAGATAGGCTTATAGAAGAAAATATAATGTCTAATATGACGATCTTAAGATCCACACTATTATAACATAGATAGGCTTATAGAAGAAAATATAATTTCTACTATGACGATCTTAAGTTCCACACTATTATAACAAATATTGGCTTATAGAAGAAAATATAATGTCTAATATGACGATCTTAAGATCCACACTATTATAACATAGATAGGCTTATAGAAGAAAATATAATTTCTACTATGACGATCTTAAGTTCCACACTATTATAACATAGATAGGCTTATAGAAGAAAATATAATTTCTTCTATGACGATCTTAAGATCCACACTATTATAACATAGATAGGCTTATAGAAGAAAATATAATTTCTACTATGACGATCTTAAGTTCCACACTATTATAACATAGATAGGCTTATAGAAGAAAATATAATTTCTACTATGACGATCTTAAGATCCACACTCTTATAATATAGATAGGCTTATAGAAGAAAATATAATTTCTACTATGACGATCTTAAGATCCACACTATTATAACATAGATAGGCTTATAGAAGAAAATATAATTTCTACTATGACGATCTTAAGATCCACACTATTATAACATAGATAGGCTTATAGAAGAAAATATAATTTCTACTATGACGATCTTAAGATCCACACTATTATAACATAGATAGGCTTATAGAAGAAAGTTTAATTTCTAATATGACGATCTTAAGATCCACACTAATATAACATAGATAGTCTTATAGAAGAAAATATAATTTCTACTATGACGATCTTAAGATCCACACTATTATAACATAGATAGGCTTATAGAAGAAAATATAATTTCTACTATGACGATCTTAAGATCCACACTATTATAACATAGATAGGCTTATAGAAGAAAATATAATTTCTACTATGACGATCTTAAGTTCCACACTATTATAACAAATATTGGCTTATAGAAGAAAATATAATGTCTAATATGACGATCTTAAGATCCTCACTATTATAACATAGATAGGCTTATAGAAGAAAATATAATTTCTACTATGACGATCTTAAGTTCCACACTATTATAACATAGATAGGCATATAGAAGAAAATATAATTTCTTCTATGACGATCTTAAGATCCACACTATTATAACATAGATAGGCTTAGAGAAGAAAATATAATTTCTACTATGACGATCTTAAGTTCCACACTATTATAACATAGATAGGCTTATAGAAGAAAATATAATTTCTACTATGACGATCTTAAGTTCCACACTATTATAACATAGATAGGCTTATAGAAGAAAATATAATTTCTACTATGACGATCTTAAGATCCACACTATTATAACATAGATAGGCTTATAGAAGAAAATATAATTTCTACTATGACGATCTTAAGATCCACACTATTATAACATAGATAGGCTTATAGAAGAAAGTTTAATTTCTAATATGACGATCTTAAGATCCACACTATTATAACATAGATAGGCTTATAGAAGAAAATATAATTTCTACTATGACGATCTTAAGATCCACACTATTATAACATAGATAGGCTTATAGAAGAAAATATCATTTCTACTATGACGATCTTAAGATCCACACTATTATAACATAGATAGGCTTATAGAAGAAAATATAATTTCTACTATGACGATCTTAAGATCCACACTATTATAACATAGATAGGCTTATAGAAGAAAATATAATTTCTACTATGACGATCTTAAGATCCACACTATTATAACATACGAGTAGATAGGCTTATAGAAGAAAATATCATTTTCAATATCGTTTAAAAT
Organism: Odontocerum albicorne; assembly: GCA_949825065.1. Taxonomy (NCBI): domain Eukaryota; kingdom Metazoa; phylum Arthropoda; class Insecta; order Trichoptera; family Odontoceridae; genus Odontocerum; species Odontocerum albicorne. Next base: position 23,112,615 of record OX463842.1, on the reverse strand, counting down.
AAATGTCCTGATTTATACAAGCGGCGATTATGGGAAAAGCAATTCTGTGTAAGGCTCGGATAGATAGGACGGTTGGTACCCTCCCACTTTTCCCACCCCTACTCCACCCCCAACAGCCTCTCCACCGCAATACATTATACACGCCTCTGTCAATATGTCCTCGTCAAAGCCTCCACAACTTTTTTTAGAAACACCCACAAACTTGTTTTGGCTTTACTACAGGTCAAATCTAACATACATTGTTTACAACATATGTAAACTTTAATTTACATTATTTACTCGTACGTAATTGGCAAAAAAATAGTTTTATTTCTTCTTATTTTGTACACATGTTTAAACAAAGTACATGGGTTCATTGCTATATATAATTTTCTTCAAACTAACTAGCTTATTTTGGAAACATAAACTTGTTTTAATTCATGACATATTTACGAAAAAAAAATGTTTTTATATACAACCAGAAAGATACTAACTATTTAACAATGATGATAGAACGGAATTCGTTTAAAGGAAAGAAATGAAAATTAGGATGAAAAGTTCTGATACTTTTTTTAATTCTCCCTTGAACGTTATTTAGAATGGTGCACATCTGATAACTCTTGGAAGTGTATTCACGATCTTGCCGCAAAGGTATGTAAAATAAGATGTGATGCGTTGGCATGAACAAAATTTATCACCCAAACATTCGTGTTCTGAAAGGAATTGGATTTTGTGCGAAGATATGACGAAGAATTGAAATTATCAAGCTCGCAAATAATGGTAATTGAATAAAGGTGATGTAAATTTAACATTTTTAATAAGACAAATAACTCATATTTTTACTCTTAGAGAGTGATTATGCTTTATGAAAGTGGATGATATATCCTCTTGTAATCACTGCGGTCCTATAGCGTCCTAAGCGGATATTATATCCTCTAGTAATCACTGTGGTCCTATAGCATCCTAAGCGGATTCCATATCCTCTAGTAATCACTGCGGTCCCAACCGAAGTTACACCAATTTTATACATATCATTGTGCTTGAGCACAAGCCTTTGAAGCCTTTGAAGGCAATTAAAGACCTAGTTGTCTCTTCTTTTGTGTACATCTTCGTTTCTGCTGTTACTGAAGTCAGAGATGACTGGTTTTAAATCATATTTAGGCCCATAAGGTAAATGTGTCATTTCAAATAGAAATTATCATTTGAAATAAAAAATATCGAAGAGAATTTTTATTTGGAAACGTATAAATAAACATTATTAAATCTCTCTTTAAAATACCTTATTGATTCAACACTTTTATTGTTTTACCGTGGAATAACTTTTTTTATTTCTTGATTATTTAATAACTAGACAATGAACCTGCGCGGTGCAGGTTTCAGAATATTTAAAAAAGTTTGTTTTGTCTTGTCTTGTTTGCGCTCCCCTGAAGATGAGGTGAAAGCCTTGAAACCGGTAGGGTTATACCGTCATAAAAAAGTGGAATAAACAGTGTTTGTTAAAAATAAACTACAATAAAAAAGTTTTATAAAACGAAAGTTTATCGAAGGGTTAACAACTTGAATTACCAAATTACAAACCGCATTTTACACAAAAAATACTGCTTCGACACATCAACTAAGAGCTGAATGTCAAAGCTATAAAATAAATAGTCGTGACTATTATTTATTCAAGATTACATCAAGACGTTGATAAAAATAAATTATATGAATTTTATAACTGAATTATTACAGCGCGCGTCTCATTTTATTTACAAAAGTGAAAATAATGCATTATGTGTGATTACAAATCATAACTATTTAAATTACTATCGACAATTATGTACGATCGGATGATTTGACAATTGTTTTCACTTTGAAAGAACATAAACAAATATAGATACTTCAATTCAGTGATTTAATGACCAAGTTTTCAAATCCATCATGCGCAATATTTTATCTTGGTCTAACCAAGTAATCGGGCTAATCTACTGATACTTGCTTTTATTATTCATATTTCATTGTCTTTAGATATACGAACAACTGTCGAAACTCCTCACTGCCAATACAATAACAATATCGTATGACTGAAGCTTCAACCTCCTCGATAGAAGTTTGGAAGTCAGAAACTTCATTGTGGTCTCCACAAACTTCAATATTTCTGGATATGATTGTCAACGCTTTGTGCGTACAAAACGTACACAATATAGTATATTAAAGCTTCTTTGTTTCGCTTTTATAAAGTCTTGGAAATAAATCCATTAAAGTGAATCTAAATAAATCGGTTAGATTATAATTATCGCATTATTACTGGGTAAAAATAATAATTACTAACAATGTAAACACCCTAAGCCATGAAGACTCACGGTCCATCCAATAACATTCCACAGACATTTCATTATTACTACGAGTACATTGTTTTTATCACGACTGAGTTAAATCTAAAGATAGAACCAAAGTTTGTACCAACTTTACCAAATCAAACACATGTAATAACTTTAATGAGAGGGTATTTTACTCATTTGTGTTGCCCATCAATAGTACTTTGTTTGATTATTATTCAAAACTTGATCTACCATGTCATCAACAAGTAATTTTACACTCATCAAACACCATCAGTTTTCCATGACGGTAATGACCTGTTGACTTTCTACACTGACAACTAGTGAAGAAGATCATTATGCATGGAAAGTTTGACTAACGACTTATGTTATTCCACCCTGTGGACGAATTCTAGCCAATGACTTTGCTTAATCACCTCGCCACTTCGCCACTTTGTATAACCCTCACGTATTAAATGCCCCCGGGAATTGGTTCAACTGAATTCAGCCATTTTGTAAGTTTTATATATGAAAGGATTGGAGAATAATCACACACTGAAATTAAGGAATTTTCTTCAAGCTTCTTTCTGATATTTTAGAATATCTTTTGAATATTTGATGTAGTAGGTACAGTGAATCACCTAGAAATGAAAGTTTTTAATGCTAAAACTAATTACATTAATTACCAAAATATTTATTGTCTTAAACTTTATATTATAGTCTTCAAACCAGGGTGATTTTTTTGTTCTAAAAATCTAATGATGGAATTTATAAACAAAAAAATCGGTTTATAGAGTCCTCAGATTTCAATTAGTTCATTTGTATTACATTAATAACAGTTAAGCTCAAATACTCGTATATGACATATAACTACAGAGTCTTTCAATAGAACGCTCGAAATTTGTTAGGTTATAGCGGCCATGTTGTTAAAGCAACATCTCTCAAATTTATTGTGAATTGTTTAGTAGTGTATGGCAAATAACCATGGATTGTTATAGCGTTGAACAACGTACGCAAATTATCAAATTTTATTTTCAAAATCAGTGCTCCGTTCGAGAAGCGTTCCGCGCATTACGGGATTTTTATCCTTGCCACAACCGTCCTGCCGAGTCGACTATTCAACGTTTGGTGACCAAATTTGAGTCAACTGGTTTGATAAACAATCAGCCAACATTTGTACGTCACCGAAACGCAAGATCTTCTGAAAACATCGTTGCTGTGCGTGAGAGTGTACGGGAAAACCCGAGGCAGTCAATTTCTCGTCGTTCACAAGAACTTGGCCTTTCTGTGACTTCAACTTGGTGAATTTTGCGTCGGGACTTGGGTCTGCACCCGTATAAAATCCAACTCACCCAGGAACTTAAGGTAAACGACCATATACAACGCCGTGTGTTCGCTGATTGGGGTCTGAAACAGTTGGAAGTTGATCCAAATTTCGGCAAAAAAATCATCTTTAGCGACGAGGCCCACTTTTGGATGAATGGATATGTGAACAAACAAAATTCTTGGATTTGGGACAATACCTATCTACACGACATACACCAGCACCAAATGCATCCCGAGAAAGTCATTGTTTGGTGCGGATTTTGATCTGTCGGAATCATCGGTCTGTACTTCTTCCAAAACGAAACTGGTATTGCCATAACCGTCAACGGCGAGCGCTACAGATTGATGATAAGCAACTTCTTGTGGCCTAAACTGGATGATATGGATACCGACGACATGTGATTCCAACAGGACGGCGCTACGTGCCACACAGCGAATGCCACGATGGGCATTCTGCACGGGCGATTTGAGGGCATCGTTATCTCGCGCAGCGGCGATGTGAACTGGCCACCGAGATTGTGCGATTTAACGGCTTTAGACTTCTTCCTTTGGAACTCTCTTAAATCGCAAGTCTATGCGTATAAACCGCAAATACTTGATGTCTTCAAAGTCAACATAACAAACGCCATCCAGCTAATTCAGCCAGATTTATGTGACAAAGTCATCGAAAATTAAACCTCGCAAATACGTGCCACCAAGCAAAACCGCGGCGGACATTTGAATTTTATACTTAATGCCACAAAATATTCTTTCAAATAAAAAAAAATTGAGTGGATATCTCACACACAACTTATTTTATTTACGTTTAAAAATTGAGCGTCCTTATTGAAAGACCCTGTATATGGTACTTATTGGGTGAGATTTGCTAAATTTTTTAACTGACCCGCAATTTGAGTCGGTATTTATTCGTAGCCCTTCAGTTGTTTCTCTGAATGCATTATTAATACGTTAAATCATCTTAAATTTAACTTGCACTCACAACCCGCCATATTTAACTTTCACTTCTGGTCAAATTTTATCAATAATGATTTGTTTTTGTATGTTAGCCTTAAAGTTTTCTTAAAGATTTTACACTCATGAGAGGAATTCATTAAAGAAAATAGCTTCTCTATTTGTTCTTCTTTCTATGACCAAATGAATTGAAATGGATCTATGTTTTTAATTTCTAATAATAAGTACGCAGTAATGCCAGCTCTTATCAAATAGGAATGCCGTAGAAAACAATATCGACCTTCATTGTGAACCTAAATGTCTTTCTCAAATCATCTTTGCCATCGCTTGGCCTTGAAATCGGATATTGCTATGCCGTTCCAAGAGAATCACGGAACTACTTCCCATCGAACATGGGGATTATGGGAAATCAGCACAAATTCTGACGCACCTACCCTGCCGACGATGTCAGACTTAAAAATTTCCTAAATTGTTCTTTCATACAGCTGCATGTTCTCAGCCCTAAGATATTTCCACTCTCGTCTAGAAGATGCAGGACCATCAACCAGAAGACAAGCACAATGATAGTAAAATGACAATTTATATAGCGCCGTTTAGAAAGCCGAGTTCCCTAAAACGTGTTCTTACTTTGGAATAGATTGAACCTGTTAAGGTATTAATGACATTGAATTATACCTGCTCTCCTCTTTATACTAGTTATTGGGAATTTTAAATTTGAGTATTTTTTTCACACCACCATGAGTGTAAAAGGAATTATTATTTTTTCCAATCTTTTTCGTTTTTTGGTAGCAAAAAGTCAACTAACTATAATGAATAGTTTGTCATGGAAAATAACCCAAATACGTGATAAATGAAAACAATTGTATTTTTAAAATAACAAGATTTGTCTCATCCCAATCAAGGAAATGCTGAGACAATCAATCCTGTCAATGCGTAGCATGGTCAGTCATTCACAGTCTACAATATAACTAATCATGAATGCAGGGGGAAATACTTGGTCACTAGCTTACAAATTAGATATCTACGAGTATAACTCTTTCAAGCTCCACAAAATCTATTAGGTGAAGGGGATCTTCATGAATAATATGGTTTAAGCGGTCCTCATCGAAGTCCACTGGTCGTCCGGAACGCTCCATGTCTTTCAGGTCAAAATTACCGTCTTTGAAACGCAAAAACCATCGACGAGCTGTCCTTTCATTCATAGCATTTTCACCGTACACTTCGCAAATATCGCGAGCAGCTTTGGCAGCTTTATTCCCTCGATTGAAAGCAAACAGAAGGAGGTGTCGAAAATGCTCACTTTTGTCTACTTGACATTCCATTGCGAACGTAAAAGCAAACACAATATCTTGTAGAGCAGAATTTTTTCTTTCGAATGACGTATAATATTGACCATTTTGTTTTACTTTTGGTGCTCATTTTTTAATTGGAAAAAAACTAACCCAACTTTTGTTAACACCCAATATATGAAATGCGCTAAACATTTTTTTCAGATCAGAAAACCGCTTTTTCACTTGCTCCGGAGTCCACAAGTGTCACTGAAAAGTCATCTGCACAAATTCACTGAAAAGTCATTTTCCATCGCCTTTTTGACTCTTTTCTATACAGTTCCTGCTAATATGTTGTTGGTGTTACGTGACAGAACTGAAATATAGTGTAGAAGTGCTAACTGAAATTAGAAGGTACTATTATTTTATCATCCTCAATTTCCTGATTGGCTGTCTAGGAACTTCAAATCCAAGAACTTTTGAATTAGATCTGCAATATTCATGAGTGTGATGTGATTATTTTAATTATATTACAATATTATGAGAGGTCTTCATATATGAGTGATTTCTTCTTTGTACAAAAAATATCAAATATTTGTTAAATATTAACTAATCTTGATCCTTGATAAAAACAAATGCAATATTTTCACAAGTATTATTCACATTAATTTTACTTCATGTTTTCTTCTCATCGACCAGATTTTTATTGAATTTAAAAAAAAGTTGGTACATAATACATTCTAACAATCGTGCAATTACTTCATAAAAACATTCGGCAGAGAAGACTAAAAGCCAAACTTTCCTATCACGATATACATCTGTCACTTATTCCATATTCAAGCATATTTCATAAACTCTTTCGTTTTCTATGCCCTTTCCTTCTTTCAACTTTTTATTCTGCCATACTTTTCGTGGTCTTCCTCTCTCACCTTTATTACTCACGTTGACATTACATATGTTTGTTTTGTCAACCTTTCATTACTCATTTATTTTACATGTCTAAATTTCCAAAGAGAACTCATTTTCATTTTGTTTATTATATTAGTCGTTACAATATATTACATTTTACATTAACCACCCCATTCCAATAAGTATCATACATCATCAAATAACATGTTCTCTTTAGTTCACACATTTCAACAGCATTTATATTGTGTCTTGCATTATTCTTCCACTTCCACATTTCAGAGCATAAAAAACAGAAATATAAAATGTTCCTCTCGAAGCAATGCGCTTTTCTCGCAATATTCACCTTTACTAAATATTTTCCTTCACTTTAGCTTTCTTTGTATTATTCAAGTGTATAAGATACCCATATGTTCTGTTGAAGTTAATAATAAATATGATAAAATGGCTGACACCTCACCGGTCGCTTTGCAGACCGATATATGTTAAGGTGACGGCGCACACTGGATCAAAAATCCCGCTTTGATTAAAAAAAAATTTAAGACATTAAACTAGAATCTTTATTATTTTTCGAATATTACCTTAACGAATACACCTGTGTATAATGCGTAATAATGTAATTTTCTTTCTGAGAATTACTGTTTCTCCGATCTACTGATGGTTAAATCCTTTGTATTCCAACGCATCGTTCTTCATTATACACGTCATCTTTTGCGATTCTCTCAGCAATACTTTTAAACGATTTTCCTAGCTCAATTGAGTGTGTTTCGTTCTTCACCATTTTTATTTAATAAAAAAACATTTATCTCAAAATATATCTAGTCTCAAACTTCTTCGAAATTCTCATTCATATCCCTATTTTCCTTGAGATTTATTTTCTGTTACTAATACTCTAATATTTTGATATAATACTTAGTTAAAATTACAGTCATAAATATTAATTTGGAAACAAATGCCGATTGATTGGAATTGGTTGATTTGCTTTTAAGCGATAATATCAACAGATATATTTACATGTAAGTGGTACAATTAACAATGGTTATGGAGATATATCATACTATCACCGATATAGCTCATTCTTTAAATAAAGGTCTGCCGTTGCTCAGACAGTTGTATAACATTTTTTTCTATATTAAAATAATAATTCGTTCTTCTGGCAGTCCGAAAGATTCTCAGCATTCGACACCAACTCCATATCTTAAATAAAATTATGCTTGGACGTTTATAGTAAATATGTATTCGAAATATATTTATTTTGGTACGATTGAAAATCCCCGATCTCTCCTAATATTTTTTAATCGGGACGTAGCATTTTTTGGCAATTTTAATTCGCCTCTTTATTTTTTTTCCACAACTGGCGTTTGCACTAATCAAGAAACCAAGGTTAGTAAAATCTTTCACCACTTATTGATCACTACACTACTCGACGGTTGTAGAGAATTAGGCTTATTTACTACTATTTGCATTGTTTAGATAAAGCTTTTTGTGCATTAAAAATATACTTAGTATCTTTATATCGACAAATTTGATAAGTGTGTTTAAGAATTAAAATGTATTTTTTTTCTTTTTCTGTCTATTAAAGAATTGCTTTTGATCCAGTGTGTGTGGCGCTAGGTACCGCGAGAACGAACAACAGCGGCCCAGCATGAATTTTGACACAAAATACCGCTCACCGTACGGTAAATATTATATTTAATTCACGTCTCCAGATCCTTCGCTCACGGCTAGGACTAACAACAGAGTATTTTTAATGAAAATCACCTTGATGTATTTACGCAGGTGACTCGAATTAATATTGTTCTCCCCTATGGCTTGTTTCATTAAATTTCCTCAATCAACGATGTTTTTCTTTGAAAAAAGGCTAGAATGGAAAGTCTCTTGTGTTTTATTCATTAACAGTTAATTGAAAAAAAAAACAAAACAAATATTCAACTCATGTAATCAATCAACATTAAGAGGGCTGAAACTTTTCAGTTTTTATCGAAGGCAGAACTTACAAAGTTAACACAACACAAAAAAAGCAAATTTTGAAAAAATAACCTGATGAATCTCCAAAGAATAATATGATTTCATAAAAGAATCTGAGTATTTAAAAAAAAACTAATTTGGATACTTAACTAGTTGTCGTGATCCCAACATAAGGATATGCAAGCAAAACTTGCACATAGACAAAAGGGATAAATGAGTGAGTTGCGTAGAATGTATAAAAAACAATGTACTACAGAACAAGGAATGAGGATATTAGAAAAGAATCGGATTGAAAGAATATGTAGTGTTTTAGATAAAGAAAGGAGAAATTCGATGTTTCGACTTCGTGGAAAATATGAATGATGAAAGATTTCCAAAAATAATTTATACAAGTAGTATAGAAAGTACGAGAAGTTTAAAGGACTTGAAAAAGAAAAGATTGGAAAGTCTTTATAATAGGCGAGTTTCGATAAACAGAGGTATAGAAGGGGCAGAAGTACATTATGTGTGTCATGATTTAATGAATTGGACATCTGTTCTCTCCGCTTATCCCAATAGGAGAATGGCGTGATGGTGATAATGATTTTAAAGAAGGTATTATAGATAAAATAATAGCAATTCATGGATAATAGCACTAGGAAACATTTTGTGTTTAAACGTTTTTCAATTATCTCTTGATCACTATTAAGGTGAAGGCACATCCGAAAACTTGGTTCCACTGTCATACCAAATGAATGTTGTATGATATAAACTACGATATGATTTATTGGAACACTACATAGTTTTCTTCAAATCAAATCAAAATCAAAACAAAATCAAACAGTAAAATGATGGTTCTGACGATACGATGTAATTTTTATGATGATATTAAAAGAATAATAATCAAGAAATTACTGACCACGGAACTATCTACACACTACCACCTCGGCACGTGTGTATATCTCCTTTCTCAAGGCTCTTTGTATATTCTTTGGAGATATTTTCCAGTTAATAAGTGGAAGAATTAAGTAATGTTGGATAAGTAAACAAATAATGAATGGTGAATTTCGATGTCCTGAATCAAAAATGGACAAATTTATATCAGATTAAATCCAATGTGTTATTGAGTTCAATTCAACACTTTAATGAATTAACGTTTCTATGCCGAAAATTTAATAACCAGTTTAATTAATATCAACACTTTGGAGATATTAATTAAACTTGTACACATTTTTAAAATCTGTATCAGTGGATAAATTTTATAAGATTTTTTTTAATGCAAATCATTCAAAACAAATTTAAGAACAATCCTTTATTTTCTTTAGATGTAAACACAAAAATTTTCATGAGAATCTGACTATTGACTTTGTTAAAAGAAAGAATAAAATTGAATTCAGATATTTTTATTTAATGTTGACTAAAGTTTTTTTAATTTTTAAACAGTGTGTTAAAAAATTATTATTTTTTCTCTATCTGATCTATTTATTCCTAAAAGCAAAGTGTAAACTGCTTTTATAATATTTCGATAAGATAACTATCTTAGCTATACAATTATTTTAGAGCTTCATCCTCCTCGCTGGTGCCCCTCATCTTTGAAGATTAATTCCCTTTTCTCCCCAACAGTCTCTAGCGCCAACTCTTTCCAGTTCAACGACGACGATGATGATGACAGTATTATATACGACAGTCGTATATACATAATGATGAATAATAAATGTGTGCTAAAAACTGATGGATTAAGTAGGATAAACAAAGCACGTTGACGTGATATGGAGATATTGAATGGATGGGTGAGAAATGACAGACTTAACAAATGTATGCAAGCATTAGTGGGAATCGGGGTAAAAGATGACCAAGAAATTATGGTTGAACCAAGTGAACAAATTTTAAAAAGAGGAAAATTAAGGAGTGAAAACAATATAAAGAGCTGTATTAGAAGATGTATGGGTGTGTAGGAGGCGAAGGAAATATGTCATGATATGGAAATTTCACACTCTGTTCTCTCTACTTACCCCCAAGAAAATGGCGTGATGATATGTTCCTATATACTTACTACACAATTGAATTTGATATTTTGAATCTCTTTAGTACCTTTCTAAAATTGTAACCATTCGAAAATCCAGATCAAATTATTTTCAAAAAACCATTTGCCAAATATTAATTTGGCTGTGAATAATTGATAGTTCAATTACTCTATAATTGCTCATTATGCTTTGCCACATCGAGTGTTTATATTTCACAGTTATTTTGCAATCAACAGCAGTGTTGTTATAATTAATTCTCTATTTTATCACGTCGATGCCAATTGTTAGGTGGTTAAACGTGTTTGTTAAATAATGTGATGTCCAGAGTTTGAACCTTCTTTCATTTTAAACAATTATTTATTTAATAAGTTGCTTTAAATACATCTTTTTCATTTACTTCGTGCAGGTCTGCCACATGATAAGCTAAGTTTATGGATCTCCTATAAACAACAAATGTTTAAAATGTCTCTCTACAAAGACCACTTTAGTTTTGAAACGAACTTGCCGATCCAATACAAGCATCAGCATCATTCCCTTCGTGGCTCAGTAGTCAGCAGACGTGCTTAGTATCCATGCGTTCAGCGTTCTATTTCCGGCGGATCTTGCATTGTTTTTAGTTGAATGCCTTTTTTATCTAAATAAATTATTGTACCGGTGCATAGCAGCTTCTTTATATTCATTCTTGGGCTGGCTTTGGGGTAACGGATATTGCAAAATAACACTTTTAAAATTTCTAAATTATTGAATTTTTGTGAAGAAATAGTTCTTTAAAATAAAAAATTAACACACGTTACAGATTAAATAAAAGCTCTTTCTGAAAGTCACCACTAAAAATATCCTGAAACGGCACCCTCCCAAGTGGAAGTATGTGACACTTGCATCCGCTCCATAGCCTGCCGTAGCATTCTTATTTCAATGGGGATAGAGATGCCACAGGAAGCTGCCGTCTGACTACATCCTCTGGTGAGTGGCTCACACAAAAGTTTATCGCTGATCAGGAAGACAGAATGCCTTGGGGTTATACATTTCACGTGATAAATATTCTTTATCACGTGAAATCTATAACCCCAAGAACCAGTTTGTCTCAAGACATATAGAGATAATAAATCGGAAAGGGATACACATATTTGAGACAATTTTTTAATGAGAAGAGAAAAATGTATTTAATAATATTAAAAATAATAATTGCAATCTCATTAATAGATAGCAAGAATAAACAATACAAGAAGAACATATACATTAATATAAATTTCACATTATTCACATAAGAAACAATTTAAATTAGGTGCTATTAAAAACTCTGGGCGCCCTTGTACGTCTTTTCCGATCAGGCATGAAGAGAAAAGTTGACCGAGGGGTATCACAATGATTTTCAACCCACGCCTTCACACTATACAAAAAAATATAAAATAGTTATTTGAATAATCAAAATTATTCATTTGAATATTGATTTATATTAAGACGAAACTAAGAACAATTCAAATTCTTAGTTAATGAAACACAACAAGATGCTTACAGTAGGGGTTCAAAGTGTACTTAATATCCATCGAATGCAACCTACTTGTTACTTGTTACGACAAGAACATAAGTTATTTGCTTATGTTATTCAATAAACCCTAGCTTCAATTAAAAAAAATACGGATTTATACTTAAGCGAGGTGCATGAGTAGTCTAGTTAGTAAAACTCTGTAGTCTAGTAAGTAAAACGCCTGTCTTCCAACCCGTGGATTGTGGGTTCGATTACCGTTATAACCCTTTGTTTTTTAAGATTTAAATCTAACATTCACTTGAACCTCTGTAACATAACCGATTACTACATGGCAATAAATCCACCAAGTTGTACTGTATACAACAAATGTGTAATACAATAATGCAATGCAATGGAGCAAGAAAAACGTTAATGGGCTGAGAAAGCACTATAAGGACTTTCTCAGCCCACTAAAGTTTTTCTTGCTGAGCGCCTGAGGTTTAGGAGCAGGTGGCTCAAGATTGTGGAAAGTAGATAGCAGTTAGCGTAGTGTAAACATGCATCAATATTACCAGGCAGCTCAGCTGGATCCACATGTATGTGATATCTGCAGGCGGAAGTGCGCTTCTAGGAACCGGCTGTCCTCTCACAGAATATCACATGATTGACGTAGAAAAGCAGCTTGAGATTGACGTTCGCATGGCGAGAGAAACCTCTACGTTCAGCAACCACGATCAATACATTACATAGCAATTTGAGCAGAAGAATGATTTTGGTTCAAACTCGCGCCGTGCTACTTCCATTAGTATCGAGGAATATGTGTATCTATGGTACTACAAAAAAGTAGGGCTTTCTTTAATGATTTCCACTTTTAGAGTTCGCCGTGTTCGCAACCGTCCATCCTCAAGTCTGGCTGCACGTCACTCTGCTGCTTCCCCGGCATTTTGATGAACTAAAACAGATCGATTGCACTGAAAAAGAAGAAAGAAAGTTAGAACAAAAACATATAAAATTGCAAAACATTAAAAAACGAACTGAATAATATTGTTAAATTCGTCGACGTCTTTGTTCTTGGCGGCAAGAATAGCTCGTTCACTCAGCCAATCGTGATTCTTATAATTGATTTGAATATTGGGAAATACTTTTTCAACCAATTCTTCTTTTGATGTCACTAAATTGCACTAGTTATAAGAACATCAAATTCGTCCTGATCAACCTGCACCTTTCCGTTCCCAATTTCCAGCAATTGATGTAAGAATATCTCAGCTGATCGATCGTTTTGCAGCTGGACACGCATATTTGTAGTTAATTTCAACGTCTTTACGGATCGCCACAAAGTAGAGTTTTTCAGGCAACATATAAAATTGCGAAACATAAAAGTAACTAATTAAATGTTAAGGGAAGACAGAGAGATAATTGTAACTAATTAAATGTTAAAGGAAGACAGAGAGATAATTGTTACTAATTAAATGTTAAGGGAAGACAAATAGATAATTGGAACTAATTTAAAAAATCTCCATTTCTACATATGATTTGATAGATTTTATAAACATAAACAGAGATAAAATTAAATTCTATATAAAAAAGATACTTTTGATATTCCTACTGACCTGTTTCAGCCACTATCAGCCTGTCGCGTACATTTTGTTGAGAACGAACCAGTTCTAAATCTGCAGAACGCGATTGCCGTGCATCCTGAAGTCTGGCTACACGTCGTTCTGCTGCTTCCTCGACATTTTAATGAACTAAAGCAGATCGATTGCACTGAAAAAGAGGAAAGAAAGTTATAGCAAAAACATATAAAATTGTGAAACATTAAAAAAGGAACTGAATAATATTGTTAAGTTCGTCGACGTCTTTGTTCTTGGCGGCAAGAATAGCTCGTTCACTCAGCCAATCGTGATTTTTATAATTGATTTCAATATAGAGAAATACTTTTTCAACCAATTCTTCTTTTAACGTCACAATCAGTGATACAGCAGTGTGTTTGCAAACGCGTCATTTTGACATAACGTGAAGAAGCAGTTAACGTTGTAGCCTGTAGAGTCAGAGATATTTGTTGCACATTTGCAGCTGTGAAATAAACGGGTTGTCCATTTTCTGGATGTACTGCTTAGTGAACAACAGCTGGACTTCGTTCATGTATGGTAAATGAAAAAAATCGCCATACAGCTTCATTGCTGCTTATGTATCTTCCAGCCTGATACTGTGCGATTTCATCGATATGTATGACCGCATTCCTATCACTTCTTTCTGGTTGCACGCCAAAAACTGCCATGTCGCTGCCTTTATTCACGTACTTACAAATGTATTTGATCGGTTTAACGGAGTTACAGTAATCCACGTTTATGTGCGCTTTGTATGTTTTTGATAGCAAAGGCGAATATGGAACAACCCAACCGTTTCGCATTTGTATGGTTGCTAATTTACCGCCATCTTCTGTTGATCTTCTTCTGTATAAAGGATATCCATCGTTTCCTGTAACTGTGTTGGATGCTAATGCTCGAGGATATCGCTTAGAGCATTTTCCGACTATCATGCATGGTGAATTTGGATTCAGTGTACCGCATTTCCATGTATCATATTTTTCGTCACAACTTCATGCAAATCTTTATCGACGTCGGCATCGGATATTTCAGTGCATATTACATCATCGATTTCGTTTGAAGTAATTTTGTTATAGAGCCAGATTAGTACTATATATGTGCATGTGGCAATCCTCTCTTTTGCCATTCCACTGCGTACATCCAGCAGCGCACAGACCCAAACACTTCATGTTTTACCATGAGCTGTTGTATATCGTCCCAAGCTGGATTGCATGTGAATGTAGTGAATAGATCTGAACGAACATACGCAATTGCATCTTGAGCGTACTCATGCATATGACGCGGATTGCCTGTATATGAAGATGGCCAAATCGTTAGTCTTCCAACGTTAGTTGTATTACCGTAATTTACAACTGCATCTCGCAAATGAACGTATTCTTCAGAGCGAAGCCTGGTCTGATTCAAACGGATGAATATCAAACTAGTTAAAAAAATCTCCATTTCTACATACGATTTGATAGATTTTGAAATATTAACATAGAGATAAAATTAAATTCTATATAAAAAAGATACTTTTAATATTCCTACTGACCTCTTTCAGCCACTATCAGCCTGTCGTGTACATTCTGTTGAGAACGAAGCAGTTCTGAAAATGCAGGACGCGATCGCTGTGCTCGCAACCGTGCATCCTCAAGTCTGGCTGCACGTCGTTCTGCTGCTTCCTCGACATTTTGATGAACTAAAGCAGATCGATTGCACTGAAAAAGAAGAAAGAAAGTTATAGCCAAAACATATAAAACTGTGAAAAATTAAAAAAGGAACTGAATAATATTGTTAAGTTCGTAGACGTCATTGTTCTTGGCAGCAAGAATAGCTCGTTCACTCAGCCAATCGTGATTCTTATAATTCATTTGAATATTGGGAAATACTTTTTCAACCAATTTTTCTTTTGATGTCACTAAATTGCACAAGTTATAAGAACATCAAATTCGTCCTGAGGTCATATCAACCTGCACCTTTCCGTTCCCAATTTCCAGCAATTGATGAGAGAATATCTCAGCTGATCGATTATTTTGCAACTGGACACGCATTTGTCAAATATTTGTCAAATAGGAGTATTGTTAAGGAACTATTTGTCAAATAGGAGTATTGTTAAGGAAATACAGAGATAATTGGAACGAATTAAATGTTAAGCAAAGAGAGAGATTATTGGAATGAATTAAATGTTAAGGAAAGACATTGCAAACATTGCAAACTACGCACGAATTTAATTTGGATGTGACATATTGCACGCGTCATTAATGAACAATAAATATCGATTCTAATAAATAGCAAGTTATTTAGGTAAATACATTACAAAAAACTAACAATAATGACTAATTAATACATCTTGTTACAAATTAGCAAAAATTTGGCAGTTTCTTAAAATCAAATTTGACATTTGTCAAAAGTTAGTTGTATGAAACACGTGAAACTTTTAATAATTCAAATGTATAAAACATACACAGATACATACCATGAATTCAAATGAAAATCAATCGATACAGTTTAAATTCACTGCTAATTGTACTGAAAAATAATAAAAAATTGTGTAAAAACACAGGATCAACATTATTACCACGCAACGCTACGAAATGACCCATTAAATGTAGTCTATTTTTACGTCGTAGCACGCTGATGGCGATATTTTTCAATAAACGTATTTGAAAATTTTATATTTATTATTTAAATATTTAATACTTATTATTCAATATTTAATTATTAATTATTTAACTGTCAAAATTTCAAAGCAATGTGAATAACTTTCGGAGATTGGAGATTTTTAATAAACGAACATTTACATTTTTTTATTGTATATAGATATTTAATATTTATTATTTTATATTTAATTATTTAATATTTAATATTAATTCCGAAACGTCGAAAATGTAACGTGACACAACTGTCAAGTTTAGTTTGCCTGTGTCGCTGCAGGAGGCGCAAACGTTATTTTTTCTGATTTATAAACTTTTTTATATACAATTGTATATAAATAAAAATATATAAACATTTTCGTATACGAATGCAACCTTTTGTCAAAATTTTAAAGCGATCGGTGAAGAACTTTCAAAGAATTTAGATTTTTAATATACGAACATTTACATTTTTATTTATATAGATTATCAATAATTGATATTATTCGTGTTTGCTTTTCAATATTTAAAGTAACAATGATTGATAGAAAGGAGGAAATATTCTATTTTTGTATTACAACACAATCATGTGGATTTGTTGCATGTGGTAATCTCTTCCAACTAACCAGAAATATGTTGAAAAGGCTCTAATTGAAAATCAGACTGGAACCCTTTTTAATATAAAATGGGTTCCAGTGGTAATGGAACCCTTAAAATTGGGTAAGAAGACTGGTATCTCACCAACGAGGTCATACAAGTCCGTTTATATTAGAAGGTACATTAATAGGAAACTAACGCCATCATTATTGTGATAGCTAATGTATTGGTAATCGTGAAGCGCATGTGTGTATGTAATATTTAATTTTTGCTGCAATAAACAGAGTGAAATGAGCTTTTTAGGTTTGTTTTATTTTCATGGATTATACTTCTACATTTTTATATAAATATTTTATAAATATGTTTGAGCATATAAAGTCTTTGTAAATAAAATATATAATGGTGTAGATTTAATACAAATTGTTTAAAATATATATTTATTATAATAACAATCAAGTAGCATAAATAACGAAGGTAAGGCATAGGTTCACCATAGGGGTTTCAGGTTTGATTCTTGATGACGCCCAAAAAAATATGGGTACTGGTTTGGTTAAAAAGTTCGCTTGGTAACATTACTCGTACGCGCTAGACATGTCCACGTTTAATAACATGCTAAACGTGTTCTGTCCGCGTGCGGTAGTATTAACAACACGTGCGATAGCGAACTGTGAGTTGCTTGCCTCCAGTGATTCTTAACACGAATACTTAATTACTGGGGCCGAAAACAATATTGTCTTGCGGTCACCCTTTTCGATATGTTCGTTTCATCAATTCGGATATATCCAAGGTTACTATAATTATTTATTCAATGAACACTTCATTAAAAAACAATCTGGTGGCCTTAATGCCCGACGGCAATCTCTTCCAACCAATCAGTACCATACGATTGAATGGAAAAATACATTTGGTTAAATAGTCAGAATGTGGTGCAACAAATATTCTGAAAGTTGTCACGTGTGAATAGAAGTTTCAAGAACTTTTGAAATAAACCTTATTGTCAATACTTGAACAAAAACACTTTTGTTAGTAATCTAAAAACTCTCATTGTTTATCAAGACTATTGTTTTTTGGAAACAATAAATCTTCTCGCAAGTACGAGTATGTCAACGGCCCTTCGATACGATTAAGCATTAGTTCTACTCGTACCGGGCGGCCGAATCAATTTAATCAAATAAAATGCCGGATTCATTGTTCTTGTTCCGAAGTCGATAAGATGTTACCAAAGTCAACCGAGATCAGTGTTTATTTCTTTCTAATGTACAAAAGGGACCACAAGAATTTCTTCTGCCTTCTCAGTACCCTTTTGTTATTCAACTGTGAAATAATTATTGTTTTCCACGCACGATAGGGATGAACTTCCTAAAGGTCAGGTATCGAAAAGAGAAAATAAAAAAATGTTTCCATTTGTACACTTCTACGAGTACTTCTCTTTTTCCAGAACGGTGACTTTTAAGTCTCCTTTTGTCTTTAACGTAGTCAATCTTTCTTTTAATCTGCTTGAGAGCTATTCTCTAAGTAAATATACAGCGTGTTTATTATTTTTACAAATCGTGGGGAAAGCATTTTTATTGAAAATTGAAATTAGACCGTTTTGCTAAGGAATCTGGGTGCATTCTTAAATTTTCTGTCATAAAAATTAAAATTTTGGAACAAATGTTTATTTTCATTTTTTATTTAAATAATACTCACAGCAGAGTTAAAACATTCAGGAAAATAATCTGTTCCATTTAAAACATGTCGATAACCCAAGATCTTCATCAGATCAGGCTAAAGAGATGTAAATGCTATAGCGTTAGGGCTTTCGGACAACTTCTTCAGCACAGTGAGCAAATTGTCAGGTGCGACGTCTATTGAATGTGGCCCCACATTCATAGAGGCGAGTGTTTTGAGCCAATCCTCGGTCTGAGGAGATTCTCTTTTAAACTGCCCACATGGGTGCGTAAGTGATTAAGAAACCTCCGTACGGCCCATGGTAAGTGGACTCCTGTCGGCAGACACTCTGTCTAGTTATTATTACCAAGTATTCTAAGTATTCCAGGAATCGGCAAGCTCACATTCCGGTAAGCATTCAAGGGGTGTGTGGATGATCATGAAACTCCTGCATGATTTAGTCTTGGCTATTTTAGTATTTGGTCGTACATTGAGTGATTGTGATCATAAACAAAATAATATAATACTATTATGTTCAAATATATTTATACGATGAGAATAGTGATGTCGGGTAAACCACTAAAGAATACCAAGGAGTTTGTCTACCTCGGGAGCAAAATAACATGGGACGGTCGGTCCAAGAGCGAGGTCGACAGCCGTATACATCAGGCTAGACTTGCATTTAATAAAAGGTTGAAAATAATAGAATCAAATAATATAGACCTTAAACTGAGAATACTCCTCATCAAGACCTATGTATGGAGTATCTTGATGTACGGCTGCGAGACATGGTGCCTATCCGAAAGAGATAGACGAAGACTAGAGGCTTTTGAGATGTGGTCCTATAGAAGACTATTAGGAATTTCCTGGAGAGACCGCATCACAAATGAAGAGGTTCTCCAACGAATCGAAGGAGGAAGGCACCTGCTCAGGATCCTGTCCGAAAGGCGTGCAAGATGGATCGGGCATATAATACGACAAGAGGGCCTCTTGCATGCCATAATGGAGGGCATGACCGAGGGGACAAACTCTAGGGGACGCCCACGCCGAGAGTACCTGGAGGAACTGTTGGTGGACGTGCGCTGCTCAACATACACAGACTTAAAAAGAGCCGCACAGGACAGGGGGGAATGGAGGAGAAGAGTTCAAATTGCTGCAAACCAGTCTTAGGACTGCAACCACGGAAACGGAAATATTTATACTCTTCATGATAAATTTTATAACTGAGATAAATAAATCTTGTGATGCTTTTATATAAAAGTGATGAAAACGATCACCTCCATGGCCTAGTTGGTTAGACACCTGTCTCCCAGCTCGGAAGTTACGTATTCAATTTAAGCTGGAACCCAGATTTTTTCAAAAAGGATTCCAGTTTGATTTTTACTTAAGGTGTTTTTAATATATTTCTGATTGATTTGAAAAGGCAATAAACCCGCCAGGTTGTACTGCATAAAACGAAAGTGTAATACAATATATAGAAATGAAATGTAATTTTTATTAAAAATATAATCAATAGCAAAATCATCCCAACATTCAACTTGAATAGATATTTGTAAAAAAGACAAGAATTTTGTTAGTATCGAGACAGGAAGGTATCGGATATGAACTTTATTTGGGAATTTTCCCGCATTCAGTTTTACATGTATCTTTTCATATTCGTAAAAATAGAAAAACATTTACGAAGGGCTAACTTACTACTCATCAAATCATTGCTGGCATTCCGATACGTTAAAGTTCAGCCATTTTAAATTTGTAAATGAATATATGTAGTATTCATCAAATATTATGTAAACTCTTAAAAAATTAATTTTATGTTCAGCGTAAAAAATATATTACGAAAAAGCACTACAGATAGTACCAACAAGACGAATATTATGAAAATAGAACTTTATTAAGCGCGAAATATCGTAAGTGGAAAATATTACGACAAATACCTCAAATATGAAAGAATATTTCAGCAATCGGAATTCGAATCCACGACGCTCGTCTTGCTGGGAAGCTGCTCTAACTGTTGAAATATTACGACAAATATTGAACCTTAAAAAATCAAGCCAATTATTCAGCTCAACAACAACTGTTTGAATCCCTCGTACTGATTTATAATTTTATCTTAAGCGTCTATTCGTAGCGATATATGTAGCGCTACATTTTCTCTATCGTGAAATATGTTATAAAAATGTATTATTTATCGTTAATTGATGATTGCCTGTTTGTTCAAAATTTTCGACTTCTGTAAAAAAATTGACCACAAATTTATCAAAAATATATAAACAAATTTATTTCAATCCAACACCATACGTACCAAATGTTGATCAACTGTGATGAATGAAGAATCTTAAGTTTTAAGAAATATGAAGAAATCTCCATACAAAAATCCTTGTCCTGACATCATATGAAAAATTATATCTTTAGTGAAATTTTGATTGAACATTTTGCTTTTCAATATCTATCAATATCAGTATTTTAACTTTGATAAACGGTTTTATATTTTTTCTCTGCAACTCTATTTTTTTGTGTTGTTGATCTGACGTGACTCGACATACAAGTAACGTAAAGTATTATATTAAAATACACTTTTTTTGTATATGATACAGTGCAACCTGGCTGGCGGGCAGCCACCAGAAATATGTTATGCAACAGAAACCGTTAGTGAAACCAGACTATTTTTATTTTTTTTTAAATCGTTTACCAACGAAAACTGAACTGGTCAAAAATGCGTTTGTTATTTTTTAATGATTTAACAGAGATATGAAATACATAATGTTGAAATTTCATTGTTTGCTGATAACATTAAAATCTATAAATCAATGTCTATGTTAGTATAAATGACTGTCGATTCTTCAACGAAATCTAAATGGTTTAAACAACGTTATAACAATCTGTTTTTTTTAATGTTACTAAGTGGAAATTTATTAGTTTAGCAGAAAAAATGTTTGATCAACATATTTATACTAGCAATTTTACTTTGAATTCAAAAGTACAGGGGCTGTTTCGCAGATCTGTAGCTTCGGGGTTATATTATATTTGATGAGAAGCTGAACTTTGTTTTGTATACACTCGTAGACATAATTACAACTGCAGCATTGTCCAGACTAGGCTTCATACTAAGATTTGGTAAGGACTTTTCATAACTAGAACCATTTCTAAGTTTACATACTTCTTTGATAAGAACATTTTTATATAACAATTCGGTAATATTGTCCCCACACTACGATGTATATGTTGAAAAAATGAAACACATACTCGTATAGTGAAACTTTTTATATTTTAGAAACATGAAACAACAAATCCCAAAAAGTATTTTGGACTATGGTATTTTGTTGGAAGTGATAAGTCTTTCAAATATGGCAGATGGAAGAAAAGTGTTCGCCTCACGGCATTATAACATAGCTCGTATTTCAGTAGTCCAGATCTAACTCAGGTTGTCATGTTACACATTATTTCTATTTGCATGAATTGTTTTCAGACGAACCATATATTATGTTACCAGACTGGGGCATATTTTTTTATATATCAGACTCTGGAACTAATTACCGGTTGCCGTAAGACTCTCACCCTAGTTGGCTAATTCAAATAACGACAGCTCTCTCTAATAACGAAATGTGTTTCTCTGAAAAATAACTGTTAGTTTAAATTTAAATAAATGAATTGTGAAATGATATGTGACTTATAGGAATATATATTCATAAGTATAGTATTAAAAGAAAAATTATGAATAAGTCATAACTCAAAATAAGAAATGAAATACTAAGAAAAGATTTATATTTTTACACCAAAATTGATTTAAATATATAATCCCTATTTATTTATTTATTTAAAACGTTCGTGATAATACATCTGTTTGATTAATTAATTTAGAACAATTTATTTTCTATCAACCAGTTTTAATAACATAATTAATATTATTATGTTATTAATAATAATAACCCATGGCGGTGTATTTAACTCATTGTAATGAAAATAATAAACGTTAAAAAAAACAAAAAAATTGTAAAAAGATGAATCTCAAGGAAAATATGGGAATTGTATGCGAGTTGTATGGGAATTTAGGAATATTTTGAGATAAATAAGTCAGCTTCAGTTTTTTTCTTGACAATCGATAAGAATGAAGCACGTCTGATTAAGTCAAAGAGATCGTTCCAAAGAAAAGCCGAGTAAAGGGCAAAAAATGATGCGTGATGCGTTTGCATGCAAAGAAAGTTTAAATGCTGATTTTAAGAAATTAATAATTGAGAGCTGAGTTTTTTTCCTTCTACAGGGTACTTAGAACTAAATAAAATGTAGATATAAAGTTAGAAAAAAAGTAGGGAACTTTATAAGTAATTTTACTTTTTGTTGCTTTAAGTTAGTGTTTCGGCAGTGGCCGATTTCACACATTTAATATTCTCTGGTATTTTATTGAACATTAGGGTAAAATTATTCAGAATCACGCACCACGTTCGATTAGACCCATAATTTAGTGGCGTAGACTGTCAAGACCTGCTTTATTCAGAATTTCCTTTTAACCGGGGGCTGTTGTTGAAATTTTCAACGATAAGGTTTTGATTTTCTTCAACATATCGATCGTCGTTCTTTGTTGATTAAATCTTAGTTTGTATTATCAAATTATATTAATAATAACAAAAATGGGAAAACCAATTTATATACTGTGAATTCATTAAAAGTTTCGTTAAA
>OX463842.1:22722707-23085207 GCA_949825065.1 Odontocerum albicorne | reverse complement strand
TTTTTGCATATTCTTATATTTTGTCATTTATTGAAGACATTAATTCGATTCCACTACTACTCAAAGACTACTACTCAGAACTACTGAATGAAGAATTTCCGAGAACCTAATATCCTTCAGATCAACAAATCTTTGGGCCAATTGTAGAAATTACTCCTGCAGAAGTAGGGGGGGCCATATGTCAAATGAAAACAGAAAAAGCAGTAGGACCAGACAATATATTAACTGAATTTTGGAAAGAATGTGGTGAATGGGGACAGAATTGGCTGTATAAGCTCTTTAATAAAATATTAGCCGGAGCCCCAATGCCAGATAAATTCCGAAGAAGCTTTCTCCTTCCCTTCTACAAAAAACAAAGGAGACTCCAGGAAATGCGACAACTATAGAGGCATCAAGCTAATATCCCACACTATGAAAATCTATGAGCGAATTATAAACTCGAGAATCAGGAATTTGGTGGAAATACATGACAACCAGTGTGGCTTCGTATCGGGAAAATCAACAGTAGACGCCATTCAAACCGTTAGACTCCTTGTCGAAAAACACCGTAATGCTAAGAAAGACCTTCATATGGTCTTCATCGATCTTGAAAAAGCATTTGACAGGGTCCCTAGAAGACTAATTTGGGCAGCACTTAGAGCACATACTGTACCAGAAAAGTATGTCTGGCCATCCAGGACATGTACGATAACGTGACAACGCAAGTGACGTGCACTTCGGGAACTTCACCAGAATTTCCTGTAAAGGTGGGGGTACATCAAGGATCGATACTCAGTCCACTACTGTTCATCTTAGTCATGGACTATTTAACTAACCAGGAAATGAACAGTCTCCTAAAGATCCTACTATTTGCAGACGATATCGTATTAATAAGTGAAAAACATGAAGACCTGCAAAATAGTCTGGAAAGGTGGAGAAGAATCTTGGAGGGCAATGGATTGACACTGAGCAGAAAGAAAACAGAGTATCTGTACCTACCATTCGAGAACACAAATGCTGTCACTCCCGTAATGCAAATGGATGGAGAAACATTACCAAATTGTGACTCTTTTAAGTATCTTTGGTCACTCATCCATAGCGATGGAGGATGTGCAGCAGATGTAACACATAGAATTAGTGTGGGATGGATGAAATTTAGATCAATGACGGGAGTTCTATGTGATCCGAAAATGCCAGTAAAGTTAATAGGAAAAGTATACCAAACGATTGTCAGACCCGCACTCCTCTATGACTCCGAATGCTGGACGATGTATAACTCTTACTCTAAGCAACTAGAAACTGCTGAAATGCGCATGCTAAGATGGTCAGCTGGTGTGTCCCTAAGAGACAAAATAAAAAGCTCACGCATTCGTGGAAGCCTAGGTGCTACAGACATCAACAGCAAGATGGAGGAGAGGCGATTGAGATGGTATGGGCACGTTGGACGCAGAGCACCCGATCACATTGTGAACCAGGCAAACTCCATGGATCTTCCTCGAATAACAGTCAGAGGAAGACCAAAGAATTCATGGGTGGTGCAAAAAGATAACCAGATGCATAAGCACGGCCTGGGGAACGTAGTCAGGGACAGAAGAGCATACAACCTGAGGACGAGGAGAGCTGACCCCAACAGTCTTCGCAGACAATGAGTTGGGATGGAGCCAGGGAGAAGATTAATTCGATTCCACGATTTTAATTTAAACAAATCATTAGTCATTTTTACGGTAATTCTAATACACGTCAGGGTAATCTCTATTTATTACTACGAATTACTTGCTTTGATTTTTAAATAACTTGATTATAAACAGAATGATTTAAAACTTGAATGTAAAAAAAACTACACAGTAAAATTAAAATAAAGTAAAAGGCCTGTTTTAATTCAAGTTTGTTGTGTATATGTTTTCACATTAAGTGTTAAATCATTCAGTTTAAAAATGAATTCTTACAATATTGTGTATTGACCCATCAATTAATAAATTCTTACAATATTGTGTATTTACCCAATCATGCAGAAATTCTTACAATATTGGGTATTTACCCAATCAATGAATAAATTCTTACAATATTGGGTATTTACCCAAGCCACGAATAAATTGATTATATTTTAGTATTTAAACTGAAAGTCATTATTAATGGTTTGGCCAATTTTAAAGGCTAGACGTTAGAATACAGTTTAATGAGAAGACATAATTTTACTACCTTATTAGACCTCCCGGCCTAGTTGGTCAGATGTCTGTCTTCCAATCCAGGGGTCACTTGTGATTGATTGGGTATTTATGATTAATTGGAAGATATTCCCATGTGGCAATAAACCAGGTTTTTTTTTTAACCTGGCGAGTTTATTGCCATGTGGCAATCTCTTCCAACCAACTAGAAAGATGTTTGTATTGTATATAACGGTAGTTTTATACAATACGTTAAAATTTTACTGTAGAAATTACTAACTGATAGGTTTAACCGTTTTGCTTTTCTAACAACTTTTATTTTATTTTATAATACATTTGTCCTGAAGATCAGTTTCTAATACATATTTTAAAGTAAATATTTAATATGTCTTGCAGTATTTCGGTGAAATAATGAGAGGCACATAATATAATACCTATACAATATAGCACAACTGATCATCCAGGGTAAAGTAAATGGTAAACTAGGCAGAGGAAGACGCCGTATCTCTTCGTTAGAGAAATTATGGGAGTGATTTGAGCGCAGTTTATTAAATGCTTTTGGGCTGCAATGAACAAAATTACAATTGTCATGATGGTAGCCAATATCCAATAGGAGGCGGTACCTCGAGAAAAGAAAAAGAAATGTGTTAACGTTTTGCTTAATCCATGAATACTGTCTGTATCTAACGGAGTGCTTAAAAGTTAAAATTATTGACAGTTTGACGATACAGGACGTTTAATAAATGCTATAAAATAACATAAAATTAATTCCTTTCGAAAAACAGTTAAAATAAGGGCTCATGTTTAAATTGTATCTTATAGACAGAAAAAAATGTAAAAGGGACAAATTTGTCAGTAAAAATATGGTGTCTTAATTTTTTGTTTCAGGCAGTTGGTTTCGAAAGCTTAAGCACTACATAAAACAAAATATGAGCAATTAACAAAAACTTCTTACTTGAAATTCTACATGGCAGGGTACAGATGCAACAGAATCTTCAGCAGCAATCGAGTCAATAGAATTACTTCGCGTATTCCCTGGACCCTCCTCGTCCACCATTATCTCCGTCATGTGACCGAGGGTGAACCTGGCTGGTACGACCAGCAACAGCACGGAGAAGCACACCACCAGACCGTTCATCCTCGACACTCCAGCCTGCGAGACTTCACTGATTGAATTGGGAGCAGGGAGAGCTTTTAAATGGCTAAAGCCTTATAAAAGCGAACGGAGAAACGGAAATTACTATTTATCGAGATGAATCCAAATATAGATGCTTTCCTGTTGGTTGATGGAGTATTTAGAGAGAAAATGAGATAAATTAAGATACTGAAAAAAGAGAGCTTACAAATTTCGTTTTAATATTATTGACTTGTCATATGATGATCTAAGGTTCACGGAGATAAACTAATTTTCCGCTCTGTTGTACTAAACATTGACGACTTCTGTAGTCTAGTTAGTAAGATACCTGTCTTACTATCCTGGGGGTTGCGGGTTCGATTCCCGTTGGAACCATTTTTTTTCCTTTTAAAATAAATTCGTACCGGGCTTTCACTTAAGACATCTTTAAAATTTCTCTGGTTGGTTGAAAAATATTGCCACATGGCAATAAGCCCGCTAAGCTGTACTGCACACAACGGTGTAATACAATTCAATTCGAAGTAACAAACTGAAGCTGTCTATAAGGAGTATACACGTAAGAAACTAATTTGCAATGTGGTGTGAACTTACAGGGCTTCTAAATTTTTCTGTATTCATGGACCTGTTTTTTTTTATTTCAATCCACGGCGACCAATATTTTAGTGAAATTAAATAAAAAATATTTTTAAACGAAGTAAATTACGTTTAAATATTATTTATTTATTTATAGATTAAATAAAAAATGTAATTTCAAAAGAAATAAGAATGATTCATAATTCTTATAATTAGTTTTATATTTTTTTTCTCGGCGCAGCCAAGTAACAATGATTGACTATTCGCGAACCAGTACTGGCCCAAGGACCACACCTTGAGAAGCTTTACTTTATCACATATCCGAAGAGGAGAGTCGGTCAGTTAGTAGTTAGTACTCACCCATGCATAAGATATGCGCAGAGCTATATCGGATTAACTTGTTCCAAATCTTTCCAAAGAAAGAAAAACTTTAGCATTTTTTAATTATCATTTTTCGATGTTCTATATAAGAGATGGTCATGAAGCCATTATTGCCTATTGATAGATTTCATTAAAATATTCAGTATGTCGGATTTCCAAGTTTGTTTCTATTACGTCATTAAAAAGACCTTGATTAAATAAGTAAGCTGACCATACCTCTGTGACCTGATTGGACAACCTCCGTGGCCTTGTTGGTAAAACACCTGTCTTGAAGCTCGATAATTGCAGATTCGATTCCCGTTAGAACTCAGATTTTTTAAAAAGGGTTCCATGGCATCTTTCCGGTTGGTTGGAAGAGATTTCCATGTTGTAAATGGCTCACCAGGTGATACTGCATACGACGAAAGTGAATTACAATACCTAGAGAAATAGGAATGAATATTTTTGTTTCCGAAATGGTCATAGATGTACAATAATCACTATTCACTTGATTATTTTACTGTCTTTCATTTCATCAAGTAGATCATGGTGAAACATGATCATCAATATTGAAAGAATGGCCCGAAATATAGAAATACTCGAAAATCTCGGCTCCTCGTGATATTTTTTAAATTTGAAGTAAACTAGCTCCGTTCAAGAATTTCTCGGTACATTGCAAGTGTTCTATTTTTCTTAAGTTTAGATAGATAATCATGAAGGCCAGCAATTCGTAAAAATTGTAAATTGAAATCGTTAAGGGAGAAAAATAATTACACAACATTACTATTTTTGTCACTGGATTTTAAAACTAGTTATCCTTTTTATATAAACTATATATTGTACATATTGAGAAAGTGTGTTTCCTTAAAAAATGTAATAAACTAGTAATTTAGAACACACATGTGTATGGAAATATATGCACCCCATTTGTCAATTTACCTTGAATCTCGTGATCGCTCGCTGAGAGAAATCTATAAAATGGCAAAAATTAACTAAAATAATATGATATACACTTTATATTTTATTTTGTACATTATGGACCCTACCAAGGAATGTCCATTGAGAAGCTTTCAATGTTGAAAAAGAACACCATTCTTCAACTTACACACTCTATAGAAAAACATGCACGAAGTCAAGGATAGATTACAGTGAACAATGATAGTGGAAGGAGTGATTGTGTTGTGTTGAAAAGTAATGATGTTCGACTCAATAGAGTGAATTGTGGATTACACAATGTGCTTGCCAACAGGAGCATTATAAGGGAGGCTTAACTGGTTGTTCATAATGGAATCTTACTCTCAAACTAGGTCGTGGTAAAAGTAATGATGTTCGACTCAATAGAGTGGATTGTGGATTATACAATGTGCTTGCCAACAGGAGCATTATAAGGGAGGCTAAACTGGTTGTTCGTAATGGAATCTTACTCTCAAACTAGGTCGTGGTAAAAGTAATGATGTTCGACTCAATAGAGTGAATTGTGGATTATACAATGTGCTTGCCAAGAGGAGCATTATAAGGGAGGCTAAACTGGTTGTTCATAATGGAATCTTTCTCTCAAACTAGGTCGTGGTAAAAGTAATGATGTTCGACTCAATAGTGTGAATTGTGGATTATACAATGTGCTTGCTAACAGGAGCATTATAAGGGAGGCTAAACTGGTTGTTCATAATGGAATCTTACTCTCAAACTAGGTCGTGGTAAAAGTAATGATGTTCGACTCAATAGAGTGAATTGTGGATTATACAATGTGCTTGCCAACAGGAGCATTATAAGGGAGGCTAAACTGGTTGTTCATAATGGAATCTTACTCTCAAACTAGGTCGTGGTAAAAATATGAAAGTTAGGTAAATGCGGAAATTAGAGCATCGCGTAGAATTTATGGAAAAACAATGTACGACAGAATAGAGTTAGGGCATTAAGTACGAATGCGGATTGAAGGAATATACAGTACTTAATATGAAGGGAATGTTGAGATGGTTCAGCCACGTGAAAAGGATGAATGATGACTGATTTATAAAAATCTACACTAGTACTCGTAGTATAGAAGGTACGAGAAATTTGGGAAGACCTAAAAAAACGTTACATAATCAAATGAATTAAATTCGAAAAGATGGAAGAAATATAAGCCTTTAAAATAAAAGAGTATGCATTATAAGGTGTATGGCAAAGGATTTGGACTCTTATTTTCTCTTTTTCGCTGACAGTGAATCTGTGATGGTATGTTACCGTTCACTTTTTAACAGTTTTTACATAACTGCTTATTTATTGTATTATAGCTTATATATTATAGCTTATTGTGGGATATGCATGTATGTTTGATTGTGAGATATATATTTACATATTGTATTACCTGTATTAACTGCTTATTTTTAATCATTTTTTTTTTGTTTTTAATTTACGTGTATAACGATGTGGGCAGAAAAATATTTAATGTCCTACATGCTTTATTGCTATCAATAAACCTATTTTTATTTTACAAAATGTATTTTTACAAATGCTCGAAAAGTAAATCAGTCTCATTTCAGTGGGACTCATCGTCACCCTAAAATCCATTAAAATTTATAAAATGATTACAAAATTAATTAATTTATATTTCTAGACTAGTAAGGCTTCGCCATAAGTTTCAACCCGTGGTTGGATACTACGAATCCTTACAAATGCTTTATTTTTCCGTACCAGTGATTCAATCTACTGTCTTTATGTTCAAGGCAAAATGGTGAGTCAGGCCAACCAACATTTCACCAGTTTTGTGATACTCGTAATTGGGGAAACATATAATATATCGCTTTGTATGGAACATTTATGGAACAAATCATTTTAAAGCGGAATTTATCTATGAAATACCCATTTAACTGACTTGATATTTTTGTTCAATCTTTTTAGGAAATAAACAGAATGTGTGATACCAAAAGCATCATAAGATTATGAAAAGGCAGATAAGACGTTTTGCCGAGAAAATGTTGAAATAATCGATGAAACTAGGATTTCATGTACAGTTCCTCATCGTTGCGCAATAGGAACGGCAGAGTCCCAAACAGATACAAGGATAGCTGGCAGTTCATATTCCAGGACTGCAATAATGTAGAGGAATCAGTTCAAAAAACTACTGCAAGAAAAAGCAGAAGATATTTTTGCACGTACACTATCTGTTCAATGCGAAAGGTGACTGACGGAAAATGAAATAAAAGACATTGTTTTTAGTTTATATTACTTTTTATTCAAAATACACTCTTTATAAGTCAAAACAATACTGGAAGCGGCTGTAAAATTTTCTGAAGCACTCCTGAAACTCATTCTTCGGAATTACCTCTAAAATCGCGGTCGAAGCCTTCTGGATGTTTGAAATCGTGACGTAACGCTTTCCTTTCATCGCCAATTTCGGGATTCGCCATTTGGAAATAGTCAGAAGTCGCATAAAGCCAAATCAGGTGAATACGGGGGTGATCGATACTTTTTTTGGCCAAGAAACCGCGTACAATCTTACTTTTGTGCGGCGGTCCATTGTCGTGCAACAAATACCATGCCCCTTGTTCCCAGTATTCGGGTCAAACTCGAAGAATCCTGGCCCATAAATGATTGAAAACACCCAAGTATATATTGGTGTTCACCATTAAACCATCTGGCGGGAATTCTTCATGGATAATTCCTTTGGAATCAAAGAAAACGGTGATCAGAGTCTTGATTCGGCTCTTCTGCATGCACACATTTTTCGGTTTCGGAGATTGTGGACCCTTCCATTCCGAGCTCTGGTGCTTTGTAAGTAGCTCATACTGAAAGCACCATGTTTCGTCACCTGTTACAATGCTTGACATGGTGTCTGAATTCATATCAGCCGCTCTTTTCATGTATCTGCAGTGCTGCAAAGCTCTGAAAACTTTTTGATCGTCAGTCAGTGTGTGACCTTTTGTTTTCCCAAATGAACCGTTAAAATGAGATGGACAGTGAATTTCGGAATTCCAGTGAGCTCGTCAATGAGCTTAGTAAACGCACAACGATCATTTCGAAAAATTCCAAACACTTTTTGAACATTTTCTTCAATTCGATCTGTCAATGATGGTCCAGGCCGTGGATCATCTTCAATGCTCTCTCTACCATCACTAAATCTTGCATACCACTTAAAAATGTGATGTGTGATGAATTTTCTTAGGAATGGAAGCCCAATGAAAGTATGGTTGATCAAATGAATGGTATTTTAGAAATATAGAAAGTCAAAGAAACATAGAAAGTCAAAGAAATTGTAGGAGCTGTATGACAAGGTGTTTGGATGTGAAAGAGGTAAATTATGTATGTCAAGATAGGAAAGTTTGGTGCTTTGTCCTCTCTGCCTACCCCTACAGCGGAAATGGCGTAATGAACACGTGTGTATGTAGAAAAGACTAATACTGTATTAAAAATAAATGACTTATTATTCCAAAATATAATTATTTAATATGAAAATAGTTTTTAGACAAAAATAGACAACATATTGCCGATTTTATGCCAATTGTATTCCGAGGAAACTCCTGCCGCGGAGCAGCATCGGTCATACTTCAGAGCAGTGCCCAGAATAGCAAGGTTGAAATTGAATATTGTAACAGTTTGTATTCGGGCTTAGCTATGTTATAACACAAACTACAATAAATTATAAATACAACTGCAGTCTCATTTTGCGTAGTACGAGGAAGTGTCACGTAACTCGACTACTTAAAAGACTTGGATAATAATAAAAAGACAATTTACGAGTATATATCGCCATTTAGATATCAAACTCTTCTCTAGGGCGTTCAATAACTTTGTGTCTTAAAAATGAAAATTTATAATATTTGAAACACTTGTTCCCATAGGATTATAAACTAGTATTTTTGATACACGTGTTCCTCGTGATAAAAAAAGGTTGAAGATAGAGGATAGGAGTTCAACATAAGTTGGAAGTTATAGTTTTCAAGGCGATCAACAATCGGGTTCCTCGATATTTCCAGGATTGCTTTAGACGAGAGGAGATTTTCGAATTCGTCTCAGGTTAAGTTCAAGCGCTGCGAATACTTTGGACTCTTCAGATTCCCAGTCGAGTTGGCAAACCCAAATATTTCGACGGAGTATTTCAGGTAGTGGAATATCTTATATTATGGAACATACTTCTTCTATGGAACAAATTGGCGAAGTTTTTTTCGGTAAACTTGAAAATTCACTTGTCCTCTGTACATATGTATTCTGTAAGTTAATAGGTTGAGCTAGTTATGAAGTGCTGTTGAGATTATGCTAATGGTTGTGAAACAGCGCTATATCAAATTATCTAAAAAAATATATTCTGTGAAATAGTCATTGTGTAATTTCGATATTAAGCGTTCTCTCTTCCCTTGCGGGATAGGCAGATCCAGATATAATTCTTTTGTTTCTTCCATATTCATACTTTGCCTTCTTAAAAGTTTTGATCCAGATCATTTTTTCTCGCTCTACTTTTTCTTGCAATTTTGACTTGTACCTTAATTTTTCCATTCTATCGTAGTTCATTTTGTTTAGATACTCGAACCGTTTTATCGCTTCTTTCTTCATTTTAATACCCACTTTAGCCATGTATTAATTATTGGTGTGATTCCATGTATTCATTCGTAGTTTGTAACCATGTATTAACAATTCCGTTTATAAATCATTCAAAGCAAAAAATCTTTCTTATCATTTCTTCCAATGAATACATAATAAAAGAAATTATGAGAAATATAAAAATCTTTCTTATCATCTTTTCATGATATAGTCAACTCCGATGACTGAGGCACGAGGATCGAATGTCAGACCCTCATCTTCCAAAACACACTCTGAACAGTAAGCTTGAAAAAATATGAAGAATCGATATCCAGGAACATAACGACACTGAAAATAGCGAACTGGCGACGAGATGGATAAAACCGAAATCGGTAGAGGCGAATTTGATGACGGCTGAAATTCAGAATTGATTTTAGCGCCAAATGTGATAAATGATGAGTGTGTCAGATATTGATACACATAAACCATCTAATAAGCCCGAGCTGCAGCCACTCGTGATATTTGAGAACTCTCAGCAAAAAATATATTGGCATAATTACATTGAAACTCCCAAAAGCTGTACGTTTGGGAGTTTCGACGAAATTTATCATCAGGGGAGCACAAATAAGACTGAATTCTGTTCGAACTGGTACCGACATACACGCTTCTAACGGTAAACATTCAGGTTGGGAACTGTGGGTGAAGGGAGGGAGGAGACAAGCTCAGCGAGCAGTCGCGAGATTCTTGAAATATATGTGATTGCCAGATATTCACCCCGATGCACTGACTTAGAAATTTCTAGGGCCTCTAATATGTCCAATTTATTTCCGTTACTACTGATATCATCGATAATTTTATATCATCATTTAGAATTTGATATCATCGATAGAAAATTTATGGTTTTCACGGTGATAATGATTAACCATTTCAGAATAAATTAGAGGATTTGTTAAGGCGGATTTTCCACGAAATCTCTTTTCAAATGATTTTCCTGTCTTTCATATTGTATATAAAAATTATCAGTCAACACATAAAAGTGTATACACACCACAGTTGCTAAGTATTCCATTTTTGCCTTTCCCGTTAAATAAGAGTTTCCGGAGATTAAAATTCGTTTAAAAAGCTGGCTTTATGTGAATTTGATTTGTTTTGGTTATTTCGTATATGTTTTTTTTATAAATAGAACTTTGATATATTTATAGGTATGCTTATAGGTGTCGTTAAATACTCGTATATGATATTTTATGAGTTTCTTTTTTGTTTTATTTTTTAAAAGTGAATCAATGAGGCTTCCAGGGTAGCCATTATTTGTAGATATGTTTTTTTATAGTTATTAATTCTTTTTTAAAATTGTCGTCGGTTAAGGGGGCGCTGAGCAATCCATGAAGCATACTCGTACAGTTAAAGGCGGCGAATTTATGGTTATTACAATATAATTCCAACCGGAAGTTGCTGCGAGTTTATCTGACAGTGCCAAAGGTAGGATTAAGTGGTAAACAATGAAGCTCTCGAAATAAGAGGATGGTTATTTGGTTCAACCAATGAAGGACAGAAGGCATTCCTGTCTCTGGAGCAGTTTGTATAGTCAAAGTAAAGTATTTCCATGATGAATTATAGTTGCAAAGTGATTTTAATTCACCTTCTGGATAGATGGATAGATGACGCGATTTAAACAGAGGCACGATATATATTATATGCCATTCAAGGGGAAAAACTAAGCAACAATAATTCAATACCCAGTTTCAAAAGTTTGTAAAAACTGAAGTACTTATGTCAAAATAAATTTATAACGAATGAAACTTGACTGTACTGGAATTGTTTCCCTGACTAAAATGTTGACTATAAATAAACAATATAATAAATAATCTATCGGGTACTGCATAACATGGAAGTGTAATTCCGCACAACTTTTAGTTAGAGAGAAGTATTTTTAGATTTTTAGTACGCAATCCTAACACTTGAAGGAGGATGAATACTAATTCTGCTTTTATTGTGTATGTTCATAGTTATTTCGCAACGAATGATAACATTTAAAAGAATTTATTGGTATTGCTGCCCGAATCAGAGTGGATAAGTTCGTTTTAAGTAACCGGCGTTTCTACTTTATCGACTTCAACACCGAGCTAAGCCGCGAGTAACAACTATTTCAACAGGGCCGACCTGAATTCAATGTCGCTTTGATTTCAACTGCAATGTTTTTTTGTATTTGAAACTCAAATATGGATTGTTCAACCATGTAGGAGTGAATGATAAAAGTAATTTAGAAAATTATTGCCCATTTTTAATTTACTAAGTGATGAGAAAATTGCGCTCGATCACAAATAAATAAAAAAAATATGTTCTCACTGTGATGATAATAAATTATTCTTACAACTCCCGTATAGACAGCCATATATCCTATGACACCAAGGAGCTCAGTGATTTTTAGCATGACTGATGAATTCGTTTTCACTAAATTTACTGGAAGGGTTATTCAATTCGAAGAATGCCATTAATCTTAATGTCAATCAGATGATGAAAGTGGTGACATTTGCCATGTATTGCTGAGTGATCAATAATTCCATCTTTGATTTTTTTTAAGTATATAAAAGTGTGAAGTTTAATTAAGGTTGGCCCTGTTCAAATTGTCAATACTCGCGGCAAATCGCCTGGTATTGGAGGGATAAAGAAGAAACGTAATTACATAAAAGTGGACCTACCCACCCTACTTCGGGCAATACTAATTATAATACTATTTGTTTATTTATAATTCTCGAGCTAATCGATAGATGTCACTACAATATGGTGCAACGAAAACATGGATTGAAGCCGTCTAGAGCAGTGTTCCCCAACCGGTGGTCCGCGGCCCGGTGCCGGGCCGCAGAGACTTTCCGCCGGGCCGCAAACAGTATGCCAAATTTCAAGAAATTCGCCATGCAAAAATATTAAATATAACATTTTCATCCATGTCCTCAATAAAATCGAAACAAAGGAATAGACTGGACGTGAATGCAGCACTTCGTCTGTCAGAGACGGAGATAGCACTGCAGCCAAGAATATCCAATATATTAGCAATGATGCAACAGCAGGTTTCGCATTAGTTTGTTGAAAAAACCCCATTGTTTTTGTTAAATTTTAATTGTATCAGACAATGTTACAATTAAAATTGTTAAAATGTTATATGTATATTTGTTAATTATATTGTAGTTACATATGTCCATCTGTCACAATATAAGATTTAAAAAATATTACAATAAATAAAAAAAACATTTTTATTTCAGTATTAGTGGTCCGCGAAAATGTTTTCCTTTTTTTACCGGTCCACAGGTCTAAAAAGGTTGGGGAACACTGGTCTAGAGTATAAAACGTGTCTCAAAACGAAAGTTTCGAGCAGTTTAAATATCTCGGGGTCCATATGGACTCCAAACTATCGTGGAGGCTCCACACCGGTGAAGCCAGGAAGAAAGCATTCGCAGCCTTCGCAGCGCTGAGACCCATCTTCAGTCGAAATTCCTTCTTATCCCGGAAAAACAAACTACTGGTGTACAAACTCATAGTGCGTCCGGTAATTACATACGCGGCACCCGTCTGGGGCAGCGTTCCAGATTGCATTTACTATAGGCTCCAGCCGGCACAGAACAAAGCACTCAAAATCGTCTATAAGACAATGCCGGGCGCAAATCTTAAAAAGCTACACCAGAGAACAAAAGAGTACTCCATCAAGGAGTACTGCCACAAAATGACACTAGACTTCTACAGCAAAATACATTTAAACTCGCACTCAAACCCGCTCATCGCAAAACTCGGGCGTCATAAGAGACTGGATGAACTACCTTTCAGATACAAATACAGACTCCCAAGTCACATCATTCTCAGCCGATCGGAAGCGGAGAGAGATCTCGAACATGACGAGGGCCAGGGAGGACAAGCGTAACGGGGCCTTTATCACTAGCACTTTTATATACTCATATCCGCCAAAATTATAAAGTCACAGACAACCCGATACTGCCCAGCGTTTAACTTTACAGATCCAGAGGAGCGGCCGGGACACGACACGCCGCCAGGGCCGATGGGCGGTACGCGGCTGAAGGAGAAAATCAAGAGGGGCGAACCAACGCCCTGGACTTCGAGTTACATTACACACACTACAACACTCACTCCACAAACAAGCCGAATGTGTTAATATCGCATAACGGAAGAGCCCAGAGGTCCTCTGAAGCTCGACTTCCTTCGGTGAGTTTTCTGCGGTTTTCTCACCGAATATGTCTTCAATACATATGCGAATGCGGGGAAGCTCCAATCACACAGGCCGCAGCCGATACCTTCCCATCCCCACACTCTACACATACACCTGATATAAATAAGTTTATGTATATATTTTCCTGTTGATTGATTGTCGGAGGTCTATGCTATTGACGTCTACACTCTTCGGTCATCAGCCTACAGTCTCTCAGACAGAATGAAGTACGAGATAGAGAGCAAAGAAAGCTCATGAAGCCTCGCCGCACGCTACGTCTTTGCGCCTTCTTCGAGTTCTTCTCCAGCATCGTCACCTCAACTCTACCGTCTTCACCATCGTCGCTTCACTGAGACCCCCAGGAGGAGCGGGAGGACGCCTAACCTAAACTGCGCCACCAGGGCCGCTGACATGAGCTATCGTATCCCTTTGAGTATAGTCACCATGCCCAACTATGGTTGAGTCAATTCAAATATAAAGAAAGCAAGAGAAATCAAAGGCTCATCGAGCCTAAAAAATAAAGCAGAGATTATCACACAAATACTTAATATAAGTATACACATATAAATAACACAATCACACATATGACACAACAGTGGAAAAGGTATTCCCTCAAATCACTGACAAAAGATCAACGACGCAGTAAAATGCGCACGTTTTTAAAAATTTAATAAAAGAACTCGTTCATTCATTCATTCAAGTTTCGAGCAGTAGTAGCTCGGGCGAGGTAGGGTACGCACCCTCTCCTTCTCCTTCTCCCTCTCCGCGCGTGCGTGCGGGTGTGCGCGTGTGTGTGTGTGCGTGCGTGTGCGTGGGTGCGTGTGGGTGTGGGTGTGGGTGTGTGTGTGTGTGGGTTTGTGTGTGGGTGTGGGTGGGTGTGGGTTTTAGCAGCTCATAATAATAGATAACACCCTTCTGATCCCACCAAACACAGAGCATTGTCTTCCGTCCATAGCGATTTGGCCTTGCAGTCGATGTCCCTAGTTTGGTCGGAGTTACCCATGATCTTTAACGCTTAGGATTCTCGAAATATTTCCATTTTTCATCGCCAGTCACAATTCGATGGAGAAACGATTTTCTTTTACACCTTGCGAGCAGCGTTTCGCTAGTGGTTTTTCGGTTTTCCTGCTATCTTTCATTCAGTTCATGTAGAACCCATTTTCCCACCTTCTTGATCTTTCCCATGGCTTTCAAACGTATGGAGACGGCTTCTCGTGTCACATTTAATTGATCCGCGAGTTGTTGCGTTTGAGTGTCGTCTTTATCCAACAATGCTTGCAATTCGGCGTCTTCAAACTTTCCCGGTGGTCTTCCACATTCTTCGTTTCTCACGTCAAAATCGCCACTTTAGAATTTTTTAAAACACTCAAAAGTACTGTGGTTTACCAAGAGCATGCTCACCGTAAGCTTCGACAAGCATTCGATGCGATTCTGCAGTAGTTTTCTTCAAATGGTAACAGAAAATCAAAGCTGTCCGCAAATCGTAGTTTTCAGGCACAAAACGCTATGAAAACATATTTAGTTGTATTAAACTTGTATTGTTGTGAGTTATAAGTCTTTTAACTTTTTCTTGTGTTTACATTTGTTAGTCTTTTGACAAATGTAAACACAAGAAAAAGGCGCCAATGACGCGGTTTGAAAGTCACTACATTGACAACTAGAGCCATCTATTGCCTCTAAATTCCCAAAAATTTATTGACTCTAAATTCCCAAAAAACTAAATACATCACATTTAGCATATGTACAAGAACTCAAGCACCTACAAATAAATACATAACACTGCACACTTATTCACCCATGGCTGACTGTAGTTGTGTTTCTTTGGAAAGGGTTGATAGTATAAAGTACCTTGGAGTTTATGTTGATCAGTTCCTTCGTTGGGAGGTCCATATTAACACTTTGGGCACAAAAATCAGAGAACTAGGATATATATTCCGTATGATTCGAAATGTGTTCAGTGAAAATATTCTTAAAAGTATACACTTCGCCTTATGTCAGTCAGCACTTTCTTATGGTATATCAGTTCAGGTGGGATGCACCTTAACCCAAAAACACATATTGCAGGTTTCCCAAAAATTGATTGTGAAAATAATTAATAAACTTCCTGCCCGGTATCCCACGGCGGAGCTTTGCAGAGAGTATCAGGTCCTATACATAGCCAATTTGCATCTCAAATCCATTCTCTGGCACTACCATCGAGAAAAAGGGAAGATGCAGACTCAGCAGAGACACATGACACGCATGGCAACTAATGAAATGTTCACCATCCCTAGAGTTAAAACCTCTTTTGCCCAAAGGCAATATGCTTATTTGGCTCCCATGACATACAATGGCGTGCCGAATTCAATAAAGGTAAAGGTAGGAAAACCATTTAGACAGTCGATCGGAGCGTGGTTGTTATTGCGACAGGATTTTGAGTACTTGGGCTTTCAGGATGAATGACGTGTGGAAAAGATTTGTGTGGGTCTCTTCTTATTGTTTTAATTTTTGTTGTTTTTGTGTTTCTGTATGTTTTTGTTTTTTATTTTTATTCTTATGATTGTGTGCGGTAATTGTGGGATGAATATTTTTGGTCTTTCTGGAGTGATGATGTGTGAGGAGTTTAATTTTGCATGATATTTCCAGTTGTAATTGAGTGTCACTGTTTGTCAGGTTGATGAGAATGTGCAACGGGGTTTTGTTTTTGTGTAATCAAAAATCGGAAATAAGTATCGATTTATTTTTTCATGCTAAATATCCTCAGTGAGATACAGGTAAAAGCCTAGTTTACTGGGGATACGACAAATGAAAAGCAACAAACCCAGATCCATTAAAATTGTATGTCCAAATTAAATTACCTGTTGTTTTTTCACAAATTATGTATATTTCAAGTCATGTGTAATAATAAATAATAAAAAAAAAATCTATGAGCAAATTCCGGTTTCATATTTACAGATCTGGTATATCACTTTTATATTAAAGAAACTTGATTTAGGTATAAAAACAGTTTAATGAAAATTTAACTTGACATTTTCACTCATGCAGTTACTGCCTTTTTGGTTACACATTTCTTTGGCAATATCCTAGTTATTTTACTTTACCTCCTATTCTCTGTGTTCTTGATGGATCAAAGAGAGCGATGATGATGATATTAAAAATGTCATTTTTCCATTGTTCTGTAGTAATGAATTTCATAGGAACAAATAACAAAAAAATATTTTTCTTTTCAAAATATTTTATTAGAAAGAAAAAATATATTTTGGGATTCAATATGCACTTATGATAACAGATATGCATTCATTTACAACTTTTGAAAAAAAAAACTAACATAAATTTTATTCACAATTTTCAATTTTAATTGCCAGAAAAAAACACAAAGATCAAGACAAATAATGAAATAATGTCAAAGAAATTGACAAACAAGTCAACAACTAATAAAAATAATAATGGCACAAATTAAATAAAATCAATCCCATAATTGTTTAACTACTTCAGCATTCAGTAGCATTTTTTTAACTAGACTAGTCATTTTCTAGTGGTTGCCATTCTCTCCACTAGCGAGTCTGACTAGTAGATATATTGTAATTCCAAATAAATAAAATTATGCAATAAATAAAAATTTCCTACACCAATAAAAAAATAAATGTAATAATTTTGTTAATTATGAGTTTTACTCCAATACTGAAATTTATATAATTAAAATGATTTCAGGTTTTCTACTCTATATATAATTTTTTTCTTATTTTTAAAACTTAATGAAAATATTCAGAATTTGTTTGCTAGAAGTAGAAACTGAAAGGTGCACCAAAACTTGAAGTGTGTTGTGTATAGTGGGTATAATTTTAAGAAATCCATCTTCAGAAATATGCTGTTATTTAAAAAAAATCTCAAAATAGCAGTTAAGACTAGAAAACCTCTTTAAGATTATGAAAAAAATTGTAGTGTTTCACAGCTAGAATTAAAAATATTACAGTTGAAATCAGGTAAGAATATGGAATTTTAAACTTAAATTAAAGTACACATATAATCATTAACATTAATAAATTTTCCTAAATATAAATCAAATAATATATATAAGAATCAAGAGCTAGTGTAAAATTTTAGGGCTTCAGTCAATCAATATATATTTTTTGTTTTGCATATTAAATAAAAATTATACATAAGAGTTTATATGTACGTATCATACACAATGTAATTGAAATACGAAATAAAGAAACATTTTTGACAATGTATCGCAACTAAAATATTTTAAAGCACTGTTGACAATTTAGAATTCATACATAGTAAAAAAATTTAAATAGTAATATGAAAACTTATTCCAAGTAATTTTCAACAGTTTAACAAATTAAATATTAGGTTGTCTGGACGAAAGTGACGTATTTTGCATGGTCATTTTTGACCATCAGTTGTATTCCAGCCGTTAGTCCTACAAGACGTGTTTTGTATTCTATTCATCAGTTGACATCTGGAGAACGTTATTTTAGTGAAAAAAAATTCGAACATGGCTTAAGATGGAGTTTTTCGAACGTGGGTTAAGACTAGTTACATACCTGACAAACAATTTATACGAAATTGCATGTTGTACGAATACTGTCGAAAAAATAATGCAACAACTGCAAATAAAAACATTTGTGACACATTTGCAGAATGTTTAATTGTTAGGCAATGCCAAAGGTGGTTTAACCCTTTCCGGTCCTATGTCTAATGTCATTCGACATCGACTTTATTCCAGTGAGTCCTATGTCGAATGTCATTCGACATTTTTTTCTTGTGAACATAAATATAGTTTTATTAAAAACAACCTTGTGAACATAAATATAGTTTTATTAAAAACAACCTGGATGTATTGTTTTACCCTGTAATTCTGTAAATCTTTTGTGGACCTGATGGAACATTTTTATTTTTTTTTGTGGACCGGAAAGGGTTAAACAATTTAAAACTGATGATTTTAATCTAAAAACAATCCTCGAAGTGAAAAAGTAGTGAAAGTGGATGATGACGTATTGCATACAGAAATCGAATCAAATCCAACACTGACTAAACGACAATTAGCTGACAAGCTTGGATACTCAAAATCTAGTGTGCAAGAACATTTTAAACAAATCGGCAAAATTGTGAAGCAGGGCATATGGATACCTCACGATCTAACGGATGAGACCAGAGTGGCACGCAAGCGCATATGTGAAGATTTAATCAAAAAAGAGACAAACACTTTTACACCATTTAGTGACCGGAGACGAAAAGTGAGTGCAATATTCGAACCATTGACGTCAACTCCAATGGCTTTCAAAGGGGCAGGTAGCAAAACCGACCCCAAGACCGGGACTAACTAAAAAAAGTGCTTTTGAGTGTATGGTGGGATGCAAAAGGCATCATTTATCACGAAGTCCTTCGTTACGGTAAACCAATTACGAATGAAGTATACTGTGCCCAACTCGAAAATTTGAATGCAGCAATAAGGCTCGAGACATTCAGTTTTATTGCAACACGACAACACCCGACCCCATACATCGAAGATGACTGAAAATAAATAAAGGAGCTTGGATGGAAAACTATTCTTCACCCACCATATAGTCCCGATTTGACTCCTTCAGATTATCATTTATTTAGATCTATGCAGCACTATTTAGCTGATTTTTTTTTCACACTTTAGAAAAAGTCTGGTTTTCACTTAGGGCCCATTTAAAACATCTTTCTGGTTGGGTGGAAGAGATTGCCACATGGCAATAAACTCGCCAGGTGAAATAAAAAAAAAGTGAAAGGCACAGAGGAATATTA
Source organism: Odontocerum albicorne (assembly GCA_949825065.1). Taxonomy (NCBI): domain Eukaryota; kingdom Metazoa; phylum Arthropoda; class Insecta; order Trichoptera; family Odontoceridae; genus Odontocerum; species Odontocerum albicorne. Next base: position 23,065,523 of record OX463842.1, on the reverse strand, counting down.
TGCATCCAAATCTACTAAGTTTTATTATGACAGTATTAAAAATAAATGGAGAAGGTCGTGTCTACCGAAGGAGAATATATTGTATCAATGTAATAAGAAAATATTTTTTTTTAAATCGATTACCTCCTCATTTGAAAAACGACATTTTTGTCCGGACGACCTAATATAATCAATTGAATTATTTCACCGAGCTCCAATATTAAAAAGCAACTGAATTTATTGAATAGCTCACAAAGAAATATAATAAAGAAATAAATAAGTAGAAAAATATAATACACTTCATAATATTGATTTCACTGAGATCTCTCACTTGGGAAAATATTATGTTTTCCCCAAACAGGATGGAGGGATTTTTTAAATTATCTTATGATTTATACTTAAATTCCGTAGCTAGCTATCTAGTTTGGGAGAATTGACATTTTTAAAATCACTCATAAAAATAATAAACATAAATTTTGCTAGCTATTTATTTATCTGTTTATTTTATTGAACAATGTTTGAAAAATCTTGAAAAAGTTGTATACTTTATTTGTAGAAAATTTCAACGACCCTAATGGAACTGTTCCCAAAACTTAGCAATTTATATAGTGTAATTTATAGCATATATTTTTATAATAATCAATGTACTTAACAAATATTCAGTTTTGAGTTATAAGTTGAATAATAAATGTAAAATAATAATTGGTGTACAATGGAAACTAACAAAATAAAAAAATGTGGAGTTTTATTGGAATTGGAAAAAAATCCAAACTACTTTAAAAAATAAACTATATTGACTATTGAAGTCACTGTCTGCTATTGTTAGCAATATTATTATATTTAATAGTTTCAAATGAATTATATCACAAAATAGTATATGGCCTTATTACCTATATATCGTCATTGTTCTGCGAAAAGCATTTAACACGTTCCGCGCCGCGTAGGTCACCGGTGACCTACCGTGTTTTTGACCAGGGCGCCACATAGGTCACCGGTGACCTACGTGTTTTTTTTTTTATAAACAGTCCCAGTGCGCCAGCGGTCACATTTACTAGGAATTTTAACATTGAATGTGACCTATACGGCGCCCCTGAATATAATGCACATAAAAACTTACAAAATTTTGTTTGAAAATGCAATTATTTTTAATAAACCTCCAGGTGTACATGAGCAAGCTATTACGGTTTATTTTTTTCAAAGATAAACTAGCCTCTACAATTAGGCTAGGGGGTATAGAAGAGTTTCCAGGGATAACATAATGAATGGGACCATCCATTTGTCACACTCTGGAAATTTATGAGGGTGCATTGTCTATGCAACATTGTGACCCTTTTTTTTTGGAGCTATTGTCTCAGTAATCATAAGAGATTATTATGTTATGGCGTAACACTATAGCATATTACATAAATAAATAAAAAATATAATTAGTAATAAATAAGCATGCTACAATTTGTTTCGACTACAAAAGTTTATGTTGTATATACATGTATTACCGTACGACGCCACGTAGGTCACCAGTGACCTACGCTCACAATATCACCTAAAATCAGTTTATTTTTAAAAATGAATCATTATTTATGAAGCCTATATATGTATACATAATATAAACTATAATTTGTTTAGTGGCGCAGGTACTTATTTTCTCAAAATGTACCGCGGCACGGAACGTGTTAAGTCCATTTTTGCTTAAAATGACTTTTTGATGCCATTTTACTTAAAATAAAAATATCTACACATGGAAAAAACATTTATGTCCAAAAATTATGGTTTCGCTGTTATGAAAAGATAAAAAGTCATATAACTTGATTTTACATCGCCTTCCGAAACTTAAATTGTGTTTATCTCAAAACTCAATATTTGGACTTAAATGCTTTTCGCAGAACAACGACGATATTATGATAACTATCCATTTCATCAAAATTAGAATTATCATATATACAGAGTGAATGACACTTGATGGAACATATTGAAAAAGTTGATTTAATATTTTGCATCACACAGAACCAATATTAGTAAAAAAAGTATATTTGAATATGGAATCAATTCACAATCATTATGGAATTAATTTTTACAGACAAAATAATTGAATATTCGTCTGAACTGAACTTTATATTTGTATTTCATTTTTAAGCTAAGTTTAAGTTTCTTTTAATAACTGACAGTTGAGAATTGATATATTTACTTGTGATGATCTCATCTATTACCTCCTTCGATATTATGCATCAAGTACCAGTAACTGAAAAATATGCAATGTTTTTAGATAATTTTCATTAAGAAATATTCAATTTTACTCCTACATACACGCACATGGAATAGAAAATAAAGTTAATAAATGAATTCATAAAGACAAACCTGGAAATATAAAAGAAGTGGCAAGAAATTAGGCTTAGAGGAATGTTAGCAGAATGACTAGATTAATGTTTGATATTTTATAGGAGATTTAATAGTTATGCGACTTTTTAATTTGTATTAATTTTTGTATAGAGAAAATACCAAGTCACAAAGTTAACTCAACAGTACGAAATAGGAAATTTTCCAATAAATATTTTGTATTTCCCTTTAAAAAAAAACGAGTATTATTTCCGGTTGTTACCAATTTCAATAGTAAAAAATTCAACAATTTTAATATTCATTCCTAGTAAATTTCAAAACAGGAAACCACATCTCAAGTAAGCACAAAACACGATTTATAGCAATTATTCAAAATAAGAATATATTTGTGACTTAAAATAAATCATATTATTACTAAATTATGCATAAAAAACTATTACTAAAATTTGCTTTATCCAAGATATAAAAATTGTTTCAGCAGCTGCATTACAATAATTTCCAAAACAAGATTATTGTGAAATATGTATCACACAAAGCTGATCAAACTATCATTGCACATACAGAAATATTTTGCATTACAACCAGTGTTTAATAGTATTAAAAATATATATAAATGAAAATGGCACACTCGAAATAAATAACCTTTTTCCAAAATAAAATAATTTTTTCTTAATTCTACAATGAAGTACAAGGTATTGTATTTATTTATAAATAAAGAATACATTCTCTGTTTATAATGTCATCAAATAATTCAATGCACCATATGTACACATTTTAAAATACTTGTGAATACAACTTCAGTCTCACATATACACTATATAGACAATGCAAAAAGGATAGGAATAAGATATTGTGTAATGGATTTTTATTTTAAATTCAGATAATTTTACAAAACAACAATATAAATTGAAAATATTGTAATAATACCCAAAATGAGAATTGCTATTTTTGTCAATGTACCCAAGTGACTTCTTTCATATATCATGCTAACGAAATAAATTTACCTGATGATTCTTATCACATAAGCTAATTTAAACTTTATAGTACTTTGTGATTGCCTTTATATTAAATATGTAATTTATTGATTGATATTCTTACAAGTTACACTCTAGATTATGTGGTCTCTTCAATCATGAAATGTAATTAGGAGTATAAAAAAATCATTTATATAAACTGTAAAAAATCACGCATACCTATTTATATTTTAGCTACGTGAATAAAAATGTCTTAATTTATATAATCATGAAGTTTAGATATGATAAAAAAATTCAGTCCTCTTAGGTTTATTTCAACTGAACAAAGTGAATATCTGACAAAATGATAGTTCACAACAGCATATTAGTCCTAACTTAAATGTATGATGAATAGATTCAGATAAGAAATGCAGACAGCCAAATAAATGTTGTGGAAATATGTCGATATACGTCGAAATAGAGAATTTAGATGTTGAGAATCAGAGTAAGAACTGAAGTTTTATACAGGATGAAGAAGAGCACTCTGTGGTGGTTTGAGAATGCCAAACGAATGAATGACAAAAGACAGACAAAACTAAATCACAATGTAAGTGGAAGGACAAGAAAAGTGTGGTTAAACCAAGTAAATGGTTTTAAAAGAAGGAAATGTAAGAACCCTAAAAAACAGAGAAGCTATATAGATGAAGAAAAGGCAAAGGTTGTACGCCATGGTCGGAATGTTTGGCAATCTACCCTCCTTTCTACTCCTACAGGCATGATGTGATGAAATGTATATACTCTTTTACAGTTGATCTTTTTTTTTTTTTTCGTCTGCTCTATTGTCTTTGAATTGCAACTCATGTCAACAAATTTTAGTGATGAATGTAAGATTTCACTAAAAGTTACCGCATAGTTAATTTTGATGCTGCTAATATCACGAGATTGTGTGTAATATGCAGAAATTATGCTTTATTTTATTAAAATAAACAAGTATAGCTTTCTTACACTAACAAAATTTATTTCAGATGGAGGTCACATGACTCTAAATTGAAAAATGGTATTAGTCGTGAACAATTTTAATTTAAACAGCAAATACTTGCAATGAAAATATTACTAGTATAAAACCGTAATATAAAGAGAAATATGCAGTACTTATTTTCCAATAACAAATATGCATGTAATCTATTATAATTAACTGACGACCACATGCATTTTTATCTTTAACATTTTATGTTTATCCTTGAAAAAAATTATTAGCTCTCATTTACTAAATATAATAAAAATAATCTTACGTTACATTTTAATTTACTTATACCATTAGTCATTTTAAAAAAGGAAACTTTCTACTCCAATTCACATAATATATTTAATAGATAACATTTTCAAGGTGTAATTTAAAGAAAACTTTAAAAAAATCAAAGTCTAGTCATTTGAATGAAACCTAAAACATATCAAGGGATAAAATAACAAAATCAGCCTTCCCACTCAGTATGATTATGTAACTATTTACAGATCACTGATCACTTCAGGAGAGATGAGTAATGTTTGATGCAATATTCCTTTGGAGACTCCCAAAAAATCAGAATGTCTGTGAGGAACTCATATTAAGAATATAAGATCTGTTTCAAACAGAAGTTTTTGGGTTTGTAGGGTCTTCAGGGAGGGAATTCATACCAAAAATTATAGATTTTTCTCACGCCTTACGCGATTGCACAGATTAGAGAACACATTGCATGTGAACATTTTCAGTTATAGTACTCTAAGGAAAAGTTTATGTATGGCGAGTTTTCAAATATTTCATAGTATTATCAGTTATGAGCCCTTGCTATTGATAAATATATCTTTGGTTGATAATTTATTTTCTTTTGTGGTTTTAAAGTTCTTCTTTTATGATTTTGATCCATCCTATGATCATCATATTTTTTTAGTTACGTTTTAATTTTTTATTTTATACTGTTAGTTATTTTATTCAGTATTTTCTTTTTATATATTTAAATTTATTCTTGATATTTTCTATTCTTTAGTCAATTGCCTAAAAGATAATTTTTTTCTTTTTTATTAATAACTCATGTAACTTTTCATTCACATTTATATTTATTTTATTCTCATCGAAATATAATCGACTATTTTTATGTATATTTTATTTCCGTTTATGTCACATTTGTCTATGATTGTTTTTAATAGATTTTCATATTATGTAATATATATATATATATATATATATATATATATATATATATATATATATATATATATATATATATATATATATATATATATATATATATATTATATATAATATATATATATATATATATATATATATATATACATATATATATATACATATACATATACATATACATATACATATACATATACATATACATATACATATACATATACATATACATATACATATACATATACATATACATATACATATACATATACATATACATATACATATACATATACATATACATATACATATACATATACATATACATATACATATACATATACATATACATATACATATACATATACATATACATATACATATACATATACATATACATATACATATACATATACATATACATATACATATACATATACATATACATATACATATACATATACATATACATATACATATACATATACATATACATATACATATACATATACATATACATATACATATACATATACATATACATATACATATACATATACATATACATATACATATACATATACATATACATATACATATACATATACATATACATTATACATTATACATTATACATATACATATACATATACATATACATATACATATACATATACATATACATATACATATACATATACATATACATATACATATACATATACATATACATATACATATACATATTCATATACATATACATATACATATACATATACATATACATATACATATACATATACATATACATATACATATACATATACATATACATATACATATACATATACATATACATATACATATACATATACATATACATATACATATACATATACATATATATATATATATATATATATATATATATATATATATATATATATATATATATATATATATATATATATATATATATATATACACATGTTTTGTTGTTTTAACACACCTTTTTTAACTCTTGGTGTATATTTATTTTGTTTTATATTTTTGTAAAGACAAAAGCCGCCGTAAATTCTTAAATAAATAAGATGCTAATAAATAATAAAAAGAAAAAAATAAAAACCAAACCAGCAGAAACTTTTAGAGAAATAAAAAAAAAGTAAAATATAATGTTGCAATAATACAAATTAGTTTATTTATATCAAAATGTAAAATAATTTAGATTGTAATGAGTTTGAACATAAATGTGTAAATGAAATCTAAATCTGTACTGTTTATTATTTGAATCTTAAATAATATTATAATATACTCCTTAAAAAAATTAGACATACATTTATTAGACTAAAAATATAAATTAAACTTAACAATGACTGGCACAATAAACTAGATTTTTTTATGAGCAACTGCTGATAAATATTGAAGTTTTTTAAAATTTTATTTCAAATCAATGTTGATGCATTTTTGGCAAATATGAATTAGAATGTCATAAATAACACAAAGCGCATTTAAAAAAAATCGCAATAATTAAATAGTACACTTATATTTTTTACAATGTGACAATAATGTTGACATTAAGTACACTAATCTTATATTTATAATTATAATAAATTAACAATATGCAAGGATGCTGAGGTTATATTGTTCAATAGTTTATTATGAATATCTAGCCTCATTTGTTGTAAATGGCTACAAATTTTATAGTTTTACATAATCTTATGGTGTTCTTTTTCTATCAATGTAAAAAATCCTTTTGTTTTTTATTTTATTTATTAAAATATAAATGTATGCTGATGTTGTTTACTAAATTAATATTTTTATAAAATCTAGTTGAAAATGATAACTGAAATATAAACTACAAATATTTTTTTTATTAAATAGTAAAATGAAATAAATATGTTCTATTAAATATTTGTTTGATTATCGTGGTGAGCATAGATAATTGTTCAAATTTATTTTTTATGGATGTAATCAAATATTTTCGTCACATTGAAAGGCTAAAATATGTAAATGAGGCTCTATGAACTCAAAATATAAGAATACATTTTTGATTATTAAACTGATGCCATTTCTGAAGAATCTTACATGTACATATATTAAGAGGTAGAATAAACATTGAATTGACTCCAATAGATTGTCTCAAAGTATAATCTGTTGGGAAGCCAAGGCTTCAACTGATAGAGGGAGATACTGATAATGCAAGCATAGCCAAGGCAACCAACTGGATAAATCTGACACAGGATAGAAGTGAGTGAGGCTTAGACCCACCAGGGGTTGTGCAGGCACTGATGATGATGGTACATGTCAACGGTAATAAAATCAAACTCAGTCCAATTACAGGAATAAAGCCTTAAAATAATTATTATTTATAGAATTATTAAAAATACATAAAAGACAGCCTTATAATTTTTTTTGGAAAACAACAAAGATTTGGAAATTAACAAAGAACTAATCTCTCACAAAAAATAATGGCAAGTATGTTAGTACATAAACAGATTAAAACTTTTTAAAATGATCATACAATTATACAATAAGAAGAATAATTATTGTCCCTTAAGAAGATGTCCGTATCCATTTTACTTTTGGAAAAGCATACATTTTGTAATATATTTAACAAATATATAAATAACCTTTTCTGTGGTATAACCATAAACACAGCACCGAATTAATGAAAAACTCAACATTCAAAAGAGGAATTTTCAAATCACATAGAAATAATCATATCATGGCATGTTATGATAAAATATAAGATATCTTTTGACTCGTAAAAACCAATAATTTGCACATCTGACCTTATTTCTAAAATTGCACTTGTAGGTCTTATGTTATTTATATTGTTTTTGGCCGAGTTCTACAAACACTTAACAAATGTTTTTATTTGCGAAAAGTCAATTTCAAGACTATAACAAATACTCGTAGGTTCTCAGAAATGTTGTCTCTCTTTGTCATATTGATTTAATCTTTCCATAAAGACATGTTTGAAATCCCATTTTTGAGCTGCGGATGAACTATTACACTTGGTAACAAAAATTTCTTTCTTAACAACATCCAGTTCAAGACACCTCGGGTTACCTCCATGAACCAGCCATTTTTCTTCCTAAACAGAAATAAAATATAATTCTTAAAAAAAAATTATATATAAAACAGATAATTGATAAGATGTGGTGAAAAAAAAAAGGAATTGAATATTATAAGAAATGTTGGTTAAAGATTGAAATGAAACATTAAAAAAGAAAATTATCACATAAGTAGGTAATTGTACAAATTTAATTCTACATGGCTTTGCATATTAGTTCTCTCACCAGATAGATTAACACGTATCCAAAATAATATATTTGCAAATACTTGGAAGCACCCAAAATAAGGCTCCTTGATAGTATTAAATTTAAATGAAAAATAAAAATATTTTTTATTTTTGTGTTAATTTTAATGCTACTAACTTATCATCTGAAGTATCCAGGCATTATTTAAGCAAACTTATTCACAAAAAAAAATTAAAGGAAGTTGTACTATAGTTTTAAAGTATTTTAGATATGTAACTAAAAGAAGATGTCATATTTTGATTATAAATTAGATAACCAACCGGTTTATATCTCCACAGCTGATTCCCTCCTTGTCCGTGGCAACCATAAAGAGTAACAGGTGATTTAGTACTTATATCAGACACATCCCAACACATTGTCCGATCTTTGGGTCTAGAAACAAAATCAGCTTTATTAATAGGCAAATTTGCAAATTCGTTTTATGGCTAGCCAAAAATAATCCCTGCTCCTGTCCTATATTTGAACATGCTGCAGAAATTAAATACGAGTATCTCGGAATATAATACATCAATCAACAGTTCCCGGGACTAACTAACAGATGGCGCCTCTAATAACAAATCCATACCATTATCAGTTAGTAACAACCTTTAGAAGTTACATGTCAAACTTACATGACATTCCGACTTTGTGTCATTAAGTTACAGTGGTTTTAGTGACGCTACTTTTGCTATTTTCAAAACAATGGAAAAAATCGAATTTCGTGTGTTGATAAAACATTGCTTTTTAATGGGAAAAAATACCGTTCAAACTCAACAATGGATTGAAAAATGTTATCCGGGCTCTGCTCCATCGAAAACCACCATTTGTTGGTGGTATACTGATTTCAAACGCGGTCGTACAGACACAAATGATGCTGAACGCTATGGTCGTCCAAATGAGGCTATTACACCAGAAAACATAAAAAAAAAACTCAAAATCGTGATGGAAAATCGCAAAGTAAAGTTGCGTGAGATAGTTGACTTCCTGAAGATATCATTTGGTAGTGTTTACACTATTTTGCATGAACATTTGGTCATGAAAAAAGCTTTTTCATTTTTTTTTTGTCACCACTGACAAATGGTTATTTTCAACGTAGCAGAGCCCGGATAACACTTTTCAAGCCATCGCTGAGTTTGAACGGTATTTTTTCCCATTAAAAAGAAATGTTTTATCAACACACGAAATTCGATTTTTTCCATTGAAAATAGCAAAAGTAGCGTCACTAAAACCACTGTAACTCAATGACACAATGTCGGAATGTTATGAAAGTTTGACACATAACTTCTAAAGGTTGGTACTAACTGAGAATGGTATGGATTTTTTATTAGAGGCGCAATCTGTTGGTTAGTCCCGGGACTTATTGATCGATGTGTTAATGTTGTGTTAAAAATCAGATCAAAGATGAGCTGAAAAAAAAGTTTTTACCAGGTCACCTTCGATATATACCTGGATCCGAAAATTTATGACATATACTTCCATCAGAGATGAGAAAAAATTTAAAAAAGGTTTAAGAGCTCTATAAAAACTGTTGTGTATTTGAAATGGGTCATGATTGTCACGCAACTTTAGTCACCCCACCAAACTTGATTATGTATGTATGTGCATGTCCTAGTGTGTGGATGGATATATGTACGTATTCTATGTCTTATTCACAAAATTGTGACTTTTTAATATTCATGTAAATGTCCACTTTAATACAGATCCATCAAGTAAAGCGGACAATGTTGATTTTAAAGAAAAATATAAAAGAAATTGGGATCTTTAACATTTCAGTGAAACATTTATATAACTATGCATTTGTTGAAAATCATTGTCACCTTCAGTGGTGCAACAGTCCTGAATCGACCCTAGCATCCAGCAACAATTCTCGTCATACGCTTCACTCTTTAACAGCATCTCCCCAATTCCAAATTTGTTAAAAATATTTCATCAAAATTTTGGGTGCAAATTTAGTTAAAAAGAATATAAGACGTAAACATACCTGATATCTTTAGTCCAAGTTAATCTGAATTCCTGTTCATGAGAATATATTTGCTTCTTCTTATCTGAGACACAGTCGTCAACACCAAAACGTTCTTCTTTTCCTAACTTTTTAGTGTCCACGCACAAAGATGGTGCAATCACACTACGAATCTGAAAATGAATTACTCAAATATAAAACAAAAAATAACAAATGAAGACAAAAGGAACAAAAAAAATGTATTTAGAAAATATAAATATACTCAAATACAAGAACTAAGCATGATAAAGAAAGAGTGAGTATTTGAAATATTTATCATGTTGCATGTTAAGTATATGTAAGGACATGGAAATATTATACTCATTATATTATTGCATCTGCACCCTGCCTATTTGCCTTTAAGGTTTTGAATCTTGGCATGAAACCAAGGCCTAAGAGAGGAAACTTCTCAGTTTTGAGAACAAATGTCTTAAGAGTATAATGGATATCAGATGATACAAACATGTAACGAATGAGGTGGTTCGCCTTCAGATGCAACCGCAGTCTACAGCTACCGCAGTAAGAGTTAGGCGCTAGATATGGTTGAATAATGTATTAAGGATGATACCTGGTAAAGAGCTAAGCAGTTTTATTGCTTGCAAAAAACTTGACAAATTGGATGCCCACCCTTACACCAGTGTTGCAATAGGGAGATTTAGTCTGAGGGCTATGAAGCGACCTGGGTGAAGGTTTTTATGGCATTAATGTGTTCCTGATGAAACGAATAGGGTAACGATTATTATATTAAACTTCTACTATTCAAAACATCTCAAGGCTTATTGCCATATAGCATGTTTGTACAGTCGACCAGAAAAAGGATAAAAAAACCAACCTGGGACACTTTTGGGATCCCATATTGGAAGTCAAGTGGGCCAACAACTAGGCCTCAGAAGTAGGACATTAAAAAAATATAAAAACTAATTCAATTTTGATTTACAACTAAACATTCTTGTACTAAATGTTTATTGTATAAAATTGATCAAGTCTTTTGTGCTACAAGTTTAGTTGTAAATGGAATTCTACAATTTTTTTAAACATCAATAAAAATACATATGATTAGTGCAAAAACCTACTTCTTTTGAAAACTACAAAATATTTTATTTCTTTGAAATTAAGTTGACATTTTAAACTTTGAATAAGTTTTTTACAGACAATAGGGCTGATCATAATCATAGGTATTATTATCAAATAAGAAAACTTGGTTAATTTATATGTCTTATAGCATATTCATACCTCTCCCTTAGCATAGTCTTCAGGTTCAATAGGTGGATACTTGTGCACAAGATCAAACGCAATCTCCTCCATAAACCATTTGAATGATTTACATTTCAATTTTTCTCTCAATGCCTTTTGTTGAGTTAAATCTCCAGGATCAATGTCAAGATAGTGTGGTCGTCTCAAGTAAAGAAATTCTTTATATTCATCCATCCATACTTCAGCCACTCTTCGGTAGTTCTGGAAATATATTTATTTAATAATCTTAACATTAACCGTTTTACTGCGGGCCGTCGATATATCAACGCTTTATTACTGCGCGAAAACTGCGTACCGTCGGGATATCGACTATTGCTCAGTTTGATTTTAGATATCGACCTGTGTAGACGTGTCGCGGTGCGCGCGCGCAAATCATTTTTAATTCGTCAATAATAATCATAAATAAACTTTTAAAAAGTATATCGCGGTGAAAATAACATTAATTTTTGTATTTTTTTATCAGTAAAAATTGTTTATTTCCCTCATACGATGTTGAATTCGTCAAGTAGCGATGATGAAAACACTTGCGGAACTTCGCATGAAAATGTTTCTTTTAGTGACAGAGAGGATGAAATCAGAATGTTTACAAATCGAAGAATGCGTATTTGTAGTGAAAGTGAAGCTTCCGAAGATGATTCTACTATATTTCTTTGGACGGTCTTGATACCGATACTTTCGTGCAACTTCCTTCCGACCTAAATTTTTCCAACGAAACCAATAACAATTTTTTCGAAATTCCCGGACCAAATCATTTACCTGTCGGTATTGAAAAGCCTATTGGATATTTTGAATTATTTTTTACGTCTTTGCTCCTTAAAACCATTGTAAAAGAAACCAATCGATATGCCCAACAGTGCTTGAATTCTGGAAGTGAGCTGAAACCGAGATCACGTGCTAAATTATGGAAGCCAGTTACGGAATTAGAAATAAAAACATTTATCGCAGTTTTATTGGAAATGGGTATTACTTAAAGACCAACTATAAATTTCTTTAGTTTAATAACTCCAGATGTATCCCGTGGTTCAGAAAAATGTTTTCGCGGGACCGTTTTCTGTTAATACTTAATTTTTTTCACTTGGTTGATAACAAAAATTTTGCTCCACCAAGTCAGCCAGATTATGATCCATCTGCCAGATTTTCTCAACTAGTTGATCACGCCAACAAAGTTTTTCGACACTATTACCAACCTCACCGAGAATTATCAATTGACGAGTCTTTAGTTGGAACCCAATGCAACTCTGTTATGAAACAATATTTACCGAACAAGAAACATCATAGGTGGGGCATAAAATTTTGGATGTTGTGTGACTCCATCACTAATTATTGCCTAGGATTTTATTGTTACAAAGGAGCAAGGTTAGCGGGTGATAAAAATGAATTAAAAGAACATGGACTTGGTCACATAGTTGTAGAAAAATTACTCAATATGGGGGAATACGTATATTTGGATGAACGGAGAACACTAAAATTTTGGAAAAAAGTCACATTCAATATATTTGGAAGAATGATATTAAATTCATATATTTTATACTCAAACAACGTAAATGAAAAAAGAATGACTAGACTACAGTTTACTTCAGAAATCATCGAGAATATTGAGAAAGAGTGGATGGATAAAAAAAGCGTCTCGGAGACACCATCAACATCAAAGCAAAGCTTTGGTTTGGAAAAGTTACCAGGGACGAAGCTTCGACGCTGTACCGTTTGCAGTAATAAAGAAAGTAAAGGAATAACACGATCTTCACTAATTTGTGCGCGGTGTAAGAAGGGAGTACATGGAGTTTGTGTGGGAAAACATTTTTGCATATAATTTTTTTTATATTCTTCGTTTTTTTATTTTTAAAAGATAAATAAATACAGTTATAGTTAAAATTATCTTTTATTTGAATAGTTTGATATGTTTCCCTACACACAATCGAAAGAATTACGAAAATCCCTCTATATTTGATGAAAATGTACACAATTTTGTGCACACTTAATGAAAGATTATTTTTTCTCTAAAATTCTTCCGCAATTTTCGCATAATATGTGAAAAAAGGCTCAGCAGTAAAACGGTTAAGAAGTTATGAAAATATAGTAAAAATATTATTATAAACATAAAAACTGTAACCAACAACATAAATTTTTTTTACCTTTCCAACAAAATCTCCTTTTCCAGGATTGGGAAATGGAGCAAACTTTCTGTAAATGTGACCGACACGAGAACATGGTGCATCGTACATTCTCCCTCCGCACTGCCATATTTTGAAACTCAACTCATATTGCTCCCCACCCCAGATCTGCAGCCCTTCATCGTACCCACCCAGCTCCCAGAAAAACCGGCTGGATATTGCAAAAAGACCTCCAGCCATTACTGGACTCCTAAAAACAGATCATCCTAATTATGTAATATATATTATAATCGGAAATCTAGGCAATTTTTACTAAGTTCAGAATAACAAATAAAAACCAAACAATTATCTATATAAATAAAAATGTTAATGTTCGTTAATAGAAAATCTCTAATCTCCTAAAGTTCTTCACCGATTGCTTTGAAATTTTGACAAAAGGTTGCATTCGTATACAAAAATGTTTATATATATTTTTTTATATACAGTTGTATATAAAAAAGTATATAAAACAGACGAAATAATGGGAGCGCCTCTTGCAGCGACACACGCAAACTAAACAATTCTCATTGACAGTTATGACACATTGCATTTTCGACGTTTTGGATTCTTTCATTTCGTTTTTTAACTGTTTTTATTTTTCTTAAATATTAAGTAATTAAATATTAAATAATACATATTAAATATTAAATAATAAATAATAATTTTTCAAATACGTGTATTGAAAAATAGCGCCATCTGTTTGGACGTAAAAGCAACATACGATATACTAAATTTTTATCCGCCATAGTTATATCGTGAAATGCATTAAAATTTACCTGTATAGATTGATTTGCGTTAAGTTAAATATTTCTTTAATATTTTTTGTTTTTTCTTTGTTTTTTAGTTCTGTATTTTCTTTTTTTAATGTTTCGCAATTTTATATGTTTTTGTTATAACTTTCTTTCTTCTTTTTCAGTGCAATCGATCTGCTTTATATTTCAGATAGTCTAGGATGAGTCGTGCGGCGTTTAAAACGTCATGTCACAAAGGGGTAAAATACTTTTTTTCTACAAATCGAATAGTTTTTTTATAAATCGAACCATTGTTTTTCTCTAAACTGACGTTTTAATTCCTAATTTACATTATACTGTCTTTCTAATGTATTGTATGATTTGTATCTATCTTTAAATAGGCCAAGATCCACAATGAATTAATACTAATTACGAACACTTCATTTTAGGTATAAAAAAATCGAAAATCCAATTATCGAATACCCCATCCCTAGCCAATGCGGACTAACATAGTGACTTTTGACAAACGTCACCAAATATTATTTGATTTTTGCAAACTGCCACATTTTTGCTAATTTGTAACAAAATGTATTAATTTGTCATTATTGTTCATTTTTTGTAATTAAGAATCACGATTGGCTGAGTGAACGAGCTATTCTTGCCACCAAGAACAAAGACGTCTACGAATTTAACAATATTATTCAGTTCCTTTTTTAATGTTTCGCAATTTTATATGTTTTTGTTATAACTTTCTTTCTTCTTTTTCAGTGCAATCGATCTGCTTTAGTTCATCAAAATGCCGAGGAAACAGCAGAGCGATGTGCAGCCAGACTTGAGGATACACGGTTGCGAGCACGGCGATCGCGTTCTGCAGCTTCAGATCTGCTTCGTTCTCAACAGAATGAACGCGACAGGCTGAGAGTGGCTGAAATAGGTCAAAAATATTGTATATCCACAAGCATTGTGAAATTAAACACATTAGAAACGTGTGCTTTCTCTTTTCTTTCTTTTCCATTTAACCAGACTGAACCACAGCAACGCGTGGCCGGGTACAGCTAGTATGTTTATAAAAATATATATTTTAATAGCTCATACTTTAATAATGGCAACCCGACCCCAAAATTATTAAAAGTTCATGTAAATATAAGATCAATGTACCTACTACACATGTTCCTATTTAAGATGTTTTCCCAATTAAGATATTTTGTCCCATTAAAAATCTCTATATTGGAGTATATGATATACCTCAAATACTGCCCTCTTAAGAAGTTTTGATTGACTAAAGTTAAAAAAATTCACTGTATTCAACTTACTCGAAAGGTTCTGTTGGGTGTTTTAGATCCTCAGATAAAAGTGGTAGTCGTTTATAAAACAGCTCCCAGTCAAAAGCTCCCCTTGCTCCTTCGTCTTGTGCCCTGTACTCAAAAGTATCGTATGCCACAACATCAATGAATGGGCACACACATGTCTTATAATCTTCTGCGATTGGATCTGAACATAGAAAAAGAAGTATGCATGCCAATCTGAACAATAATGATTAGCACATAGCTAAAATATAATTTTAGCCAGTCTTTTAATTGGGCTTGGTTGTCCAGCAAGTAGTTTCGTATTTCTTGAATAGAAAATAGGATAAAATTTTCATTGCTAACTTTATTCCAAACGTGCTGAATGTATATTATGAAAGGTAATAGTTTAGTGCTATTGTTTACTCAGTTTGCTTGGACAGTTTTTTTTTGCATATTTTTGAGGATGAAACTAAATAAGTGGCTTTTTCGGTGCTTGCAAAGGAAAAAATGCAACACAAAACAAAAAACAGAAACGTATTGTGTATAGAGACAATACAGTTTGTGATTGTATATTAAAAGTAGTTTAAAAAAAAACATTATGATATAACACTCGAAGATGCTGTCCACTCTGGAAGGCCAATTACCACTGATGACCGAATCAAAGCTTTGATCAAGAATAACCTATGTTCTACAACACAAGAGATTGCTAAGATATTGAAAATAACGAAAACCACTATCCACGAGCATTTGATAAAACTTGGTTATGTGAATTGCTATGATATTTGGGTACCACACGGTTTGAGCGAAAAAACTTAATGGATCAGATCTCCAAAAGTGATTCACTGTAAAAACAAAATGAAAATAAACCATTTTTAAACTAAGTGTCGGGAGACAAAAATTGGATCGTCTACAACAATTTTAAGCAGAAAAGGTTGTAGGGCAAGCAAGGTGAACCATCACCTTTAACTTACCCCAAGACTGGTCTTCATCCAAAAATGTATTTTGTGTATCTGGTGAAATGGGAAAGGAATCGTCGACTACGAACTGCTCCCACAAAACCAGATCAATTCGGAAAAATATTGCTCGCAATCGGATCAATTGAAGGCAGCAATTAACCGTAAGCGTGCCGAATTAGCCAATAGGAACGGTATCATCTTTCACCAGGACAATACCGGACCTCACGTCTCTTTACAGACCCAGCAAAAATTGGTTCAGCTGGGCTGGGATGTCCTGTCCTACCCTACCCGCCATATTCACAGGACCTAGCACCCACTGATTATCACTTAATCTAGTCCTTACAGAATTCCTTTAAAGGGAAGAATTTACACTTCTCTGGAGGCTTGCAAAAATCATCTGGAGCAATTTTTCACCCAAAAAGATGAAAGTTCTGAAAGGATGTAATTTTGAAGTTACCCAAAATATGGCATACGGTAGTTCAATAAAATGATGCATACATTACAGAATAAAGTTATATCAAGATATAAACATTTTGCATTTGAATTTGGCATAAAAATCTTAAATTACTTTATAGACAACCCAATAAATACTAACATAGTAAATATTTTAAATTCAAATATTAATTGTAAAGCAAAAAAATTATTTCATAGAAAAAACACACATTCATAAAATATCAAATGAACTTTATATAAAGTCGTAAATATATTTTCCATTCTTGTCCTGTCATTAATGTGTTCCACAAATTAAACCATTTTTTTTGTTTCAGTGAGAATTTTTTGTTTATTTAGGTTTTTAGAAGAATTTGCCACACATGTATGATATAATTTCTTTGTTGGTCCTGCTCCAAAATGACATTTCAATTCAAGTTCAGTAAAGAATAACATAAAACTCTATCTATTAGGTGTTAACATAAGTTGTGTCCGTTTTTTTCCAAATTTAAAAATGAGCACCAAAAGTAAAACAAAATGGTAAAGATTATATACGTCATTCGAAAAAAAAAATTCTGCTCGACAAGATATTGTGTTTGCTTTTAGGTTACATATATTATTTTATTTGATTACAAGCCTTAGTAGACGATTACAAGTAGACGAAAGTGAGCATTTTCGACACCTCCTTCTGTTCGCGTTCAATCGAGTGAATAAAGCTGCCAAAGCTGCTCGCGATATTTGCAAAGTATACGGTGAAAATGCTATGAATGAAAGGACAGCCAGCTCGTCGATGGTTTTTGCGTTTCAAAGACGGTAATTTCGACCTGAAAGACATGGAGCGTGCCCCGGACGACCAGTGGACTTCGATGAGGACCGCTTAAACCATATTATTCATGAAGATCCCCTTCAAACCACCATACAATTGGCTGAGCAGATGAATTGTAGTTACATGACTGTATACCGCCATCATAAATCAATGGGAAAAGTCCAGAAGTTCGGCGCTTGGGTTCCACATGTTTTGAGTGAAAACAAAAATCAACATTTGACTATTTCTGCTAGTTTGCTCGTGCATCATCGAGCTACGCATGGCCACAAGCAAAGGTTCCTTTACTGCATCATTACTGGTGATGAAAAATGGTGCCTTTATGTGAATATGAAGAAACGGAAAAAATGGGTGAGTTATGGTCAACAAGCAACGCCTAGAATGAAACAAGGTTTGCATCCGCGCAAGACGATGATGTCAAAAATGCTCACTTTCGTCTACTTGACATTCCATTTTGAAAGCTTGTAATCAAATAAAATAATATATGGAACGTAAAAGCAAACACAATATGTTGTAGAGCAGAAAATTTTCTTTCGAATGATGTATAACCTTTACCATTTTGTTTTACTTTTGGTGCTCATTTTCAAATTTGGAAAAAAACAGACACAACTTATGTTAACACCCAATGTATTATTTTAATATATCAAAACCGCTGGCTATTTTTCAATTAGAAATTATATTTTTCAACATCACTGTAACATGAAGTCCATATATAGATAAGCATAGAGGTCTTTATTTTATTGTATCCCCACATGCACTGTTTACACCTCTGCTAAATACATTAGGTTTTCATAATGGCTAAGGAAGTTTTTTTAAACAATAAAAAATAATACTTACGAAGCAAAGGAGGAAGCCAATTGATATTAGCCTCACAATGAGAGTCCAAAAAAACAAGAACTTCTCCTGTAGCCTTCTTGGCACCTGCCAGCCGTGCCAATATTAGCCCCTGCCTTGATGGGAGGCGCACGACTTGGACTTTTGTCATATTTGTAGCCACATATTTATCCAAATCATCCTTCAAAAAATCTACAACATTGTTTTTTACTCAGTAATCATCCTTAATTATACTATGGTAAACAAAATAAGTAGTGGTGTACACTGTATTGCCAGCAAGAAAAAAAAGCACCAAAGAAGCGTTTCTATCAAATCTAATGGAATCGTATGTCTTTTATGTAGGATTGTTCTATGCAAATTATCATTTATCTGTTAATTGGCATTCATCTAATAGCTATTTCAAAGAACATTTAATGAGAAAAAACTCAACATTTACAGTTTCATAAATAATACTTTCATAACTTCCTGCTGGTAAATATCTGCCATGACAGTCAACATTCGAGCGAGTCGGTGCTTTTTATGTTGTACATTAATCCTCTTTAAAATTATTTTGGAATGATCATCCTAAATTGTAAATGGCTATCTTGTTTTACTCAAATTTAATTTACTTAAATAATCATATTTTGTATTCAGAATTATGAAATGGTCTACAAATTGATATTTTTACATAACTCGTATATACTATTTAACTAATGGATGTACATAGATACTGTTATCATTTACAAGAGGACGTGCAGCGACAATACAGGGTTAGGCTGCGAAGTGGCCAGGAACAGAGCCCTTAATAAGTATAAATGTTTATTGTAGTGTGCCATTAGTAAAAAGATAAAAAATAAATGCTACAAGGTGAAATAAATGTAAGTATGATAAAGAAAACCATAAAATAAAATAGAACACAAGCACTAAGTAATAAAACAAGCATAAAATTTTATAACATATTTCAAAACCCATTACCTATCAATAAAAATACAAAATTAAAATACAATAAAGAGGAATTTCAATGTTATTTGAGTTTAGTATGTATTTTTATAAAGTTGTTTATGCAACACGTAGAAAATAAAAGACATAATGAAAGAACACATTAAAAATTATTTGATAATTTGTTCTATCTTAAAAAGAAACAACTTAACTAAGGTGGGTTCAATTATATTCATTGCTAAAGATACTGAAAAAAAATGCAATTATTTACTTATGTTTATTATAAAAAGTCTTATTGTTTTCTCGGACAACATTCATACTATCAAAATGTTTTTTTGATGTTAACATCAACATACTAAAAACGTTCGATATGAAATATTGCCAGATCACCTACAAAAGATGTTGAAACATTGAATAAGTATTGATCCCATATATACAGGATTATAATTTCATACTCAAAAGAATTATGAAAATAATGTTAATAAAGCGACAGAATGGGTTTATACAAAATTTGAGATAAAAACCAACTAAAAACATTACATAAGATAAAGCTTACAATGAATGGAAATGACTTCCTAGTATGTTATTATCTACTTTATTGATAACCACTCACATTTTTGCATATGCAGTCCGTTTTCACAAAAAGAAAAACACTTAGCATTTATTCTTCAGTATTATCAATTGGATTTCATTCATTATTATTACTTAATTTCTTAACTATACCACTATGCTAATTTACTGCATTTTTTCACAAATTCTACCCCTAATTAAGAAGTGGCACTCTCATTTTGAATTTTATGTGAAACTTACTTCCTTGCTTCAAAACATAATGTTATAAAAACACCTTTGAAAAGCATGCGACAAAATTTTGCAATGTATTAGTAGATTTAGAAAAAATGTATATGAGTTAATTTTGTTTTGTTTTATGTAAACCACCTACCTTAGGATGGGCATACACCTAGGTAGGCAGGAGAATGCTTTTTTTTTTAATTATCCAATTTATTCAGGAAAATAATAACATTCATACACCATCCAATCACTGAACAAAAATCTAGATTGGTCTTTTTTTACATTCAGACTTTTAAACAACCCTCAGGTTACTTGAGTGAAATTTCTAATAAGGAAATACCTCTGAGATTGATTTTTTTACAGTGTAAGTGTAATAATACACAAAATAAAAAGTAACTTACCTTTTGAGCTAAAATCATCGACTAAAATGATTTCTTTTAACAAATGGGTTGGTGACCTGTCAAGAACACTGTGTGCAGTACGGAGAAGAGTGGACCAGTGTTCATTGTGAAATGGGACAACAACACTCACAGAAGGCAGATTAGCATAATATTTCTTTTTTTTACAACCGGGATGCCTTATGTCTGGAATTGCCCGGTGAAGTGAAATCTTATCACTCAATGCTCCATTAAAGCCATTCACTTCGTAAAGTTTCTCTTGTAGAATTTTATCACTTTCTGGGAGTTGAGCTGCTTTACCTTGCTCACCAACACCTGAAATATCATATTTAATGAAGTTGTACAAAAATGTAATGAAGATCAATCATGACCACCTCAATCAGGATTCTACAAATTCAAGCCTTTTAGCACATTTCTGATTGGATAGTCTAAATCACAATAAGCCCACAGAATTATACTATAAACAATGAATATGTAAAAGTAATAAAACACAGCAAATTTATTCCAAACAACCAGAAACAAGTTTGAATAAAAAATGCAATGTGTAGTATCACAAGAAAGGAATATTATTTAGTAGAGTTTTGAATAACACTGATGAGTGAACAATGAAAGAAAACTGGAAGAAAAGATGCATATAGACATGATGGAATCAAGATAATATTGAAAAAAAAATGGTATTTGAAGCATGCAAATGAATTTATTATGTTGACAGATCCAAAAAATGAAGAAGTCGACAACAGATAAACTGGAAAGCTCAAAACATTGAATTAATTTATAAGAAAATGCCATAAAAAATTGAACAGTCAAAATGTTTACAGTTATGACGAATTTATAAAAATTTTACATAAATAATGATTTAATTTTAACCAATTATTCTACCAACTTTTAATTTTAACCAACAATCATAATTACTAAAATTAACTCAATTTTATAACAAATCACTGAGAATTAATGAATAAAATTATTTAGTATACATTTCACATATCTTCGAAAGACTTAAACTCGGTAAGATTTACTAGTTAAAACACAAATAAAGATTTTTCATTTTTGATGTTTCAAATATGCATACTCAAAACTCGTTTTAATAGAAAATGACAGTGTATACTATGTAAATACATTATTAGAAATTTGGCAAACATTTGTTATGTACTCGTAAATATTACTCATGAAAAAAATGGTCAATATTCAAAAACTATACATGGAACTACTTTTAAAAGAAAGATGTCTTTTGAAACATTAAATTGAAGTGGTATCAAAATATATTTGTAAATTTTGATATGAAAATAATGCTTATTATCATTAACTTATAATTATCATACAAAAATAATTGTTGAATTACAGATTAATTTAAATTCTTCCTAATTATTTCCATCCGTAGATTTTCACAGTTTAAGTGAATGAGCTTAATTGAATTAACATAATGGAAAATTAATTATAATAGCTACTAAAGGTAAAATTCATTCTTCATGTCTCCAAAATGACAGTATAACACATCGATCATTAAGTCCCGGGACTAACCAACAGATGGCGCCTCTAATAACAAATCCATACCATTCTCAGTTAGTACCAACCTTTAGATGTTACGTGTCAAACTTTCATGACATTCCGACATTGTGTCATTGAGTTACAGTGGTTTTAGTGACGCTACTTTTGCTTTATTCAAAACATTGGAAAAAACCGAATTTCGTGTATTGATAAAACATTTTTTTTTAATGGGAAAAAATACCGTTCAAACTCAGCGATGGCTTGAAAAGCGTTATCCGGGCTCTGCTCCGTCGAAAACAACCATTTGTCGGTGGTATGCTAATTTCAAACGCGGTCGTACAGACACAAATGATGCTGAACGCTCTAGTCATCCAAATGAGGCTGTTATACCAGAAAACATAAAAAAAAAACTCAAAATCGTGATGAAGTAAAGTTGCGTGAGATAGCTGACATCCTGAAGATATCATTTGGTAGTGTTTACACTATTTTGCATGAACAATTTGGTCATGAAAAAGCTTTTTTCGAAATGGGTGCCGCGTTTGCTCACAATGGAACAGAAACAACAATGCATCGATGATTCAGAGCGCTGTTTGGCACTGTTTACGCAAAATAAACAGGAGTTTTTGCATCGGTATGTGACAATGGATGAAACTTGGATCCACCACTATACTCCGGAATCAAATCGGCACTCAGCTGAGTGGAGAGCAGCCGGTGAAAATCGTCCGAAGCGACCAAAAACTCAACAGTCGGCCGGGAAGGTTATGGCCTCCGTATTTTGGGATGCGCGTGGTATAATATTCATCGATCACCTTGAAAAGGGAAAAACCATCAATAGAGAATATTACATAGCGTTATTGGAGCGTTTGAAGGCAGAAATTTCAAAAAAATGGCCCCATATGAAGAAGAAAAAGTTCTCTTTCATCAGGACAATGCACCGTGTCACAAGCCGATGGTAACGATGGCCAAATTGCATGAGTTGAACTTCGAATTGCTTCCGCACCCACCGTATTCTCCAGATTTGGCCCCCAGCGACTATTGGCTGTTCGCAGACCTCAAAAAGATGCTCCAGGGAGAGATTTGGCTCCAATGAAGAAGTGATTACCGAAACAAACGCCTATTTTGAAACCAAAGATAAATCGTTCTACACGGCTGGCATAGAAAAGTTAGGAAAGCGTTGGAATGAATGTATCGCTCTTGAAGGAGACTATGTTGATGAATAAAGAAGAATTTTGGCAAACCAATGTTGCTTTAGTAGTTAGTCCTGGGACTTATTGATCGACGTGTTATGAGGTTTATCTGGTATTTATCAGGCCAATGACAAAATCTCCCCAACTGGTTATGCCATTGCAACTATGAAATAAAATCAGGTGGACTAAGGCCAAAAGGTGGGACTATTTTTTTTCATTGAAAATGTGCATTTTTTTCAAAAAGCAGATTGAAACAATGGTACTCGCTTTATAATCGAAAATGAGAATTGCCTTATAATCAGTTGACCTATAGTTGGGCCAATACGGTATATACTAATCACTGTCTATAAAACACTTATGTGTGTTGATCCATATAGATTGTGATCTTTCACAATAATCTTACATTTTCCTTCAGAATGAGCCTGCATCTTAACTTTTACGTAACACAATATATTATCATTAACTAAGTAACTCCTGTATTTGAATTATCATTTAGAATGTAAATTTATTTTAAGGAGAAATTTCAGTTTACAAAAATAACTTTGAAAGATTATAAATTAACAACTTGCAAAATAAATTACATCAATAATCAAAAGAAAAAGAGCAACATTGATTGGTCTTATTTAAAAGTGAGATTTTTACCTTAATAAAAATTATATTTAACATTAATTTTAAAAATTATTTCTTGTTAAAAAAAAATCTACAAATAAGGTATTTTAAATTAGTAACACTAAGAATAGTGCTTCGTAATGACTATTATTTTTAAAATATTTATTATTTTAACATATAACTATGTCTTTTCGGAAATACTTTCAATAACCAAGAAAATAAACCTCATTTCAAAAAGACAATCAAAATAAAATAATATTTCCTGCTTGCTGAAATAATTTTTTGCGATTGTTTAAATAATATTAATGGAGTTCTAAAAGATTGTGCCTCTTCAGAATTTGTTATTAAAATGTATTTAAAAACAGATTCTTCTTGTCCTAAGGCGCCATGTTTTTTGACCATGGGTTATATAGTCTCCAAATTTAATTCCTTTATATAACTCGCCATGCTGAGTCATGTGGAAGGTGGTCTTCCATCTTCTCTTCTCATTATATAAACTCAGGTGATTTCCACTCATTTTCTTAAACCACCTGATGTGGTTCATCCTGTATTTAACGTCTGTCATCCAAAAGAATGGTTGGTAGTGATAGTTGATAATTCTGCAATGCGATTATTCTTTTTTGCCCCAACTTACAGGTATCTCATTTTTTACAATACATGTTCTAATTTAATCAGAATATCTTTGAGTTCCCTTATAGTTTAAGAACATCGCCTATATACAACAGAGGTCAAGGTTTTGTTTAGTAGTTGTATATTAGCTATTTTTACATATTAGATATCCATAATTCAGTAAGATAGCGCTCTAGCACGTTTTGTGGCCTCATTATCTCCTATATAAAATCTCTAGGTATTTCGTGGAAAGCTTTTCCAAATCTATGAAAACCGTTTTTAATAGCTTTTTGATTTTTTCCATTTGAATTCTTATGGTTAATTTAGGGATGATGAAAAGTCAACACTATTTTCTTCCAACTTTTTACTGTAGGTTAGGTTAATGTCATTTTTTTCATAATTTTCTGTATGACCCTTATTTTTTATGTGATAAGATAGCTTGCTTGAACAGCATGCAACAGTTATATTTTTGCAAATCCAAATTTGATTAAAGAGCTTAGTGAAACCAGTAAAGTGCTGTACATTATCTTCGGCCCCATTAATAATGCCTTCGGATTAAGAACCACTGAAGAAGACACATAACTCATAGTTTGTAATATATGTTGGCAATATTATCTCAAGCAAGTAGTATTGTTACCAAAACTCTTAAATCAAATCAGTACCTTTTTTATTTTTTGGGTGCCATCAAGAACCGAATCCGAAACCCCTGGGTGGAAAACAAGTGTCTAATTAACTAGGTTACCAGGACATCATTTCCAGGACACGAATTGGGTTTTAAAAATATCTATACCAACCTCATCTGGACTATAAAAATAATCATCCTGCTGAGTTAAGTTCATTAAAATACTATAATTCTTAATCATTTGTGGTCAGGCAGTAAGTGACCACTATCCAGAAAGCATAAAATGGCAGTCTCCCTCAAACTTAAATAAAGCAATAGGTACTTCATACATAGACAGATATAATGTATACTCATTAATATACAGTTTTGACAACCTCCGTGGATTAGTTGGTAAAACGCTTAATTTCCAACCTGGATGTTTCGGATTTGATTACCAATTGGTGTACGGTTGGGTGGAAGAATCTACACTAGGGTGTACTATATATTACGGATGTTGAATACAATACTTTATATTAAAAATATTACCTTTTCTTTGTGATTCTAATACAATTTTTCCATAATCATGCCAGTCAATAAGTGTGTTCTCGATAACTTCATTAGGCTCCAACTAAAATAGATTAAAAGAAAAAATGAATAATTTCTGAGTTCACAATGCATATTTTATTTAGAGTAGCCAATTTGCTAATTAATACAATTTTATTGCTTTAATCGGCAATTCTAATTTAATCAAAAACTTCTTACAATCGTGGGTTTGGAAATTATTTCCATTACAAATAATGCATATCTTTAAACAAATTTCTTTAGTTTTCCCAAGTTTTTGAGGACATGGTTTGCATTATATGACCTTTAATATTATTACATTATGAAATGCAATGTGGCATTCGGGGTTTTGGCAAATATGTATAGGGGTTGAAAGCCTTGAGTAGTTATAATACAACAGAATTCAGTATATAAATAACACCTTAAATAATAGTTTTTGAGAAAACCTGAAATTAAATATTTAGTTGGTTTATTTTTATTTTTCATCGACATCTATCAAGCTACCCATCATTTGAAAGGCCATTTTAAGGCCACTTGAAAAGGAGCCCTGTATGATTTGTTTAGCACTCAGAAAATATTAGGTCCTTACATATGAAATTGGCGTTTTGCCATACTGGCAACTTTGATCTCAAATATCTTCTCTTTGGTTAGGAATTCCAAATTCAAATTTATACAGCTATTTACTCAAGTATTTGTGTTTCGAAAATTATAATTCATTTGTTTTTTCCTCAATTGTTTTTTTTCTTTGCGTCACTCAGTTTACAAAATGGAAAACTTGAAATATCGCGTTATTTACGAGTACGAGTTCCACCGTGGCACCAGTGCTGCAGAAACGGCTCGAAGGATTAATGATGTGTATGGCGACGGTGCCGCAAAAGAAAACACAGTGCGTTTTTGGTTCCAACGTTTTCGTTCTGGAAATTTCGACCTGCAGAACAAGCCCCGTGGACGGCCGGAGACCAAAGTTGATAATGAAGAATTGAAGGCTATTGTGGAAGCGGATCCATCGCAAACCACGTCCGAGTTAGCTGCAGGCTGCGGTGTTAGTGATAAAACTGTTTTAATCCACTTGAAGCAAATTGGGAAGGTGAAAAAGCTTGAAAGGTGGGTACCTCACGAATTGAGTGAAGCAAATCAACAAACGCGCGTTGACTGCTGCGTTGCATTACTCAACCGGCACAATAATGAAGGGATTTTGAATCGAATCATTACCTGTGATGAAAAGTGGATCCTGTATGATAATCGGAAGCGCTCATCGCAATGGCTGAACCCTGCCGAACCAGCCAAACCATGCCCCAAGCGAAAATTGACTCCAAAAAAGTTACTTGTGAGCGTTTGGTGGACTAGTGCTGGTGTCGTTCACTACAGCTTTCTTAAATCTGGCCAGACGATTACGGCAGATGTCTATTGTCAGCAACTGCAAACCATGATGGAAAAGCTAGCTGCTAAACAACCGAGGCTGGTTAATCGCTCTAGGCCACTGCTGCTTCATGATAACGCTAGACCACACACTGCACAACAGACGGCTACCAAATTAGAAGAGCTTCAATTGGAATGTCTAAGACATCCACCGTACTCTCCGGACCTTGCCCCAACAGATTACTATTTTTTTCGAAATTTGGATAACTTCTTGCAAGGGAAAAAATTCAACTCCGATGGGGCAGTCCAAACCGACTTCAAAGATTTTATTGATTCCCGTCCGAATGGTTTTTTTAGTAAAGGGATCGATGAACTACCTATGAGATGGCAAAAGTGCATAGATAGCAATGGTACATACTTTGATTAAATAAATATATTATATTAAAAAAAAATCAACTTTATGTTCCTCCCAAACAAAACGCCAATTTCATATGTAAGGACCTAATATCAGCTAATATGTGTTTCCAAAAAATATGGATTTTTTTATTGTTGACATTTTACAAACTATGTACTTGCCAAAAATCTGAAAAAAATAATTATTGATGTACTCTATAGGTACAAATTGTAAAACAAAAATCAAGAAAATCCAAAAGAATCAAACTCATCTAAAAGAATAATTTGACACTTATAATATTTAACTGTCAAAATTATGGACATTATCAGTTTGAAAAACAGTCGATGAATCAAAAACAGATAATTTGTGGATTTCCTAGGTTCAGCACTATTTTTTTATTTAAAAATTTACACAGCATTTATTGAAATACATGAAATCGGAGACTAAGAATTAATTATTTAAAAAAAATTATTCCGAAGTTGAGTCTGGTTTTACTAAGAATATGGAAAAAATATACACTTACAGGTAATGGATTATTATTTTGTCTTGCCTCTTCTATTCTGTGTGCTGCAGGCAGTGGTTGATGAGAAATTGTCAAGGGACGGACTAATTTGAATGTAAACACAGTTATTACAACCACCAAAACTGCCATACACATAAATTTAACCAGACCAATTACATTTCGTTTCATTTTTATATTAGATCTAAATCTGAAAAAAAAACATTCGAGTCACATAAAAAATACTGTTTTATTTCAAAGCTTTCTATTAAAGCAGAAACATTAATTCAAAAGAAATTTACATAAATTAATTAGCTAGAAGTAAATGCTGGGATTTAGAAAACAACTACTATATGATTGTTCTATTTTCCATCTTAACAAAGACTAACAAAAAAACTTTATGGCACTTTCATTGGTATAAGTATTAATTAATAATCTTAAAATCAAATGAACAAAATCAAATATAACTTTTCCCCATTAGTTACAAAGAAACAATAACCATGTTATTTTTAATACGGTATACAATATTATCCTGTGACTTGTTTTTGATGAAAGCAATTTTTTGTTTTTTGATAAATTATTTTAAAAAAAGCATTTTTCACTTCGCTTATTGAACTAACATTTTATCAATTTTGTCCAGAAATATTTGTTGACATTAGTATGAAATACATTAAGCAATCAAAATATAAAATTAGAAAAGCAGATATAAAATATAGTTATTTTTCAATGTGGGTCAAACTTTTTGAACCTTTTATTAGTAATGATCGCCAAATTTGCAATGGATAAGAATTAAAAAGGGTACTATGTTTTTTATTTTTTTAACCAGAATACGAGGACTAAATTTTAGCAGTTCATAATAAAAATAAAATGACCAAAAAAGTGATACATTTACAAGTAAAACCTTATCTTAAATAGAACTTCATGCATTGAATTTGGTTATTCTAAAAGTTATAATGAAAAAATTACCCGTTTAATGTTCAGACGGTACATAGAAATATAAATCAGTGTTATTTCTGAAATAAGATGTTTATCTTTCATAACTCCAAAAATAAAAGATAAGCAATGTCGACGATAAAACTGGTTCGTGCGAAAGACTTAATAACCATACTATGAATATATTAAAATTATAAACACGGTTTTACCAAAAGAATTGTAAATAGAATATTTCTCAAAGACTTTCTCAATTCCCTACTATCACTTCAAATACAATTTATCACGAAGCAATTCAAACATTTTAGCCGATTTTAACAAATGAACGTCAGCACTGCACAACGTAAACAAATTATGACAGAACGTCGTTAGGATACTCTATGGAACAAAATTTAACACTTAAGATAAGGTCTATGGAAAGTACCTACTGGAAAATATCAAGTTGGGCGTACATCCAAAGCACCAGTAAAACGGTAAAAAAGATAAAGATTAAATGAAAATGTTAATTTCATAATAAAACCAAATTGCTTAATTTATCAATTTATACGTATTACCATTAAAAAGTAGAAAGATTGACACATATGTTATATTTCATGTTATATATGCGTGTAAATTAAAATGTAAGCTGTATGCGTATTAAAATGTAAGCTGATGTAAAATATTTATTAAACATGTATTCATATTTAAACTAATTAAATTGATAAGAGCTTGAAAAATGCGAATTAAATTACAAAAAAATAAATAGTAAAAAATAAAGGTGTAATAGGTATGAAAAAAGTAATAGCGGCAGGGTGATGTATTTTTTTAAATCCGAAAATTGCCAGAGGAGGTGATCAAATAATAAAATGGCAGAGACAGTGTTTTAACAAATATAAATCTGGCTGTACACCCGGCAATTGAAAAAGTGCAATAATAGTCCCTCCGTATAAAGGAAAAGGTATAAGAATTAAGTGTGAAAGCTACCATGTAGTTTATTAAATACTGCGAGTAAACTATCTGGAAAAATGATAGAAAGACTGAATGGAAAGTATAGGATGATCAAGTAACTTTTTTGGTGGAAGAAGATGCATGACTCCAGTCAGGGGGAAATGTTTGACAAAAAGTTTAAAGTGTACTGTGCATTAATGGATTAAGATAAAGTCTATACAATATAAAAACAACTTGTATGATGTTTTGAATTAATATGGTATTGGATGTAAGTTGATACGTGGTATTCCGTCCTTGTATGTTGAGAGTAGAGCTATATTAGAGTGAAAGGTGCCTTGACTGAGTGGTTTACTATTATAAAAGGGATGAAACAAGAATTATAAAATGTTAATTTGGTTATAAAATATTTAAAAAGGCACATGTATTAAAAGTCTCAGCGGTTATTGAGAGGCATAAAAGTTTAGAACGGGTGTGTATGTGGACTATTGTATGCTGATGACATGGAAGTGTAAACAGAGAATGAAAATAAATTACAGCGTACAATAAGTGAATTTAATGTGAAGTGTAAATATAAAAAATACATGAAAATGAATGCTGCAAAATACATAGTCATGAAACGGGTGAAACTCACTTTGAAAAGACAAATAAAATAATGATTCTGCATGTAGAACCAAACCGAATACCTTCTTCTTTCTGGAAAG
Organism: Odontocerum albicorne; assembly: GCA_949825065.1. Taxonomy (NCBI): domain Eukaryota; kingdom Metazoa; phylum Arthropoda; class Insecta; order Trichoptera; family Odontoceridae; genus Odontocerum; species Odontocerum albicorne. The sequence goes on along the minus strand of OX463842.1, from coordinate 23,034,347 downwards.
CTGCTCTTACCAAGATATATATTTGTAAGTTAAATTACAAATGTTCATAATCAAATTTTCTCTGCTCTTACTACTGAGTTATTTATCACAGATAATTACAATACCGCCAAATTTTAAGCAAAACTTTTAACTTCACAATGTTTTCTCTACTATTAATTTTTTTTCCTCAAAACAATAAAATAATATCTCTGTCATAAATCGCATTCATCTTAACAAAATATTTCAAATTTTATTGAATCCAGAAAGTATTAAATTTGTATACAATTTCATTAGATAGATAAAAAGTTTTTATTCATCAGAATATCTAAAAGATATTGACAATTAATTAACTCTCTGATATTAAGTATGTAAACTAAACAATCTAAATACTTTTGGTTCTAAGATTTAAACTCACTAAATAAAGTATTTTATGCGTTTTTTATACCAACTAAAAGACTCTAGACCAGGGGCGCTCAGACTTTAACCATCGGCAATCTACCATAAAAGCATTAGGCGGCAAGCGATCTGACATAATTTTCAAGGCCTCATTTTAGATAGAAAATAAGTCCAAATTGAACGTGTTTGATATTCCAGAAGCAATTTTTTCAACATCCACACAAGAAACTTGAACTTTACGTTTTCTTAAATCCCTCTTTGGAGGAAAATCATTTGCATATTTTGTATGCATGGTTTTATAATGTCTTTCTAAGATCCCCCGTTTAGACAGTGCAACTGAAGCTCGACAAACGAGGCAAATACACTTATCTTTGATCATTGCAAACAAGAAATCTTCCTCCCAATCGTCGTTGAAATAATATATTTTTCTTTATATTACCCCGCTTATTTTTAATTACTTGGTATCGTGGGTAAATATTTTTACGAGCTACTCGGGTTTACTGGGAAAATTAGACCCCTCGCGTTTAAATCATTATTTATTAGTTCACGTATGAAAAAAAAACATAATTTTTGTATGTATACGAGACGGGTGCTTAGTGCACAACGTAATTGGCAGTACTAATCCAACTTTCGACTAGTTATGACAAGCATAACGCAGGCGGTATGGAAGGGGAAACAGCCCGAACGGCACCCACGGAACAAAAGACCTATGAATAGCTGATTGACAGTGTGTATCGAGATTTTTTTTATATATGGACACGCCTGACAGCGAGAAGATCGCGCGCGGCCTCTTTCTGACAGCACTGCTTTCGACGTCCTTGATGTTTGTGTCTCGGAAGGTTGAGACGCGTTTGGTAACTGGACGAGATAGAGCTATCTCAACCCAAATAACATCTATTAAATGTTAAATTATCAAATAGATGATAATTTAATATTCAATGTTCGTTACTATATTAACAAATATTAGGTTAAAATAATTGTTAAAAAATATTTAGTGTACTTTTTAAAAATTGAATGTCAGAGATTTCAAAACTATAATATGTAATTGATCGACTTAAAAACCTCCCGCGATCGACCAGTCGATCGCGATCGACCGTTTGAGCACCCCTGCTCTAGACCAACACTACTCAAACTATTCTAGACTTGCTCTAAATCCACAAATGCACAGTACACTTTTTTACTTTTCAACAAACATTTCCTTCTGACTAGTATTCAGGAGTATAAGAATACCTATAACTTTGGTTATATTACGAGTATATCTATTCTTTCAAAACAAAAAATAAACATGTCAGTGTGCTCTGATCATCTAACTTTGGTGTGTCATCAAATCCAGTGCAGCGATGTGGCCGGGTGGGTTTGCTGGTGTGCAATGGCTCACTAACTCAAAAAGGAAAAAGAAAGAAACAAAACTCCACGGCACAGCTTCACTTTCCAACTGAATTGATGTTGAAATGGCGAGGGAATCCTCGACTATGAAGTCCAGAAACGACGACAACTCAAACTATGGTACTGGACCAGCGCTGGTCTACAAATAGTTTCTTTATTAAACCACATTAAGAGAAAGTTATAAAACAGTGAAGAATTATGCACAATTCTTATTTATTTTCTAGTTATTCTTTTTAATTGCTTTTTTTCTTATGCGTTCAGCCTAAAAATTTAAAAAAATCTAATCGAACTCGGTTCTTTTTGTTTTAAATTATTTTTATTTAATTTTACAAAAATATTGGTCCTGGATGGATTGGAGTGATAAAACACTGATCCATGAATATAGTGATTAAAAGACTGACACTTTACAGATTAGTTGTGATCATTGGTCTTGATCTTGCAAGAAAATCAACCAAAATTCAGAAAAAAAATGCCATAATTTCTCACAGTAAGTAGCATTTTTACTACACTCTTTAAATGAGTTGTTGGTTGCATTGATTCTATCCATCATGTTGGTGATTTGCCTCGTGATCAAAATTCTCCTATTTTCCTTGGATCACCAGTCTCTCCATTGTATCTTCTTATCTAATAATATGTTTGCATAACATAGATCACATAAATACGTACATTGATTTCAAAGTATTGTCATAGAATACTACAGTAAATATTTATTCGCTAAGTTGTTTCCTTGCTACTATATAATGCATTTGATATATAAGAAAAATGCTTTTTATTGGAAAAAATTTATTAGTAATTTCATCTCTCACAATATAAAAGTGTTATTTCATATTTAATTTTTACCTTTATCAAAATACATACCCAGACTGTTGTCGTGAAATTGACACTATTGTGTTGTAATACATCTTTTGCCCATATTTTTGAAGAATTGACATCTTGCAATAATTTCAGGAGGGGTGTCATTTGTTCAAAGAATATATATTCCCGCAAACACTCAAAAAATATTTCATAATTTTAAAAATTAATACTCGTACAATTTATGATACATATTTTTAGAAATGATTATACTTCTTATATTCGAAGTTTTTTAGCGACTTTTTTACACTAGTTTAAAATGTTTTATGTAGTTGTTGCCCTGTTAATTGGTTTCAATGATAGTCGATATTTTAAAAATGTTACAGCATTGTCTATGGCAGAAAAGTATTTGGTAATTTTTAATAAAGCCCTGAGAATGAAGACTGCAATGCCTTTGAAACGTCAACTATTATTGAAAGCAACTCAACATGACAACAGCTATGAAAAATATTTCAAACTGTAATATAATTTTTTGCTTATATTTCTGCGGTTAATTTTATGATATTTCCTCAATATTCAATTTACTTTATTTCAATCAATCAATGCAGGAATAACAAAATTTATTTTTCTAGATGAACCATGATGATCACTTTAAAATTCTGACTTGACGGTGACTGACATAATTAAATATTTAGTTATATCATGTAAAATTTTCACCATCAATGTTGCTTGTTCGTACCACAGTTTTAGGAGAAGCCTTATGGATCTCCTTCAAGGAAAAAACACAAAAAGTATTTTAAGAAAAATAAGAAATTAAACTCTGGTCGGCAAAAGATAATATGGCAAAATGTCAGCTTATATAAATTACAATAATATCATTGTATTGTATTATGCTTTACAGTACCACCTGGTAGGCTTATTTCTATATGGCATTCTCATACAACCAACTAGAAAGATGTTAAGGAGGCCTGAAGTGAAAACCAGACTACTTCCCTTTTTAAAAAAATTGGATACCGGAATCAAACTCGCAACCTCTAGGTCGGAAGACAGGTGTCTTACCAACTAGGCCATAGAGATCATCAAAAAGTACAACAAATAGACTTAAAATTCATATGATTGAAGACTTAAAACGTATATAAAAAATACTTAACCTAAATTAATTATAAGAAATGATATTTAAAACTATTTTAACTATTCATGAAAATTTGCATGTATTTTTATATTACCTTATATTTCTTGAGTACTCTGTTATGCTTAGACTAGTAAAGTGAAACAAATGACTGACAGCTGAAAACTTACCATAATTTGTTTTTAATGTCAAAAGAATCATTATATTGACACGTATAAAGAACACCTGAACAAATACGAGTAGTTACAATTCAATAGAACTTGATAGGGGCAACTCAAATTCTAAGATTTTAGTCGAGTAACTTAACCAAAAAAACATGTTTTTTTTATATTATACTTTTATTGTACCAAATATAATTTAGAATACTTATCTGAGGATCAATTTTGCTCAATCCAGTTATGGTGATAGAAAAGTGTGAAAGTAAAAATAAATGTGATATGTGGGTGAGCTATGAAGGATTAGAACAAATTAAGAAATTCTGCTCTATAGGTAGTCTTTTCTCAAAAGAAGATGGAAGAGTTATGAGATATATGATGTGTAGTGATAGAAAACATTAATGGGGCACTAAAACATACTCATACGTATACTAAAAAGTTAATGGGGCACTAAAACATACTCGCATATATACTAAACAGAGAATGGGGCACTAAAACATACTCGTATATATACTAAAAAGTTAATGGGGCACTTAAACATACTCGTATATATACTAAAAAGAGAATACGGCACTAAAACATACTCGTATATATACTAAAAAGTTAATGAGGCACTAAAACATACTCGTATATAGCATATACTAAAATGTTAATGGGGCACTAAAACATACTCGTATATAGCATATACTAAAATGTTAATGGGGCACTAAAACATACTCATATAAATACTCAAACTGGACATTATCAAAATCTTCTAAGATAGTACACAACAGTATTCTATTACTAACTTTTATGTATGGAAGTGAAACATAGATGTGAAAAAAGACTGAAAAGAGCTGAATAAAGGCAGTAAAAATATGTGAGACTGAGAAGGATATATGGTGACAATGTATGATAGAATATGAAATGAAGTTGTTAGGGATGAATGTGAACTTAAAGCTGATATGTTAAGTGAAATGAAAAAGAGCACTAAGAGATGGTTTGGGCATGTAGAACAAACGAAAGAAGAAAGACCAACAAAACATATTTCTAGTGCAAATGTGAGTGGAAGGCATGTTAGAGGGAAACCTAAGAAAGTATGATCGGATCAAGTGAATGATATTTTAAAAGAAAGAAATGTAAAAGTTAGATAAATCGTAGAAGTTGTATGAGAAGGTATATGGTTATAGAAGAGCCGAGAGATGTGTGTCGCAATAGGAAAGTATGGTGCTCTAGCCTCTCTGTCTACTCCAATGGGGAAACGGCATGATGGTATGTATGCATGTATTACAATGTGGCAATTCTTTCCAACAAATCAGAAAAAAGTTTAAAGAGATACAGTGAAACCCTTAAAATATGTATTTAAATGTAATTTTGAATTTGGATTGTAATTACAATAAACCCTGCTAGATATGATGTAATATTCCTTATGCTTTCTTATGAGTTTTACACCATAATATTGGACGCTACAAAATCCATTAAATATAATACAATGTTCAGATTCAGTAATAACTGTTCGAATAACCATAAAAATTATTACAATCTTATCAAATCATATGACACTTTTGCACCGAAAACCAAGCTATGTTTATTTATTCATTTTGAACAATGCTAAGTTAAAATATATTGAGGAAACATCTTGAAAAGTACTATTACATTTTATTAATATATTACAATTATTACTACGTATATAACATTAAATGACCCGTTTATCCGTTACATCTTGAAAAGTACTATTACATTTTATTAATATATTACTATGTATATAACATTAAATGACCTTTTACTAGGCATCTCTCATATAGTTTACTTATCATATCCCTTAAATTATCTTTATTTTCAGCGAGCACAACCATAAAATCTGCTTACTGAAGTTTGCTCTTTCTTATACATTTTCCATCACATTTAAAATCCCTCACATCAATATACAAATTAAACAACCATGATATCACACCTCAAGTTACATATTTTGTAATTTTAAATCACCCAGTATGTTCTCTATTTACTCTTACACATTTTCAACTGTCTGCATAGCAAGGCCATTTCACTTATAAGTTTATCTTTCATGCCATTTTTTAATACTTTCCACAATCTCTCTCTATTCTGACACTTATACTTTCTCAAAACTTGCATATGTACTCGTATTTGAAAATACTTTATAAATTAACGGTAAATTAATAAAAACATGTAGGTAATGTGCTCGTAACTGAAAATAGCCCAATAAAATGTTAAAAACAAAATGATGCAAAATCAAAGCAATAAAAAATGCATTAATTTACTATAATTTTATTTATGCTCTTAACAAAATGTTTTGACCCTTCTTCGGTACTTCTAACAGTGTTTGAATAATACTCAGATAGTATTTCTCAAACACTTGAAGACATTTTATTTATTATGACTATGTTCATAAGCATTAGTTATCAACAAAATATTTTACTAAAAATTGAATGACAAATTTCATTAACACGTTGATCGCCATGGGGGTCACCGGTGACCGGCAAGGAAGACCTAGCTTGGAGTTGTTATACAGTGCCATCGGGCACGCGTACTGTGGATTTTTCTATATGCGGTGACCGGGATGGCCCTTCTGTATATTACTGCAACTTGGCCTGAGAATATTTCTTCTAAGTCACAAAATATAGGCTCGCAAATGTGATGAAAAAAAAAACAACTTTTATAAAATCCTAAATGAATTTTTATTGATATAAAAATGAAAATTTAGCAATAACGATGTTCTTTATTGAAGTTTATCACTATATTACCAGGTATCATATCAGTAAAGCTTATTCACTGTAACACGATAGGTATTGGTTTATTTTTAATGTGACACAACTCGCGACACTGCTAATAAGAGTGACATGTGTGACGAATTGAAATCGAAACAAATAACGGTCAATGTTCTAACCCAAAAAGACTAGCGCACAGTCGCCCGCGCATGGTAGAGCGAGATAGGTGGCCAGCAAATTGGCCAGCCCAGCGCATTGCCATAAATCAATCTATTGGCGCCGTAACAGACACCAGTGGCCGGCATATAAAAAAAATCAATAATCCTCGTAAAAAAATCATCAAAATAAATAAAAACATTATATTCTTACATATCCTATCAAATACTACTAGAAAACAAATAATCATCTTTTTTAACTATTTTAAGTAAAACCTGTAGGCGATCAACGTGTTAAGTGCCACATAATTTAATCGCTCTTATGAACAAAAAAAGGAACTTGAAAACATTTTATTTTTAATTGCAATTGTTTGATGAAACTGAAGCACCCCTATACACATATTTTGGAATAATATGTATTCAGAAATGTTGTAAATTCAATGTCATTTAAACAAGAAAATAAAAAATATTTTTCCAGTGCCATATCAGATTTCCCAATGTTGGCAATCACCTGAGTAAAAACCTCATTGTTTTGAGCCAGATGAGGCAGCACTCCAAAACTCCAGTAGTGTCCCTGATGTTGGGAAGCAATACCTCATTGAACCTCAATATTTCCATGATGGTGAGGTGTAGGAGACCATACTTTTCATTCAATAAATAGCCCAACCTAACAAATGACAAACTTGGATATTGATGAGCCCTCCTCGGATACCTAATGAGGACACTGGAGTTACTCACCGAGTCCATCCAAGGCAATGATGTGTTGAAACTGAGCTCAGTATGTTACATTTTCATGAATATTCCGAGTCAGTTAAGTATATTAATTAGTTAAAAAAATAATTACAATTAAGTATAAAAAAATGATTTTTTTTATTTACAGTGAGCCGATTGTTAACTATTTACCAATACACCACTGGTTCAAGGTATCGTAAGTATAAATAAGATCGAAAAATAAATGATATCTCAGCCCAACATATCACTGAAATTCATGATACGAGTATGAATAAATTTTAATAACTTAAAATATCTTATTTGAGACTTAACTTAAATATGTTGTTTATAGTTAAGGCATTAACGTTGTGGAGGTTTAAAGACATTGTAATTTATTTTTAACAAACACTGTTTATTCCACTTTTTTGTGACGGTATAACCCTACCGGTTTCAAGGCTTTCACCTCATCTTCAGAGGAGCGCAAACAAGACTTGCGCTCCCCTGAAGATGAGGTGAAAGCCTTGAAACCGGTAGGGTTATACCGTCACAAAAAAGTGGAATAAACAGTGTTTGTTAAAAATAAATTACAAAAATTAACTTAAATAGTTTTGTGACACGAGCTTAGCTACAGACCACTAACATTTATGTTTAAGCTTTGAAATATTAAAAGAATATAAAAACAGATTAAGTGTTACTCATTGATATGAAAAGTTATTATTGTTCGCAAATGTTATTAATATTTAAGAGTTGAGATGGAAAAGTAGAAAAATTCTCTGTTGTAGAATTGTTATTATCCACCTGGGTTCCCAGATGGTTCCCGGTTATCCAGATACCTCTTATAAAAATGACACATGTCATATGAGTAAGCCCATCAGATTATTCTATATATAGTACAATTGAAGTGTTAAACAATAATACAGTCAGTTCTCGACTTACGACCACCTCGACTTACGACCATTCGGACTTACGACGGAGACCAAAATTATAAAATAATGTGTGCGCCTTAGTTTAATTGGTGCGTGCACCTTAACTAATATGACGCAATCGATTGCATCATCTTTATGTAAACAGCGTCAGTTCGTCACCTTCCGTGCGCCCGAAAGGTCTGACAAATTGACGGTTGATTACTCGCTTTATATTTCGAGTTATTGAATTGTTTGATTTTTCAATCCCAAAATGTCAAATAAAAGAAAAACGATTGATTTAGAGAATAAAATTAAAATAACAAACCAGTATGAGTGCGGCAAAACAGTGTCGGACTTATCAAGGGAACTTAAATTGTCCCATTTAACCGTGTCAACTATAATAAAGAACAAAAAACGAATTCTCGAAGCAGTAAAAAAATCGGTGTCAGTAAAATCGACCATTATTACTAAACAACGAAATGGACTCATACATGAAATGGAAAAATGTTTGAAGATTTGGATGGAGGATTTATTACAAAAGAATGCTCCACTTAATTTCATAACCATCCAAACTAAAGCACGTAGTCTTTTCGAAGATTTAAAGAAAATGAACGGTGATAACTGCAACCAAAGTTTTAATGCAAGCTCTGGTTGGTTTGAAAGATTCAAGACGTGAAAGCTACCATAATGTAAAGATTTGTGGAGAGGCAACAAGTGCAGATCTAAAAGCTGCCGAAGAATTTAAAGATAATTTGGAAGCGATGATCGAAAAAGAAAAGTATTCACAGGAACAAATTTTCAACATCGATGAGACAGCCCTTTTTTGGAAGAGAATGCCAGAACGAACATATATATAATACATCAAGAAGCCAAATACATGCCCGGATTTAAAGCATTCAAAGACCGTTTGACCCTTCTGTTGGGTGGAAATGTCGCCGGATTTAAATTGAAGCCACTTTTGATACATTAAAAAAACCCAAGAGCCTTCAAGGGAATCGATAAGTCTACTTTGCCGCTACATTATCGTTGGAACAAAAAAGCATGGATGACACAATATCTTTTCCAAGACTGGTTTGACAAATGTTTTATTCCTGAAGTAAAAAAATATTGCGAAGAAAAAGAAATAGATTTTAAAATATTGCTGATTATTGACAACGCTCCGGATCATCCTCCCAACTTAGTTAAATTCCATCCAAACATAAAAGTTATTTATTTACATCCCAACACTACAAGCATTTTACAGCCGATGGATCAAGGGGGTATTGCTAACTTTAAATTGCATTATTTAAGAATTACTTTTGCCAAAGCAATCGGAGGAATAGAAAAAGACCAGACTTGGAGAGAATTTTGGAAAAACTATAACATCTTTCAAGCAATTAAAAATATCTCAGAAAATGAAGTAGAAGTAATTAATATCATTGTATAATTTGCTCAAAAACTTAATCTGGAAGTTGACAGTGAAGATATAATTCAACTTTTAGAAAATGATGATGAAGAGCTCACAAATCAAGATTTGATTGAGATTGAGGAGGAACGTGCTATAGAAAAAAAATCAAAAGAATTAAAAGAACTAGATGAATACAATGAACTACCTAAAAACTTTGTGTTTAAAGACATGGCTGCAGCTTTTAGCCAAATCAATAATGGAATCTGACAATTTGAAAATATGGACCCAGACACCGATATATCTTCGAAGGTACGCCGCCTGATTCAGCAAGCACTCACCTGTTATAATGAAATTTATAAAGAAAAGAAAAAGCAAACTTGTATACAAACAAATCTGGATATGTTTTGTATGTGAAAATAAACCCCACTACTACAATCAGTGAGTCACCTATGGATATTAGTACAGATGATGAAAATACTACAGAATAATTTTGTAATTATATATTATTCATTATTATACGAGTATATTATATATTCTGAAATAAATACTACTAACGTACTACCCACTTTTTATGTCTATTATTTAAAAAAAATTGTATGAAATTCGACTTACGACCATTTCGACTTACGTCCTAGGTGGCGGAACCAAACCCCATCGTAAGTCGAGAACTGACTGTACAATGTACATAAGCCTTGAAGATGCTAGTGGAGGCTAATGGCTGCTAGTAAATACAAAAAATTGAAAAGACCTAGAAAAAAATTGGCATGACCAAATTAATCAAATTCTGAAAGAGGATAGAATTAAAAACCTTTATAATAGAATAGTATAGTATGCCTAACATGAAGTGAAACATGGCAGAAGTGAAAGATGAGATCGGTTTTCTCTGCCTATTCCAATAGGGGCATGGCGTGATGGTGATGATAACATTTTTTATTTATTTAATTAATATTAGTATTTTTGTAGAGCATGCACTAATATTTATAATGGAAAAAGTAGAAAAGTGCACTCCGTATTCGTAGATTTGAAGAAAGTCAATGACCGTGTGGTAAGAAACAAGTTATGGAACATGTTGAATGAATGTATGTATGATGTTGAATGTAAGTTAATATGCGGTATTGAGTTGACAAATGCTGAGTAGAGCCTGCATTAGAATGAACTGTGTCTTGACTGAGTAGTTTATTATTAAAAAAGTGGTAAAGCAAGGATGTGAAATGTCACCCTGGTTATTCAATATATATAAAAACTTATGTATTTAAGATCTCTAAAGGTCATTCATTGAGTGGCGTAAAAATGTTAAACAAGAATGTATGAGACCTGTTGAATGCTGATGACATGGTGGAAAATGAAAATCAATTACAGTATATAATAAGTGAATTGTACTTGAAATGTGAAGAAAAAGACCTTAATAATGAATGTTCCAAAGTCATGGTAATTGAAAAGGGTGATAGGAAAAGTAAATGCGATATTTATGTAAATGATTAAAAAACGGTTAAGAATTCTACTATTTGGGAAATATGTTTTCAGATGATGGAACGAGATATTGATATTGAATGGCAAGTCACAATAGAAACAAAATTAATAGGGCACTAAAAAACATATATTCAAACCTAGCAATATAAAGACCAGCTAAAACGATGGTTCACAACAGAATATTAGTGCCAACATTGGTGTATGGGAGTGAAGAAAGAAACTGAGTAAATCAGTGAAAATGTATGCACTGAGATGAATATGTGGTGGAAGTGAGAGTCGTGGTAGAGGACGACTGGGAAAATTATAGTTGGACCAAGTGAATGAAATTTTGAAAGAAGGAAAGGTAAGGAGTAAGAGCTGTATGAAAAGATGTATAGATTTGGAGGAGACGAAGGAAGTACTAGTATGGCATGACACTCCAAACGGTAAATGTGTGTGTGATGGTACGTATGTATTTAATAGTGATTAATCCATAGTAATTTATATATTAATATCCACAGTTGCTGTCAATTTTTTTTTGTGCCATCAACCTATGAAATTGAAGCTGACTAAAATATAAATTGTATGGACTACAACATCATGTCTAGCGGACAAAAGAGTTGACAATAAACATAATTTTTTTTTCAAGATATTAAAATAATTATTTTTACCCAGGACTTGATAGTAGCACTTGAAAACAAATAGCTGAATATTTATTCATAAGAACATATTAAATGATCTTACTACTTGACCCTTCAGTACATTCAACTGGATGAGCACTGATACTGATGTACAAATAACATTTTGATAAGACTTAACAGTTTTATCATATATGAAACATTAAATCGTTTCATATAATCAAAACATCCAAAAGTGCAAACCGTTTCAATCAAGCGAGAATATAAATAATATTAAATACTTTTAATATAAATATATAATCTAATGAGATAATTACTGCACTTAGTTAATCTTGACAGTCACCTACAGCATATAAAATGAATATTGAAAAATATGTTATAATTTAACTCTTAATAAATTCCAGAAAAATAGAACAATCACTGAAAGTTTTTTAAATCCTTATAGGCCCAATGTACTGATCAATTGGTGCACCTTTACTATACTAAAGGTCTTGTGGTACAGATCCATCATGTATTTGTCAACTGTGATTTTTTTCATTATTATAAGTTTATACTCATTTAAAAAAAAAAATAAAATACATTATTTTTTCGCAAAAAACCTATGGGTCTTTTTTTAAACATATCAATTAAAAAGGTTCGAATTATATAAATTAAAGAGTAGGGTAGTTGAATAACCTAATGCAATGCGACCATTGCTAATCTATTGACACACAATGATCAATTAGTGGATACCAACATTTAAAATAAATATATACTTGTATGCAGGGGTGGCTCGTCTTTAAGGGCAACCGGGGCACTGCCCCACACACATTTCTCCTTATTAAAAAATAATAATTAGCTGAAATGTTTTTGAAACATGTTTTTATTATTGGTATAATTGTAATTATTCTTAGTTTTTCTGTATATTTGAATAAAAACTATATTAACTTATTACTGGTAAGTAGGCGTGAAATATATACGCGCACAAAATACGATGCACGCATACAACTAAATGAGTTGCGGCGAGGCAGTCTTGTATCTGCCGTGGTCACGTGGTAGCTAGCTTCAGTTTAGCTGTCGCTGTGACTCGAGATCTGATAGTGTTTGGTCAGTCAGTGGAGGTAAAGAGAAAAGGTCCGTATTACCGTCTACAGAATGTGGCTTTTCCTTTGCTGGGTAAAGGTCTGTTTGGGGTAGGAGCACGTCTGCCCCGCGCTGTAATGAGCGACATTTATTTTTTTGTTTTTCATGTTCATGTATTATATTAATAAAAATGATTGCCATTTGATTTTGTGAAAAATTCATATTTTTATAATAAGAGTTTTGTTTATTTCATTTTTATACGTTAATAAAAAATATTTTCATTTGATTTTGTGAAAAATACATGTTTTTTTATTATGATAGTTTTGTTAATGTTTATATTTAAATAGAAATTATTTTTGTTTAATTTCGTAATAAAAAATTTGATAATTCTTAGTATTTTCTTGGTTCGACCTCACTACTAAAAATATATAGTTATGGGGGGGGGGGGGGGGGAACTTCAGCCTCATCATGCCCCACCTGTTTTTAAAGTCACGAGCCGCCCCTGCTTGTATGTATTTATTATATACGAGTATAACTAGGTTTCCATTTGACTGCAGCTATACTGTGACATGTTGTTCATTGCATGATATCGGTACAACAGGGCTTGTTCTCTTTTTTTAAATGTGTCAAAGCAGATTGTTGGGTTTCCTACCTGCAAATTTTATGACAATTAGTTTATAATTGTGATATTCACCAAGCTAGCTCGCAGTTTGAGCGGTCAAAAATGAATCAGGCCTTGGTGATCATCAATGCATAAATTAAATATTATCAACAGCTGAACAATAATCTGTAATGAAGTTTGAAAAAGTCTATGATAGAAGAACCCATTAATCAACAGTGGTTAACCCATGCCTATCTATGATCGGACGCGCGTGACCAGGACTTACATTTTATTTAATTTCTCGAAATATACTGCTTGCAGGGTCTTCATACTTTATGTATTCCTCATCGAAACCTCTATGATTTGAATGATGTCATTAGGAAACAAAACATTCATAGTTAAATCAACAGAAATGAATGATATTAAATCGCGAATTGACGAAATGTCAAACACCTGCGTATGACTCATTCTTTTTTGACAGTTCATATAGACAGATTTACATCCGTTCCAGGGGTTCGTCACCAGTTTTATAATCCTGATTGTTATTTTTTATTTTTATCTGGTATGTTTTTTCTATTGTCAGTTTTTATCTGGTATGTTATATTGTACGCACGTTTTTAAAGCTTATGAATTATTTGTATTACTATATGCACGTTTTTAAAGCTTATGAATTATTTGTCAACCCTTTTGCCGACACAGGTATCCTTGTAAGGCATTTTTACAGGTTAAATAAAATATATCCACCACCGATTACGAAATTCCTTAACTCAATCGCTTCTCAAATCATTCATATCTTGTGAAAACGATCTCTTGAGCAAGAATAGTAATGATCATGTTACGAACGTTTTAGGATTAAATAGTAAATTATTAAATAACTGTCTTATATAAAAAAAAATGGAGGGGTTTACACAACGTATTTATCAGAAAGATGTCAAACTCAACTGATTTCCCGGATCCATTTTCTTTGCCAGTCCATGATATAATAATACAATATATTGGATATTTTTGGGGGGTATTAAAACACTTTTATGAAGGTACTCATTATTTTATTAAAAATAAGTAAACTACAATCTCAACTTCCTACCTTCTAAAATTAAAAAAAAAGACTGAAGTTCTCAATAAAATAATTACAAACATGCAACCAGAATAGTGATACAAAAATAAGGTAAATTGGAAATAAAATTAGAAAGGCAAAAATGTATCAAAGAATAAATTGAATCACTTTCAAATTAAAAAAAATAAAACTTTTTTCATTGTAATTTTTACTAATAATTTACAACTAACTTTTCTAACGTATCACATTAAAAAAGTATAAATCTAATCATACTTTATAAAAAATTAAGATTAAATGACACAAAGTGCTTGTAATATGGTCTCATACATAACACTGGTCAACATGATTTCGGTAACACAAACAGTACACATATTGTTAACTAATTCGGAACCTCTAATTCCAAAAATAACACTAAAAACACCTAACATGTCATATTTTTAAGTTATGATTAGTTTTGAAGAATTGTTCATTGTTAAATGGAAATAAAATAAAGAATTCATAAGTTGGTAACCCTACTAGTAGTGTAATAGGGAGGCATCTAAAATGTTCTAGATCAGTACAGCAGAATACTTCATCTGTGAAGTTAGAATTGTTCGTTGTTAAATGGAAATATAGTAAAGAATTCATAAGTTGGTAGCCCTACTAGTAGTGTATAGGGAGGCAGGCATCTAGAATATTCTAGATCAGTACAGCAGAACACTTCATCCATGAAGTTAGAAGAATTCACATTGTAACATTTTTTTGGGATACTCAGATCTAAAATCATACCAGCAGACTTGTGCTAATCTACTGGACAAATTTTATTACACATGTGGGCAGTTTTTTGTCAGATTATACTATAGTTAATTAAAATTATACAAAAAGTTTGAGTACTTTGGACATATAATGTGAGGAGAAAAACTTCAAGGTGTGGGAAGAAGTCATTTCTTGATTGAAGAAGAACTTACAGGAATGATATGATTGATATATTTGTTCAGAGTTGCTGCCTCAAAGGTCAAGATAGCCATGGTAATCACCAAACTCTGAAGAGGAGAGGAACTTTGAAGGTTATTTTTTGTAGTTGTTTTATTTTGTAAAGTTTTTGTATAATTTGAGCGTGTATCAAGATACCTAAAATAGTGTAATATACATGAAGCTATTAAAACGGTACATATTAAAGGATTTATATAGTCATTTCTTAAGTCAGAGGATCCAAATTAGTTGTAAATGGGTTATTTGCCCATGTTAGTGAAAAAAGTTGAAATTCGTTGTCCAGTAAAATTTATT
The DNA here is from genome assembly GCA_949825065.1 of Odontocerum albicorne. Taxonomy (NCBI): domain Eukaryota; kingdom Metazoa; phylum Arthropoda; class Insecta; order Trichoptera; family Odontoceridae; genus Odontocerum; species Odontocerum albicorne. The sequence goes on along the minus strand of OX463842.1, from coordinate 23,018,577 downwards.
TCTCACTAAATATGAATATTAAAATATTATCATACATTATTTATAAATTTGTACTATCTAAAATCCTAATTATGAGTGTGCAATACATTGAATAAAAATAAAAGAGTAAGACTTTCAAATATAATGACTTTAAAATTTCACTTGGCCGCTTCGTTCAGCTATGTATATAGAAAGTACATCTCATTACATTATTTTATTATCTGAGTTCGACTGTATTAACTAAATAACCAAATCTTTAAAGCTCAGGTTGAATAAACATATGCACAGCAATATTTTTTTCTATCTGGTGGTTGGGTTACATAGATTTATTTGAAGCTGTAAAAGAATCCAACTGTAATTATCATTTAACAAAAATCTGTGGCATGCTACTCTGTATCTCTGCAATACAATTGCAATGTACTAATATAAAAATAAAGATAAAAATTGACAGCCATAAAGTTAACACCTTAAAATGAACAGAATTATTGTTCACAAAAACCAAAATTGAGACAGAATATTGTTAGGGTTATAGTTAGTCAGTAAAACCAGTATCAAACATATGGGTACCAACGTTCCCTCCAAGATGTGCGCGTACGGCCGCACATCTGTTAAAAATTGTCCGCACACATTTCAAAGAAAGGAACTTGTAACTTTATTTTGTTTTTCACAATTATATATTTTATTTGATATTTTATGATGGGTTCTCAGGTTCCTTTCTTTGAGATGTGTGCGGAACATGGAAACACCATATAGAGTCCACGCGCCGTAAGGAGCCTCTTTTTTTCTTGCACATATAAGTTGATGGGTCGCACACACAATGAAAAAATTAGGGGGAACGTTGATGGGTACTAAATACTTTTTTAAGAAAATGTCATATATTTTTTAGACCTGATAAAATAGAAAAAAAGGAATAAAATTTCCCATTATCGTTCAAAAAGCATCTAGAAACTAATAAACTAAAACAATTCATGCTCTTTTAATTATTTATCGATTTTCAAGAGCTCATATATGACATATTTTGTATTGAAAGATTTGACATTCAGATTGACAGCTCACTTAAAAAATGTAAAAGTAAATGATAATAGTTCAATTAAGGGATAGTTGATGAAGACTTCTTTTGGATATCAATTCAAAATTAATAAAAATGAATTTAACCTTGAAATTTTGGATGTATTCGATACTTAATCTAAAAATAAAAACAAATACATCTTTATCAGTAACATAAAAATGTATTAGAAGTACATGTATGACAAGGCAAAAACTGTGTCGGTGAATATAACAACGACAACTGCTTGTTTTTATTAATATGTATTAAGAAAACCAGGCTATTTTAAGTAATTTTTGACATAGAAATTAATAAAATTTATAACAAATGAGAAACAATTTGAAAAGGCATCCATGTACATATTAAATTTTCTTAACTCCAATTCACCCACCATCTTCCAGTATTTGGCTTAGAAATCACCATAGTGGAAGTTTTACAATATGTTCCTGATGAAGCATAGCTTTTCTTAAAAAATAAGGAAAAACATTTATTGCTGCCAAACCATTGTTATATACCAGCGATTAAACAATTTTATAAAAGAATAGAAAAAACTAATTTCACAAAATCTACGTTTATTATGCCAAAATATATTTTTAGAGCTTAAATATATTCTCATTGACAAAATATTTGATTTTAGAACTGTATTTTATTTTTCACAAGTCAAATAATCCAAATGACTTGAAATATGTTAAATTATTCCTTTATTACTTCTTAAATGTATCGTCCTGTAATTGAGACATGTACATAGTGAAATCACATGTTAATCTGTGTTATAGTATATTAAAAAACACTGTTTTGCAGAATAATCTGACAGCAATGAATTTAAATGAAAAATGACTGAAAAATAATTGTGATCTCTACCAACACATAGCAGAAAATTATAAAACCAGATAAAAATTAAAGTAATTGAAGCACAATACAGGTGTATTCCTTGCTTTGCAAGATTGATAGTTTCTAGGACAAATTGCTTAAATAGAAAAACACAAAGTGAATTCAATCTAGAATTGGTTCCAAACTAAAAAGTAACCTAAACATGAAAAGAAAAATATTATTTTTATTTTCAATTAGAAGACCTACATAACTTATTACTTTAATATGGTAAATTAAAAGCAACTTTTCATAAAAAAAAATCTTACAATGTATTTCAATTGCATAAAGTGAGATTGTGTATGAGGGATGGGATACCTGTATTTGCATAGTGAGATTGCGTATGAGGGATACTGGTATTTGAATACTATTTTATAGTACACATGAAATTTCAACTACACAAAAATGTGTTATTTGATGGATTAGATTTTTTATACTATTTAATGAAACAAAGATGTGGAGATCTGTCCTCTCTTCTTAGTCCAAAGGGACATGTAAATATGTATTTAACGGATTATTAAATTGAACTGATATCCTATACTAATTGATTTCCGTTAAATTACATGTGAATAATGCATTGAAATATACTAAAAACTTATTTTTGGTACATATAGTAGGAAAATGATGTCTGCAAGTTAGTTACCTTGAAGATATACTGCAATTTTAAAATCACCAGCAATATGAACATCACTATTCCAATCAGCATGAATGTTATTTTAAGATGATTCCAGTTTGTAAAAAAGATTTCGTTCAAACTTAATTCAGGGATATTTAAATAAATTACAATTCAATGTAACTTGTAATTTTATTTATAATAAACAATTAAAAAGAAAACAAAAAACAAACCTTATCAAAAATATGAAAGCATTAAAAACATATTTTATAAAAAAACATTGTGAGAAATGTTTTAGAATTGTAAGCTTAATTTCTTTGTTGGTGTTTACTTTAAATCCGTGCAAGCTATAAAGGAAAAATAGTTTTTATGTTTGACCTTGTCTCAAAGTTATATTAAATAATAAAATATTCATAATGGTCGAGTATTAAGAAAACTTTGCAGTAAACTTAGGATAGCAAAAGAAAAGTTTGAAGATTTTAATAAGCCAAGATTGAAAAAGGGGGCAAATCAAATTCTGGACATTATTAATAAAAACACTGCAAAATCTGTCCAACAATGAAGAAAAATTCAAATACACTTGACCGTGGTTATACCCCCAGCTACATTTTGATCCACTTAGAGCTGACTATAGTGTGCCTATAGGTCCTATGGGCACACAGCTCTTCACAGTTTATCCAGCAGGTCTTGTATACAATTTTACTGACGTGTCAAATCTCAATGTTAGGTTGCCTGTCTGCATAGTCTTTAATGTTGGTTGATCATTGTGAAGTTCACAAAAGCTACCTCGTGGTATCACCGTAGTCAAGTGCGAATCCAGGCTAATGCAGTGAACCTCCATGATCAAGTGAACAAGTATGTTCCAAGTTTTGAATGCTTTTTTATCTCTTATTGTTGAAAAAAAGTATTTTTTTACCCACAGACAATTTACCAACAGCAGATACATAATCGAGTCTACTGGTTTTTAAATTTAAATATTGGTACAATAAAGAAAAACATTTGATACACATTTGTAAATTATCTTTATTATTTAGTTCTAAACAAGACATACATAAAAAATTGTATAAAAAGTAAAATTATACAAATAAATCTAATTTATTGCGGTAAGTGTACAAAATTTTATAACTTGGAGATTCAAAACATTATATTGAAACTAATCCAAAAACATTTGCTTTAAATTTTGAAGATGATAAGTGTTATGAAAAATAAAATATTATGTTTTACAGTTTGATAGCTATTTATTTAATCAAAATTACGCGCAAAATCAAATTCAATGTTTCACATCCCTTTATCACTAAATTGGTATGATGGTATGAAAAATTAGATAGAAATCAGATGAATAGATTATTTTATTGAATATAAAAATCCCAGACATCAGTCTTAGTAAAAATTGTTATAAATAATGTGCACCTTTAATCAAACTACTCATCGAAGAAGTCGAGAGAGAAGTTACTGAAATTATAAATTTTCTTATTAAAAATTAAGCAAATCAAGATATTTTTTTTTATATTGTTCAATACAAATTGATAAATGCAATAAACCAATTCAAAGAGAAAAATCATATCAAGTTTAAATGCAATGAATTAAAATAAAATAAATACATTATTGCTTCATAAAGTAAAAATATATAAGTTAACATTTATTTGTACTGCTTAAAAAAACCTATTACAAAACATTCATAGTATATTAAAAAAATGGTTGAGCGAAACCACAACATGCGATCAAGAAAATTGTAACACACCAATGTGTTAAAATGAGTTGAAAGTACATTTTCTGTTTACAAATCAACTAAATACTTCTTTTTATAATGACTAAAATTCAAAATGTCACAATTGTTAACCAAATATATTAAATTTAACAGTTTTGAACCGAGAACTATAAAAAACGGGAATAACACTAGGTTAAAATATTAGATATGTGAACACAATTATCTTGCAAACGTTGACACTAACTCTCTTTCTTACCTGACTCATTAAGATTTATTTTGATTTGACTGCTCGAGATGGAGCTATCACTTTCATCTGACTTTTTGATAAAAGATCCCAATTTATCTTCTAAACACTGTTCAATGGTGGAATACATTGGTTTAGCATCAATATTAGATACACATTCATACCTGAAAAGATTAAGAAAATAGATTGTTAAAACAAAATAATACAGAGTATGTTAAAAATACACCTTGACAGAAGATTTAGGAGTGTAATGAGTATTAGGTGGTATGGCATGTGATGAATGAGATGGTTTGTCTTCAGAAGCAATAGCCTATAACCACTGCAATAAAGGTGAGGCACTAGATATATTTTAATTCAGCAATTTATCCCTTTACATCTGTGGTTTAATATGGTACGAATGAACAAGACGGAAATGCCAATAATGTCTCGCTTGCGGATGAGCCATTGCACGGTGGCTAGTCATCTTTACAGAACTGACCGCTTGAACTCTAGATATGTGTTTTTCGATTGTTTTAAACGTGACAGATTTAATTTACTGAATGACATATCTTTGCCATGTCCGATGAATTTTGAGCATCTTCTTTCTTCGAAGAACTTTTCTACTTATAGATTGACAAAAATTGAATCAACTGAAGACTTAAATTGTCAGAAACAATTTTTCAAAATTTCATTACACCCATACCTCGCTTAACGGCCTAGATACGTTCCGGAAAAGTTGGCCGTAAAGCGAAAAGCCGTATATTGAATAAATTATTTTGATACAAACCCATACAAATTTAATTGGATCTGTTCCAATTTTATATAAAATAATGTAGTCTTTAGTTCATAAAGCATTTTATTCTTTTTATTTCCTATAAAAATGCTTACATAAAAATATAAGTACAAAACAAGGTAATAATAAACAGAAATTCAAAAAATAAACATATTAATTAAAAAAAAAAAAGAAATCATATGCACATATAATAAAAATCATAAAATAAAATGTTTTAATCTGATGTCGAACATTAACATGAAGAATCAGTAAGCTATAATATGCTGGCATCATCACTTTCCGCTGTTGTGGATTGCTGGACCCAGTTTAAAATATTGGTCAAACACTTGCAGTGTTTTGTAACAGGTAATGCCTGAGTTTACTCCTCGAGACACTTTAGCGCTGCGTTCTTCGTTGAGATCATTTTGAAGAAGGATGTTCATTCCCTGCTCGAAATAAGAAAGCGCATTCGACAAGTTTTTTGCTATTAGCTGTTGGCATACGAGTATAGCAGGCTCTGTCTCTGGCTCCTCATCATGTGCTCGTTCTGTTTCTAACTGGATCAGTTCCTCGTTTGAAAGAGGTTCTCTGTCAGCATCTAGAAAATCAATCAAATCACCTTCTTCCAAATCCTCAAAACCAAGATTTTTTTCTAAGTTTAATATGTTTTGTCAAATTTCAGAAAGAGAATTAACTTTAGGCTCATTAGTTTTTATGCATTCTGGCCATATTTTTTTTCCAAACATGGTAGATTGTGGTTAATTTTAATTCCTTCCACGATTTGCTAGTGTTGTCTACGGCATCTCTGATGCTGTAGTTTTTCCAAAACTGTTTTATCGAAGATTCACTATCGGTTTCGTGAATAAGGTTACGAAAAGTTCTGCGTAAATAATAAACTTGTGGCTAAAAAAAGTGGCTATTGCATCCTGATCTATTGGCTGGATCAGAGCTGTTGTATTTTTTGGAAGATACTCAATCTCCACATCTTCAGATAAATTAACCGGGCGCCCTGGAGCATTATTTGCACCTTGGATTTTTGAAAAGATATACTAAAAGTAGTTTTAGCTTAAAATACCCTGGAGCATTAGCACCAAGGAGCAAAGTTAATCGTTCTTTTGACACCTTATATCCAGATGCAGACTTTTCATATTTTGAAATGTAAGTTCTTTCAGGCATTCGCTTCTAATAGAGTCCTATCTCGTCTACATTGAAAACTTGTTCAGGTCGGTATCAACCTCTTTCAATAACCCTTTTCAAAATCTTGGGATATTCTTTAGCTGCGTCATCATCGGCACTAGCTCTTTTACCTTTCATTTTTAAGTTGTGCAAATTGTGGCGATTTTTGAATTTAAAGCATTTTTTGGCCATATAACGAAACATTGTGGGCCGTAAATCGAAAAGGTGCCATAATTAAAAAAGGCCGTTATAGCGAAATGCCGTATAAAGAGCGGCCGTATAGCGAGGTATAGGTGTATTGTGCTTTAGACTGTTGCAGTTATTTCAGGTGCTTTCGACGGTTGGGTCACGTATTGAAGATGCCTCCTGGTAGCTAGCTGGTCATGAGTTTCAATATTGTCACCCATAGGGGACTCAATGAATCGGATGTCCATCCTACACCACACCGGTTTTACTATAAATTTGCTGTCTGTGTCTGATGTGGAGTGCCAGACTGTGGACCGACCTGAATGGAGATATTTTATGGCATAGATGTTTTCCTTATATTGGGTGTACAAATTAGTTCGGTCCGTTTTTTTGTGTTCAAAAATGCATTTCTTTCTAAACAAAATGAATGAACAGATCAATTAAAGTATTGTCCATCGCTGGCTACTACTTTTTCCCATCTCTCAGGCAATTTTCGAGTTCCATCTTGAAAAAATGACTCATCTTTTGAGGCGATCCAAGTTTGGAACCAATTTTCGGTTTCTACGAAAGAAGTGAACCGGTGACCTGCCAAATCGTGCTGCATCCTTCGGAACAACCAGTAATCAGAAGGAGCAATATCCGGGGAATACGGCGGGTGCGGTAAAACATCCCATTTGAGCGTTTCCAAATATTTTTTTACGACTTTTGTGACATGAGGCCTAGCATTGTCATGAAGAAGAATAACTTTATCATGTCTTTGCTCGTATTCCGGCCGTTTTTCTCGCAATGCACGGCTCAAACGAATTAATTGTAGCCGATACCGATCGCCCGTAATGGAATCGCCAGGTTTCAGCACCTCATAGTAAACAACACCCCTTTGGTCCCACCAGATATAGAACATGATCTTCGAACCATGTATTTTCGGTTTTGGTGTTGATGTTGAGGTCGATGGCAACGATTGACCGGGCTTAGCGTAGTATTTTTTCTTCTTGGGGTTGTCGTAGAATATCCACTTCTCATCTCCAGTTACAATCTTCGACGCTGAAATCTCCATCCTTGAAATGTCGAAACCATTCCCTACATGATTTATCAGTTGGAGCAGCGTCACCATAAACTTCGACAAGCATTCGATGGGCTTCAGCTGCACTTTTCTTCCAATTAAAGCAGAAAATTAAAACCTCCCGCAAATGCTGCTTGGTTAACACAAAATTCGACATTTTCAACACTGTACAAAACAAGGTTTTTGCATGAAACTCAAAGCGATATAAACTGAATATTATTGGCAGATGTCTAACCTCTCTGAAACCGCCAAAATCGGCCATCACTATGAACCATTCATAACAGCCAGAGCCATCTTTTGGAAACGGACCGAACTAATTTGTGCTCCCAATAGAATGATGGGTGTTGATGACGATAAGCTTTCTCAAACAGTATATGAGGTATGATCAATATAAAACTGGACAGAAGTTATGCCGCTAGTATGATGGAGGGCTAATGCTTCTAGTTGTCAGTTGCGTTAAGCCTTATGACTCATTCTGCCAAAAATCTTTACGCTGTGTACATCCATATCTGTTGCGCAAGCTATTTTGTTTACACGTGTTTTGAACCCTCTCCAATCACAAAGATGAATGCAAAATTCCAATAGTGTGCAAACATCAAATTTTGTTTAAAACTAGGAAAAACAGAGAATTTTTCGTGCTAATAGATGATTAACAATTGAACATTTTTTGACATGATTGGAATGTTGATTGGCACAGTTCAATCAATTTTAACATGCATTGCATTGCGGCATTTTTTTCCCAATTGCTGATGGTTGACCAGAAGGAGCATCAGGTCAATATAAAATTTTGATGAACACCTATATATGCCATTCCACACCCTCCCTATTCACCAGATTTAGCTCGTTGTGAATTCTTTTTATTTTCAAAACCCAAAAATGAAGTTGAAGCTTAAGGATTCAACTTCATTTTTAGGCTTTGGGAATAAAAGTCACAAGGAGCTAAATCCAGTAAATAGAGAGGGTGTGGAACGATAGACATGGTGTGGAACGACAGATATAAGTGTTGGAAATCCAAATTTGATGTTGACCCGATGTTTTTTTCTGGTTGACCATCAGCAATTGGGGAACAAATTTGGCCACTATGTGATGCATGTTAAAATTGATTGAACTGTGCCAAATGACATTCCAACCATGTCACAAATTTCTCTGATTGTTAATCGTCGATTTTCATTGATTCTCTGAATTTCAGTGACATTTTCGGCTGTTGTGCTGATACAAGGACATCCCGGCTTCTGATTGTAGTCAGGTGACGTTCAACCATTTTTAAAACGTGAATACCACTCATAACATTGGGTTTGACTCATGGATTCTTCACCGTAAACCTGGAGAAGCATTGCAAGTCTTATAACATTGCTTTTCCTAATTTTAATCAAAATTTGATGTTTGCACTCTGTTCGAATTCTGAATTCATCTTTGCAATCGCAGAGGGTTCAACAAAATTGCTTGCGCAATAGATATGGATGGACACAGGACAAAGATTTTCGACAGACTGAGTCACAAGGCTTAACGCAACTAACAACAAGAAGCATTAGTCTATATCTCCCCATCCTGGGGCATGACTTCTGTCCGGTTTTATATTGATCATACCTCGAATATTTCAAATTTTAGGGACGGTTGTCCCGCAATGGGGAGATGATGAGGATTAGCGTTGTTTAAATAAAACTCGTAGTTTGTATTCAAAATATGGAATGAAATATTTATTGTTACACATCTCGTATTTATATAATTTTGAATGTGTGTAGAAAGGCGCAGAAGATATGTCGCTGTCTCGTTCTCGCTTAACAATAACAAGCGGCTCGCGCTGTGATCACAGGGAGTAAGGATCACTACAGTGCTCCCCCCTTAGTGAAGCGTACGGGCCTCTTGTAGGCCTCTCGTAGTGTAGATGCGTAAATCGTGGATGCATGGAGTGCATCGGAGGTCTTGTAGCGATGCGTGCGTCTCTACGCGAAACTTACAGGTCCCTTCACTTTTCTACCCCCCCCGTGTAGTATAGTAGGGGATGGGGGCTGGTTGAGAATTTCTGTCTGCAGTTTTCGTTACATCTTCGGCGGTAGCAATGTATGCGGGCTTGAGGCGGTCTATTGAGATGTTGACCACTCGTCCAGGTAACTGCAACGTAAAAACTTTGCCTTTTCTCTTAAATACGGCGTAGGGTCCGTCGTATGGTGGTTGGAGCTTTTTTCTTATAGCATCGATACGCAAGAATACATGGCTGCAGGTTTGAAGGTCCTTGTGTACAAAGGTTCTGCTCCCGCTGCCGTGGGCTTCTGTTGGTACAGGGCGGAGACTGCGGATAGTGTCGCAAAGCTGCTCGACGTAGGTGCTATCCATGGTGTCTTCGTGCGTCGTTACTTCTGTAAAGAAATCGCCAGGAAGTCGCAAGTTTTTTCCATATGTTAGTTCGACGGCTCTGACATCCGTGTCAGATCTGATTGCAGCGCGGAGTCCAAGGGGGATGATAGGCAGCTCGTTTATCCACTTTTTATTGTTTACTAGACGAGCTGTAAGTGCAGTCTTCATGGTCCTGTGCCATCGTTCGATGATGCCGTTGCTTTGTGGGTGGTATGGTGTTGTTCTGTTTTTTTCGATTCCGAGCAGTTTCATGAGGGCAGAAAATAGATGACTCTCAAATTGCCTTCCCTGGTCGCTGATGAGAGTTGTAGGACATCCGAAGCGGGATATCCAACCTTCTAGTATGGCGCGAGCAACAGATTCTGCCGTGATGTCCACGAGTGGGATGGCTTCGGGCCAGCGCGTCGCTCGGTCGATCATTGTGAGTAGGTATTTCTCGCCGTCTTGAGATGTAGGTAAAGGTCTGACGATATCGATGTGAATGTTCTCGAATCGTCTTGCGGGTGGATACGAAGATACGAGCGGCGCGCCGAGAATCGGCAGATGTGCCAGGATGCAGCGGGGCGCGATGAGAGTGCGCGGTCCGCATCGACACATTGCGCCAAAATGGATGACGTCGTCGCCATACAAAAGAGCGAGACGTCCGGGAAGAAAATGTCTTCTTTTTGCAGGTGGTACGCCAATCATCCCTTGACTTGTGTAGATCCGTCGGCTAGTAGCGCAAATCCGCCGTCGATTTGAGCAATGTTCGGCTAGTTGTGCAAATCAGTTGTCGATCTGCGCAATGTTCGGCAAGTTGCGACATTGCCCGCCGCGCTCTGTTGCGGTGAAACTGCGGCCTGGGAAACTGCGAGCGGAGAGGTCGCGGCCGAAGCCGGACCACGCCCCCTCGACAGTGAAAGCGAAAGGGGCACACGTTGGTGTCACTTGCGCAATCGACACCATATTACCACAATTGAAGTCGATTCCGAGCTGGAGCGGTTTGACACGAAATACCGGATGGATGCTACGGTTCATGTCAAACTGCCGCCGCCCTAAAGACCAGAGGATAAACGGCGCGCTGACAACGGAGGAACTTAGGACCGCGGATTTCAGTTTGACAAGGATTGCGCAAGAGGAAACCTTTCGCACTGACCAAGAAGCTCTGCGGCGTGGGGAAAGTCTCGCCTCTGGAACCAGACTGGGGGGAGTGACGCCTTGGCTCGACACGGATGGCGTGCTGCGGACAGGCGCCCGCCCGATGACCCCGGAGGGCTCGTACACGAGCGTGATTGCCCCAGCGATTCTGGGTGGCGATCACCCGTATACGAGGCTGTGGTTACAGCACCATCATGAGAGGGCGGGACATCCGAGCGCGAAGAGGACTGCGGCCGAGCTACGTCAGGCGTTCCTCATATTACCATGAGGGGAGGGGAACGACCATGAGGGGAGTGATATACCGATGCCGGGCGTGCCACATCGGGAAGATGCACGCCCAAACCCCCCTCATGGGACATTGTGCAAATCGTCCACCGGCTGTTGTTCAGCGGCCAGAGGTGGCGCATTCAAGAGGACGGGGCGACTTACCACAAGGCCAGGGATACACGGAGGCCGGGCGTATCGCACCCGGAAGATGCATGTCCAACCTCCCCCCCCCATGACATTGCGCAAATCAACGACTGATTTGCGCAACTTGCCGAACATTGCGCAAATCGACGACGGATTTGCGCAATTAGCGGACGGATCTACACAAGTCAAGGGATGATTGGCGTACCACCTGCAAGAAGAAGACAAGGCGATCATCGCGGCTGGCGCTCTACCGAGAGACGTGTGGCTTCGAGGACGAGACCTGGAGAACATGCCGGGAAGGGATTGACCTCTGCGATTTGATGACGCGCACGTCCTCACCGACTTGGGATGTTGCTACACTGAGCAACATCGAGGGGAGTGTATCGGACGTGTGCGGTCACCCTTGCATGTGTATTGATGTAAAGCCTTATACTTGATATGTGGTATATTATGTAAATGTTTGATATATTTGTGTATAATTAATGTATGTGTATTGATCTGTATTTGTGAATATGCAATAGGTAAATAAGTTATATTTGATATGTTTGCTATATGTTATTGATCTTGTAAAAACTATTGATGTTCTTTTAAAAATTATGTTTGTTTGACTCCAATCGCGTTCGCGACCGCAAGGGAAATAAAGGACTTGCGGGCGGAGCATCGTGAGTAGGTCACGGGCCGGTCGACTACAGCAGCGCTCAAAGCCCCGAAAGTTGTTGTATTTCGCGGGTAATGGGCGCTTGTGATGACCGATTGACCATTAATATAGAGGGTCCCCCGTTAGCGAAAAATATATTCTCAGTAACAACCGATTCTACTGTGTTTTACTTTAAGACCCGCTACTTCGACCTGCCTGAGAGTAATCTCTCCAGCGGGGTGGAGAGATTACTCTCAGGCACCTTCTTCTTCTGGATCTTCGCTTTGGAATTCGCTACCTCGATTCTCCGAGCGCGGCGCAGCAACCAACGTACTTACGATACAGTATATTTGTACCATGTGCGGTACAATATCTGTTTGTTTGAAGTAGGTAGGGCAAATTTTTTAAATTTTAGATTCGGTCGCAGCAATAGTATCAGGATATCTGTGTCTCTTTTCTGCGCGCCGGCTAATTGCTTGTAATCGAACGAGGCAGGGGCGGTCATCGTTTCGATGCGTGAGAAAGCATCTGCAACGATGTTTTCTTTTCCTTCGATGTGCCGAATGTCACTCGTAAATTCGCTTATGTATGTTATGTAGCGAGTTCTTCGTGGTGTTTCGCTGTCCGATGATTTTTTTGAAAATGCGTAAATGAGCGGTTTGTGGTCGGTGAAAATAATCATTTGTCTTCCTTCGTGAAATTTTCGAAAATGTTTTACTGCCATGTATATGGCCGTTAGCTCTCTATCGTAAGTACTGTAGTTTTTCTGAGCTGCGTTGAATTTTCTTGAAAAATATCCGAGTGGCTGCCAGATATTATTTACTCTTTGCTGCAAAACTGCGCCTATCCCTATGTCCGATGCGTCGGTTAAAAGAGATAATGGGGCGTTGTTCTGAGGGTGATTTAGTAGAACTGCGTCGCGTATAGTTTGTTTGCATTTTTCAAATGCAATTGTCGATTCTTCGGTCCAATTTATTTCAGTTTTTATCTCGTTTTTTAGAGTTGTGTAAATATGCATGTAGCGGCGCTTGAATGGACGCGGCGTGCGGAATCCAGTCTCGGTAGTAATTTAACATTCCAAGAAATCTGCGTGAAGCTTGGATAGTTTTGGGTTTGGAGTATTCGTCAATTGCTTGAATTTTCTCTGATGGTGGCTTAATCCCGTTTCCGTTGTATCCAAGGAAAATTACGTCGATTTTCCCTAGTACACATTTCGTGGGATTTATTGTGATTCCGTATTCGTTAAGACGGTGTAGTATTTTGCGTATATCTTCTTCGTGTTTAGCTTCATTTTCGGAGGCTATTATGACGTCATCAATAAATGGGAATGCGAAGCCTAGGCCAGAGAGTACTTGATGTATGAAGCGTTGAAATCTGCTCCAAGTATTGGTTTCGTGACGGCTGCCACAACGAATTTCCACCGGAATGGTCTTCTGAGGTTCAGGTCGAGCTCCATGGTTTTTTCTCCGTATGTGTGGATTACTGTGTTGTAGGCGGGGTAGAGATTAAACGGAAGAGGCTTCGCGTAACTTGATGTTCTCGGTATCACGGAGATATTTGCTCCGGTGTCGACTAAGAATGTCATTCCTGACCTATTGTCGGTAACAAATAGGCGGTGGGTAGTTCTATAAACACCGGATTCCGCCGCCGCCAGCGGTTTTTCTAGCATCCGTTTCCCGCAGCAGAAAGCATTTATCCCGAATTTCTTGTGGTAGTAACAGAATGGTGATGCAGCAGTAGAGTGTGAGCGAGAATGTGTGGTGCGTACTTTTGATCGACTGCGGTACAGCGATCGTCGATGCTGATAGCCATTGTAGGTACTTCTTGATTTCATTTCCGAAATTTCCAGGTGGAGTTGCTTGATTTCGTCGGTTAAGGTGCGGATGGCATCTGACGTGGAGGGTTGCGGGGGTACCGGTGCGATGCTCATGGTCGCTATTTCCTGCGTCTGCTCCAGCATCTTGTCGGCCAGTACTGCGAGTTAGACTGGCGGCAGTCTTGGAGATCGTATCGCTGACCGCCAGGACTGACCTCACATGAGCTGGCATCAGCTTCATCCACATCAGGCACAGTGTTTCATCTGGGATCTTTTCACGGGCGTAGTTTCGCATGCGCCGTAGCAGCTGTGACGGCCGCTGGTCGCCGAGCTCCATCTCCGATAATAACTTCTGCAGCTGTCTCCCCTCGCTTTCTTCGTAGACGGAGATGAGTCTGCTTTTCAGGTCTTCATACTGACTCGCGCTCGGGATGTACAGGAGATCCGCTATTTGCTCGATGTCTTGCTTGTCGAGCTGGGCGAGGACCAGCTTAACTAGCTGGGCCTGGCTCCGGTGCAGATCCTGAGTGGCGGCTTCGAATGTGATGAACCATAGGCGTGGTTTGTCGCGCCAGAATGCCGTGATTCGCATCGACAGTGCGATGCAAGGTGCTATGGCGGTGATGCGCTTCCGGTCTGCAGGCAGGTAGCTGTTTCGGATGCTTTAGGGACGTCTTTGCTCGCCATAGTTATATCCTCAGTGAGATACAGGCAAAAGCCTAGTTTACTGGGGATACGACAAATGAAAGGCAACAAACCCAGATCCATTAAAATTGTATGTCCAAATCAAATTATCTGTTGTTTTTCTCAAATTGTGTATATTTATTGTCATGTGTAATAATAAATAAATAAATAGTTTTGCGGTTTTCCTGGTCTTCTAGTTGTCGGGATTCCTTTTCACAGCTCCAGGATCTTCATTTGCGTCTTCTAGTTGTCGGGGTTCGGGGTCACCACTTTAGGCATGGTTGTCCCGCAATGGGGAGATGATGAAGATGAGCGTTGTTTATATAAAACTCGTAGTTTGTAATCAGAATATGGAATGAAATATTTATTGTGACACGTCTTGTGTTTATATAATTTTGAATGTGTGTAGAAAGGCGCAGAAGATATGTAGCCGTCTCGTTCTCGCTAAACAATAACAAGCGGCTCGCGCTGTGATCACAGGGAGTAAGGATCGCTACAAAATGAACAAAATAATGCGTTTTTTAAATCAAATATACAAACTGTTTTGTGTTACTTAACACTATACTTTGAATAAAATTTAAAAGCCTTAAAATATATATAGTAAAAATCATGAGATTGTGTTTTAGCAATTATTTAAGTCAAAAAGTCTTAAAGTCTATGAGCAAAACCTAGATAATTTTTCTAGTGAATCTTAAAGGGTTAAGTTTGAAAAAAAATATTTGTAGATTAACATAGCAAGCATACTAACTTGTTACTCTTATATTTATCTGGTATAGCTCTCTGTGCAAGATTGGTAGCTGCAGCATGGCTTCTTTCCAGAAAGCGGGCGCAGCGCTCGAGGTGTTGAGGAGTATAGCCAGAATTGCGCCGCAATTGCTCAGGCCAGGCAGCTTCTTCGCAAGCTTCACTCACCCCTCCTGTCGCACCCCCGCCAGCGCAGTGGCAGCACACCAAGGCGTGTCGCGCTACCATTACAGCTGCTGCTGCCAGGACCGATGATGGAAAATGGAGATACGGTTCAGCTTCCAAGAGGGCCAGTTCAGAAATGTACTGTAAATATATTGGTATTAAAAAAAATCTTTATATCATTCCTCTACCTCAATCAAAATTCTGATATTAGAAACAATCAATAAAAATGTAATCTTTCTTACAAAAACTCATAAAAATAACAAAAAATATAGTCTCCCTCAATTGATACAACCTTCTTCCACCTTAATAATAACGTTTTTATACAATTGGAATATTTGATATTTTTTTCAGTCAAATAATGTTGCATATATGTGAACAAGTGGTAATCGGAGGGAGCAAGATCAGAAAAATATGATGGGTGATGAATCCCTTTTCATCTGAATTCCTTAAGCCATTACATTTTTTTGCGGTATGAGGTCTCGCATTACACTGAAAAACAATTAGTTTTCTATAGAAAACAGCAGGTCTCTTGGTTTAATTGCCGCATTTAAACAATCAAGCTGATTACTATAGACCATCAATGTATGGCCCATACTCAAGGCCTTCATACAGGATAATTTCTTTACAATTCCACCACACAGGCAGAAGCATCCTTTTTAACATTAGGCTCAGTTTAACAGTTGTTTATGCTTCCTGTTTTAGCACATACGAACACGCATCGATTTGGTTTAATTACTTAAATCATAAAGTATCCACACACCCATTTATGAATCTTGCAGCTTTTTATAAATGTTCTTGTATGCTTGACCATGAATATCCAAGCATATCTTCAATCTTTTGAATAGACCTGGATCGGATTTACCCCGACTTTAATATTTCAAGTGTTACATCCACTTTCACTACCCTTTCACATCTAGGTTTACATATTTAGAAAAAAAATCCAATTTGATTTTTTTTAACTACCTCCGACATGTTGAACATTCAATACACAACATACATTTTTTTATGATATTCGTATATGCAATTTTGTATAAATTGTTTATCTGGCATACATCCCTCCATTTGGAATAGTCTCAAAAAAAGAAATTTCTCTTGAAAGATGTTCTGAAGATGTGACTAACAGAAAACAAAAGACATTTTAACAGATTGATAAAAAAACAATTGATGGTCTGAAAAGTCTATGACAAAAAATTACATTCTCATCCGGTACCCTAACATTTAGAAACATGTATTAAACGAAACTTAGATATTTATAAAATATGTCAGTAGATTGAGAAATAATTTAGTACAAAATATAATTAAAAGAAGTTTTTTAAGGCCTAAATTATTTTAGAAATTTTGGGTATAAAATATACCAAATGTTTGTATATACCAAAATTTTGGCTATAAAATATGAACATTTTTATTGTAATTTATTTTTAACAAACACTGTTTATTCCACTTTTTTATGAAGGTATAACCCTACCGGTTTCAAGGCTTTCACCTCATCTTCAGGGGAGCGCAAACAAGACTATATTTTGTATAACAAACAAACAAGACTATATTTTGGGGAAATAACTATTCTAATTTATTCTGAAATGGCTAATCATTGTCACCGTGAGAATCATACTTGTCGTTTGTCATTAAGTTACAGTTCTAAGTTCTATTGTACCGTTACTCTTTTTATGATAAATGTATATTTGTTACATTTTTTTTATTATTTCATTTTCAAACTAATAATAATTGAGATGGTGGGAAATGTCAATAGAGATTTGGAATTTGAGGTGACAGGCAATATATCAGAATCAGAAGATTTTCCGAGTTACAGGATGAAGTAGACTCTGATTTGGAGGCCAGTGAAGAAGACTAAGAAATATTATTTCATCAAAACATGGATTCGAATGAAATTCATTACCACCTCCATCTTCAAGGCGCCGGGCATCAAATATTCTCACCGAAGATTCTGGACTGAGAAATTCAAGTATAAATGTATGTTCCATAAAATATATGTTTTGTCTGTTTGTAAATGAAGAGATGGTAAAAGTGATTGAAATGTAAATGAAGAGATGGTAAATGCGACTATTGGCTGTTCGCAGACCTCAAAAAGATGCTCCAGGGAAAGAGATTTGGCTCCAATGAAGAAGTGATTGCCGAATCTAACGCCTATTTTGAAACCAAAGATAAATCGTTCTACACTGCTGGCATAGAAAAGTTAGGAAAGCATTGGAATTAATGTATCGCTTTTGAAGGAGACTATGTTGGTGAATAAAGAAGAATTTTGGCAAACAAATGTTGTTTTAGTAGTTAGTCCCGAGACTTATTGATCGATGTGTTAACATGATTTAAATAAAATTAACAAAAAAATATACAAAATGCCAATTTTAATTGGGTTCAATTGAAAGATATGCAGGTCTTCTATTTGAAAATCAAAATCGTTTTTTAACATTTTTATAAATTTAGACCAAATTTCACATAGGTATCAATTCACTTACATTTTACTAGCTATGTGATTTTTCCTAGAACCAATTAATCATTTTTAGTGAGGGATACCTGTAGATTAAATAATCAAGTAGACAGAAATGGAAAATGAATTAAAAGATGTAAAAAAAAAAAGTACTCGCCATTGCCAGATATAATGTCTTTTGTGAGAGTCCATTGGCGATGCAGAAATGAGACAGGAATGCAAGTGGTGTAGGTGTAGACAAATCAAAAGACAGAATTTTGAGGATAAGATGTTCCATTCGCAAGACTTGTTGCTTTGTATATGTATTATCAGTTATGTACACAAATTCACCCAAGTCTGGGGGGTAAATTTCCTCATATTTCCTAAAAAAAAAACATAATTTAGTATTATCAATCATCTTACAATATAAAATAGTTGAACACATTTATCTATACAAAATGTATACATATTATGTCAACATACATAGATTAGACTGAAATTACTAGTGAACCAGAGAGAATCAAATTTGGCGTTCAGAATGGATTAAATTAAAATTTTGCTGTTTAAAATAAATGTAATTGATAAATGAATTAAAAATGTCTATAAAGCATTATTTGTATCATAAATAATACCTAGATAATGCTTTAATAATTCATCTAGGCTGCTACTAAGCAGTACATATTACACAAATTCAAATGTGACACTGAAAATGAAATCGGGGTGATATTTTGCCACAAACTGAAAGAATATTTATTACGAGTTGCTTATCGTTGTCTAAAAAAATCATTCACCTTTCTCTAAAAAAACTATGTTGTTAAACCCGGAGAACTGTTCAAACATTTGAGCCGCGAAATCCAATCTTGTAACAAAGTCTGCTTTTGAATCAACAAGTTAAATTTTATAAGGATGGAATTTTAAGTCAAGTAATAAAAGTCACTGCAAGGTCACTAAAAGACATCATTAATGCTGACAAACGCTTGCTGCTTGATAACATTGGATTGGCAAGCACAGACTCATTGACTTTTATACTTTTGCTCTGTTCGAGAAGTCTAGGCGACCTTGGAGTCGAGATTTTCACATGGAACCAGTCTCTTCAAATCTTTTAACCCACTGCTTAATGAAGTTGATGCTCGGATACTGCCTAGCACTGTAATTAGTACACAACTCGAAATAATTGTCGAACAGTTACTTATGAACCATTGTTTTAGTAAAACGTATGGACGCAAAATGCACGCTGTTGTCCCGTGAAGTAACTCATGGCGACTAAAACTACCTGAACCGATGAAGCGAATGACTGTTTCCTGGGGCACCTTGTATCTGATTATGTTTAGTAGCACTTATAAGTTGCATTTATTGATTAAAAAACAAGACACTCACAATATTATATTACAAAACAAAATATACAAGTCATGTAACTATAACTAATTTTACTGTATCTAAAGAAATTGAACACAGGATTCTGGAATGAGTAGTAGGTACACTAACCACGAGGCTAATAATGGCTACAATGGAAACATTAAGGGATTATGAGAATCAGTTATCTTCCCACAGCTGGTTTAAACAGAAAGATTTGCTCTTTGCAAAGTTCAAGTTACAATTGAAAACAGTTGCCTGTTGCATAGAATGACATTTTCTGCAATTAAGGTTGACATTGAAAAAATAAAATATTTACTAAAATATCAAAAATAAGACTTACGAAGCAATGAACATAGCTGCTGTTCCAACTAACTGCAGTTTGGCTCTCACAACAGACATATAGGACAAGAAGCGGTCAATATAGGAGACAGCTAAGTAGAGTGTCTCTGTTTGCAGCCTATACTCTTCCCCAACCTCTACTAACCAGTCAACGAGAATGGCACGCATTGAATGTGAAATATCAGGCTGCTTCCGCATGTAACCTGCTTTAGGGCGATGTTTCCCCTAAAATCATAATTGAAATAGTAAACCAATTTGGCAAAAATTAATCATTACTTATAAAAGTAAAACTAGTTAAAATAAATGGTATATTATTCTTTTAAAGGTAGGATTTAGTTAACACTTGCCTTACTGTGCTAAAAAATTCTGCCAGCCACTGTGCTCAACATTAAGCGTCCAGTTAAAAATGTGTTTTAAATTTAAATTATGCAAAATCTACAAAATCCATTTTATTATGAATAAAAACGTAGAATAATATAAAATAAGTGCAAGACATGAAAAAATAAGGGCTGAAATAGAGCTGACATTCCAAGGTGGATATCATTCATACAGAGTCATTACGTGTAGCTACTCAGAATGCTCACTTTCTCCCTCTCTCTTTCTGAGACGCATGTATACCAGGGGTTTCCAGCCTTTTAAAAAAAATCATTAAATTATACAATCAAACGTAGTGTTTATTTTTTTGGTAATAAAAATATTCGAATCAAGACTATAAATAACAAATAAACGAAATATAAAAAATTAATATATAAATTAATATATAAATTAAAAAATAATTATATAAAAACAAACACGAAATTCAAATCAATAAAATATGCAATTTGAAAAATACAAACACTTTCCAGAAAATTTTAAAATAGGACAAACATATAATAAAAGTGTAATCCTGTGGAGAAAGTCTAACTTAATTGGGGCACGAAATAACTTTGGTTTCTATTCTTATGTACTAAACACACAGGTTTTTGATAAATATTGCAGAATAACCTGGTTCTTTTTTTAACAAAACCCACTTCTTCTTTTGAGGACCTCACGGGGTGCCAACAAGGTATTATTTACTCATGTTTCGGGTATTGACTCGCCACAATATGTTAAAACAGTGTTAAAAGCATCTTGTTGT
This sequence comes from Odontocerum albicorne, assembly GCA_949825065.1. Taxonomy (NCBI): domain Eukaryota; kingdom Metazoa; phylum Arthropoda; class Insecta; order Trichoptera; family Odontoceridae; genus Odontocerum; species Odontocerum albicorne. The sequence continues at coordinate 22,997,765 of OX463842.1, read as the reverse complement.
TGCTTGTGATATTTGATGTTGTTATTTTTCCTTTTTAGGATATTGGGCTTTGCTAATTCCAAACATAACTCTCTTATGAAATGTTTTCGGCAGCATTTATTATTTTGTTTCCACTCTGGATATTTCTCTATTCATAAGAGGTATTCATTCAATGCAGCCATATCTATAATTTCAATAAAAAGATGGAAAGGCCATCTTCTCGTTGACCTTGAGCAAGAGTACTCTCTAGTCATTTGGTCTCCCGTATCTACTCCAATTTTCGTATTATTATAATGATTTATAATCAGTGGCTTTTGTTTTTCTGAATTATCAATTTCTGCATCATTGAATTGAGTGGATAATAATAATACTATTTTATTTTAGTATACTCGGTGACCTTGATTTATCTTTCTGCGATTATTTATCATATCAGAATAAAACTGTAAATTTGTTGTGTCGTCGCAGTCAGCAGCAACCCAAATTTTGATACCATATTTACCAGGTTTAGACTTCATGTACACGCAAAATGGACAATTCTCTCTAAAGCTTGCCAAATGTTCGCCTATAGTTATATTTGAAGATGGAGACTAATATATAATATACTTATCCACAACTCAGTCAAAGATAGCTTCCGTGTTCGATTTCTGCCAGATACGAGCAATATTCCAATGAATGCATATAACTTGTCTTCTGATATTGGTTGGTTCTTTTCTGAATTAATTCAATTTAACTGACGATTTGTTTCTTCACTTATCACTTTTACCATCTCTTCATTTACAAACAGACAAAACATATATTTTATGGAACATACATTTATACTTGAATTTCTCAGTCCAGAATCTTCGGTGAGAATATTTGATGCCCGGCGCCTTGAAGATGGAGGTGGTAATGAATTTCATTCGAATCCATGTTTTGATGAAATAATATTTCTTCGTCTTCTTCACTGGCCTCCGAATCAGAGTCTACTTCATCCTGTAACTCGGAAAATCTTCTGATTCTGATATATTGCCTGTCACCTCAAATTCCAAATCGCTATTGACATTTCCCAGCATCTCAATTATTATTAGTTTGAAAATGAAATAATAAAAAAAATGTAACAAATATACATTTATCATAAAAAAAGTAACGGTACAATAGAACATACCAGATAAAAAATAAAAATATGCAGGATTATAAAACTGGTGATGATTCCCTGCAATATATGTATTTGCATTCTGCTCACACTACAAACTCAACACAAATGAGTCAGGTGGCACACACTGACGCTACCCAACACACACACACTGACAATATCCAATACACACACGCACACGCCGGTACTCGATTTAATACAAAATAATTATTTCTGTTGATATTGATCAATGTTTTTATTTCATAATGACATCATTCAAATCATAGAGGTTTTGATGAGGGATACACAAAGTATGAAGACCCTGCAATCAGTATATTTGGAGAAATTAAATAAAATATAAGTCCTGGTAACTCTCTATCCATCACAGGTCGGCAAATGTTAATATTGTAAATTCACAGTTTATAAAACTTCAGATTAGAAGATACATAAAAAAATGTTTTGTAATAATTTGAAGTTGAAATGTTTTCTCTAAGTTAAATACGGGTTTAAAGACATTTTCAGCAAAGCTAATAAAAAAACAGAAGTACATTTTTCTTAAACGTTTTTTCAATTTTATCAGAAGTAAAAAAAGTTATTTCAGAATATTTCTTGCGATGACACTAGTTATAATGTAATTAAACCTTAAAATTAAGCACATCGTAGAGATTTCTGAATAATCTGCGCAACAGACGCAATAATATAAATTTCCATCACAATATTGTTTCTGGCAACACAACACGATACATTGAGGATTCAATAGTAATATCTTAATTTTTTTGCTTGTAAAGGAATTCTGAAAAACATTTTCTTCCATATTAGTACAAAAGAAATATAAAAAAATGTAAGGAGCAATTATTTTCAACATTTCTCCAACATATCACTCAAAGAATCAAGACCTCACACTTACTCGTACTACGGGAAGAATGTCATCTCTGTGAATTCCATTAGTATCTTAAGTCAAATAAATGGTGCTGTTGAATATTAATGCTTTGAATTAACCTTAAAATTAAATACACCATAAATATTTCTGAATAATCTGCGCACCAAATGCAGTAATATAAATTTCAGTCACAATACTGTTTCTAGCAACATCTACCATAGTTATGATAAGTATCCAAGATTTGTGTTTTAACTCTGTGGAATTCAATCACATTGTTAAGTTTATTAATGGTTAATTATATATTATAATGTTTGCATTCTTATCAGAAAAAAACATTTTACATCATTGCTCTGGAAGTGACTAAGTGTTGACTTGTCAATGTATAAATAATGACAGATAAAATCATGTTAAAAGGCAAACCTTAAGTGGTACAACTGTACAAGAGAAAAATATATATTTATTTATACAAGATAATACAACTTATTTCTAATGTCAAGTCATAATTAACTCATAGCTTTTATCATATGAAACTAGAAGACTCAAAATATTCTTAAATTTGAATAATTATGACCATGTTGAGCAGGGGCAGAACAATGGGTGGGTGAGGTGTAGTAGCCCCAGGCGCAGTCCCGGATTGGGGTGCAGAACTGTCAAAAATCAATGACAATTTAGTGTTCAGAACCACTTACTTACGAAAGATTTTCAGAATATTACCAATTTGTGCGCATATTTTTGACTTTCGAAAATATAAAAGAAAGGGCAGCTATGTCGTTGTATGCATTAGGTCATAAAAAGCAATACATATCTTATATTTTTTAAAGCCGAACACTGGTGGAATTAATAACACATCGAAAAGTAAGTCCCAGGACTAACCAACAGATGGCGCCTCTAATAACAAATCCATACCATTCTCAGATATTACCAACCTTTAGAAGTTACATGTCAAACTTTCATGACATTGTGTCATTGAGTTACAGTGGTTTTAGTGACGCTATTTTTGCTATTTTCAAAACAATGGAAAAAAATAAATTTCGTGTGTTGATAAAACATTGATTTTTAATGGGAAAAAATACCGTTCAAACTCAGCGATGGCTTGAAAAGTGTTATCCGGGCTCTGCTCCGTCGAAAACAACCATTTGTCGGTGGTATGCTGATTTCAAACGCGGTCGTACACATTTGATGCTGACACAAATGATGCTGAACGCTCTGGTCTTCCAAATGAGGCTGTTACACCAGAAAACGTTACGTGAGATAGCTGACATCCTGAAGATATCATTTGGTAGAGTTTACACTATTTTGCATAAACATTTGGTCATGAAAAAGCTTTTTTCGAAATGGGTGCCGCATTTGCTCACAATGGAACAGAAACAACAACGCATCGATGATTCAGAGCGCTGTTTGGCACTGTTTACGCGAAATAAACAGGAGTTTTTGCGTCGGTATGTGACAACGCATGAAACTTGGATTCACCACTATACTCCGGAATCAAATCGGCAGTCAGCTGAGTGGAGAGCAGCCGGTGAAAGTCGTCCGAAGCGACCAAAAACTCAAGAGTCGGCCAGGAAGGTTATGGCCTCTGTATTTTGGGATGTGCATGGTATAATATTCATCAATCACCTTGAAAAGGGAAAAACCAACAATAGCGAATATTATATAGCGTTATTGGAGCGTTTGACATCAGAAACTGCAAAAAAACGGCCCCATATGACGAAGAAAAAAATTCTCTTTCAATGCATCGTGTCCTGATGAAAGTGAATGGTAACGATGGCCAAATTGCATGAGTTGAACTTCGAATTGCTTTCGCACCCACCGTATTCTCCAGATTTGGCCTCTAGCGACTATTGGCTGTTCGCAGACCTCAAAAAGATGCTTCAGGGAGAGATTTGGCTCCAATGAAGAAGTGATTGCCGAAACTAACGCCTATTTTGAAACCAAAGATAAATCGTTCTACACAGCTGGCATAGAAAAGTTAGGAAAGCATTGGAATGAATGTATCGCTCTTGAAGAAGGCTATGTTGATGAATAAAGAAGAATTTTGGCAAACAAATGTTGTTTTAGTAGTGTCTTGGGACTTATTGATCGATGTGTTAGTTCAATTTTATTATTTGAAATACTTTTTTCTCGACTAGCATAAGGTCCCTGTAATTTATTCATTCATTCATCATATGGTACTCTTTAGCATATGCACATTGGTAATGAGAATGGGTTGGAAACCCTGGTGGAGAGACATTTTCTGCAGCCCCATTATTCAATCCTTCAGGCAAGTAACTTGCAGTTTGTCATCAGAAATACTACCACACACGGGTAACAACCCAGTTATCAAACTAAACCAAACTGGAACCCTTTTAATGATTTTGGGTAGCATCTAGGAATAGAACCAAAAATAAACATATTTCCTTCGTGTTAGCATTAAATAAAATGCTTATGGAGATTATATAAAAAAATGTAGATTTGTTATTAGAGGCGCCATCTGTTGGTTAGTCCCGGGACTTATTGATCAATGTGTTACATAAATGTGTTCAATGAGAAAAAAATTACCATGAAAGATATATATATATATATATATATATTATAATTGGGGAGTATTTTTTTGTTTCCCCAGGCGCTAAAACACCTAGTTACGCCCCTGATATTGAGTACCTAAAAAAATTACGTTACCTCTATATCCCTCATGTACTTGTAAATATCATCTCTATACTCAGCAACATGAAAGAATAGTTCCCTGACGGTCTTAGCAGTGGCTTTCTTTTCCTCCTCTGGTTCTTTTGTCTCTGATCGAGAAATAGACATGGGACATAAGCTTGTATTCAATCCCACTGACATTGGAGATTCAATAGTGATGTCTTGATTTTTTTCTTGGAAAGGAATTCTGAAAAAATTTTTTTTTTACATATTAGTACAAAAAATATATAGTAAAAAAATGTAAGAAGCAATTATTTTCAACATTTCTCCGACTCGGACATATCACTCAAAGCAACAAGACCTCACACTTACTCGTACTATAGGAAGAATGTCATCTCTGTGAATTATATTAGTATATTAAGACAAACAAATGGTGTTGTTTGACATTAATGCTTTATTTATATATGCAGAGCGTCTTGGCCAATGTTAACATGAATTTTAGTAGATTATCAAGTAATCAGAAGAGTAAATAGCCAAGAACAAAATATATCCAACCAAAATTTTACTTCTTTGAGATAATATTTGAAGAAACAAAATCGCTTTGTATGGAATGAAAATTCATAGCACAACACATTGTTGATGTGTGTTGGTGATTTTCGAATGCAAATTTATTGACTTATATTTTTTATTATTTATCCACTTTGCACGAATTTATCATGTTACACAAAGTGGGAATGCTTCTAGTTAGCAATATCAACGATGAATGCTGAGAATCTCTTGGACTACTAGGTGTATATACCATTTTATTCTGGAGGAGGACCAATATCTATCTGAGACATTTTTTATTTTTTGGCCAAATGAATCAGAGAAAGAGAAAAATAGCAGCCTTTGTGACCTAGTTAGTAATACGTGAGCCTTCTCACATGGGACTTGCGAATTAAATTCCGGTTCAAATCCAGATTTTTTAAAAATAATTCCTAATTGGTCTCTTTAAGATCTTTCTAGTTAGTTACAAGAGATTGCCACATGGCAATAAACCCACCAGATTGTACTGTATACATTGAAAGTAATATAATACAAAAGTCTCGAGAGACATTATGATTGGCAGCGTCAATGGAAGACGAAGAAGGGGAAGATCACCATCAAATTGGATTGCTCAAGTCAGGACTGCCGTAGGGTCTTCGGTGTTATAAGCCCTCCACTCAACCCGGTCTGGGAACTGGAGGAAAATCGTGAATGGATTAGATGCATGCAGTTAATCATGAAGCAAGGTATGCTCAATATAAAACCGGACTGACTTTAAAAACATCTTTATTATTAAATAATTACATTTTGGGCTGCATCCCCTTCAAAATAGTCTCCTACGTAAATACAGCGAATCCAACATTTCTGCCATGCTGCAAAAACCCTCACGTCATCTTTATTACGCTGGTCAAGCACCCCTTGAAATTCAACTTAATTTTTGGTTATAAAAAGCACGGACTTAAATCCGGTGAAGAGGAAGTGGAACAGCAGACATGGTATTAGATGTCAAACATTCTTGAGTTTAAATCGATGAGTGTGCTGGTGCGTTGTCATGGTGAAGACAGTTCTGATTGCGTGAGAATTCTGGTCTTTTCTTACGAACGTCCTTTCTTAAATGAGTCGAGACATCGCAACAGAAATCAGCATTAACTGTCTGTCCTGGAGGAACAAACTCGCGGTGCACAATGCCCTTCACATCAAGGAAAATAATCAACCATTTAAATTGATTGAACTGTGCAAAATCACATTCCAACCATGTCAAACTTCTCTGATTGTTAATCGTCAATTTGCACAAATAATTCTCTGAATTTCGGCAACATTACAGGGATGTCCCAGCAGGGATGGGGATACAGGGATGTCCCAGCTTCTCATCGTCCTCAAGTGAATACTACTCAGCATTGGGTTCAAGTCATGGTTTCATCACCGTAAACCTGGCGAAGCATTTCAAGAGCCTCGAACGCTGTTTTTCCTAGTTTTAAACAAAATTTGATGTTCGCACACTGCTTGAATTATACATTTATCTTAGCAGTCCCAAAGGGCTCAAACAGATATGGATGCACACAGCAGAAAGATTTTTTGCAAACAGTCACAAGGCTTAACGCAACTGACAACTAGAAGCATTAGTTCATCTTTACCCTCCCCCATCTCGGCGGCATAACTTCTGTCCGGTTTTATATTGATCATACCTCAATATAACAAAGATAGAAGACATTATTTACATTAAGTCAAGTGCAGAATTGAATTGTCTCGTGCGACTTTTAATAAAATGAGAAGCGTATTCTGCAATGATAATCTAAACTTGAAACTTCGACCTTCTTTTTCTCAGTGTCATGTCAGGTCCCCCCAATGTTGAATATCACTTGAGAGTAGACATCTTTGTCCCCGGCAGCCCAAAAAAGATCTCCAATGCCCCTTATGCCAGTCCAATCACGTATATTGCGGAGACAGGAGATTTACCTCCTGCCAACATCTCTTCGGCCTTTTATTTTGCCTTGGATGATCAGGTGCAGTAATTTGTACTTTGGTCCTCTAAGTACATGACCCAAGTAGGACACCTTTCGGATTTTAATATTAGTCAGCAACTCTCTATCAACTTTGGATCTTTGAAGAACCCTTGTGTTGCTGACCATATCCGTCCAGGGTATCCGTAGCATTCTCCGGTGCATCCACATTTCAAATGCTTCCAGTCGGTTCATACTACTCACTTTGAGGGTCCATGATTCTACTCCATGCAATAACACTGACCAAACGTAGCATTTGACTAACCATTGTCGAAGTTTCAAGTTTAGATTATCATCGCAGAATACGCTTCTCATTTTATTAAAAGTCGTACGAGACAATTCAATTCTGCACTTGACTTCGGTTTCTGGGTCGAGGTCTTCCCCTAGAAGACTTCCGAGGTATTTAAACTTTTTCTCCCTTTCTATATCAGCACCGTTCAATGTAAGACGCGCTCCTGCGTGATCCTGCCAGCCAAACACCATGAACTTAGTTTTACTCACGTTCATGTTCAGCCCCAGCCTCACACCGGCTTCATTAATTCTATCTATAAGCGTTTAAAGGTCGTCAATACTGTCTGCCAGAATAACCGTATCATCTGCGTACCTGATGTTATTGATGCAAACACCATTCACTTTGACCCCCAGATTCAAGTTACATAGCGCTTCCTTGAAAACTATATCAGAGTAGATTAAATAACATAGGTGACAAAATACAACCTTGTCGGACTCCATGTTGAATTGGTATGCCTTTCGATTTGTTATTTTCCAATTTAATGACAGCATCTTGGCATTTGTTTGTCTACATTGGATTCTGAACCAACAGACCTCACATTTGTTTGTCTACATTGGATTCTGGACCATCAATAATGAAATCTGAAATTCTCCATACTATTTCTAATAGTAAAAAAAAAACCTGTGGACCTGATGAAGTACCCACTGAGATTTTAAAATTGATTGACGACAAGAACATTGACTACCTGTTAAGACTATTTAATATAATTTATGACATGGGGGTCATCCCCCAAGATTGGCTTAAATCTACATTCATCACTCTCTCTAAAAAACAGCATCCCAAAAAATGTAATGACTACCGACTGATTAGTCTTATGAGTCATGTGTTGAAAATATTCTTAAAGATTATACATTCAAGAATAAGGCTGAAGTGCGAGCGTGACCTGGATATTTCTCAATTTGGCTTCAGGAATGGCTTTGGAACACGAGAAGCGTTATTAGCAATAAACGTCCTACTGCAGAAATGCCGAGACCAACGGAGACATTTTTGCCTGTTTCATCGATTACAAGAAGGCATTCGATAGAATGAAACACGCAGACCTTGTTAAGATGCTTCAGGAATGGGGTATAGATGATAAGGATATAAATATTATTAAAAACCTGTACTGAAACCAAGAAGCTGTCATTAAATTGGAAACTTCGACCACGGTTAGTCAAATGCTACGTTTGGTCAGTGTTATTACATGGAGTGGAATCATGGACCCTCAAAGTTGGTAGTATGAACCGACTGGAAGCATTCGAAATGTAAATACACTGGAGAATGCTACGGATACCCTGGACGAATATGGTCAGCAGCACAGGGGTTCTTCAAAGAGCCAAAGTAGATAGAGTTGCTGACTAATATTAAAATCCGAAAGGTGTCCTATTTGGATCATGTACTTAGGGGAGAAAAATACAAATTACTACACCTGATCATCCAAGGCAAAATAGAGGGTCGAAGAGGTGTTGGCAGGAGGCAAATCTCCTGGCTCCGCAATATACATGATTGGACTAGTATAAGGAGCGTTGGGGATCTTTTTCGGACTGCCGGGGATAAAAATGCCTACTCTCAGGCGATAGTCAACGTTGGGAGGACCTGACATGAGACTAAGAAGAAGGCATTATAAAGGTGTGCAAGAAAATGAAGTGGCAATGGGCAGGACACATAGCCAGAATGTCAGACTCCCGATGAACATCCGAAATAATCTAATGGTACCCAAGAGGCATAGAGGCCCAGAAGACCGAAGGTACACTGGATAGATGAAATCAGGAAGCATGACAGCATAACATTGCATCAACAAGCAAAACACCGAACTATTTGGAGTCAACTTGGGGAGACCTTCATCAAGCAGTGGAAGGACCCTGGTTGACAATGATGATGATACCTCATACATCCAACAGATTTTGATTAGTACTCAACCAAGTACTAGTTATATGTAAAAAATTTGTGAATATTTATTACTAGGCCAAGCAGAAGACCAGGTGCACGGCTGAGCACTAGTGACAGACTAGCTATTGAAATAGCACCGGGTGATGGTTGAGGCCAGCCCCTTTTTCACAATAAATACTTCACACACCCTCCTCACTTGAAAATGTTGCCTACATCATCATAATGAATCTTGCTCAATGGATATTTTCCGCAAGACATTTGAGATAAATTAAATTAAGGGATTTCGTTTAAGAAGAGTTCAGGATACATTTCAACTTAGAAAAAGATCTCTCACAGGATACCTGTGTAGACAAGAGTTGACAATTATTTAAGTTTCCTCACATGGTAGATACTCGTAATGCTAGTATGAATTGCATCATGTGTAGAACTAATAGTTGTACATTTCCTAGGAAAATCTAAAAGCTCCATTAAAGCTAAAGCTGTACACTGAATATTTCGGCCCATTTGTACACTAGACCTCCAGGAAATTCCCGGTAGCCCGCCACTGTTCATCACGTGTAATCAAGGCATAAAAGAAAATATGAAGTGATACTCAACTTCAAGGTTGTTTTAAAACCTAGAACATCATACCTTGGTAAATGCAAGTTGAGCACAGAGGAAGGAAGCTGCTTCTCTTCTTTTTTGGCATGATGCTTACTGGGCTCTTTAGGAACATCCGCTTTAACTTCTGGCTTGTCTTCATACACGCTGAAAGCTTGGAATTGAGCCACAGGAGGGACAACAGATGATGTTGAGGGCTTTTCCCATTTGGAGGGAGAACGAGCGCGATTCTCATTATTGCGAATATTGATTTCGTTAGTTTGAAGTTTCTGTAACCAAACAATATAATCCAATTAATATATAATCTATATCAATAAAATAGAACAATATATGCAAAAAAATAAAACAAAATAGTAACCGATTTTAAGACTCGCTGTTGGTTTTGGTTGGAATTAATGTTGATGCCACCCAAGACTCTCCGCTGATTTTTTGCAAAATCAGATGTTTCTTTACGCGAAACATTGCTGGGAATTGCATTTTCTTGATTCTCGTGAACTTGGAATGAAGCCATTTCTGGGAAATTATAAACTTTAGGAAAGGGATAACCGTTGGTTGCTTGACAACAACCAACCGCGAAAATGAACTAAAGTGTATTAGCCGTTATTGTCGACAACCACATGTTTATTTTACTAAATATTTCATTCTGGAATAAGGGCTTAGATCACGTTGCGCAACGGAAAGCAACGCCTACAACGAACATTAACCGAAAATATCGTGAAAACTACTCGAAACCGGACGAACAATAAATGCCTACAGCTGGTCAACACAAACTCGTTTGGCATTAGTTGTCTATGAACTTTCGAACATATTTATATTCTGGCCAATAGGAGAAGAGATTTCTAGGCACGTGACAATAATAACTATAGACAATTATGTTTGTATCAAGATCGGTACTCATATCGCTTCCAAAACTGAGTTAATTTAGCGTACCTTGACTGCAACATTTTTTTGTGACGATGAGTAAAATCATTTTGAACATTTGTAAATCATTCTGAAGCTCATGCAGATAAATATTTGAAAAACAATCAGCCAAAATAAAATGTGAGTTGACTGTTACAATCGAGAATTAAGAATTTGACGAAAAAAATAAGCAGGTTAAACGTGGCGATGCTAAAGTTGATTCCCATCTGACTTAAATAAGCATCGATGTGGTAATTAACAAGCATGAAGTCAAACGAGAATCTAGTTATATTAGTCTTTATTACTCTTTCTTCACACATTCCATAACTTTTCTTCAGTTCATACCTCTTCACAGAAGTAATCTTCCTTTTATCATTCAACTAATTCTACTTTAATTTTCATATGTCAAAATTAGAACCAATACACTAAAACGTTTAATTATTATCAGTGAATTTCGTCGTACAAACCGCAAACTTTATCGTACCAAAAACGTATTATCAGGAGAACGTTTTAAGAATGTCTATAAATTTAAATAACCTTAAAAAGTGTTTACCAACATAAATATTTCATATTATACAAGTATTTCCTTTCGAGACATCAACAAATTTCTTACAGCGCCTTCGAGGATAATTTGCTCTCAACGGAGTTTGTAAATTATTTTTCAAGCAATTTTTTTCCCCTGTAGAATTTTGAGATATAATCCTAGTGCTTTAAATTTTTTCCCATTAAGTACAATATCTTTTGGTTTTTACGAATCGAAAAATATTATGATTTGATATGTATAATTTTGTATTCATATAATTTCAACTAAGGTGATTTAAAAAAATTAAAGCAATATTTTTGCCAAAAACTGAAATAATTAAGTTTGAAGTTTACATCATGAATTGGTATAGTGCGGTTATTGATTATTATGCGAAGAGCACCATTTTCCATGTCGCTCTCCTTAATACAAATACATAAAACCTGTACGGCCTAAGCATTTTAAACACAATCTATTTAGTTTTTCTGTAATATTTACAATTAGTAATCTCTGTTAAATATAATAATGAAATATTTATGCCACGAAAAAAAACAGAAAAATAATAATATCTGTACTCAACTAATTAAATAACGGGATTTATAGAATATCAAATTTTAAATACCAATCTGATGCCTTAAATTTCACAATTAAATCACCTTTGAATATTGATTCCCCTCGGAGTTAAGAATATGTCGCCGGATAAAAAAAGAATACATGTACTTAGGTACAAAAATAATAAAAATATTGATACTTCTGCAGTATTAAATTTTTCTTTTTCGAAAGTAAATATAAATACGGTTTTTATATACATTTTAATTCATAGTTAAAAGTCAATAAAACTATAGTGCGAGAAGATGCGTGAAAAAGAACGATTTTATAAAAATAAAATGTAATTTGAAAACATATATTGCTCACAGGTGGTAAATTTAAAAGACAAAATATCAGCTGTGAAAACATGCACCCTTTTCTTTATTGTCTGTGCTATATGCTATCGTCGGCGCTGTCAAAATGACAACTGCGATATGATATTTTCTTGAATGTAGTGTTTCATAAGTTATAAAAATGTTTTTCAACATAATGCCAATTATCCTTTTGTTCTTCTCTTTTTATGGCACAACTGTCATATTTGCTATTCGACAATATTCTAAAGAAGATGTTATAAAATTAAGGTTATAGATGTTTTATTTCCCAACATTGTTTACATATAGTTTTTATAATCAAATCGATTAACGTTGAAAATGTATATTGCACTGGTACCAAAAATTAATCAAATTTGAAATATAAGTTTTGTATCTACACAGTATATAATTTTGTTAAATTGAAAACGTCTGTCTCAAATGTGAGAATATAATAAATAGAGTTGAAATACTTGAAGACATTTTTGTTTTGTCATTTTTTCAATAATGTTTAGAGTACGCTTACTGATTCAACTTTAAATATTTTTGTAAGAATAGAATGAATATGATTTTATGTTTCCTAATACTTGTAACAAATAATAGAAGAAAGTGTTTGTTCTCTTTGAGGAAAATAACTTACTCTGGGTTTTGAACTAATACCACCAAATTTCATATTTTTATAACATAATGATACCATTACACATCTTTTGACATGTGACCATTGACCATTTGACACTTGACTGATTTGATAAGTCGCCGTAATAATGAATTAATCTACCGTAAACTAGATTAATTCATTATACCGTAAACCGGAATAATGAATTAATCTAGTAAATTATTTGGAAGGTTTTGCAAATAACCTCTATTTTTAAAATAGAAGATTGAAACGTTGATTAAAATATCTTTGTAACTGTATGTCAAACTTAAAGTATTTGAAAAAACAATCAGTTTTAGGGGAATTTTGCAAATATGTGCCTGAAATGCCCATTTAAAACAGTTTATTTTAATTAATTAATAATATTGTTAAAAAATAATAAACAATTATTATATTAATTTTTGTATTAGGAGTAAAAATTAGTTCGGTCCGTTTACAAAAGATGGCTCTGGCTGTTATGAATGGTTCATAGTGACAGCCGATTTTGGCAGTTTCAGAGAGGTTAGACATCTGCCAATAATATTCAGTTTATATCGCTTTGAGTTTCATGCAAAAACCTTGTTTTGTACAGTGTTGAAAATGTCGAATTTTGTGTTAACTAAGAAGCATTTGCGGGAGGTTTTAATTTTCTGCTTTAATTGGAAGAAAAGTGCAGCTATAGCCCATCCAATGCTTGTCGAAGTTTATGGTGACGCTGCTCCAACTGATAAATCATGTAGGGAATGGTTTCGACGTTTCAAGGATGGAGATTTCAGCGTCGAAGACAAGCCTCGCTCTGGACAGCCAAAAAAATTCGAGGACAAAGAATTAGAGGCATTACTCGAAGAAGATCAGAGTCAAACGCAAGAGGAGCTTGCAGAATCATTGGGAGTGACTCAACAAGCCGTTTCCGTAGGATTGAGAACCATGGGAATGATTCAAAAAGAAGGAAATTGAGTGCCTTATGAACTGAAACCGAGAGACGTTGAAAAGCGATTTTTCACTTGCGAGGAGCTGATTCAAAGGCAACAAAGAAAAGGTTTTTTGCATCGGATTGTAACTGGAGATGAGAAGTGGATATTCTACAACAACCCCAAGAAGAAAAAATACTACGCTAAGCTCAACACCAAAACAGAACATACATGGTTCGAAGATCATGCTCTGTATCTGGTGGGACCAAAGGGGTGTTGTTTATTATGAGGTGCTGAAACCTGGTGATTCCATTACGGGCGATCAGTATCGGCTACAATTATTTCTTTTGAGCCGTGCATTGCGAGAAAAACGGCCGGAATATGAGCAAAGACATGATAAAGTTATTCTGCTTCATGACAATGCTCGGCCTCATGTCGCAAAAGTCGTAAAAAAATATTTGGAAACGCTCAAATGGGATGTTTTACCGCACCCGCTGTATTCCTTGGACATTGCTCCTTCTGATTATTGGTTGTTCCGAAGGACGCAGCACGATTTGGCAGGTCACTGGGTCACTTCTTTCGTAGAAACCGAAAATTGGCTCCAAACTTGGATCGTCTCAAAAGACGAGTCATTTTTTCGAGATGGAATTCGAAAATTGCCTGAGAAATGGGAAAAAGTAGTAGCCAGCGATGGACAATACTTTAATTGATCTGTTTATTCATTTAGTTTAGAAATAAATGCATTTTTGAACACAAAAAAACGGACCCAACTAATTTGTACACCCAATACAATAATCAATTATGTTTAATTCAAAGTTTTTGATGTAGTTCCATTATATGTTAATTAACCATTTTACTGCTGGACATTTTTTCAATACTATAAAACGTCTATCAGGTCTGTAAATATGAAACTGGATTTTTTTTATAGAAAATACACATTTATTGTATGAAAATGGTAAAAAATATTTTATTCAAAGTATTGCCCATCGTTAGCTACACATTTTTCCCATCTCTGGCAATTTGTGGATGCCACGCAAAAAAAAACTGTTGCTCTTTTGAGGCAAACCAATCATCGAGCCATTATTTTAAGAAGTGAAGCGCTGCTCAGCAAGTGCGTGTCCCATCGATGCAAATAAGTAGTAATCGGATGGAGCCAAGTCTGGTGAGTAAGCCGCATGCGAAAGAATTTGCCAACTAAACGCCTCAATCGTTTTCTTGACTGGTTTTGCTGTGTGCGATGGTGCATTATCATGAAGCAAAATCACTTTGTGTTGCCTCTTTTGATATTCTGGTCATTTTTCACGCAATGCTTGGTTCAAATCCATCATTTGTTGTCGGTAGTGTTCAGTATTAACGGTTTCGCTAGGTTTTAGCAGCTCATAATAGATAACACCCTTCTGATCCCACCAAACACAGAGCATTGTCTTCCGTCCATAGTGATTTGGCATTGGAGTCGATGTCGTTGCTTGGAGTTACCCATGATCTTTTACGCTTAGGATTCTCGAAATATATCCATTTTTCATCGCCAGTCACAATTCGATGGAGAAATGATTTTCTTTTGTACCTGGTGAGCAGCATTTCGCAAGTGGTTTTTCGGTTTTCCTGCTGTCTTTCATTCAGTTCATGTAGAACCCATTTTCCCACCTTCTGGATCTTTACCATGGCTTTCAAACGTATGGAGATGGCTTCGTGTCACATTTAATTGATCCGCTTGTTGTTGCGTTTGAGCGTCATCCTCATCCAATAATGCTTGCGATTCGGCGTCTTCAAACTTTCTCGGTGGTCTTCGACGTTCTTCGTTTCTCATGTCGCCACTTTTGAATTTTGTAAACCACTTAAAGCACTGTGATTTACCAAGAACATGCTCACCGTAAGCTTCGACAAGCATTTGATGCGATTCTGCAGCAGTTTTCTTCAAATGGTAACATAAAATCAATGCTGTCCGCAAATCGTAGTTTTCAGGCACAACAACAGACATGTTCAATGCTATGAAAACATGTAGTTGTATTAAACTTGTATTGTTGTGAGTTAAAAGTCTTTGACAAATATAAACACAAGATAAAGGCGCCAATGATGCGGTTTGACAGTCACTACATTGACCTAGAGCCATCTGTGAGCAAATTCTGGTTTCATATTTACAGTCCTGGTATATATAGACTCTCAGCACGGATTAAAAAAAAATTATATCTTTCTGTTTTATTGAGTGATCTATATCATATTCAGAATAAAGAAAATGAGCATCAGCAGACCATTGGAGAATCAAGTTTAAACAAAATACAGTTTATATATTTATTCTTCTGTTTCCAGAGAGGAAGTGCGTGACATGTTTCAACATGCTTACAATAGTTACTTGAAATATGCATATCCATATGATGAGTTACGACCTCTCAGTTGTGACGGTGTCGACACTTGGGGTAGTTACTCCCTGACTCTGATTGATGCTCTGGATACATTGGCGATTATGGGAAACTATACAGAGTTTCAAAGAGTCGTGGACATTGTGACAACAAGAGAAAATTTTGATGCCAATATAAATATATCAGTGTTTGAAACAAATATCAGACTAGTCGGTGGATTGCTGAGTGCTCATTTATTATCACACAGGTAAAGTAATTACTTATAGATCTCTTCTGTTGATTGAATATTTTTTTTAATTCACAAAAACATAACACAATACAAATTCATGACTTAACTTCCTAAAAAATATTCTGTATTGATCTAATAGTAAATATAACTTGTTTAGTCAAGATAATGTTACAAGTATGTAGAAGTATGCTATCCAGCACAACCACTGGGGATCAACCTATAGAATCAAAATATGGAGTGCTTGCATATAAAAGGTTACAATAAATATTACTTAACAGTTTTAAAAATTCTTATTTAAATTATAAGTGTTATTTACTTATTTTCCTATTTTTCGTGTCCTTCCTTTTTCAGCTCTCAATATCCAAACCACCATAAATTGGGTAGCAAATATAGTATTTACGAGTATTTATACTTGGAAAGTAATAAAATGTCTATTCATAAGATGTAAAAAAAAGTCTGAAATAATAGTACAGAATTAGTCCTGAATTTGTTGTAGACATTAAAAACTATCTCTTTAAGTTATAATGTGATAGAAAACAATGAAATATGGTTCATATTGTTTCTCTGAAGGTCTTCATAATTTTGTCAGAATGTGTTGAATCTTAGAGAGATAGATAAGCTGTGGACACATAATTTTTAATGGTAATCAACTTAAAAACAATATAATAAAGGAATCTTTAAACAGTTTCACAACTGAAAATTGAATATAATTTTATTGACATATTAACTGTAAAATAGTTTTATGACAAAAATAATTAAAAACAACAATGCTCTATGGCACATTTTGTATATTTAATTTCTATGAAATGAAATATTTACAAATAAAAAAAAGGCTATTGTTCGTCTTCCATTTCCTTTTCTAAAATAGAGCTATTCTGTAGTTAAAAGAGAAAAATGTAATGCAAATGTTTAAAACTAAACAGGTTTTATTATTTTTCATAAAATTATCCAAATGTGCTCCAAGGTCAAAAATTATCCAAATGTGCCATTGGTCAGTTCACACCTTCACTCTTTCATTCAATGATGTCAACCACTCTTCCATTCCATCAATAGATTCTTCACTTATTTTTTACAGGGCAGGAGTTAAATTGGAGCCTGGTTGGCCTTGCAATGGTCCACTTCTTAGATTAGCTGAGGACGTGGCACAGAGATTGATTGTGGCTTTTGATACTCCAACTGGAATGCCTTATGGGACTGTCAATCTGAGAAATGGTATACCCAGAGGAGAAACCAGTGTCACATGCACTGCTGGTATAGGAACTTTTATAGTTGAATTTGGTGCATTGAGTAGACTTACTGGAGATCCATTATATGAAGAGGCTAGTTTCAAATAATTAGAATTTTTTTATTTAGTGAACAGTTTTAATGATTATAAAATAATATTTAGTAGGTAGATTTAATAGTCCACTTTACGAGTAAAGAGGTATAATGCAATATAATAATTTTCTATAAAAAATAGTTTATTTTTATTTATTGAATTGGTATGTTTGTTGCGGAATTCCATAAATAATTTTCAACCATATTGTAAAAAATTCCACCTAGAATAAGTAACAGACTCATTTTAAAATTTGGTTGAAAATGATTTATTCAAAAGGGGAATTATGCAACATCTACGAGTATACCAATTTAGTAAATAAAATAAATTATTTTTAATAGTTTTTTTTAATTTTGCATTATACTTCTTACAAACTGAGTATTGATCTACGCATTACATTTTTTAATTTAACACTTGCATAACATGTAAAAAAAATTATGATGTTTCACAGTAATATGCTATATTTTAGGTAGCCATGCATGCATTGTACGCACTTTACAATCATCGCTCACCCATTGGACTGCTAGGGAACCACGTCGATGTGTTGACAGGCCGCTGGGTGGCTCAGGATGCTGGTATTGGAGCTGGTATTGATTCCTATTATGAATATTTAGTAAAAGGTAAATTTATTTGTTTCCAATAAATCCAGTCTATCATTGTGTCTATTGTATGCAGCATCACATTTTTATTTTCATCTTATGATAATGTAGTCAACAGTTAGTGTAGTGGTCTAATGGTTAGCATTCCTGGTAGATATATTTCAGGGACAAGTTTTACTCTTCTTAGAAATGATTTATTCAGAATTGAAGTTTTTATGTAGCTTTTTGGATGTTTTACATAAGTTCTAAGAAGGTAAATTAATGACAAAAATATAGCGCTGTATAAATCTGTCGACAACAAAAGGCTGCAATTCATTAAACCTGCTTATATTTTTAGAACTTTGATCCTTATCAACAGATCTGTCAAAACTGTGCGCTTGTTGAAGTGCAAGAGCTTGCACACAGCAAACTTACATACACATAGATGTCATCCATCCATATAAGGCCGACAATCATACTCTATTTTGAGGGATGGCCTATCACTGTGATGTTGCCAAATCATATTTATTATTCGAAATGTATGTAAATCAGGGAGATTTATGTTGATTCAATTGTATATATATTGTTTATTTTATTAAATTTTTATTGTAAACAAAAACACCTGGTAGGTTTACTGTGGGAAATTTATTTATAGCTTTTAAATTTTACTTAGATTAACATTCATTATCTCCCTATATATTCCATCAAGACCTCAGAGATGCTCATAACATTTCGGCCCAGGTGGGTCCACAGCTTGGAAATCCACGTCCTCCCACATTAGGCCAAGACTGTGAATATCACTATTGTAAAATTGATGTATTGTGAACTGGTACCCTGATTCAAGATTCTCAACAAACTTAGGCATACCATGTACACTTTTATCAGGTGCTTGGGTGTTCGGGCATTCACAGCTCATAATTCATACACTTTGTACAATTTGGTAAATCTCTAGTTGATTGAGATCACTTTTTCGAGATATTTGAATGCTTCTTTGAACTTGAAAAAGTATGAAGGAACGAGTATGAGTTCCAGCTTCTGTTTCATTCTGCCTTTTCATTTCAACCGGAAATTTATAATTCTTCATTGAATTATCAGTTTGAATTAAATTATAAACTCCATACTAGAAACTCCAACTTACATGCAATAAGTTACGTAAAGGGAGTATACTCATAAAAAGAGGAAATAGTTAAGCAAAAACTTGAAGAATACGAGAAATACGCGGGTCATCTAGAAAGTAAGGTTACAAGGGCTCCTGAGGCCGGGGGAAATTTTTGTTTCCATGTTGTTGCACCTGGCGTGTACGGGGGATCCTAACAGTCAGTTTGTTTGGTCCCGCGTGTTTGTCGGCCATTTTATTCAGTCACAGTAAATTCTTTCGATGGAGAGGTCGTTGCGCGCTCCCGCCACCTCTCGTCCGTGCGAGATCCGCGCGGTCAACTGTTTTTTGACTTTGCAGAAAAATACCACCGCGAATATCCATCGGAAGCTCGTGGAAGGTTATGGTAGTGATGTGATGAGTCGACAACATGTCACGAAGTGGATTAGGTTGTTCAGAGAAGGCCGTACTGATACGACGAGGCAAGGCAGTGATTTCTGACAAACTTGTACAAAAATTGAAGAACAAGTGCGAAATGACCGCCGTGTGACGCTTTACGACCTTCACGAAGAATTTCCTGACATTTCTCGAAGTCTCTTTGGTGATATTGTGTCGGAAAAACTTGGTTATAAGAAGTTGTGTGCGAGATGGGTGCCCAGAATGCTCACACCGGAACACCGTCAAAATCGCGTCACCGCCGCGCGTGAATTTTTGGATCGTTTTGCACAGGAGGGAGAAGCTTTTCTGGACTCTATCGTGACGGGGGATGAGACGTGGGTGTGTCACTATACCCCAACAATTTTTCAATGATCAGGAGGTCGAGGAAGCTGTGAAGAAGTGGCTGAAAGAGCTGGCGGCGGAGGTCTATGACACTGGCATACAAAAGTTGGTGCCCCGACTACAGAAATGTCTTGATCTCGACGACGATTACGTTGAAAAATAGTTTAATATATTTGTGAAGTATCCTGTGAATTTCACATAAATGTTGTAACCTTACTTTCTGGATGACCCTCGTATCTGTATATGTAATGTAAATATGTATATGCCAACAATAAGTTACCTTTTAAACTAGAATATGTTATTGTAATTTGTTTTATCAAACACTGTTTATTCCACTTTATGTAACGGTATAACCCTGTAGATTTCAAGGTTTTCACCTCATCATCAGGGGAGCACAAACAAGAGTCTTGTTTGTGCTCCCTTGATGATGAGGTGAAAACCTTGAAACTGGTAGGGTTATACCGTTACATAAAGTGGAATAAACAGTGTTTGATAAAACAAATTACAATGTCTTAAAACCTCCACAATGTTAATGCCTTAACTATAAATAATATAGAGTAAGTTACATTCAACTTGAAAGAACAGGAGAATGTGTGCATCTTTTGGAATCCCTTAAAAAGACACCTTTAGAGTTATTTACAAATTGAAGATTGCTTATCCATCCTCTACTCCAAAGATTCCCAAAGTAGTCTATATGGACCCCCAAGGGTCGATTTCGACTTGCAGGGGGTCTATGTCAGCGAGAAAAGAAAATGGGGGTGCACGAGATGTAAATGGGGGTCCACGTGAGCGGATCCCATTTAGGCAGATCATCATCAATATTTAGGCGTTCCGTAAATGTCTTATTACACCAAACACAGATTGTGTGTAATATTACATGTATATATTACAAGAAGAACTGATTGGAATAAGTACAAACGAAAAACTTAAGTTGCAGTTCAGAAAGAAGTATCAGCAGTTCTGGCTTCAGAAAGATCTTCCTGTTGCTTATCCTGCTTTATGGACTATTGCAAAAAAGTTTTTGTTAGTTTTCAATCTTCATACCTCGTGGAAAGAGGTTTTAGGGCGGTTGACAATCTTCTTACGAAAAAAAGAAATCGAGTGCAAGTCACTGAACGTGGAGATTTAAAACTGTACCTTACTAATTTGAAGCCAAACATTAAACCATTGCAATCGGAGCATCAGGTTCATCCCTCTCATTAACAGTATTATTTGTGTATTAATTTTATGTAAGAATTTTACTAGGTTTTGATTTGTTTCGTTCCAAAGCCAAATATTTACTTGAATTTTGTGTCTTCTTAATAAAGGTATGAATAAAAATTGTACATGTTTTTATTTTTTTACAATTGTCCACTCTATATAAAACCTTATCAAGGTAAACAGCACTGTCAGCTGTCAAAAATACATTTGAAGTTAATAAGTTTAGGAAAATTCAATATTAAGCAGGCAGGGGGTCTTCGGAAAACAAAAAAATCGGCAAGTGGTCTACGGGGCGAAAAACTTTGGGAAACTATGCTCTACTCGTTATCTTTTTTTTCTGCTGCTCTGTCCATTATCTCTAATTTGTGTTTTATCAACATTTGAATTCTTATTTTCTTTTTTCTCTTTACACAGTGTATGTGTGTACATTTATATTTTTAACAATGTTCATACAGGGTCTTTCAATAAGGACGCTCGATTTTTAAATATAAATAAAACAAGTTGTGTATGAGATATCCACTCATTTTTTTTTTTATTTGAAATAATATTTTATGGCATTAAGTATGGAATATAACGTCGTTCAAATGTCCGCCGTGGCTTTGCTTGGTATTGCACGTATTCGGGAGATCTAATTTTCGATAACTTTGTCGCATAAATGTGGCTGAATTTGCTGGATGGCGTTCGTTATGTTGATTTTGAGGGCATCAATTGTTTGCGGTTTATACGCATGCGATTTAAGATAGCCCCCAAGGAAGAAGTCTAAAGGCGTTAAATCGCACGATCTCGGTGGCCAGTTCACGTCGCCGCCGCGCGACAACCATGCCCTCAAATCGCTCGTGCAGAATGTCCATCGTGGCATGCGCTGTGTGGCACGTAGCGCCGTCCTGTTGGAACCACATTTCGTCGGTATCCATATCATCCAGTTTAGGCCACAAGAAGTTGCTTATCATCGATCTGTAGCGCTCGCCGTTGACAGTTATGGCAATGCCAGTTTCGCGGAAGAAGTACGGACCGATGATTCCGACAGACCAAAATCCACACCAAACTGACTTTCTCGGGATGCATTTGGTGCTGGTGTATCTCGTGTGGATTGGTATCATCCCAAATCCGACAATTTTGCTTGTTCACACATCCATTCATCCAAAAATGGGCCTCGTCGCTAAAGATGATTTTTTTGGCGAAATTTGGGTCAACTTCCAACTGCTCCAGAGCCCAATCAGCGAACACACGGCGTTGTCTATGGTCATTTACCTTAAGTTCCTGGGTCAGTTGGATTTTATACGGGTGCAGACCCAAGTCCCGACGCAAAATTCACCAAGTTGAAGTCGCAGAAAGGCCAAGTTCTTGTGAACGACGAGAAATTGACTGCCTCAGGTTTTCCCGTACACTCTCACATGCACAGCAGCCATGTTTACAGCAGACCTTGCGTTTCGGTGACGTACGGGTGTTGGCTGATTATTTATCGAACCGGTGGACTCGAATTTGACCACCAAACGTCGAATAGTCGACTCGGCAGGACGGTTGTGGCGAGGATAAAAATCACATAATGCGCGGAACGTTTCTCAAACGGAGCGCTGATTTTGAAAATAAAATTTAATAATTTGCACACGTTGTTCAATGCTATAACCTTCCATGGTGATTTGCCATACATTACTGAACAATTCACAATAAATTTGACATAACCTAACAAATTTCGAGCGTCCCTATTGAAAGACCCTGTACATGTTTATTGTGTTTAAATTAAAATTGTATCAACTGCTACTTTATTATCATATATTTTTTGTAATATGGTTTACGTGCAAAAGGGTGTGGGCTTAAAAGTATTTGGCGTCCTTGTGGCTGAGCTCCCCCTACCATTGGTGGAGGTGTATCTCGATTTTGAGGGTGTTATGAGATGAGCCCAGACCTTTAGATCGCTTATCTTTCTCAAATATATTTTTACATCATTGTTTTAATATAAAATATATGTGTAATTACAGGATATATCTTTACATATTACATTGCTATCAATATTTTTTTTTAAATTTAAAAATACCCTGATAATTGTTTATCTGATGAATAATAGTAAACAGAATTCTTAGTATAAAAATAATTTTTCCATCAATATCTTTTTTAAGGTGCTATACTATTCCAAAAGCCAGAACTGATGGATATGTTTAATGAAGGTAGAGCTACAATAGATAAGTACCTAAAGAAGGATGACTGGTATGTGTGGGCATCAATGACTAAGGGGCAAGTGACACAACCTGTGTTTCAATCTTTAGAAGCTTATTGGCCTGGAATGTTGAGCCTCATTGGTAATGTTCTCTCCTTTTATGTTAAATTTTTAATTTTTTTCCTAAGTACAAATTAATTTAATTTCAAATAAAAATTTTATTAAATCAAATATATAAAAAATAATTTAAAGCTAGCATTCTCGCAGGAATTAGAATACAATGGTTCTGATTTCACTGCCTCAAGTAGGAAATTTGATGAAAAAGCACTGATGTATCAGATTCAAACATTAATTCAATATTTTAGCTCCTCTTTACTATTCACAAAAAAATTGTTTCTACAAATGCATCGAGAGACTGTCAATAGTCTGTGATCGGTAGAGTTTCAGTTAGCTGCCTTTGAGTAAATAAATTATTAATGCACCATTTAACAATGTCCTATTTTGGAAGACTTTATAATGTGGTAATATTATGCATATTATGTAATAATGTAACCTAATATGATAAATGAGTGACACAGTGGATATATTCTCGCCACCGCCTAGCACTATGAGAAGAATCCTACCTAGTATTCTTCCATATAAATATAAAAGTCAGACCACATATGTAATAGGATAAATCCGTTTAATGTGGAAAACAAAAAAATATATTGCTGAGATCTAGAAACAAGATAAAATATGAAAATATTTAATTTTATTTTTGATTTTAAACTTGTATGAAACAAAACCCTTTTTTGTGGAATAAATTCTGCTAAACCAAAAAAATATGTGTAAATCTGATTTACCCAGCCTGAATCTCATCTATTTATTATTTTAAATGAATGTGGTTAATATTTTAGGTGATTCTGATACTGCTATGCGCATCGTACAGAACTACCACAGTGTTTGGCGTCAGTATGGTTTTACCCCTGAGGTGTATAATATAGGAGCAGGAGGCGCATCTGGAGGAAGGGAGAGTTACCCACTGAGGCCTGAGCTTATAGAATCTCTAATGTATCTGTATAGAGATACCCGTGATCCAATTATTTTACAAATGGGAGAAGACATCTTGAGAAGTTTACAGCATAGTGCTAAAACCCGTTGTGGATATGCTACTGTAAGTGTCTTTTTATATTGTATATACAGGTGTATCTCGCATTACGGCGCTTCACTAATATGGCCCATTGAAAATTTGCATAAATTGATTCATATTTATTACTTGCATTGCTCTTACAGCTCAGTGTGGACGCGCACATCACCTGACTGATTATAGTCAGCTGATGATCGCTGCGCATCGACAACATTGTCATATCCAGCAGTCAAATTGTTTACATACAGCATTTGTGCACCTCTAACAACAAAGTTCTACAGTGTGCAAAATACTAACCAATGGTATAGCATGCTACAGAGAAACCCTTGAGGAAAGGATGCCAGTCAAGGAGGCAAACTACTTTATTATCTTATTTTAAGAAAGTGTAACATAGGTAAATGACGAAAATATATTCTAAGGGTAGCAGTAATCTGTAGCATTTATTTATTATTTTTACTTTTCCATCGGTTTTCTTAGATCTAGGGATATTACGCACTTAATAAATTATATTGTAAACATGTTTCTAGGCTTTTATATGACCTTGCAAGTGAAATAAGGCTTTGGTTAGCTTTATAGCTTTGGTTTGGAATGTAACCCACCATATAAGCGACATACGCGTGTATATTTGGAGATATTTTTATGCCATAAGTCTTAATATTAAATGGAAAGTCAACATAAATGATGACCAGTTCATGTTAAGTGTTAAATTGATTTTATCATTATAGAGTCAATATTTTTTGATAATAACGATTTCATGTGATTTTAATGATATTAGGCCACTTTAAATGCACCCTATAACTTCTCAAAAAAGCCTTCAAATTTATCTTAAAAACCTTTTTTTAAAGTCTGCTGTGTCTTGTTAGCTGCCAAAATATATCAAAATAATCAACAGGCCAAGTAACATGAAAAGATTTATTAGAAATCTTGAACTAAATTAGTCTTACTGAATTTCATAACCTTATTGGCTGCTAGATTCACTTTAATTTCACTTCAAACTTTATTACAAATATAAAAACACAAACAGAGCACTGAGGTGCAAATCTTTTAAGTTCTGTAAAATAAAAAAGGGAAACTTTTATTTGATATTTTCCACACATTTTATCTTGATCATTGTAATTAAACAGTATTTTAGTTAATGAATTTTCGTTCTAGATGGATTTTTTTATATTCATTATTTAAATATGTCACATAAAGACTTAAAAGCTTTGTGATAAAATTAACTTTGCAAATTTTACTAATACAATGTTATTATCGCTCTTATTCAGACAAGTTCAACATTTCTTCTAATATATAACATAAAGGGTTGTGTGAAGGATGTATGGCTACCATATGTATGTCTCTAGTGGAAATATTTAAAGAGGTGCTGACATGTTTTAGAATGTATGACTGTTATTTTATTTTTCTTTAGATTAATCCTCGATTTTAATCCTTTACAGATCAAAGATGTTCGAGATCATCGAAAGGAAGATCGTATGGAGTCATTTTTTCTCGCTGAAACAACAAAATATTTGTATCTATTATTTGATCCTGACAATTTTATTCATAATCCGGGACACAGTGGCACAGTGGTGGAAACTCCTTCAGGAGAATGTATTCTCGATGTGGGAGGCTATATATTCAATACTGAAGCTCACCCTATCGATCCAGCAGCTTTACATTGTTGTCATAATGCCAATAAAGGGTAAATATATTACAAATATTGTAAAATAACATTTTCAATAATCTTTTGCTTGAATTTCTTTAATTGACTATTCAAATAGTGGTGTGCTTGAATAAAAAAAATATTTTCAGTTTTAATCAAGCCTAATTTGATTTTTTATCAAATAGTATTTTAATGAATAAATATTTTTATTTATTAAAATAGTACACTTAATGCTGTTTAATTGTTTTTAGGATTGATCTTGAAAAAGTAAATGAATTCTATAAAATGTTCCGAGAAGAAGAAAAATTATTTAATAAAAAATATGCACAAGAACTCAACAAGACACAAGAAAAAAATGTGACAGTTACGGAAAACATCGTAAATGCAAATGTGTCATGTGAAAATGGTAATGAATCCACTTCATTGGAAGGAGAAACACTTGTGTCTGATGATAGTGATGATTCTTCTAGTCAAGATGATAATTGTACGAAAAATGTGGAAACTATTGGTTTGGAATTAAATGGTAAAAATACTGATAAAGAGATCATCAACCTTAAAGGAGAAACTATTACAGCTCCAAATGAAAGCTCAAAAGATAAAAGGTTATATCCTTTTAATGAATCTGAGCCAGAATTTGCTAATCTATCTGATGATACCACGTCTAGTGATCAAACACTTGCAAGACCCCTTACACCTCCACTCGTACATGATAAATCAAAAACAACTGTCTCTTTTCTACCAGATTTTGTCCATGATTTGTTAACAAGTTCCTTACCTACAAAAGTCAAATGCGAACCCCAATCTATGTTAGAAAGGATTAGAAAAGAAAAATTGTACCCTCGGCATCCAACTACCAAGGACTACCAATTGTTACAAACTCCAGCGCCATCTTTCTTGCAAAGGATTTCATTAGCTGGGGAATTTTTGATTGTTAATTCATACGACTGAAAAATTATATTCTGTGAATATTTAAATTAGGATTTTTTTCTAAATTGTTTTGTTTATAAAGTTGTTTGACATTTGACATTTGGTTTTATTTCCCTCATAATACAGAAAGTATGTTTATTAAATTGCGGGTATATTTTTAATTTGTAATGAAATGAAAAATGCGAGAAGCAAATGTAAGATGAAAAAGTTACATGTCTCAAAATTTGCTTCATTATCCTATTTTTACCATAAATTGGTATTTATTTTATTGTTGACATATAACCTCACGGGCATGTAATGATTACATCTTTGTAAGATTTGTATAATAATGGTTGATCAAAATTTACATGTATCACCATCAATAGAAGATACTTTATCACTCAGAGGATTAAAATTAGTGAAAAAAGTTGGTGAAGGATCATATGCTAAAGTAAGTTTTTTCAATCTCATTTTATTTTCATTGTAAGTTATGTATAAAACAAACTGTGACTAATGGTTTGAAGTCTTAATAATTATGAAATTAGAAATTCTTGACGATTTTCGCTGCCAACTACATTCTACAGCTAAATCTATCAGAAAAGTCAATGTTTGCATTCAACCAATAAACTTGGCACTCCAAGCATGTTTTTACTTACAATTTGTATATTGTAATTCTTATTTGAACATAGGGAAATAATATACCGAATAATTATTGTAATTGGTACAAAACAGTGCTGATATTGGAAACAGTTGACTGCTAGTGATACAAGTTTATAGAAATCTGAAATATTTTCTATCAGTTGAGTTATGAAAAGCAGCATTTAGAAGAAAAAAAATCGCCATAATTCAGAAGTGATGGTAGAAATTTAAATAAATAATTTGTTGATGTAATGATCTTGGTTGAAAACCAGTGCTATCAGTAGCGGTTCCAGCAACTACAAGCTTCAGAATGCTGCACTTGTGTGGTGCTAGCTGTATGTGTCTCACGGTACGCATTGTAGACACTAGCTGCCTAAATAGAGAGCAACTGTGATACTGATCTGGGTCAATAGTGCATTTGGGTGTCAGCATATGTAAATTAGGCAAGCATGTGTTCAACATGGTGGCACTCAAGATATGAAAATATGATGTATTCCACATTTTTTTGTTTATTTGCAAGCATATTTTTTTAATAGGCAATAGTTTATGTAGTCATTAAATTGTGTAGGTTATTTTTATATTTAAGTGGACATTTGATTTAATTAAGTGTACTTGTATGTTTGTAATAGTATGTCTAAATGTAGTTTATTTTATGTGATGTAAGAGTATGGATGCAATTTGAAGGATGGAATGTGCAGACACACAGTAGTATCAGCGAGGTTCACCACTCACTATTGCTTATTTCAGGCGGGGGCAGTAAGAGTAGAATGGAGCTGAGAGTAGGTGTATGGAATATTTGAAGAGGAATGGGGCAGAAGATGAATTGTGTTACATTATTCTATGTAAAAATTTAAATGTTGTGAACGAAAGAGATACGAGGAATACTAGGTTTGTAGCGGGATGTTAATGAAGTGAACGGGCTAAGGAAGATATTAGAGCATTAATATCCAATAGTTTGTGGAAATGTAAGAGATAAGTAGATGAGAAAATTGAATTCAAGAACTGTATGAGTCAAGTGCTAGTGAAGAAAAAGAGGAATGAAGATTATTTTGGCTGGTAACTTGAATGCATGGGTTGACATCTTTGGTGTGTTTCATTATAGATGGACAAATGATAATGGGGACAGAATGTTAGAAGTATAATTGAGAAATGATCTTATTGTGTATAATACGTTATTTGACTTTATTGTGTATAATACGGAATCATTTATATACAGTCAAACTTGGTTATAACGAGCAAGAGGGGAATGACAAAATTTGCTCCTTATAACCAGTGGTTGGTAAATGAAATCTTATTTTTTTAAATTACTATCAATATGTTCACCAAATTGGATAGTGCATATATTTCTGAACCAAATATTACCAAACAAAAAAAATATATTTAATTAATGTGTATTATAATTAATAAATTTATTAACAAAAAAATAATACAAGCATACCTTCACATGTCTCTAGAAGGGATAGGAAGAGATGACAGAACTCCAAATATTGATAATTAGACACTAGAATAAAGTGCAAATTTGAATGGAAGGCAGGATAGAGAAGACCAAGAAAGTTGGATCAAGTGAATGATATTTTGAAAGAAGGAAAAGTAAAAATTCAGAGAAATCGTAGGAGTCAATTGAGAAGGTGTATGGATGTAGAAGAGGTGAAGAATGTGTGTTGAGATAGGAAAGTCTGACAATCTGCCTACCCCAACAGGAAAATGGTGTGATGGTATACATGTATGTATTGTAATAATTGGACAACAATATGTACATGTCATATTAAATGTAACGTTTTTAACTGCCAGTCACTTTTTACTTTGAATTTTAAAATTTATGATTGTTTTAAATATTTCACTTTAATGTTTCTCAAGTTCCCCTTCAAAACGCTCAACATATTAAAAGTTGCACTGCATTCTATTTCATGAATATTTGAAATTTTCTTACAAACCAAGAGACATTTCCTCTTGTTAGTAGACAAGCTTACAAATCAATGGTTAGTTTCTAACTGTTAATAAACTGGAGATGCACACAATCATTAATTTCTTTTTTTCAATTCTAAGAAATAGCAAAACAAATTTGACATAAAGTGAATAGAAAAGAAGTCATGCAAAGGGAACGAGATTGCAAAATGCAATTTTCATATGACTTCGTTTTTTATATGCCACTTTTAATTTTCAGACAATAAGCATCAAATATTGAATAGAGATATTTTGATGACTAGACAACCTAGGCAGTGTCATAAAAATAATCCGACACTGACGATCAGCCTGCCCCTTTCACTTTTATTAGTTATTCCGAGAATTAGGATTTTTCAGACCCAATGAGCTATTTAGTTTTTGTGTTGACAATATTATTTGTATATTATGTCAATGAAAGGAGCTCATTTTAACAGTTAGTGATTGCATAAAGATAGGCATAAACTAAATGAGAAGTTAGGAACTATGTGAGTGAGAAAATGTGAGCTTGGAGAGTGTTTGTTGAAACAAGAACGAAATACAGTACATAGTAAGTTGTTGGAAGGAAGAGAAAAGTATAGAGTGGAAAATCAAAACAAAAAGTATGGTCAAAGAATAAAATAAGAAATTTCAAGATGAGAAAGTTAAAAGTTTGAGTGTGAATGTTAAGGAAAATAATTTAGAAGGAAGCAAGTAAGATGCATGGATAAAATAATATTGGATAGTATGTGTGGTATCAAATGTAGAATTGGCAATGTTCTGTCAGATTAATAAAGTAATAGTTTGAGATGGAATGAGTATTTTGAAGAGCTTTGATATGAGTGGCGATAGTGATGATGATAAGGGGAAGACTATAACTTCACTGAATAGTGGGATCTTGGAAAATGTAAATAAATTTTGTGTTAAAGAAGTACGAATTGCTGTAAGAGATCAAGTGACAGTAACTGAGACAGTTTTTTTGAACAAGTATTGGGAATCTGGCCGTGTACTGGATGATTGGAGAAGTGTGATAGCCCCTTTATATAAAAGTAAAGATGCAAGAATGGGATGTGTAAGCTACCATACTAGTAGCTTATTAAGTGTTGTGAGTACACTATATGGAAATATTTTGATAGATAGAGTGAGGAGAAAGATTGAAAACAAAGTATGGGATAGTCAGGGATGCTTTTTAGATAGAAGAGGATGTGTCAATCAGATTTTTTCTTTGCATTTGTATAATTATGGAAAAATACATAGCGAAAGAAGTGTGCTGTGTGTTCATAGATTTCAAGAAAGCCTATGACCTAACCCATAAGTTATGGAATGTATTGAATGAATATGGTGTTGAATTAAAGTACGTAAACAAATTTATAATGCAAATATGGATAGAAGTTGTGGAGCGGAAGACCAAGTTAATGAAATTTAAAAAAAAGGAAAGATGAGGAGCAAGGGAAACAGAAGGAACTATATGTTAAGATGTATGGATGAAGAAGGTTAAGGTGGTATGTTATGGAAGGAAAGTGTGGCGGTTTGTCATCTCTGTCTACCCCAACAGGACAATGTATGTATTTGTTTTTTGAATTTAAAATTCATAAAAAATACCAAAAAGGAAAAATGTTATCTTTAGTATTAAAATTAAGACTACTATTTTCAGAAAGTATTTTAAATAAAATGTAGTTAATATCAATGCCAATGCCAATCAGCATATTTAATATGAAATATTGTGATTGTTTAATCAATATTCTGTTTTCTGAACTAGGTTTTTTTAACTGTCTCAAAAAACAACACTGAGTCAAAAAACCAATCAACTTTGGCTTGTAAAATAATAGATGCAGCCAAAGCTCCCAAAGACTTCATAAAAAAGTTTCTACCTAGAGAACTTGATATTCTTTTGAAATTAAATCATCCGCATATTGTACATATACACAGTATATTCCAAAGACGCATGAAATATTTTATTCTGATGCGTTATGCTGAGAAAGGCGACTTGCTCCAATATATCTTGAAACATGGCCAGTTACCTGAAAACCAAGCCCGAGTGTGGGCACGTCAAATATCACTGGCTGTGCAATACTTACACGAAATTAACATAGCACACAGAGACATGAAATGTGAAAATATTTTAATTACGGCTAATCAAAATACAAAGCTTTCAGACTTTGGATTCTCACGATTCTGTATTGATTCTAAGAAAAAACCAATATTGAGTAACACATATTGTGGATCTTTATCATACGCTGCTCCTGAAGTTTTGCGTGGCACACCATATGTTCCAAGAGGTGCCGATATTTGGTCACTCGGTGTTCTGCTTTACGTGATGCTCAATAAATCCATGCCATTTGATGATTCCAACATAAGAAAACTTTATGAATTGCAAATGAAACGAAAATGGAAATTTCGGGCAAAAGTTATGGGCTTATCGGAACAATGTAAAAAACTTGTAGGAATGATGATGGAGCCAGATGTTGGGACGAGATTTTCAATTGATCAAGTAGTTAACTCTGATTGGATAGCCATGGATTCCCGTCTTACAAGTGAGTATTATTGGTTTTGAAATAAGTGATTGATTTTGATATACGAGGGTCATCTAGAAAGTAAGGTTACAAGGGCTCCTTAGGCCGGGGGAAATTTTTTCTTTCGAAGTTGGCGCACCTGGCGTGTAGGAGGGATCCTAACGGTCAGTTTGTTTTGTCCCGCGTGTTTGTCGGCCATTTTGTTCGGTCATAGTAAATTCTTCCGATGGAGAGGTCGTCGCGCGCTCCCGCCACAAAACGTCCGTGCGAGATTCGCGCGGTCATCTGTTTTTTGACTTTGCAGAACAATACCGCCGCGAATATCCATTGGAAGCTCGTGGAAGTTTATGGTAGTGATGTGATGAGTCGACAACATGTCACGAAGTGGGTTAGGTTGTTCAGAGAAGGACGTACTGATACTCACGACGAGGCAAGGCAGTGATTTCTGACAAACTTGTACAAAAAATTGAAGAACAAGTGTGAAATGACCACCTTGTGACGCTTGACGACCTTTACAAAGAATTTCCTGACATTTCTCGAAGTCTCCTTGGTGATATTGTCTCGGAAAAACTTGGTTACAAGAAGTTGTGTGCGAGATGGGTGCCCAGAATGCTCACACCGGAGCACCGTCAAAATCGCGTGACCGCCGCGCGTGAATATTTGGATCGTTTTGTACAGGAGGGAGAAACTTATCTGGAGTCTATCATGACGGGTGATGAGACGTGGATGTGTCACCACACCCCAACAATTTTTCAATGATCAGAAGGTCGAGGAAGCTGTGAAGAAGTGGCTGAAAGAGCTGGTGCCGGAGGTCTATGACACTGGCATACAAAAACTGGTGCCCCGACTACAGAAATGTCTCGATCTTGACGGCGATTATGTTGAAAAATAGTTTAATATATTTGTGAAGTATCCTGTGAATTTCAATTAAATACAAGCATTTTTCGATCCTACATAAATGTTGTAACCTTACTTTCTGGATGACCCTCGTACGTAACCACTTCTTGCATGATTATGTGTTTAGTGCTCTGTATAAAGATTTTTAGTCAGAATGAATTATTTTGTAAGGATAAAACCAAACTGATATATAATTTTGAAATTAATTAAAATTTAATTAATATTTTATAATTATGCTTAAGGAATAAAACTTTTAAAATTTTGACAAATCGAAAGTTATAAAAAATCACTTGAGCTGTATTTGTACAACCCTCTGCAAATTTATTCTATTAATTTAAGTTATATGTTTCTTTGACAGTCAATCTGAAAGGAATAGTTATACTGTAATCATACTGTTAGGACTAATATATGTTAATTAACTACATAGTTTCATATTCCACTCTTTGAGAATAAGGGCCAGAGCCTTCTTTCATATGGATGGACATTGACTGCAATATTTTTTGTATTTTGAAAAATTAAGACAGCCTTTGATATAAAATTACTAATACAAGATGTCTCTTCGTGACAATGGACAAGTTAAATATTTCTGACTAAACCAGAAAAAAGCAAATTACGAGTACATCATAAATTTGATAGGCAATCAATAATAATAAGAATAATAATTTATATAGCACCATTTAGAGAGCAAATTCTCATCAAGAGCGCTCTAACTCTCTACTTAATCAACTTCCATTTCATGCAAATGTAACTGTGTATGTATTCTTAAACTTGTGTATATACTCGTATATAGAAAAATAATACTATAATTCAAATGGTTACATAATTCTTTTTTAAACTTCATTATTTTACAAATAAAATATATTTTAGCTCTAAGTCCATTGGAATCTGCAGCATATGAGAAAGCAAAGGAAGAAAAGCATCAATCTGAGTTCGCTGATAAGACAGACATTGATACAAGTAAGAACAATTTTACATATTAAATTGGGCTTTACATCAGTAAGTAGAACTTAGTCCTCTTCTTTGTCTTCTTCCACATGCTTGAAGATCGCAATCACATGGCTCAACTGCATGGCTCTGAATAATTCTTCTCCACTTTTTTTTATCATTGACGCTGTTATTATATTTGTGTCAGTTGTCTCCTTGATTTGGTCACTCCACCTCGCCTCTTCCTCTCCAACAGTGATCAGCCTCTTCCTCTCCAACTTAGCATACTTATCAGGACTCATTGTCAAAAAAACGTTTTCAACAGGGTAAATTTTTTTTTCAGCTTATGTACTATATACATATTTGTTATATGCTCCCAGAGCCACGCTTCCTAAAGATCAAATCTAGGTATTGCCTAAGAGCAATGTGCCTTTGAACAGTCAAATCTAGGCATTACATATGCCTAAGTGCGCCGAACCAAAGAGGGCACCCAAAGATTCATAAATAGGTTTTAAAAATATTAGATTTTTTTTAAATATCCATATGCCACCTGTTAAGACATAGGCATAAACTAAGGTGTGCCACCTGTTAAGACGGGTCGACACATGATGTAAAATTAGCCCATGGCCACTTGCTAACCATGACCTAGGGCTACCTATACTATATCCTGCCCATACATAGGGCATACTATTTTTGTCAAACATAACAGTGAATATAGACTTCAGTGACATCGTAGATGCATTTGAGGAGAAGAAAGCAAGACAAAAACTGTAGTGGTTTGTTGTGTGGCCCAAAATACATCAAATCTAGTCACCATCCAAAATAGGAATGGTAAGCATTCTTTTAATTACATATTCTAGGGAACAAGTTACAAACTACCTATGGGTGCCGTCTATACAATTACGGCACTGTCAGCACCACATTTCAAAAACCTCAATCTATTCTCTTTACCTCACAGTGTCGAAGTTTTCACACTAGAAGAATATGAAAAAAAAGTCTGAGTTTGATTTAACTAAACCTCGGTTCTTTTAGAGATTCCTCAATATTTCTTTATGTGTCAGACAGTACTACCTCGATCAAAAAGTTTTAGGACCGGCCACCGTGTGGTGCTGTCAGTCACCCAATTGGAATTGTTTTTTTTTTGTTAGGTTACCACATCTATCATTGACACTTCCTTTCAAATTTCAGCGTCATAGCTTGACATTTGTAAAAGCTACGCTATACTGAGTACATCTACCTTTGTGCGTGTTTTCGATTTTTTACAAGTTTGAAAATGGCATCAACGAGTTAGCATTAAATTTTGTGTGAAAAACGGATTTAACGGTCCGCAGACCTTGGAAATGTTGGAGATGTGATTTTGGTGGCACGAACGCTTCAGAAGTGGTCATGAGTCGGTCGAGGATGACGAACGCAGTGGCAGTCGAAAACCGATGAAAACATCGATAAAATCAAAGAAATGTTGGCTGAAAACCGCAAATTGACCATCAGAGAGCTGGCAGAGGACTTGAATATCGCTTATGGATCCGCTCAAAACATTTTGGTTAGTGATTTGGGCCTCAGACGTGTCGCTACAAAACTGGTGCCGACCGACCTCAATTTCATGCAAAAAAAGGACCACGTTGAAATCGCGAAAGACATGATTTCCATGAGTTTTTGACCAAAAACAACATGACTACTATCCAGCAGCCTTTGAATTCACCTGATCTGGCTCCCTGCGACTTTTTCCTGTTCAACCGACTTAAAAAACCGCTTCGCGGAACGCGTTACAGCACCCGAGAAGATGTCATGAAAAAATCGAAGACGGCTCTGATGGACATACCGAAAATTAAGTACCAGCGGTGTTTCGAGGATTGGATCAAGCGCTGGCGTAAGTGCGTCGCAGTCGATGGGGAGTACTTTGAAGGGGACCATATCGATTTTGATGAATAAACTTGTATTTTTGATTTTATGAATAAAGTCCTAAAACTTTTTGATCAAGGCAGTATAGCATATTTACCTATTTTAATTCTTATGGTTTTCTTTTTCACAACCTCCTGTCACATATATATTAGAGATAAAAAATAAGTAAATTTCAAGGTTTTGCAGCAAATCATGTTCCAGATCTTTTGACTCATTAGCTTTGTTTTGGAAAGATTAATGGATAATCCACATAGCTTGATTATTCTTCTACTCTGCAGTTATTCAATCAGTTATATTTGATTTGATGTTGTGAAAAAGTGTCATCTTCAAATTTCAAATAATTTAATTTGATGTTCATCTATATCTGTGCCTCCAAACTAATCAAAGTAGAAGTCTTCCTTACATTAAATGTTTTCCATACATTTTTTACATTATATGTTTTCCATACATGTTAAAAAGCTGACAAATACAACTCAGCCTTACACCATTGCCTGTTCCATAGCACTCACACTACATTGCCAATATTCAGCCTTAAGGAGCTCTGAATGTGCAGTGCCTTAATATATTTTGTCAGATGACCCCCAACTCTTATAAAAATAACTATATTCAGCTCCATTGAACATAACCAGACACCTTGGTGCAATCTAGGTAGTGCAACATAATATCATTGGAATATTGACTCGGGGGTTTTCTGTAGACAATCCTACTTTCATATTCTCCAAGTTTTGTTTTTAGAAGATTGGCAATAGGCCAATTTTCTAGGATGTTTCAATCATTAGTTGTTAATATGTAGCATTATCTTACTCAGATGTTCGATTATGGAAATAGTTCTGTAATTTTCAATTTTTTTTTTAATATTCTCTAAATTGAAATAGTTGTTGACTGGGCCCATCGATGATGATTTTTTTATTTAATTTTTAGAAATTGTGCAAAAATGTCTTGTTATTTTTAAGTATATTTATGATATCTTTCAACTTCCCTTTTAAGGCTTCTCTGTATAAAGAAATCTTTAGAATTCATTTGTAATTGTCGCTACTTCTTTCTATTCTTCAACATGTAATACTACATTGGGGTTTCTATGGCACATCATTTCATTGTCATAATTAATTACTTTAACTATTTTCCTTAGGTACATCAAAGTCGAAGCAAAAAGATGAGGGGGTAAAAGTTATTAAAGAAACAGTCGATACAGAATCAGAGCATTCTGAAGAGGTTCCCAAGTAAAGAAAATACATTTTATGAAACATTCCAATTTTGCTCTAATATATTTTTAGACTTTTTTAATACATGTTTTTTATTTTCAAATGAAGATTTTTACTGAAATAAAGTATTTTGTTGCAATAATTTGTTTTCTTATAACTATGCCTCAAAAATGTATTGAAGGATATTATTGGCAGTAGAGATGACTGAAGATACAAAATAAATTTCATTGTATTGAAGTAATCAAATATTACACTATATTATTATAGTTCATAAATAAAAAGAGATCTAACACTAAATATATTGATATTTTGTGAACTATAATACAACTAGTTCATTGAACATCTCTATCGAAAAATGGTTTACACAGACTTATAGTAAAACAGCAGATTGTTGAATAAAACAATTGAAGAAGGAAAGTTCTTGGTGACTTATTTAATATTTAAATCTTAAGTCACTTGTGATCTGCGAGTACAAGGTATACGAGTAAGTGATAGATAAAATGCATTATTTAAGAAAAAACAAAATATATTCTTAATCATTGATTTATTTAGATTTTGTGTTGTGCTCTGGCACATATACATTCTATATATTGTAATCAGTTGTAAAATTTACAATTTTCATTTGGTAAAATTGTTAACATATTGGTCATTTTAAATATACTATATATGTATATCAGACTGACCTATTTTAAGAAATATGCCATTAAAACAACGTAGGTCCATTATTGTCTGAATCTGATGTTGACTTTTCTTGGTCTTCAATATCGTTTATAAAATATTTGTATCCAAATAACATTCTAGTTAAGGTTCCATTGTACACTATTCAACGAAAAAATATAATTAAATATTTTTTTCATTAAATTCAAAACTGAATATAATATTTGAAGTACGCAATCTAAATATATGTATTTTATTAAAAAATACACATAAATGGTATTTATATTAATAACAGATACATAAAAGTTATATATTATTTGAACAATAAGACAAGGTATTTTCATTACTGCAAATTATATTTTTGAAGAAAATACAAAATTTTACAAAACTTATAAAATAAATATTGAAAAATAATATACATTCAAAACCATTAACAATCTATGATTCATTATATTATGTGTTTGATAAATCCTATAAGTAAATTGATTTTGGTCAAAATATTAATATGTAGTTTACATGTGATTTTAATGAACAATATTTTTTAATATAATACTGGATTAAAAAAATTACATCTGTCATAAATACACACATGAATTAAAATAAGACATGAAAATAATTTATTTTAGACAGATATAAATGTTGAATATTCATTCTGCATTAAACTAATCATTGTAAACATAAATGCATTTACAATAGAATGTTAGCTTAAGCTATTCGCAGATATTTAAAAAAAATCTTTAAAGGAGTAGTTTCAATAACATAAATTTCAGGATTTCTTTTTTTTAATTATACGCAGAGAAAACTATCTCCACAGTAAGTCTTTACTCTTTTTGAGAACATAAACAATTTAGGTTCTATATCTAAATCGAGTTCTCAAGTTAGCATTTATTTGCATTATGGTGTGAAACACAAATATAATGAAAGCATTCCCCGTGAAAAGTTTATAAACCACATGCATACCCCACCTGAATAACTGAGAATACATCAGTTCGACATGTTAATCAATGAAACTCATATTTTTAATAAAATTGATTCACTGATAAAAAATGTACTCTTCACATGACATAAAAAAAATGAATATTCCTATTTTTTAAAGAAATAAAATGTTTAACAAGTTAGACATTAACAGAATGTACTTGAATCTAACTAATATATTAAATTCCATGTGTAGTATTGGTCTACGTTAAGTCATATTCCAGATTAATCCAAGTACAAATTTTCTAGTTTCTGTTAAAAAATATTGCGAATAGCTCCCATATAAATAATAATTGTAAATTAATATTATTTTTAAGATGTTCAAACAATTTTTATTCTTCATATAAAAATTTGTTTTTTATACAATGATTACATTTTAATATATCTTCAATAAAAACCGCCTAAATTTAAGATTATACTCGTGTATGTATTTTCAATTGAATGCTTAATGACAGTTAAATATTTTTTATTTCTTAACTTAATAACTTAATCATATGCCATTATACCACTATGATTAGTTTGTATTTATAAAAATAATTAAAATAATTATATTACCATGTTTCAATCATCGGATACTTTGGAAGACTTCTTTTGTGTATGAGAGTTCATTTTTCTATAAAAACTTCTTTTACTTCAATTTTTACTAAGTATTCTAATTTTTTTCTTAGATTTGGTGTAATATGAAACATTTATTAATTTTGCGAAATCCGAGTTGTGCAAGGCAAAAGTATTTACAACAGCTAACTAATTTAAACTCTCGTATTGTAATATACAATCCAGAATATTATTCATATCCGACTCTTTTGCTTTTGAACGAATTTAATGTTTATTTTTCGATCATTTTTTGTTCATTTGTGCTTTGTTTATTCATTCAAGTACTTTGTACTGCAGAATTTTTACTGTTCTTACAAACAAAAACACCCTGGTTGTTTAATATTTACAAAGATTTGTCTGCGAAGGAGCTACAGAGGTCAATGAGTGGTATTCAAATGTCAAATGGGAATGTGTGCGGATTGCTGTATGCTGATGACATGGTAGTGTTAGCGGAGAGCGAGGATGAATTACAGAGTTTAATAAGCAAGTTGTATGAGAGATGTAAAGCGAAAGATCTGAGAATGAATATTGTGAAATCCAAAGCTATGGTGATAGAAAAGTGTGAAAAGAAAAGTAAATGTGATATATGGGTGAGTAAAGAAAGATTAGGACAAGTTAAAGAATTTTGCTATTGATGTAGTATTTTCTCAGATGATTGAAGAGTTACGAGGAATATTTCATGGGGTATAGAGATAAGAAACAAAGTCAATAGGGCACTAAAACATTATACTCGAACTGGACAGTCAGAATCTACCAAGATTTAAAACAGTATTTTAGTGCCAACTTTGATGTATGGGAGTGAAACAAGACTTCAAAGAGCCGAATAAATGTTGTAGAAATGCATGCACTTAGAAAATATAGATGGGGTAACAATCCATGACAGAATTCTGAATGAAGTGGTCAGGGATGAGTGTGAACTTAAGACTGATGGAGCAAGATGAAGAGAAGAGCACTTTTATATGGTTTGGACATGTGGAACAAATAAATTAAGAAAGACTAACAAAACAAATATTACAGTGCAAATGTGAGTGGAAGGCTTGGTAGAGGAAGGCCAAAGAAAATATGGTTGGGTCAAGTGTATATTTTGAAAAAAGGAAATGAAGCAAGTCAGAGAAATCATAAGTGTATTGATGTAAAAGAGGTTAAGGATGTGTGCAGTGATAGGAAAGTCTGGCGCTCTCTCCTTTATGCCTACCCCGATAGGTAGAAAGTGTGATGGTATGCATTTACAAACAAAAATAAACTTAACTATAAAGAAATACATTTATTTTGTCATACAAACTGATTAATTATTATTAATCGATCATTGTGTATATAAGTAGAAATGCAAGTAACATTCACACTAAATATACCTTTCAGAATAAATGTAATCAAATGATATAGGAATGATACAACTGTTCACCAAGTTGTTGATATTGCACCTTTAATGCTAAATAGTCACAAGTTCAAATAATATAGCTTAAAAATTATTTTATTTTAAGTGTGAAAATATACTACATATTTTTAACTAAACTATTAACTTTAAAACCTGTTTTGGAAAATAGAATTGGAATTATGTAATATTATTGAATAAATCAAGTTTTCTTTACAATACAATTTTGTATTACAATCAAATATATTCATTTGAAATATGACACTCAAGTACACACGTGGTGTGGTGTGCCATCTATATCTATGGATACAATTCAAACTGTTTATTTTTGCTTTACAAATGTTTATGCTGATCTTATGTTAAGTCAAGAGTTTAATTAAGAAAATTGATGGTTGTTTATTAGTCATTAATTTATTGTTGAAAAAATTTGACTTGCGAGTTTTGCATTGTGATGTGTTTTGAGGTGTGATATTTTTTATATTACAGACTATATTGAGACAGCATTTAAATTATATTTATGCTCAAGTACCTCTTAAATGTGATCTCGGTTTTAATATTTTTTTATTTAATATGAAGTTTATCATGCCTGTGTTTCTGGTGGAATGAAAAAGTTTTGGTTACTCGTAGTTAGCCATTTGAAAAATTATTTCAACCAACCAAATTTTTTTTATTTTGAGGGTTAAAACATTATTTTAAAGCGCCATCAATCATATTACAATTTGAAGGAAAAAAGCAATTGTTAGGAATGATTTTATTTTCTTATTAGAAAAATATTTTTGATGTATTTGTTTGAGACACACAGAGGTAAAAATATATGTACAAAAATTATTAAAAAAACTGTAAGACTATAAAGGACATATTTGTAAAAAAAACTTAAACCAAAATCGGATTTTTTTTTTTTTTTAATTATGAAGTGCACTTGCATTCTATTTTAATATTGTTTTTTCACAATAATTTCTAACCGGTTGATAAAATTATTTAAGTGATACTTGTGTGTATTTTAAAAATTCAAAAATAATTTATTAAACTGAAAAAGTTTCTTAAGCAAGTAGTTGTATGTATTAAACATTTGTTATGGAACCACTTACAGATAATATATTAAATTATATTGCTTTTAAATGAACACAAAATATTATATAGGTTACTTGAGACATATGCAATGAAATACAGAGTTGAAAGGTTTAATTAGCAATACTTCAAAAATCCTTAAGTATTTGTATTTAAATACTTGAAACTTAAATATTTGTTGATGATTTATAAATCCAGAAACATAGATACACATTTATATTTTTCTCCGCCAAGTTATTTGGTAGCTGCATATATTTAAAAGAAAAAAGTATAAATATTCATTATATAAACTTAAACTACATATTTTGTTTCAAAGTACAGATTTTTTTCATTAAGAACATGCATTAATTTGAAGGGTTTAACCCTTTGCACTCAAGGGCATCAAAGCAGTGTAATTTTGATTTTAACACAAAACTCGCAGGTACCATAGTAGTGATACATTACAATTAGTTTGGTACTATCTTCCATAACAGATGGCGGTGTATGTATTTTCCTATTTTTATTTTTACAGTTTTTTCTGGTAGGTATTTTGATATTTATCTAAAAAAATAAGCAACAATATTAAAAAGCATTTTTTTTAAATCAATATTGCTTCAAGTGACTAGTAACAGCTATAAAAAAACTTCAAATGCAAAGGGTTAAAATATAATTTTTTGTCCAGCGTGATAATTAGCAATTTTCTGCAATACTGAGTATTTTGTCTAAAAAACATTTACATATTTATTATTTTTGGGGATTCATCTTTAAGTGATCAAGGAGAAAGAAATAATATATGTATAAAATCTAGATTCAAATGTTACATTTGAAAATAAAAGATATTACATATTAGGTAATATATAATAAATCCACTCATCCTTTGGTTACAATTTTTTAATTATATAATATTAAAATTGTATAAAACCTATCAACATTCAAACATAATTTAAGTAACATATTATTGAACACCATTGATATTAAAGAGATTTATAGTATCAACTTTTGTTAATTCACTCTGATTTCTCATATGTTATTTTTTTCACTCAATTTTACATACATATATTTACACATGAAATATTTTTTTTAATCCAAAAATGTTTTTTTGTCCATTTAAAATAAATGTTTTAAATATATATTAGTAAGATCGCATGAAAAAGAATTTTTACAAAAGATTTAAATGGTAAAAACAATTTTTTAATTACTTTCTGATATCTATGTATATAAAAAGAATGACTTTTATAACTTAAGTTAATAAATTAGTTAAAATTAATTAGCTAGAAAGTACCGTTCCAAATCCAGGAATTAAGATATGCCTTATATAAATAGAAAATATTATTTTAATCTCCAAATATTGGCAAGAAAATCAGTTGATAAACATATTTAGCATTACTTCCACTGAAAATAACCCTTTATCCCAGCTTTGGCATCCAAAAATGGTGAGCACAAATATTTCATTATATTTTTACAATTAAATAACAGAATCACATGATAATGTCATATAAAGGCCTCATTAAGGTATATTTGATTCCATGTGAAATCATTTCACATAGTCATCAAGTTCATGAATGTTGATTAGAAAGACCACACTAGATTATTCAGTCACATTAACAGGATTCAATAAAGACATATTCCCGTTCTTAAGACTGAGAGCTCGTTTACAGCCTCAATGATGAACCGAACCAGACATTGTCAAGTTTACCTTACCTAGAGGTCTAATATCTCTGATAAAGTAGACATAATGTTCGGAGGGAAAATTACTTAAACAACCGACACTGAGAGAAGTCAGAGCATTAGAAGATCACCAATTTCCCAGTTGAACAAAGTGTAAAAAGTTCTACTTGTCACTAATTATTGTAAGTCTTCACGAAGGCATAGTCCACTCATGGTTGTAGTGATATAATGATCTTTGATCCTATATTTCAATTATACTTTACTGCTTTCAAGTCTGCGATCTCACCCTAAAGCTTAATGCACTGTGATAAAACATTCACATTTGCTGCATCAGCATAGAGTAGGAGACGTAACGATGGTTGAGGTGCGGTGTGAGGAGCGGCGGGGGCCGCCCTCAGGAGTGGCTGCGGTCGCTGCGCTGGGAGTGCGGGGAGTCGGTGGAGCTGGACATCTCATCAGTTTGCCGACAAGCAACCCCCTCGCCTCCTAATGCTTCCATCTTCATCGTCTGAGATAATATATTATTAAGGAATTGATAACATAAAA
The DNA here is from genome assembly GCA_949825065.1 of Odontocerum albicorne. Lineage (NCBI taxonomy): Eukaryota > Metazoa > Arthropoda > Insecta > Trichoptera > Odontoceridae > Odontocerum > Odontocerum albicorne. Next base: position 22,953,789 of record OX463842.1, on the reverse strand, counting down.
ATCATTATTTTGTTTTTATTTTACCACATTTCAAATATTATTGTGAACTTTTAAAAACAAGTTTTCTTTTTTAAAACAAATCCATACTTATTTTTACTTACAATATACAATATTATATAGTATTATCTTGAGATTGTGCTTTTGAGATTAGTAGACAAATATAGTATGTGGAAAAAATGTGCCTATAATTGTATTGTGTTACACTTTTGTTGTACAAGTATACAGTACAGCCTGGTGAACTTATTACCATGTTGCAATATCTTTCAATCAACAGACGTAAAATGGTTTTAAATGAAAACTTTTTTTAAATCTGGGTTCCAATGGGAATCAAACCCTCAATCCCCAGGTTGGAAGACAGGCATCTTACCAACTAGGCCCCACGGAGATTGTCTCTCAATATTATACACAAAATCAAATGATCTTTGCAAAATATTAATTCAAGAAACTATTTTCAATACTTGTATTAACATTTACAATATTTTTTTTTAAGTTTAATTTTGATATAAAATGCTTATCAAACAAATTGATGAACTTGAAAAGTGGAGATTTTAAAAAGAAAGCTTGATTTTCTTAAAAATAAATATAAAATAATTGTTTACTGATACCACAGAAAAAGGAAATTTTATAATAAAAACTATGAAAATGAATTATTTACCATCCACCAATTTTTTTTAATTTACCTTGTGATACTGACATGTTATATAAAATATATAATACAACATAGATGAAAAAGTATTAGAATAATAATATACTCGTATGTAGGCAATAACAATGTATTTATTTAAAAGTGTATTTAATAAAATATTGATAATTCAAAAAAACCGGGATTACCATTATTACAATTGATTTGTTAAAGATTTGCTGAGATGGTGGTTTACAGCTAATTTGTTTACAGCTAATAGCCAATTTGTTAAAGATTTGCTGATATGGTGGTTTACAGCTGCTGATTGCCAATTTTAATAAACAAACATATCATATAGATAAAACAAAAAGCAAGAAGATCTTTAAACTCTTTATAACGTATGAAAATATAAATTATGCTTTTATGAATATTTTATCCTTGTTGCAGTTTTTGTCAGTCACCACTAGATATTTATTCCAAAAGCTATATTCCATTAACTGTTAGTTACAAATTGTTAGAGAAAAGATGTAATCTTTCAGAGACATATATTTACAGGATAGAGAAGAGGAAAGTTACAGAAATATGTATGCATAATTCTGTACTCTGGAGGTGTAGGATACCATGTGCTATTCTGTCAATTTTATCCATTTTATAAAAGACCAAAAATAAAAAAGATTTTTCTTTTAAATATTTTGATGGGATTTTTGGTTCAAAAATATATAATATAAAAGAACACAGGTTATTACAGAAAATTAAAAATATATCAACTTCACATTTAAAAAGTCAATTTTGATAACAATTGGCATGGTATCTAATGCCTTCGAGGTACAGAATTTATTTACAAATTACAGTTAAATATGTCCTTTTGATTTTACTCACATATTTGAAAAAGTATTTCAGTTTTAAACAGGAAATAAGAAAGTAAAACGTTTAAGAATACGTATGGAATCTTTATTTTACCAATTTGAATTTCATTTTTCTTGGTATCACAATGTTCAAACTAAATTATTTTAAAATCCATGCAACCAATAAAAACAATAACACTTTATCATCACAGAAACATTAAAATAAACAAAACAAACAAAAAGATTAAAAAATTGCTGTAAATTTCTATTTTTATTAGTTCCTAAATAACATTTGTTCAATAAATGTTTCAGCATGATATTGCCATAGTAAGATTATAACCCATTTTAATAATATTTATCAGTCTGCAAGAAGAATATTTGTTTTTTAAAAGATTTCTAAAATAATTTTATTGATACAATGTTTTATATACAGATTTTTTTAGCCCCATGAGGCTGTCACATTTCCGTGTATGGATAAATTTTTAGCTTTATGAAAATACTTTTATTTCCCATAAAGGGGTTAGGAATATGTTTCTGAAAATCAGGATAAGCTGAATGATATTCTTTTATATACGATCTTATATACTCGTATACCATCATATTGTATCCCTTGCAGTGAAGGCAGAGGGAATGGCTCCATCATTTTTCTATTATCCTTCAAAATTCATACATATCACCATGCCCAATTCTGCAAAATTCATACATGTCATTCATTGATGTAGCCCAGTTTATGTTTCACTTTTTTTCATTCATTCATTCATATGGTACCCTTCGACATATCCAAATTGATGATGCGTACATATTGATGAGGGTGGCTGGGAGACAATATTATATTCAGCCCTAGTAAATGAGCTTTCGAGTTCAGAACCACTGGAGTAGGCAAGTAACTCACAGTTCACTATCGTACGTGTTGGAAAATACAACCACATGTGGACAAACAATAACATTTGAACACATCTAGCACATACCATATCAGCTGGGTGTCAACATTCTATTGTATATTTTCATTTTTCCTTCAGGTGATATAATGCTGTTGTTGTGTGTGTTATTTAATGCTCTGTTTACTTTATCACCTGCTACTACTCACTTTCCATATTTCTTTTAATCTTATTTACTAAGTGAATACATTATTGTTAAGTAATGCAATAATAATAGCGCACTTGATTCTAAAAAAGTGCTGTTTATGATTTTTCTTTTAAAGATTTTGGTTACATCTTACTTGAGATATAAAAGTAGCTGTAACAGTACTATTTTTTCAAAGTAACTTATACAACATCGTTAAAATAGATTACATGAATGAATATCATTAGCTTGTGAACTAGTTCAGAAAACATCTCAGATTATATTATCAACAAAATATCCATAACATTTGGACATTTAATCTCACGTTTATTAGCAAATGGAACAAAATTATAGTAATTGTAATCAAAATCTGTCTGTAACTTAATGCTACACTATAATGGTATATTAACATAAATAAAAATTGACCAAATATTCTATGTACATAAAAACACTAATGCTAAAAGTTCAAGAGAAGAAGGGGTGAGTAAATGTTAGTATTGTTAGAAACTTACACTCAATATTTCACCTGAGGCTTGGTCCACAATCGGACAAACAAGGTCACCATATTCTGGTTCCCCTTTATTTTTTTTCCTTTTTAATGTGAACTGCCCCTTCTTAGTAATCTAAAACAATATAATAAAAAAATATTAAAAAAACTACAAACATTGTACTATCAGGTTATCTCATAAAAAATACAATGTATAAAACTTAAAGTTGGTTCACAGAAATAAATAAAATAGTTTATTTATGTTATGAGTATGTGTATTATGGAGTTGCACCGAGAAGTATTAATAGAGAAAATATCAACTTATTTCTATGTATTCAAACTTCTCATATATTGGTATGACAGAATAAGAAATGTAATTATTAAGGATGAATGTGAGCTAAAAATTAATGTAACACATTGACTGTCGATGCACAAACAACGCGCTATGACGGGTACCGGCGGCAGACTGACCAATAGAAGTGACATACTGATATTACGCGTAAGTGCGTGATCGGCACCCAGCGCTCTCCTCTCATTACGTACAAACGCGTAATTGGCAGTCAACGTGTTAAGTAGGGTGAAAAAAAGCATATTGAGGTGGTTTGGATAGTGAACGGATGGGTAATGATTGATTGACTAAACAAACTTATAATGCAGGGGTGGGCATACATGAGGTCAACGAGAGCCACATTCTGGATTTTCATATATATAAAGAACCACACCATAGTCATGTTCTCATGTAGTATTAAATACACAAATTAAAATTTATTACATATTCTACATAAATCTTAATTGCTATATAAAGTACAAAAAATACACATATAAGAAAATATAAAAATAGCGCATAATATGGTTTGCGCACATAAAGAGGCAGGAGATGCGTGTACATTGAAATCACAGCACACACGTATACACCAATACTTGCGTCTTTGACAGTTGCATTCATACGCATCTTGTCACTTACAACATTTAGAAAGGAAAATCGTGAAAATACAAGTATAATGGGGAAAGAAAGTATCTATATTTTTATAAGAGACATTGGCAGCCGCACTTAACCCAACAAAGAGCCACATGTGGCTCTCAGAGCCACATTTGCCCACGTCTGTTATAATGCAAGCATAAGTGAGAGTCATGATAGAGGACGATTAAGAAAAGTATAGTTGAACCAAGTAGATAACAATTTTCAAAAAATAAAGGTAAATAGTACGAGATGTATAGACATGAGGGAGGGCAAGAGAGAATAACGTGATAGGAAAGTTTAGCATTCTGTTCTCTCTGTTTAGCTCTACAGGGAAATGGTATGATAGTACGTGAAGGGTCTTGCAAATTGAGCGGGTTTTTTAATTCAATTTTTTTTAATTCTTGAATAAAACACACAATTTGGTTTGATTTTAAAAAACTTTTTATTGGTCATTGAAGTATAATGTATGACATTTAAACACAAAAAACAATATCTGCCAAATGTCTACCTCTTGCAGCTCCACAGATGTTCACTCTTTTTTCAAAATTTTCGATGGCATTTTGGCATAATTGCGGTTCTAACTCACCAATAACGCGAATAATTTCGTCTTTCAGCTCAGGAATTGATCGGGGGTCATTCTTATAGACCTGGCTTTTCACATAACCCCAGAAAAAATAGTCCAACGGTGTCAGATTACATGATCTTGGTGGCCAATTAACATCACCGTTTCCGGAGATTACAATACATAAAATAATTCAACAATTTGAATGTGTTGTTGTATTGTATACGACTCCATTTTTATAAATGTCATACATTACACTTCTCAAATGTCACAAGACCCAGGCAAGTTTGCGACACCATCTTTGTCTTATCTTATCCAAGAATTAAAAAAACCACACAAATTTGAAAGACCCTTTATTTACAATTCAATGTTTAACAATCTGGCAAGCTTATTGTCAGAAGGCTCTCTTCTAACCAACCAGACAAAAGTAAATAAAGGAAGTTACATGGTCGCAAATTATTAAAATGATTATTTATTTGTATAACAAAAGTGAGATATCATTATGGATGGAGAGGAGTCGTTGGAGGCTATTATGAGTCACGATGCTCAGTCATGAGCTACATGACAGGATGGATCATTATTCGAGGGAAACAGGAAAGGATTTTGGTGAGGAAAGGAAAATCTGGAATGAAACACATAATATACATAACTGACTTGAAATGAAGAGATTTTTTAATTACTTTTTGAAACATGTCAATGATGAAGCGAGTTAAGCATTAGTTGTTAACTAGCTCCATAGTCTCACTGCATGGATGATTAAGGATTAAGGACAAAGTAAAAAAATAGGATTGGTGAATTAGTCAATAATCAATATCGATAATTAAAAAAAAAAATTCAACTAATAAATGAAATGCCAAAATGGACATTAACATGAAAAATATCTGGAAATACCTATTTTCTGATGAAAAAACAATTTCAAGGTGATATGTCAAGAAAAAATATCCATTTAAAATTATTTTATACTTATTTAAATTGTGAGCTGTGAACAATGATAAAAATATTATAACACTCAAAAATCACAATTTCCACTTTCCTTATATTAAGATAGAATTTCAAGATGTTTTATAAGTTATTATATTTTATAAATGCATAAGGATGAAGACATACTACCTTGATCAAAAAGTTTTCGGACCGGCCACCGTGTGGCGCTGTCAGTCACCTGATTGGAATTCTTTTTTTTGTTAGATTACCACATCTATCATTGACACTTACCTCCAAATTTCAGAGTCATAGCTTGACATTTGTAAAAGTTACGCTCTACAGGTACATCGACCTTTGTGCGTATTTTAGATTTTTTACAAGTTTGAAAATGGCATCAACTGTGCATCAACGAGTTTGCATTAAATTTTGTGTGAAAAACGGATTTAACGGTCTGCAGACCTTGGAAATGTTGGAGAAGTGTTTTTTGGTGGCACGAACGCTTCAGAAGTGGTTGTGAGTCGGTCGAGGATGACGAACACAGTGGCAGTCGAAAACCGATGAAAACATCGATAAAATAAAAAAAATGTTGGCCGAAAACCGCAAATTGACCATCAGAGAGCTGGCAGAGGACTTGAATATCGCTTATGGATCCGCTCAAGACACTTTGGTTAGTGATTTGGGCCTCAGACGTGTCGCTACAAAACTGATGCCAAACGACCTCAATTTCATGCAAAAAATACGAAATCGCGAAAGACATGATTTCCATGAGTTTTTGACCAAAAACAACACGACTACTATCCAGCAGCCTTTGAATTCACCTGATCTGGCTCCCTGCGATTTTTTCCTGTTCAACCGACTTAAAAAACCGATTCGCAGAACGCGTTACAGCACCCGAAGGATGCCATGAAAAAATCGAAGACGGCTTTGATGGACATACCGAAAATTAAGTACCAGCGGTGTTTCGAGGATTGGATCAAGCGCTGGCGTAAGTGCGTTGCAGTCGATGGGGAGTACTTTGAAGGGGACCATATCGATTTTTATGAATAAACTTGTATTTTCGATTTTATGAATAAAGTCCTAAAACTTTTTGATCAAGGTAGTATGTCCTCCAAGTATAGAAAATTGTGATAAGGGTTAAAAATTTCCTGTGATTTATTTAATAATTAGAAAAATTGTAAAAACATAAGTAATTTTCTAAATATAATTTTATAAACGAATATCAAATCTAAACAGTTCATAAGAATAAACAAAAGTGTACCTTGACTTTGGAGGTTAAGGTGAGAGGTTGGTACCCCAAGGTTTGCTCTGCTTCTCTCTTCTCTTGAATGACTTCCTTTCCTAGCAATTGGTTGAACCTTGTGTTTAGGTGTCTTCTGAGCAGAGTCTTGCTTGGAGGAATATTCAACAATGTGGCTAACAGTTCCCCAGTAAAACGAACTTCATAATACATCAATCCACCATGAACACCTATAATGAAAAAAAGTTTTGTAATTTTGACACACTATAGATTTTACACATATACTATCACAATCTTTCCGTATTGAAAATCGCAAAGTAAAGTTGCGTGAGATAGCTGACATCCTGAAGATATCATTTGGTAGTGTTTACATTATTTTGCATGAACATTTGGTCATGAAAAAGCTTTTTTCGAAATGGGTGCCGCGTTTGCTCACAATGGAACAGAAACAACAACGCATCGATGATTCAGAGTGCTGTTTGGCACTGTTTACGCGAAATAAACAGGAGTTTTTGCATCGGTATGTGACAATGGATGAAACTTGGATCCACCACTATACTCCGGAATCAAATTGGCAGTCAGCTGAGTGGAGAGCATCCGGTGAAAGTCGTCCGAAGCGACCAAAAACTCAAAGGTTATGGCCTCCGTATTTTGGGATGCGCATGGTATAATATTCATTGATCACCTTGAAAAGGGAAAAACCATCAATAGCAAATATTACATAGCGTTATTGGAGCGTTTGAAGATGGAAATTGCAAAAAAACAGCCCCATATGAAGAAGAAAAAAGTTCTCTTTCATCAGGACAATGCACCGTGTCACAAGCCGATGGTAACGATGGCCAAATTGCATGAGTTGAACTTCGAATTGCTTCCGCACCCACCGTATTCTCCAGATTTGGCCCCCAGCGACTATTGGCTGTTCGCAGACCTCAAAAAGATGCTCCAGGGAAAGAGATTTGGCTCCAATGAAGAAGTGATTGCCGAAACTAACGCCTATTTTGAAACCAAAGATAAATCGTTCTACACGGCTGGCATAGAAAAGTTAGGAAAGCGTAGGAATGAATGTATCGCTCTTGAAGGAGACTATGTTGATGAATAAAGAAGAATTTTGGCAAACAAATGTTGTTTTAGTAGTTAGTCCCGGGGTTTATTGATCGATGTGTTACATTGATAGATTGCATATTCTTCCTAGTAGATTCATTTACACAACACATAATAGTTCTGATTTATATATTTTATTACAGAATGTTAAAAACTATATTTTTTTAATTTCATTTATATGTGACAAGAAATTCTACAAATATACAATTTGCGAAAAAAACAACAGGTAATTTAATTTCGGCATACAATTTTCATAGATCTGGGTTTGTTGCCTTTCATGTGTCGTGTCACAGTAAACTAGGCTTTTGCCTGTATCTCACTGAGGACAATATATATAAAATGTAAAACAAAAATCCCTAAAGTTGTACTCTTATAAATAATTTTTCTATGAAGTAAATGAGAAAGAGACAGACTCATAGGCTATAGTCAAAGTTAGCATAGGTTGCATGGTGCTTAACAGCGTGAACGAGTTTTAAAGGTATACTATATAATATATTTTTTTTATTATTTTACATTTTCTTGATTTGATCTATTCTCCACTCGTCATACACTTCTTTTATTATAGTGGAAAAAAATAATCATACATTTAGTGAGCAAAATAAAAATATTCAAAAATATATTTTTTTAATTTTGGAATTCGGTATTTTTAAATGGACCTATTTCATTATTCCATTCCCTTAAAGTGGGTTAAAAACAAGTGATTCCGAAGTAGTCTAATGGTACTGATATGGTTTGTAAGCATGTATAAAAATAATTTATAGCTGTCCTCAACTTTTTTAAGAATTTTAAATATGAGAAAATAATTAGCACCGTTGTGATTTTAAAAGAAATTATTCCGCAGTGTCAACGTTGATACAGAATAAAATCAGCATATGAAAAAAAAACAATAAATCTCACCAGCTCCCCGAAGATTTGGTGCATATTCCGCAAGATCAACTGCCCTGAGCCACTCCATAACCCGGTGACTACTCCACCGGGACACATGCCCTCCATCTACTTCTCCTCCTTTCTCTTCCTGATCCTCAATGCCACTGTTGCTGTCAGGGACTGTGGCACGTCGAATCATGGCATCAGGGCTAAAGTTGTTTTCACGCAACACTTGGATTCCTAAAAGAAAATATGACATTGCTAGTATACATATAGACAATAAATAGATTTTAATGGACGATCTCTTAGTATCACATTATGTGAAAAGTTATAGGTACAGATGCAATACTTTGGTGAGATTTCTTATCTAAATGTGGTAGAACACAGCACGAGAGATTTTTTATACTCGTATAATAAATAAGTAGTCTAGAAAATATTTACACAATATCTTCTATTTCACATATTACTCAGATATGGGAGTTTCTTACTATATCTTTAAGTGTCTTTTATTTGTAAGCATACTTAATGTTTCTGTTGTATCTGCTCTAGGCTATATTCCATGATTGGCATAACATATGCTTTGTAAATTTTGACCTTACTGTCTATTCCCATATCCCAGAGACAAGAAGTTTTATTTACTTGGTGTTTTATTTCTGTGAGATCATTGTACATAGTTGAGCAGATTGACACCTAAATATTTAAATTAATCACTTGTTCAATAGGTTTGTCATCAACCATAATTTGCATCTCACTGGATTTTTTGAGAATGTTCAATATTTAGTTTTTTCTACATATATGGCAATATTATATTTTTGAAAATATAATATTGCTGATGAAAGATGGAATCTATGAAACATCCTTTGGAAGTTGTTTTCCAATTTTACAATGATTGTTTCATCGTCAGCATAACAGATGATGCTAATTAGGTTGTCCCCTATTTTGTAGCCCTGCCAAGTGATGCAATTTGTTAAATGATTTTATCCATTATTATATTGAAGAGGAATGGACTTAAACTGTCTACCTGTCTTATACCTGTGGCAGCAATAGTTTTGGCGAGTCCTCCATCTACTTTTACTATAGAGTTGCTATTGATAATTATTTCTTTCATAGAATAGGGTCTTTAAAATTGAGCGGTTTTTTAAATTCTTGGATAAAACACAGATGGCGTCGCGAACTTGTCTGGGTCTTGTGACATTTGAGAAGTGTAATGTATGGCATTTATAAAAATAGAGTCGTATACAATACAACAACGTGTTTAAATTGTTGAATTGTTTTATGTATTGTAATCTCCGGAAACGGTGATGTTAATTGGCCACCGAGATCATGTAATTTGACACCGTTGGACTATTTTCTCTGGGGTTACGTGAAAAGCCAGGTCTATAATAATGACACCCGATCAATTCCTGAGCTCAAGGACGAAATTATTCGCGTTATTGATGAGTTAGAATCGCAATTATGCCAAAATGTCATTGAAAAATTTGACAAAAGAGTGGACATCTGTGGAACTGCAAGAGGTGGACATTTGGCGGATATTGTTTTTTGTGTTTAACTGTCATACATTATACTTCAATGACCAATAAAAAGTTTTTTGAAATCAAAGCAAATTGTGTTTTTTATTCAAGAATTTAAAAATAATTAATAAAAAAAACTGCTCAATTTGAAAGACCCTATATTTATTATATCGGGGGATGTCTTCTTTCTACTAAAATATCAACAATACTTTGGATCTTATTCAGTTAAATGCATTATTATATTCAATAGCTTTTTCCTGCATGTACAGCACCAGTACAAATACTGTAAAATAAGTGGCTGGCTGCCGTTCAATCCTCGGAAATTCTGGTTTGCTTATTACGTTTTCCATGAAGAGATTCCTGTTTGGCAGGTAGAAGTTTATCGAAATAAAAACACAGTAGACGTTCCAGTAGATGAGAATAATTTTTTTCATTTTCCGTTCCTTATGTGCAGCCCATCGCTTATCGTAAGCTCCCTTGATTCACCGTGTATGTACTCACCGCTTGCTAGCGCCACGCATACCACGTACTGTCTGCGCGTAGGGGGTGTCCGATCATCTATTGTGATTACTAGCGAAGGCCATGCATAAGGAATATTTTATTACAATATGTGCAAGTGTATATAGTTACAAACAATGGTAAAACATTATAATACAACAATACACAATAATAATTTAAAAAACAATTTAACAAATAAAATTATCTAATTTCTGTGATGCATACGTCCGGTACACTGCATCAGAAGTAGATCTCTATGTTTACCAAATCCTTGCTGTTCTTCTCTGTTTAAGATCTGTGGTTTTGTTTTCAGAATGTTTGTAAAGAGTTTTAAAGTCACACATGGCAAGAAACCTCTATAGTTTTCAGATTTAGTTTTTAACCCTTTCTGAAACAATGATTTTATGTCATTCTTGGGGGATGTAAAACATAGCCAGAATCTTATTGAATAATAGAAGTAGATCTTTGGAGAGCAGATCGTGGTCTACTATATTTGTATTTATTTAATATTTCAGAAGCTTATTTGGTATTTAATTAAGACCAGATTTTTTTCTATTTTTGAGTCTTTTTAGGGCCTCTCTAATCTCCGTCACTTAAATATGATTCAGAGCAGTAAGTTCAAGTATTATTGTTTGGGATTCTTTGTAATTTTTAACAGCTCCTTAAAATAGTTATTTCTGTGTTCCATCAATATGTATTTAAATCATTCAAGGATTTCTTTTTCCTCCTCAACATTTTCCATATTTTATTTTGAGCTCCGTATAAGTCAAATTTGATGTCTGGTGAACTTAATTCAATAATCTTATTTTATTTCAACATTCACTTTATTTTCAGGCTCACACATATTATCTCACAAGTGGTCAGGAGGTTCAGTTACAGTTACTAAAATTAATGAAGATGTACGAGGCATATCCAGAAACTAAGTGTACTGAATTTTTGTAGGTTACAATTTTTTTTATTTAAACAAAAAAAATACGTGGTTACCGTAGTACATATGTAAGCTATTTTTCGACATAGTCGCCATTCCTCTCAATGCAGGTGGTGAAGCGGGGTATCAACTTTTTGATGCCTTCCTCGAAGTAGTTTCCCGCCAACCCCTCCGTCCACTTCTCCACCTCCTCCTTTAGCTCCTCGTCGGTTGAAAACCTTTTTCCCCCCATGTACAGCTTCAGGGAGGTAAAGAGATAGTAATCTGAAGGTGCTAGGTCAGGGGAATGCGCGGGATGGTTCAGGACATCCCATTTAAACGAGGCTAGCAGTTCCTTCGTGGCGTTGGCCGTGTGTGGTCTGGCATTGTCATGCAGCAGGCAGACTCCCTTTGTCAGCATGCCTCTCCTCTTGTTCTGAATCGCCCTCCGCAATTTTTTAGGGTCTCACAGTATCTTGCAGAGTTGATGGTCTCCCCTTGAGGCATATATTCAATTAAAATTATGCCTTGACAGTCCCAAAACATGGATGCCATGATTTTCTTGGCTGAAATTGTGGTTTTGAACTTTTTGGCGGAGGGTGAAGAGGTGTGACGTCACTGTTGAGATTGCCTTTTGGTTTCAGGCGTGTAGTGTGCAACCCAAGTTTCATCTCCAGTAACGATGGAGCGGAGAAATTCATCTCCATGGAGTTTGCAGCGCCTCAAAAACTCTTGCCTTTTTACAAAATTTCGCACTTGGCGGGAGATTGGGTTGACATTTTTCACTAAACGTGTTGTCGCGTCGACACTTCTCAACGTACTGACCTCGAACCGGTCTCGTTGCGGAGAGGAAGGTTCAGGCTACACGGAAGTGTAGCCACCATGTCGAAAATAAAATCCATCCGGTCGTGAGAGCCTCAGTACACTTACTTTCTGGATACGCCTCGTACTTAAAATTCTCAACTCATTTAGAACATTTTTTTTATAAAAATAAAATTTACTATATATTGATAGTTATTAACCCTGAGAGCGCTACGAGAAAAAAATATAATTGTCTATCTAGTGCTGAGATATATTAGGTCCTTACATATGAAATTGGCGTTTTGCCGTACTGGCAACTTTGATCTCAAATATCTTCTCTTTGGTTAGGAATTCCAAATTCAAATTTATACAGCTATTTACTCAAGTATTTGTGTTTCGAAAATTATAATTCATTTGTTTTTTCCTCAATTGTTTTTTTTCTTTGCGTCACTCAGTTTACAAAAGGGAAAACTTGAAATATCGCGTTATTTACGAGTACGAGTTCCACCGTGGCACCAGTGCTGCAGAAACGGCTCAAAGGATTAATGATGTGTATGGCGACGGTGCCGCAAAAGAAAACACAGTGCGTTTTTGGTTCCAACGTTTTCGTTCTGGAAATTTCGAACTACAGAACAAGCCCCGTGGACGGCCGGAGACCAAAGTTGATAATGAAGAATTGAAGGCTATTGTGGAAGCGGATCCATCGCAAACCACGTCCGAATTAGCTGCAGGCTGCGGTGTTAGTGATAAAACTGTTTTAATCCACTTGAAGAAAATTGGGAAGGTGAAAAAGCTTGAAAGGTGGGTACCTCACGAATTGAGTGAAGCAAATCAACAAACGCGCGTTGACTGCTGCGTTGCATTACTCAACCGGCACAATAATGAAGGGATTTTGAATCGAATCATTACCTGTGATGAAAAGTGGATCCTGTATGATAATCGGAAGCGCTCATCGCAATAGCTGAACCCTGCCGAACCAGCCAAACCATGCCCCAAGCGAAAATTGACTCCAAAAAAATTACTTGTGAGCGTTTGGTGGACTAGTGCTGGTGTCGTTCACTACAGCTTTCTTAAATCTAGCCAGACGATTACGGCAGATATCTATTGTCAGCAACTGCAAACCATGATGGAAAAGCTAGCTGCTAAACAACCGAGGCTGGTTAATCGCTCTAGGCCACTGCTGCTTCATGATAACGCTAGACCACACACTGCACAACAGACGGCTACCAAATTAGAAGAGCTTCAATTGGAATGTCTAAGACATCCACCGTACTCTCCGGACCTTGCCCCAACAGATTACTATTTTTTTCGAAATTTGGATAACTTCTTGCAAGGGAAAAAATTCAACTCCGATGGGGCAGTCCAAACCGACTTCAAAGATTTTATTGATTCCCGTCCGAATGGTTTTTTTACTAAAGGGATCGATGAACTACCTATGAGATGGCAAAAGTGCATAGATAGCAATGGTACATACTTTGATTAAATAAATATATTATATTAAAAAAAAATCAACTTTATGTTCCTCCCAAACAAAACGCCAATTTCATATGTAAGGACCTAATATTTACGATTAGGACGTTCGTGATAAATATTTATTTTAAACAACAAAAAAACAAAAAATATATATTTTTACAACATAAATATATTTTAGAACATGTACCCTTGTATTCTAAATGAATGATATTCATTTAGAATACAAGGGTATAACAAATTTCTTCCACTGCTATAGCAGTGTGCCGATCTCTCAGGGTTAACTAAGGTTAATTATATTTTTCTACATGATAGTTTGTTTGTGTTGCGAATTTTGAATTTGCCATTACTTTATCACTATCTCCTGTGACACTACATACTATAAAGATATAAGGGTAATTTTATGATGCACTTACAGGCATTGCTATCTAAGGTAATGGTAAGGGGGCATACTTACAGGCATTGCTATCAAAGGTAAGGAGAGGGGAGGGTACTTACAGGCATTGCTATCTAAGGTAAGGGGGGTGTACTTACAAATTATTACCAAATGAAAATTGTTAAATAATTGCAAAAAATATTTTGTTTAATTCATTAAATTCATCCTTTTCAGTTTCAATATAAGAATAAAGCATGTATATTAGAAATAAATGTTTTCTATTCGTGAAGATTTTTTGAAACCCTTATTTTTTTATTAAATGAGAATCGATATTCATACCTCTTCTGATACTGAGAGCATGTAGCTGACTTGTGACTTTGAGTATGTGAAGGTCCTCATGACATAATAAATGCAGCACACGTCCATCCGCTGCTGCAGATGACCACGCTTCTCGGTACTGTGGCAGTCCAGCATCTTCTAACCAACGCAGGGTCCATCCCACATCCAAACGTCCTGCTGCTCTTAAGAGGGGATCTACCAAAGGACCTCCCTGAAAGATAAATAATATTTTGTCACCTACTCAATTAACAATATTTAAAACAATGTAATTTTTTTAAATATTTCTTCTTTGAGACCTTATTGGCATTTCTTAACAGGAACTATGGATTTTCTGCTCGGTGGCGGCATAATATGTGATCTATTCTGTTTCATTATCATCACCTTATACGTTCTATTAGGAACACAAGTATTTATTTACAAAGTGTGTTTTCATGTATTCTTTGGTTATTGGCGGTAGTTTTGCGGCATAATACGACGTTTATATAGACTTTTTACGGTTTTATTTACCTTTTGTGCTTTATTATACATCATACAGATAATTTGTTGATTTTAGTGTACAAAGTATATTATATTCCACTATATTTATAAGTAAACGTGTTTTCTGTGTCAAGTTGTGACAACCCTGACATTTTGTGAATATTTGAACTGTGTTTTTCTGAGTGAACGGCAGCTCAAACGCCCCACGGTGTATATATTTAGTAAGTTTTCATAATATCCTTTATATCTGTGTACAAAAAATATAATTTTTTTAGGTTTTATTTTTGTTGAAAAAATCACGGCCTGCTGGGTACGGCCATACTAATAACTTCCGGCACTTAAAGGGTTAAATAAATTATTTAGCAGTCAATGTGTTAATGATATGCATAATTAAAAAAAATAATTGACAAACACAATAAAAATTATAATTTAATTATATTAAAAATTAAACGATACTCTAATCATATAAATTTAATCCATATTTTTTTTAAATTATTTTTGTGAAATGAAAACAAAGTATGAAACACAATTAAAAAAAATTATTCTAATCAAGTTGATAAAAAACAAAACAAACTCAATATATACCTGTATATCCATTAATGCTAGAACAATTTTCTTTTTGTGTAAAGGATTCTTTAGGTTGAGCTCTTTCTCTATTTGTTGAGGTGTTGCCGTAGCAATTATACCCTTATTACCCGCAGGATTTGTTAACCACTTTTTGGCATCAGAATTATAACAATCTAGGCCCAGAGATTCTAACCATTCGCAGGTTATATCTGCATCCCACTCTTTCACTGGTGTTGAACTCCTGCAATAAATTGATATTTATAAAAATATAAGTTAGAAAATTTGAGATTTATTAAATATTAAATAATAGCCAAATCATATTGGATTAAAAGGCTTGAAAGATTTCAGTAAACCTGTAAATATTCTAGTGTTTTATACACAAAATAGTGCGTCGAGTTGAAATATGATTTATTCGTAAGTAAAATAAAAAAAAAAGACAATTTTTTTTCATGAGTAAAAACAGCTAAAAATGTAGTTTTATTATTTATTTAGTCCAAGGTGTGTTTTTAAGTTAGGTCCGCTTTGAAATTAGAAAAAAACTATGAAATGATTTATTATGGCCCAAAGAGATCTACACATTTACATTATTTCTCCTCATAGAGTGACTATTGGATATTGTGTCACCAGTTTCCATATTTCATTGACAAAATAGTACACCACCAGTGTATTGAACAATTCATTATCACCATTCTTCTTAAAACACCTTATTTGAAATAAATCATAGTTGAAAAATGTTGTTTCGACGAATCACCTTGTTTATGAATTTTATTAAGTATATAACAATTTTATTAAGTTCATGAATTTTATTAATGTTATACAAGTATTAACCGTTTAGCCATTTTTTTAATAAATAAAAATAATGTGTGTTGTGTTATAATTTTTAAAGACATGTTCTTTTTACCATCGGTCAGGATGTGTGGTTTGGAGTCTAGGCGCAGCTGTTGCTCTGACACCCCCGCGTTGGAATGGTTCCCCCCTGTTTCCGATAGGGGAGTCCCCCACATCCTCCAGAGCCCCCCCACTGCCACCCCTCCAGAGGTTCCCCCATCCCTTCCCACTGCTGCCTATCTTCCCCAATATAGGACTTGCTGTTCCAATCACAGTATCCTTCTCAGCTGAAATGTGAGATTAATATTAGATAATAACGGGACACAGAACAATTAATATTAGATAAGAATGGGACACTTTCATGAAGCCTAACAGTTCAAAATCGAGCTGTAAGCAAAACTGAGAAATCTTCAATTCAAAGAACTCCATCCAGGCATGTAAATGGGTGAGGAATATAGTGCTTTGAGAATATTGAGAATCATCAACTACTTGTCCACCTTTATCACATTTGGCAGAGTTTTCAGGTCTAGGAATATTTCAGGCAACAGGCTGACTTATAGGCTAAGGTCTGCCTACGATAAGATATTGGCGGCTAAGAGGAAGCTCATAAATGGAGTCTCCTAAGGATGATAACATTTCTCAAGTGTGGAGCACTCCTCTTTTGAATCTTTATAAAAAAGATATGTAATGAGGAGTGTTTTCCGAGATATTGGTGAAATGGATCCATTGCCATAAGAAAGGTGACCCACTTGAGTATGGAAACTACCACGGCCATATGTTGCTGAGCCGTATTATGGAGTTCCACCAAACATTATTAGTCAAGACGCTATGAAAATGAAAAGTAAAAAATATATCAAATTATCTGAAATGCAATTTATACAGAACTTGTTTTTTATAAATCTGAAAAGGTGTATGGATAAGAATTTACTTTAATATTGACATTTAATGTTTAAAAATAGGTTTTTTGACCATTACTTTAGCACTTGTTACTAAATATTTAGTAATTAAAGAGGATATAATCATGTAACAAAATTTTTGATAAAATAATTAAACAAAAATAAATTTGATTAAATCGTTACTAAAAAAACAATTAGCAAGCATGGGTTAAATAAATCAAAATGCAATCAGATCATAAGGTTTAAACGTGCATTTTTTTTTACTTTATCAGTTTATTAAAATTTAGATTGTGTACTTAAAATAGCAAATGCAATAAACTTAGTAAAATCCAAAACCAAATTTTTTTTTATAATTGATCGATTAGACCACACCTTTACCAAAGATAGATTAGACCCCAATGAGGGAATAGTATAGCTCATATCGGAGGAGAGTAACATAGCATAGGTTTGAACTGGTGATCTTCTGCACAGAAGTTTAGTGACTTTACCACATAGTTATGTAATTTTGAACAATAAGTCTGATTTAATGTGACCGATGAATTAAATTAATCAAGAGTTTGCATATTTCAAATATGGCACTTTTATTTTATAAAGGATATTGAAATTTATGAAAGGGTTCAAAGTCGAGCAACTAAAATTCTAAGATGTCTGACTAATCTTACTTAGAAAGAAAGACTGCATTTATTGAAGTTGCCTACTCTGACAAAATCATGGAGACTTGATTTGAGTGTTATAAGAACTTGACCAGTCATTATGATTGCTCAGAATTCCATTAACAATTTTTTTTTAATAAAAAAACACATTTCACAGGACATCAGTTAAAACTATCCAAAACTAAATTCCACAATTATCCAAAGAAACATAGATTTGGTAATCGAGTTGAGGAATCTTGGAACAAACTGACCAATAGTGTAGTGAGTGCTGTGATATAAATTTTTTGGCCAAAAACAATTTGGCCCATATAGATATACATATTAACTTTCACTGGAATCATAAGTTTTTTTAATGAATTGTTTCTCAAGATCTAAAATGAAAGCTGCTTAAAATGTGTTACAAATATTGTAAAGTAATTGTGTAAAAAAATAAGAATAAAAACCAAATCAAAATACAAAACAGACAACAAAATACATCACAATAATAGCAAAGAAGAAATAAAACTCGTCATAACTGAGGACTGAAATAAAAATAGGACAAAGGAAGTATTAGAGATAAAAAGAAAGACAACGCCAACTGGGAATTCGTACTTCTATGAACCTTATTTTTGTATGACAGTGAACTTATTCATTCTGTAAATAGAATTAGGGAAGAGAATATTTTGGATTAATCAGAGTAAGTAAAGACAGTCAGACTGAATCATGAAACAACAGTTTTAGTTTTGTGAATCATTAATACGAGTAAAACATTGTATTAATTAGTTTGTTTAAATTATTGTAAAATTTTATTTTTATTTAGAAGATAACATAGATCACTCTTTTCATTTAATGTACATACATACATACAATCACTTCATGTCCCTTTTGAGATAGGCTGTAAGAATAGATCTTCACACCTTCGTATCTGCACATTAGTTTTTTTAAATCCATACATCTTGTCATATATTTTCTTCTCATCTTTATTGAATGTTGAGATGCTAAAGTAGCAATTAAATTTTGTTGTAAATATACACGTACGAGGGTGGTCCCAGAAGTACCTGACCTGACATATACATGGCGGATGTTGCTTTAAAAAATTACTACGGTAGAAAGTACTAAACTTATAAAGCTTAAGTTTCAAGTTTTAAGACGCTACGTTGTTTAGTATAGTATTTGTTTGGCAGCCATCAATAGTGAACGCTCTCAGTGAATTTGTAAACATGGAAAAAATTGGTCATCATTATGTGATACAATACTTTCATTTGAAAGGTCTAAGTCCAACCAATATCAAAGCCGAGCTAGATTCTACTTTGGGGGAGTCTGCTCCTTCGTTTACAACAGTAAAATATTGGGTGGCAGAGTTTAAACGAGGCCGTACAAGCTGCCAAGACGAACATCGCAGTGGTCGACCAAATGAGGTGACCACGCCAGAAATGGTTAAGAAAATCCACAAAATGGTATTGGATGACCGTCGATTGAAAGTGCGCGAGCTAGCAGACATGGTAGGCATTTCAAAAAGTGCTGTACATCGCATATTGACTGAAAATTTGGACATGAGAAAGCTGTGCGCAAGATGGGTGCCGCGTTTGCTCACAATGGAACAAAAACAGCGTCGTGAGGATGTTTCAATCGAGTGTTTGGAGATGTTTCACAGCAATAAAACAGAGTTTTTGCGTCGATTCATAGCTATTGATGAAACATGGGTCCATCACTTCACACCTGAAACAAAGGAACACTTGAAACAATGGACTGAAAGGGGAGAATCGGCTCCAAAAAAGGTGAAGACAGTTCCATCTGCAGGCAAGGTCATGGCGTCAGTTTTTTGGGATGCGCGTGGGATAACTTTCATTGATTATCTTCAAAAAGGAAAAACAATCAACGGCGAGTATTATGCAAACTTATTGCAGCGTTTGAGTGATGAAATCAAGAAAAAACGGCCGCATTTGGCGAAAAAGAAAGTGTTGTTTCATCAAGACAATGCACCAGTTCACACATCCGTTATCGCGGTGGCCAAAATCAATGAATTTAAGTTCGAATTGCTTCCTCACGCACCCTATTTGCCAGATTTAGCCACCTCGGATCATTTTCTTTTTCCAAACTTGAAAAAATGGCTCGGTGGTAAAAGATTTGCCAACAATGAAGAGGTGGAATCTGCGGTTGATGGCTATTTTCAGGTGCTCGACGGTTCTCACTATAAACAGGGTATCGAAGCTATTGAACTTCGCTGGGAAAAGTGTGTCGAGCTGAAAGGAGACTATGTTGAGAAATAAAAATATTTTTTCCCAAATTTTTTGTGTTTTCTTTGTTAGGTCGGGTACTTTTGGGACTACCCTCGTATGTATTACACAATATGCAATCAACATGCACTAATTAAACTATGAGTATTAGTGGTTCTTAGTTAACTGAATTAATAAAATTTTCAGTTCTGTAATTATTGCATTTATGCTTGCTGCTAATCGGAAACAGCAGCTTAAATATCGGAGTTATCATCCTATGTCATTATTAGGTTGTGATAACCTAGATATCTATCCAAACATCAAATAAAGGTTATATTACCAGTGTTGGTGGTCTGATGGTTGTTCCAGTTGTTATACAATATTTTCATCCAGGTTTTATATAACTAACATACTCGTATCTCATTTTACCTGAATTTTTAGTGTTACTTGCAATTTGCCTTAATCAAACTGATAAAAGAGCATTATTGAGTGAATTCAAATTGTTTTCTATGCATTGATTTCATAATTATTTTTAAGTTACAATAAATGTAAAGTTTGTCGGATCCTGAACACATAACACCTAATTAACCATACCATGTTACACGTTATTCTGTTTGTATAACTGTATCTTGAATAATAAAACAAAAATTTACTTTGCGTAAAAAAAAACAGCACTCTTAGATTATAAAATTAGTAAATCAGATTTTTTTTTATAAAAATGTAACTGACACAGAAAACAACAAGTCATGAAAATTACATTCTATATGCAAAAGGTTGATTGTACACATATACTTCTTCTTAACGGTATTATTACCTTGACTGGCTATTGTAGACAAAGCAAGACCATAACTAGCACAGTTATTTAAGCTTAATTCAAAATAGTTATGCAGTTGTGCGCACAGAAATACATATCATTGTATAAGTTATTCAATTGATAATATATAAATATATGCAAAATACTTCATTTTAAATTGATATTTTTTTAATGGAAAGGGAACCATAGAGTAAACTCACATATGACTATAGAAAAACCTCTTTACTACGTGAGACCTGTGACAAAATGGTCTCATTCCTTAATTATAAATTTCATATATTTGTCCTTCATACTGTAATGCTCAGCTGAAACTTTGACATCCTTAAACAAACTTAATTTTCAAGCTATGATATACTAATTTCAACCGCATCATAATCTCCACAGCAACATCAAAATCATGTCCAACGAATACTATATTCGTATCAGTCATTCATTCGCATTCCTATGTGGAGACCTCCAAAAGCTCAGCACTCCTCACTCTCCCCCTGTCAAACAGCCACCTTGTTACATTCCTATGTGGAGACCTCCAAAAGCTCAGCACTCCTCATTCTCCCCCTATCAAAGAGCCACCTTGTTACATATTCTTTTAAATATGAAAGCAAGACATAAAGAACACTATTCTCAGGAATGTGTTGTAAATTATTGGCACAAGGAACTGCATGTTTTCCTCCCAAATGATGTATGAATGCGTGGGTTCGGAAACAGATTCAGTGGGTCGCCTCTTATTCTAAGAACGTATTTATCGAAAGATGATTAATATACTTGTAATGTATAATAATATTAAATTATTCATTTATGATCAATCATTTAAAATAGCTTTAATAATGGAGATAAATAGGTGATTCTGTTTAATTGTTACCATATGAAATAAATATTTTCTGGCAGACATATTAGTGTGTAAAATTGTTTGCACATGAATTTAAAATATATTTGTGGACAAATAATATTAAAGATGATGTGAACAAATGCTCTTAAATTGCAATATCTTGATATAACTAGTAAAACCGACATAGACAACGAAAAAAGAATATAAAGAAATTGAGATATAAATAGAAAGCCTGAAAAAATATGTAAGTTGTTATATACATATTTGTTTTAAGAAAACAGTTAAATCATGCAAAGGATAACACGCAGACTAGACGGGGCCAAACTACAGAGCGGCACACCACAGCAAAACACGTCATTGTAGAACGGCACAAAACCTAAGTTAGGGACGGAGTGGCCCCTGCCCCGCGCCACCACCATACAGTGCTGTTGGTTTGGTTTACCGAAGCGGACTACTACTGCCGTGTCCAGGGGTGTGGAGCTCTGCTGGACCCCCATGGGCTGCCTTGTCACTGGTGTGGATGTGAGAGAGGTTCCTCGTGGTAAGGAGCTGTACGAGTGGGGAGACTGGTCATTCACTAGACGTCGATATGTAGCCGGTGGGGTCTGCGAAAAATATTAATAAATACTAAGTACAAATATTGGTAATAAGTACTTTTCATGGATAATTTTTAAAGAGTAACTAATGCCTCAATTAAAAATGAGATATAAAGATTAATATCTTAAATCTTAAAAAATATATTTTGTTCAGTTTGTGGTGTCATGTCGACTGATTTTCAATAAAATGAATTAAACACTATATATGAGTATTTATTGAGTCCACTACTGGTTTCAAGCCCCTCTGTATTTTTCCTCAGGTGATAAGAAACTCATAACCTGATGAATGAGGAACTCATCGTCTGATGAGAAAGACATCTTTCAAACTGGTAGTGAACTCAATTAATAAAACACAAGTGAATACAATGTTAAAAGAGTATTTAATTCATTTTATTACAAAGATTACTTTTAATTTTAAAATAATACATATTTATTATAATTACATACTTGGGATTGTTTTAAACATTTATTTGAGATGCTACTCGTATTTTAGTTTACATTAAAATATAATTTTCTATTACCTAGTTGCTTTGGAAAAATACTGAAAACACAACGTATAAAGAAGTAAGTATTGAAAATATTTATATCATACATAATTGTTGTTACTTATACAATTGAACTTGGTGAGTTCATTACTATATGACAGTTTCTTCCTAAAGAAAAATAAATCAAAAGACAAAAATTAAAACATAAATTATGACCATATTTTTTGGCTACTATTCTGAATCAAACCCAAAGTCCTTGGATGGAAGATAAGTATTCTACCAACTGAGGTTGTTCTATGATTTTCTTAAAAATAAATAATGAATGCTATGAAAACTGACCCTTGGAGTGGACCCTTCACGAGGAGTAGGTGGGGCAGGAGAAGGGCATGGAGAGGGGCTGGCGCGTCGCAGAGCAGCTCCCCCATTGGGCAGTGCTGTAGTGTTGCGAACTCCTCCTCTTAACTCCAGGTTTTCTCTCTCCAGTGCTGCTTGGCGAAGCCGAGAATCCGATATAGTAGACATCAACTCCAGCTTTTGAGTTTCCAAGGAGGATCGAGTAAGCATTTCCTAGATGAAAAATATAAACATTGTAATATTCAGGTCAAATATTGCCCCAACATGTACTAATTATAATCACATCAATTATTTATAAAGAGGTAGTCGAACTTTAATTTTAGAAATTATATATCATTATAAAAAACAAACATTACATCAAACATATTTATCATACTCAATTTATGTAATGAAATAGTCACAATGTAATAAAAAGAAAGTAAAATTTGAATTAATTTGATTTTTCATTATCACCCTATACGCTTCATTAGCAACACATGGATGCCATAAAATAACTTCATCAAGGGCGGTCTACAGCCTGGCACATCATTCCCCTCGAATGGAAGGTGGAACCAGCTTTTCTGGAGCAATTTACGGCTTTTGTAATAATTTGTTTAAAGAACATTGGGGGATTTGTCCATTGGCTCCGAGACATGGGGTAATCTCTAAGAACGACTCGACCTGGAGTATTTGCGAATATCCATTACATACTACCAAAAAACTACCTGCAAAAAATAGAGGTCATATTCTCCTTGCCTAGGCGATCCCACAGGAGGTACTAACTCAATACAAAACCAATATTACTATCATATATATGCTGCTTATTCTCAATATTACATATATATATACCATTATGTTATCTCTCTTTCGGGGTAGGCAGAGACGATAGATCACCAGACTTTCCTCTTTCGACACACATCCATAGTCTCTTCCACATTCATACATCTTCTCATACAACTTGTACAATTTCTCTGACATTTTACATTTCCTTCTTTCAGAGTATCATTCAATTGATCCAACCACACTTTCCTTGGTCTTCCTTTCACATGCCTTTCACTCACATTTATAATATATATCTGTTTTGTTAGCCTTTCTTCTTTCATTCGTTCGACATGCCCAAATCATCTTAGCGTGCTTTTCTTCATCTTACTGAATACATCGGCCTTAAGTTCACTGTCATTCCTAATCGCTTCATTCTATATTGTCATAAATTGCCATTTCTTTCCAAGGTCTTTATAATTAGTCTAATTTCATGTTATGTGTGTTAATAACAAATACACTTACCCTTTGTAGCAACTCTTCAGCATTTGTGAGCAGTGTCCGTTTCTCATTAAGTAACCTCTCCAAATCATTGATCTTCTCAGACTGGGCGGCAATCTGCTCTGACAACACAGACACTTGGAGCTGCAGCGATTCCTTGTCATGTTCTAGCCTTCGGATTTTGTCATCCACTGCTTCTGAATTCTGAAAAGAAAAAAAATAAATTATATGGGTGACTTGTCAAATGTTGAAAGTGTTTTTATTTTAAATTTTTGTAAGGATTATAGGGAAGAACTTGAGTATTTGTAAAAATAAACATATCGTTTATTAAATAATTTGTATAGCCAAACAAAGAAATACAGCACAAATCTTTCCTGGTAAATGATGAACATATTTCCTTTATCTATCTATGATATATATTGTACATCACCTCACACAGTTCTTTTGGTTTCCCTGTTTCTATTAGGACTAACATGCATTTGCATCACATTTACTAAGCCTTTCGTTGTCTATTCCTTAAATATGTCAAAATCACTTCGTAGTATTTTTTTCACAGTATTTAACAATTTGGTCAGTAGATAGATAAATAACATACAACGCAAGTTTCATAATTCTAATGTGTAATATAATATTTATTGAATTAAAATATAATTCAAATGCTATATATACTTTATATAACCACCAACGTGACCTAGTTGGTTATGCGCCTATCTTTCAACCCAGGGATTGCAGGTTCGATTCCCGTTTGAGCCGAGATTTGTTTATTAAAAAAATGTTGCAAACTAGTTTTCACTTTAGGCCTTCAAAAATTCATTCTGGCCGTTTGAAGAGATTGTCACATGGCAATAGACCTGCCAGGTTTTACTGTATACAGTGAAAGCAATAATGCATATTAATAAAATTGGTCTACATTATAAAATTCATAAATTATACATTTATAAAAAAAAACAACATTTTCTTTTCCATATGAATATGACATTTAACATAGTTTGCAGTACATAACATAGTATAATAATTTTTGTTAACATATTATATTTACATCCCACAGTTATCACAGTCAATTAAAAAAACAATTAAATAAAATATTATGCACACTCCATCGTATTTCAATTTTAAAGATTTGAGTCCATTCAGGTTATAAACTCTGAAACAAAGCAAATACAATGATCTTATTAGTTACGGATGATAGCATGCAGTGCTGTTATTGGTTACATTTGTTTTGAAACTTCCTAATACCTTACAACCATACGGCGCTCTATATCTTCCTTGGTCAGAGCAGGCGCACCAGGGCGGAGGGGGGTGGTAGCAGCATGAGGGGTGGCCGGAGTATGGTGGCCCTCCGTAGTAGGAGAGCTCCCCGTGGGAGTTGTGCAAGTCTTGTCTGCTGCCGTAATGATATGGGACATTCCTCATGTCCGGATGGTGGTAACCGTGGTAATTATCTGAATGTCTGTAGTGATCACGCTGTGGCTCGGAATGATGATCTGTCAACAAAGAATTGCTACCATACCGCTGGGGATCATTGTGTTCATGTCGCTTGTTGAAATGCTCATAAGATATTGCTCTCCTTTGGAATTCATTCAACTGTCGAGGTGGAGTGTATGAGTTATATTGCACACCATATTCTTGAGGATGTCCATCGTGAATATGATTTCCTGCATAGTCCACAGCATAAGGATTTGTAGGACTTTCATTGTGATTTCTGTAGGTGCCGATGCTTGAGTATTTTCCGGGGGAATATTGACTTCCCTTTAGGTTATGCGTAGATTTGGATTTCTGATCTCGATCCACCCGGTTAGGAGGATGATAGCGTCTGCGGTCGAGACTACCAGTACCACCCCTGTCATGGTTGGTCGGGACAGGAGGTTTCTCGCTGCAAAACTTGGACGAGACATCGGACCTTTTGGATTTAATTATTTTTCTGCACTCTTCTTCATCGGTGTCCGGCGCGGGAGAGGGCGGCGCCTGATGGGGCGTGTAGCTGTCACCCGCGTGGCCGCTCGGCTCCGACTTGATCCATTGGAAATCGTCGTCGCAGCGAGTCGTGTCTGCACAATACAGCGAACGTTGGTAATCGGTATCAAAGAAAAATAATAATCATATTACAAAATCACACAAACAGTATGTGGTAATAAAATATCGACCTTCGACAGGTTTGTCCTTCTGTTTGTGCAACTTTCCAGATGATGAGGACGAGTCTGAACTGGAAGAGTTGCGGCGGTCGGCGGAATAATTACTGTCAGACCATGTGCCGCACTTTACTGTGGAGGAATCGTCCGGACTGTCAGAATCACTTCCTAGAGAACAGTCCGGAGAAAAAAGTCATTTAGAACAGGAGGAACAACAGACAGGAATAGGGTTACTGGCTACGGACTATGTTACACTACCTAGACTATACTGACCGATGGCCGAATACATGAAGGAGCTGACGGCCGGGTGCAGGCCGCTCACGGCCAGCACCAGTTCGTCGCATTCCTCATCCTCTTCTCCTTCCTCGCACTCGTCCTCCGAGGAGTGCGCCTCATCTCCTAGCATCCTCCCCGTCGGAGCCGGGCAGAACCCGTTACTATCGGGGTTCATACAGATACCACAAAGGGAGACAATTGATTAGAGCGGCGTGTTTATCTATTCGAATTGTCAGCGAGTACACTTAAGTTATCACGATGAACTAAAGCAAAGGGATGTCAAACTGTTTAGAATAGCCAGTATGTCTATTTCAGTAGCTGAGATGCAGGACTTGGCCCGCGTCCAACGAAAAGTGCTTACGCTGATAAACACACGAACAAAACATGGAATATATTATTCTACACACGCCAATAACTGTTTCTGTTTGTCTACTTGCGAAAAGTATAAGCATTTTCAAAATGCTTCGGTCATCGTCTTATACTACCGAGAATTGCAAATAAGTTGGATTGTATAATAATTATTTGCAATGAGAATAAGTAATTTTATGTTTCTCTTTGATAGCACGTAAATACGTAAACACAAGGAGAATGCTATATGAGTTATGATTGCGACAGTTGTAAACAAATTTCGGGATTTTCTAGGTTTAATATTAATTGAAAAACAAAAATCAATTAATCAATTAAAGAAAAATTTAATAAACCTTAAATTTAAAACATTAATTTACTTGTATACACGATAGTAAAACACAACACACCAAGCGGAATGAAATATTTCGTAAAAGCATCTAGTAATATATTTGACTCGACTCAAACATAGAAAAATGTAAAATACGAAATAATAGCCAAAATGAGAATGTGCTGAAGTAGAAGGTGATGGTGGCTAGTAGCATCGGGGCGAGAACCTTGGTGCGGGGCCTGGTCCGGGGGCTCCTGCGAGGCGCGGCCCAGCGCGGAGCTGCCGCGCCCCAGCGCGCTGCTCCCGGAGCCCGAACTGTCTTCAGAGTCTGACGAGTCCCGCACGCTCGACCTCAGCGACGCGGACTCCGAGGCCGTCGACTCCGTCTTGTTTCCGCTCTTCTTGTACTCCTCATTCTCAGAACCGGAGGAATCCTTCAATTTGGACGTCTCATTTATAGTTTTCGATTCGACACTCGTTCCTGCAGTGGGTTTCTTCGAGTCCACCGGCATTTGTCCGGCTCGCGATAATTTTCCGAAAGGTGCGGATTTTTTCTGTTGCGGACGATGGTGCGCCTTATTCTCCAGCTGAGCGACTGCCGCCGCAACGAGCGCCCCGCCCCGCCCCAACTCCCGCATCTCGCTTCCCCGCTGGCCGGCCGCACTGTTTACATCGGAAGCAACGTGCACTCGCCGAGTCGTCAATCTATCGCGGGCGCGCCGAACTACGGGAGACGCAGTGGTGATACCGGTCGCGCATTGTTTTTTTAACGGGGCGAAAATTATTCGTTCGCGGAAGGACAGAAGATAACCGTTCGAAGGGAGCGCGGACCGCGAGAAGACGGGAGGCAGGCTGGCGTCACAGCTGCCGACTCACTGGCGTGATTGAAATAGCGGCACACGCTCCAGTCCTTCGAAGCAGACTGATCCGAGCCAGATGGTCGCTTGCTATGGGAACCGCTCGCATATTTGCAGGGATGTGCTTCACCCCTCGGAAATGTTTTTTTTACTCACACATGTGTGAGGAAGGTCGGCACACACAAGGGTGCGGATGTGGGTTAAATTTGGAATCGGGGTGAGAATCTTTTAAGAGGGGTCGTGGAGTGTGGCGTAGTAGCGCAGTGCGGAGGCGGGGCGCACTCATCGGAGCGAACGCTGTAAACAATAGTCGTGTACATGTATTCGACACGATACACGTGATGCATTGTCAAAAAATTGACGAGAACTTACAAATGACTTATTATCACGAATGTAGTGTAAGCTATGTTACCCTATTTGAACATACTTGTATTTACTTAGAAAATATCTGGTTAAACATAAAATTAGGTCAAACAATGTATCTCATACAAACCATCACGTCGTTCTCCTGCCGAGATAAGCAGAGAGGAGAGATCGCCAGACTTTCCTTTCGCGACAGCCCTCTTTTGTCTCCTCTACGTCCATTCGCCTTCTCATACAACTTCTACGATTTCTCTAACTTTCTACGATCCAACCATACTTTTCTTGTGTTCCTCGACCACGTCTTCCACTTATATTTACGCTGTATATTTGTTTTGTTATTCTTTCTTCGTTTTACATGCCCAAACCATCTCAGAGTGGTATTCATCTAACTTAATCAGCCTTAAGTTCACATTCATCCCTAACACTTCATAACGTTTCATAAGTTTCTTAAAATGCCCAAGTTTAATATAATATGATTATATTGATCACTTAGGTATGGACGCAAACACTATTTTTGAATATTAATATTTAAATAACAATTATATTCAGTAATATTCATTCACTTATAAATAAAAAAAACTACAATTAAGTATGAATTTAAAGTAATAAGCATTCTTCTTGAATAGTAAAAGTCAAATATGAAAAACGCCTGCATGCATCGAATGTTCTTTTTAATCAGACATGAATCAATCAATCAATTCACCCCAGGAATATAGAATGCCATAAAATGCCTACACCCAGGTCAGTCTACAGCCTGACATTCACGCCCTTCAAAGCCGTGGGTGAACCAACTTTGAGGCGATCTATGGACATGTAAACGTTTATTTTAAGGGCGTTGAGGGATCAATCCAACTGCCTCGAGGCCTGAGGGAATCCCTAAGGATGGCGAGCAGCCTAGAGATTTATTAGTAAATACTGTCTCATACAGACTACCTGATAAATATACAGATATTATTTTCTTTGCCCCGCGATCACACGAGCAAATGGATATGATTTTTTCCTTTTTGTACAATTTCCATTATGAATGAGAAAAACCTACACTAATTTACTTTCTGGTTGATTGTGAGAGATTTCCACATGGCAATACATCCACCAAGTTGTACTGTATACAACCAAAGTGTAATACAATAATAAAAAACAAATAGGTGTACACATATAAGTATGTACTTTGAATTAACATTTTATGAATAATTTTTATTCTCGTTTTTTTATTGAAAATTGTCTTGTCTGTTCAAAACCCGCTCATCGAGTTTCAAATACTAAATAATGTTATTCCATATTTAAGAAACTATTCAACATGTCTCACATAATCGTACTTGATTTTCTATTAATTTATAGTAACATATCTAAATTGACTGTCCAAAACTACTTAAATACTATAGTATGTAGTTTCTCACATATTCTTACACTGCGCCTTTCTTTTATATTGTTATTGGTGCAAATCATAATTTTTATGAGATACCCAATTAACTAATAATAATAATATTTAAGAAAATCAACAAATAACGACAAAAAAGTGTTAACGTGTCCAACCCAAGTGTGGCATCCCCAACAAGCATTCCTGTTACTCGTATAACCGAAAAATTGATTTAATTTACTCTAGTCTAGTAGCACCAGTGCTTAGGTGAAGTTCAGATGAGTCAAGTTTCCACAGCCGAGTTCAATGATTGAACTATTATTAACACTTTGTTGGGCCTTGGATATTCATAAACATAGTACGTGTGATGGATACTTTTGGTATTTATTAGTTTTGCCGATGCGATTACATAAAATATATATTTATCCCAGAGACCGCTCGTGTAAATACTTAAAAATAAACAAATCAATTATATAGTCACGTCTGAGATATTAAATAAAAAATAAATTAGATTTATTGAAAAATAAAGATAACGCACTGATATCGAAAGTTATATTATACGTAAACCACATGGGAAAATGTTAAATAACTCTTCAAAAGTAAACACATGACGAGCAGACATCCTTTTTAAGTTTTATTAATAAAATATCACGAGACACATGTGTGCAAACTCAGAAGCTCGTATATGCTGAATTATGTTTGTAATACGATCACTTTCTCATTATTCTTATGAAACCCTTCTATGTATGGTGGTGATTCGGACATGCTCGTATTTAAGAGCGTGGATTGGTAACAACATTTATCTTCGGTCCCATTCATCGAACCTTTGAACTTAAAACCACTGGAGTAGGCACAGAGTTCGCGGTTCATCATCGCACGTGTTGGCAATATTACCCGCATGTAAAGAAGCACACACGATAGTCAAGTATAGGGCGTGTGAGAATTGTAACTAGGATTAATTAAAAAAATTGGATAACATCGGGAATTGTACCCGAACCTCCTGTATGGATGTTAAACGTCTAACCAACTAGACTACTGAGATCGTCAGTCACCTAAGTGATAGAAAGAATGCGTAAAAAGATTGTTGGTATTTTTCGGAGAATATTAATTAAGTACATTAATAACAATACAAAAGTATGAATTAAAAGTACAGTACCCGGCGGTAAGTAATACAAATTGGGCTTAAGACGGAGACTGTCGGCCATAATCGGCTAACTTCGGATTTGTAGAGCGTCGTCTCTGTCATTCATACACGTGTTCCGTCGCGATTTGTCAGTCGTTGTCAAACGTTCTAGGGTGCATCGTGCGACAGAGACGACGATCTACAAAGCCGAAGTTAGCCGATTATGGCCGACAGTCTCTTTCTTAAGCCCGATGTGTATTACTTACCGCCGGGTACTGTACATATCACCATTAAATGTGTGTTTAATCGACGTACTAATGGCTGATAATAATTTAAGAGTCGATTGACTCACTAAAAATATTAAAATAGACAAAATATCGCATTTTGATAAGTTTAATCGTTTTATAAAAGAAACTTTATTTATTAACGATTGAAATGATTTAATTATTAATTCCGTACGTGTCATGGTTCTGAGACACTTTTAATTTGTTTTTAAACAAGGACAAAATCTGTAAGCTTTTCTATAAAACCGGCTTTCTTTAGTAATTATACTAAATTTTACAACTGTATAAACAAAGAAGTTTTGTTCAAGAATTGTAAGGCACAAAAAAAACATGTTACAGATTTTCAGTATGAGCACAAAAATACACTTTTGCTTCTTTTCATATTTTTTTAGTGCAATTGCTTTAGTTGTGTATTTAATGCTTTTCTAACACATTAACTTGCTAAAACATTCATTCAGTTCTTTCGAGCGCTAATTCGTTGTGCCCGAGCACTTTTTTCGAGTGCTTGAAAATTTTCGTTTCGTTTTGGACAAATGCGAAATAAATATAGTTTTTAGTTATATACTCGTAGTTAATCTTTACGTACGTGAATTAGTTGTTCTTTTTATGAAATATGTTAGAGTACGTCTTCGCATTAGTTCACGTTATACTCGTACATTTATCTTTTGTTAATATGCAAATATTGTTCTGCTGTTCTTTAAAATACCATATTAATTTAATATACGGAACAGAAGGTGACATATAACATACTCGTAAAGGCTCTTTCTTCTAGATGTGACATTAGAAACAGTTTGGATGGAAAGCAATAACGATTATATACTATTTATTTTTATTTTTTTTCAAAACAGGCTTAGCCCAATTACTTTGAAAAATACAAGACATTAAAAAAGAAGAAAAATTACATAGAAAAAAAGTAAAAAATTATATAAAATAATGCATATGCATACATACGAGTATATACACACAAACATATGATACACATATATTCACAGTCACTTAAGTATGTTGGTGAGTGCTTTCTAACGCGCTCAATCTAAGAAGAAAATTTACTTTTGCTTTTGGTAATGTGATATGAAATATGTCAATATCCGAAGCAGTTCCGTTCAGAAGAGTTAAGGCCCTTCCAACAGGCATAGCGGCTGGAAGACCCGTTCTTGCGTATGTTATTGAGAACAGTTATTGCCGGCGCAGTCTAGTGTAATTGTTAGGAACATTTAACGCTAATCTTTGTAGTAATGCTGGACAGCTCACAACTCCTCGAACGAGTTTGACAATCAGGAGACGCAGATCTCTTCTTACGCTCAAGGAGTAGGATAAAGCCATGGATAGACACAAAACTCTCTCATATAGAGATATCGTAGATATTTTTTTTGTACTTTCTCCACCATGAGTGAGTTCTGCGCCCCTACCGGGCTCCAAATGCAAGCATTGCTTACTAGTTTGCTACGGATTAATGAATTAAACAACGTTTTGAGCACCAATTGGTTTTAAAACGACTTAGAGATTCTCATTACAAATCCTAGAGTTTTATAAGCTGAGTTGCACATCATTTCTATGTGAGGACAAAACGCGAGATTGCTGTGGAACAAGACACCCAGATCTTTAATATTATTTGTGCGGGGTATAGGTATAGATTCTAGTGTGTATCTATGGAATTTCAAGACGTGTGAGCGATGATACGACATAATTTTGCACTTTGATGCATTGAAATATAATTTATTATTGTGGCTCCACTCACAAACGTCGTTGAGATCTGACTGTAGGTCTAGCAGTCGGTATAAGAATGATTTTTTTAAAGATTTTGAGGTCATCAGCAAATAGAAGAAACGTGGATTTTTTATAACTCTACCTATATCATTAATAAAACTAAGAAATAAGGTAGGTCCAAGATTAGACCCCTGCGGAACACCTGAGTAGGCAGTGAAGTAATCGGAGTTGTAGATTCCATGTGAAACAAATTGTTTTCTGTCTGTAAGATAATCTGACAGCAGCCTTAGTAAGTTACCTGGATTCCCAAGTTCACTAATTTTTTCTAATATTTTTTTTATGATTGACGCGATCAAAAGCTTTTGCAAAGTCATGATACGAACAATCAATTTGATTGCCACTATCTACAGCCCTTGAAACATAGTCGGTGAAGACCATCAGATTGGATTCAGTAGATCTGCCTCTTCTGAAGCCATGCTGCTCATCAATTATATATGGGTCCACTAACGACCTTAGTGTGCGATCCATAAACATTTCTAGGAGCTTAGCTATTGAAGAAAGTATGACGATAGGTCTGTAGTTTGTTACATCGTCCTTAGAACCATTATTAAATATGGGAATAACTCGAGTCTTTTTCCATTCACTTGGAAAAGTATGGACTCGGAAGACAAGATTAAATATGTAAGCAAGAGGTGCTATTACAATTTCGTGCATATAGTACAACTTGGCGGATTAATTGCCATGTGGCAATCTCTTCCAATTAACCAAAAATATGTTGAAGAGGTCGTAAGTGAAAACGAGACTGGAACACTTAAAAAAAAATGTCTACCGACAGGGATTTAACCATCAAACCCGGGTCGTAAGACAGGTATTTTATTAACTAGGCCACGGAGGTCGTAGGCTTGATGTTTATTGCTTCGATTTAAACGATAATAAGAGGATGGATCAAATATTAACGAGACTTTTGTTTTAGAGCGCGTAATTTTAAATGGAGCGCGCGGCCGCCTTGAGGAGTGTTGGGTGGGGAGAGCGGTCGACCGGCCTCGGTAGATTCCGTAATTAGTATGGCACACGATGTCTGAGAAAGAGGTGCACCCGTCGATTGCGCAACGCATAATTATCAAGTATCTTGCTCGTAAGGACGTAAAACGGGCCAAAATTCTGCGGAGACTGACAGCACGCCCGAGTCGAAGCAATATGGAGTGGAGAAAGAAGGATGAGGCAGCCCCTGTGAAAGCCAAGACTCGGCTGTCAGCACTAAGGTGCTTGTGACCGTTTTTTTGGGACCGGCGCGGCATTTTGCACATCGATTTTTCCACGATCGTCGCACCATCAATGCGGCGTACTACTGCAAACTTTTGAGTGAAATTACACTTGCTTATCGACGCAAAAGACGTGACCAACCGATACTAGAAGTGATTCTCCTCAATGACAACGCGAGGCCCCATACAGCTGTAATATGCGAATAATTGGAGGAAATGAGTTGGACACGACCGGAACACCCTCCCTATATCCCCGATCTATCGCCCTGCGACTTGCATCTCTTTGGGTCACTGAAAGAAGCTCTGTGAGGCCAACGATTCAACAACGACGACGGAGTAGAGGGGTTTGTGCGCAATTGGCTGATGACACAATCCACTTCTTTTTACGATGACGGGAT
This sequence comes from Odontocerum albicorne, assembly GCA_949825065.1. NCBI lineage: Eukaryota > Metazoa > Arthropoda > Insecta > Trichoptera > Odontoceridae > Odontocerum > Odontocerum albicorne. The sequence goes on along the minus strand of OX463842.1, from coordinate 22,918,860 downwards.
AAAAAAACTACCGATCCTCTAGGGAAAATGCATTTCTAAAGCAGGAGATTATGTAGAAAAATGATGTGTACTTGAACTTTTTCTTTCTGCAAATAAAAAAATTAAAACAAAAAAGTCTCGTTAATATTTGATCCACCCTCGTATGATTGTTGAATTCGCGACTTATTTACTTAGAAAAATTAAGGATTTTAACATTGTAGTTTTAGATACGTATGCTTACGGCAAGCTACCACGTGTACTCATATGTTAGGCATTATTAAATACAATAATCAACGTGATGTGAGGAAATAAACAAAATTAAGTTAAATTTAAAACCAGCATAAAATATGACGAACATGAATGAAGACGTGTGAAGAAAAACAAAGACGTAAATTAGAATAAACTAAATCAAGGTCTGTTTTTGTAGACTTGAATCGGAATATGCTTGTGTTATAATAATAAATATGAGAACGGATGAAAACTCAGAAGTGAACAAAACATAAACAACTCCAAAAGTGTGGAAAAGTAAAAGTTCCACCAAGATTTAACATTTTCCATGAAGGTACTTGTGTTTAATTTTCGAAGAAGGTAATATAAAAATAGCATTAGCATCATACCTGCAGGATTTGCAAGTCTCTGTCACAAAATTGACTTTTGTGAGGATTTTTTCTTTAAGAGTCGAGAATTCTTTCTTCGCGCTTTGCGAGTATCCTGATCGCTGACGCATACATTAGCATAGGTCTATGCTCCTGGAGAGTAGGCGAGATTTTCTTAAGGGGATAAGGTCAAAATAATGTAATACAATTAGCTGACATTATTCGTTTGTTTATTTCTTTATCCGTATTGTTGGTAGAATTTACTGACTCAGTACAGATAAAAGTCCGCAGTATCAAAATTGTACATACCAATTGAAAGCTAGGTCTTAAAGTATATATGCGACTTACAAGCATACATTTCATTTGATCTCATTTACTAATAGCCCCATTTCCAGTGTCAAATATGTTTCTCTCAATTCTTGCTATGACTTTTTCATCAACATATACCAAAAGTTCCATGGACTCATCATACACGATGTATGTCCCTTTTTCAAATTTGGCGTTTAATTTTTTTTAATAGCATTTTAATAAGAAGACCCGCCAGTGCATATTCCTGTCTTATAGTACTCGTATATTGTAATTCTCAAGTGAATCTGATACACTGACCGGGGCTTTGTCGTGGCATTGCTCTTATACGAGTATAAGTGAGTTATACAATTTCAAAAGTTTTTAGGATATTAAGTTGTCTCCTAGTTCGATATAGAATGTTTTGGTTTCTGTTGTCATAAACATCGTAAAGATATTAGAGACTTCATTAAAAACCAACGCTAGGTTGAATAAAGCCTGTAAGACAAGTTGAGTGGACGAAATACGTAAGCAATCAGCGATTATGTGGCAACTGAGTGCAAAGGACAGGATTTCTGGGAAAAAGATTGGAGGGGCCTACATCCAGCAATGGATGAATGTAAACTGAGGATGAGGATGACATGTAAGTCATTTGAGATTTCTTAAACTAAAAATTTCATCGTTATCTTAAACGTCCGTGAAAACACTCCCAGCCCCTACAGATAAATGGAGTGCGAGAAAAGTAGCTTCAGTTTCATTATCCGAAATATATGTTATCTGACCACATATGCCCTTTACTCTTGCACTCTCAATTCAAAAGAGATGACGATGTTCCTTTATCCAAAATGGTTATATTAAGGGTCCAAAAGGCCCAAATTCTTAAGGTACATTTACACAAGCCTGGAACGAGGTCACTGTGACGTTCCTTTCCGTAAATTATCTCTGTGGAATTCTTCATTGTATGTCACCTGAATAAAATATTTAAAAAAAGTGTGTATTTTTAATATTCTCCATCTACTTTCAACTTTCGACAGAACAGCAGTATCATCTTAAGGATTATATTGATTAATCCAATGTTATTTATTTCTACCATAGACGAGTTCCGAGGTCAAGTTGATAAGACGCGTGTGTTCTAATCCGAGAGTTGCAGGTTTGATTCCTGTTGATACCCAGATATTTAAAAAACAGATCCAGTCTGGTTGAGGCTGGTTTAACACATTCCTGGTTGGCTGTAAGAGATAACCGCTAGGTTGTACTGTATAGTATACAAAGAAAATGTAGTACAATATAATATGCAAACTCTGAATTTTACAAAAAAATATCAAAAAACGTCCAAGTTAAAACTAGATAAATAAATAGCTAATAAAAATGTGCAACTTTTGTGCAACAGATCACAATTTATATCGCAGTTACTTTGAAATGACCCCGAGTTTCTATTAAAGGTCTTATATGTATTCGCTTTCAGAATAAATTATGTACAGATAAAAGGGCGGTTAAGTATTTAGGTTTAGATACGAGTACATAAACCAACTGAGGTGAGGTATCGTTACGACGAGTGTTTGCTGAATATCTGTGGATATAACACATAATCAACAATATAATGTTATTTAAAAGGATCTACCAAACACACACTATAATATTTTATTTACATCCTCATCTCGTCCACATTATTGGAGAGGTACGAGTATAATTTGCATGCGAAATGAGAGCGCGTAGGTACCTACACCTTTTGACTCTCTTGGGAGGCAGTAACTAAAACTATACGAAGAAGTTTTGGGACAAACATTTCTAGTTTTGAAACGAATACAGGAATAACAGTTTATAAAAAAAAGTAAAATAAATAAAACAAAACTTCATTGGTAATATTACAATAATATATTCCTATTTTTATCAGTATTTAGTTATAATATTCCGTGCCATTTGTGTATGAACGACTTTTTACATAATTTATATATTCAAAGAACATTTTTCTATTTTTATTTCCCTAACATCAACGTTTTCATTTTGTTTAAAAAATATAATAGTTGTATATATAGAATTTCATCACATTTGTTTCGGTCGGTACCATAAAAATAATATTTTTTTTAACTATTGGAAAACTATGTCAATTTAACAGGAATGTACCCCGAACTGAAAAAAAACATACTAAAAAAAACATAACTCGACAGTCTCCGCGGTCTACTTGGTACGACGCCAGTTTCTCATCACGGGGGTTGCGTGTTCGATTCTCGTTGGCATCCAGTTTTTTTTAAAGAGTATCATTCTGTTTTTTTCTTCAGGCTTCTTAAATATTATTCTGGTTGCTTCGAAGAGATTATTACATAATAAACCCATCAGGTTGTACTGTATACAACGAGAGTATAACACAACACAGTATAATTTGTTGATATCAAACTATTGGAAAATGCTTTCATAAAGCGAAACAGACCTGACACTTGTTCTTAGTTTGTCGTGTATATTAATTTATATTTACAGATTGGTAAGTCAAATGGGGGATTCAATAATTTAAACGTGATTCAATGTATTCCTTATTTAAAGTTTATTTTTTTATAAAACTCCATTAAATAAACTTACATCATGTGAGATTATAAATATTGAAAAACATAAAAAGTTTAATTACAAGGCTCGAAATAAATAAGATCGATAGAATACTTGAGACAATATATTAGGAAATGAAATGGACGAGATTATAAGTTTTGGACACAGAGTTAAAAAGTTAACTGGAACTTTTTTATGTAAAGCGAAACAGACCTGACACTTATTCTTAGTGTTTTGTGTATTTTTTTTATAGAGTGGTGCAGTCAGGTGTGGAACTCAATAATATTAATCCTTATTAAATTTATACCTAATTTTATGTTAAATTATTGATAAAAACCCATTATATAAAACTATCGGCATCATGTCGATTAAAAATATTGCAAAACCTAAAAAGTTTAATTAGTAAGCTTAAAGAAAATGAGATCGGTAAAATACTTGAGAAAGTATAAAATGAAATGAAATACATCAAAAGTTTTGAACAGAGAATTATAAAGTTAACTCAAACTTTGTTTCGTAAAGCGATAAAGACTGGTCCCTTATTCTAAGTGTGCTGTGTAGATTTTTTTACAGACCTGTGCAGTCAAATATGGAGTTCATTAATATTAAAACCGATTAACTAGAACGAGTTTGAATAAGTTAGTGTTAGAAGGTTCATACATGTATATTTTAGATAAAATTAGGTTCGCTGAATTATTTTTCGTGAACTTTCGATTCGTGAATATTATGTACATAATTTTCGAAAAATTAAGCTAAAGGTCGTTTTTTTTATTGTAGGTAAACTTGACATGTGTCAAATATATATTTTAATGTCGTCAAACTCTCCACTCTGTTTGCATTGTTGTGTTATTTTTGGTAACATACGCGAGACTGACGAATGTGGGCTGTTCTAAATAAATTCTCGGAAATCATCAAATTGTCAAAAAAATGTTCCCGTTCATATGCACGGTTCAAGTCAAAATATAAAATTCACATTTCTTTAATTTGCACACCTTTTATTAAGTCCTCTATAATTCAGTAAAGGGAAAGTCTAAGCTATAATTTTAAATTAAAATGCAAGTCCATCACTATTGGGCTGTTACGTCGAAAATAGCTCAATAGTGACGTCTGGGTATGCTCATTGGATATTTAAAAAGAGTACGGTCAAAAATGTAAGTTTGAGCAGCTGAAATGAGATATCTGTGAACACAGTGAGTTAAAAGACAGGCATTTTAATGCATATGTATGCCAAGAACTAGGTGCTGAACCCGTAACTCTATGGTTGAAAGATCCTAGTTGCTGACAATGCTAAATTACCGTATTTCGAAGTGTTGAAGACGGTGCTCTGGGGGAGACGTGCAATAGAAAGACTACATAATAACTAGACTGGGAGAGTGTATCCGACAGTTTCCAAGACATACTCGACTAAAGGAGCGTTGTAGTCACGATCCCAATATATTAGGGAATATAAAGACATAAACGTAATGATTGAGCATTGATTTTACGCACTTGACACACGCATTTGCGATTATCATTTTTTAAATCGAATCAATTGAAACTTTGAAAAATCTAAATCGTAAAGATAAAACGATGTAAATATTTAGGGAACCGAGCCGAGCATATAGAATATCTATTATTTTATATATGCGTAGACTACAATAATAAAATAGCCACGTTGATGGCGGTAGAGCAGAAAAGTTTCGATATATTGTAATAGTTATATCATTTTGGACCACGTAAAACAGATGTGTTCCTCAAGGGTATTGATAAATTTAATGATTTAAAAATAGTTTTACAGAATGTTTTCATATATTCCGCGCTCCAGTAGTTAGCGATCAATTCAACGGTTCCAAAGTTTCATAACTATATTTTAGACCACCGAGAGTGAGATATTTGAATCATTAAAAACAATTAATAAATAATTTGCCTTTTAAGTAAATGAAAATGCATCAACATATCATAGCAGTTTTCGGCACCACAATAATAAGAATATTTTTTAAATTTATTCTTTTGTATAAACGGTTATATATGATATAGTTCATCTGGAGGGCTTATTGGTATACAACAATTTCTTCCAACTCACCAGCTAGCTAACCTATGTTACATAGGATTTAAACACCTGATTAGGAGTAAGATTTCTAAAGTATTCGTTTATAATACTAAATCTTGATAAAAAACAATTATTGTATATTTGAAATAAAATTTGACTTTTAAAACCTTTTTTTTTAATTTTCTGTCAAGTGTATCATATGTCAGTACACTTCAATATTGAAATATTTATATTGTTATTGTTATTTACATTTTCACCCACATTCGATATCTCTAAAATAATAGCTGAGCCTAAAAACTAATGCACTTTGCCAAAGTGTAGATTTCTTAGAGGACCCTCTTAATTCCTCCATTTCTTTATTCCATACACGATCGACGCTGACTTCAAATCAAATCAATATAGGGCAATTTTTCATGCAATCGACGGATGAAATTGAAAGCATTTAATGTTTTTTTTTGTTTTGAACAGTTGATATGTAAATGAGAAACATTGGATAACATTAATTTCAAAACATTTGTTATTTATTGGATTAATAACAATTTTAAAATTAATAACATTTTTTTCTGAAACATGTCGCCAGACATGAGCGTAACCATCACCGTGAAATGTTTACAGCTGGTGAATAAAATGTGCTACTAAGAGTAAAAGTTTCAATCCACGTTTAGTTAAAGATGGCTAATTATTGATTTAAAATATATTTTTTCAAATCTAATATATTTTACCACTGATTATTCGAGTATTAAAGGACTTCACATATTAGAGTTTTTAGCCCCTTCTGTCAAATTTGCACGATGATTATTACGCCATCTTACCCGGGATGTATCGAAATAGTAATTCGTTTTATGCATCGTAGAATATAAAACACTTCTTAATCAAAATGACTAAACTATAATCGCTCATTTAACCCACTAATATAATTAATAACCACGGAACTAATAACTTATTGATACAAATTCATTATGTTTAATTCAAAGAGCGAGTGGTTTGAGTACTATATTTGCTTTCAGTCCTTTTTTGAGTTATATAATACATTGCCCTCCATCGTCAAGTTGATAAAATGCCTGTTTTCTGACCCAGGGGTTGCGGGTTCGATTCCCGTTAGAACTAAGTTTTTTTAAACACATTCAAGTCTGGTTTTTATTTAAGACCTATTTAACATATTTATGATTGCTTGAAATAGATTGCCACGAGGCAGTAAGTTCGCCAGGTAGTACAATAAACATCGAAAGTGTTAACAATATAATATTGTAGTATTGAAGTTTAGTAACCACCAATCATACATTTTAATAAAACTCTTGAAGGTATTTATATTAAAAAGGACTCTACTAGTCAATGAGTTTTAATTTTTATATAAAATTGGTTCGGACAAGACAGATACAGATCAGGTCTAGGTTTGGTGTAAGCCCTGATTTCGAGTCTCGCGAGTATTTAAAATGATAGTGGGGATTAGCCGAAGGACCGTTGAACTCGAAGGAGGAACTTGTGTCCAATTTATTTCTGTCACCAGACAAACACACGTCTCCACGTGCGTGAACGCTATAAACCAACTGATTAATCCATCGACAATCTAAATTTCTATAATAATTCAATTGGTTTAACGTCTCAATCACTTTAAAAGCATTTCACACGGATTTTTCTTTCAATAAAATACTATTTTAACTGTTAAACTTATACTTTTAATAACTCCTTGCACTCCCACTATCATCGAGCATGCGGAAGTCAAAAATTGTTTCCACCTTACTAGATTACTAGATTAGCACACGTGTCGAGTTTACTGTGTGGGAGGGCAACCGTCTTACAAACTAGACCACGAAGGTCGTCATTTTCTTCAAATCAGGTATTTAATGGTTATAAATATTCGAGTTCGTAATTTCTCTTCAAAGGCATCGATTCACTTGTCAACAATGAACAGACATTTCTTTTTGAAAACTGAAGGAACAACTTATTAGGTAAATTCTCATAATCATACAAGTTCACCGTAATTTTCGAGCTACTATGCTCACTCTACGAGGAGTCTATAAATATAAAGAAATAGATAATAAATTTAATTTCCTCTCACTCTTAAATCTTACTTGATGGAAACTACACTCACACTCTGCAGACGAGAAATAAAGTTTTAAGAACTAAAATACAACAAAGCAACGAAAGGCCATTTATAGTTCTTGATAGCTGGCCACTTAGCCGAGAAGTCGAATGTAGATATATAAACTCGCTAAATGTTAGTGACTCTCAAACTTTGTATTTAACACGTTCACTGTCTACCTAATAGTAGCGAAATACCCACATGGCCAATTTTTTTAACTATTTTTGGCCGTATTGGTATAGATAATAAAAAAATCCCACTATTTACTATAAAACACGATCGGCCATGTGTTATGAATTTTATTGCTGATGACCGACTAATGCACTCCTTTCTAAAAACTGTTGCTGAGAACGCCAGTTTGTATGTTCAAAATCGTATGCGGTTGTATGAACCAATACTGCTCGTCGGAAGAAGTTACGTCACAAGCAAAAGCGTGCTCAAATGAGTGTTTCAATGGATGTTTGAAAATTGGTTCTTCATATTGATTTTGCAAAGTAGAAAAAAATAGCAAAATTTGTCACTATCTAATTTTTGACGATTTTTTGTAAAAAAGATAATAAATTCTTTATAATTTTTAGCAACAACATTGTAGAAATTCATATTAACTACTATTATTATAAATATTGAGGTTTCCACACACAGGCATACTGAAATTATTTTCCGATCAGTTTCGATATTACTATCATCTTCAAAGGATATTTCGACATTACCATCATTAGAGTACATTGGTGCCCTTTCAATATGATAAGAATATCGAAACTGGTGGGACAATAATTTCAGTATACCTTCTAAGCATAAACACAATGTTATACGAATAATAATACATTGCTTAAAATTGTCACCCATTTGATGAAGCCAAAAATTAGGAACTTTGTTAGAAATAGTATAACCACATAATAAAGTACTTTTCAATATTACTATCACAAAATATTTTATAAAGCATATCTACTTATCCAATTTACATTAGTACGAACAAAATAATGTTTCAAGAGAGTGATCAAACCTCTGATAGTGTTCTATGAAGTTATAAAATAAAAAAATCAAGATGCAAAACCTTTTGTAAATAACTAATATGAGATTTTGAAAGAAGGCAATGTAAAATGCCAGGGGAGGCGGAAGTAGTGTGTTACGACTGAAAACCTTCACAGGAAGACTGTGATGTTTTATGTTCGAATGTATGCAAAACCTATCAAATTAATTCAAGATTTGACATTGTATAATATTTAATGTAGTAAAATATTTATGAAAATATATCAATATTTAATGACAACCACCGTGGCCTAGTTAGTAAGATGTTGAACTTCCACCCGGGGGTCTCGGGATCGATTTCCGATGGCAATCGAAAAATAAAACAATCATAAAAAGTGTATTGTCTGGTAAACGACTTCACCTGATACCAAAATTCACGTGCGCTAAACGTGTACGAGTGTTATTGCATCTTCGCGTGCGGTAATATTGCCAATACGTGCGAAGACGAACTGAGACCTCAAAAATCCAAAGGCTTTATTGATAAGGTCGAAGACAATGTTACCTCCCAGCCACGCACTTAAATATGTCACTTACGTCAGTTCAGATGTGTTAAGGTGGTACCAATGGAAAGAAAGAATATTTGATATTCTATTTTTTTTTCTTTAATAATTTATCAAAAAAGGTACTTCTTAATAATAAATTTAATTAGAAGACTTGCGTTTAAATCCCGCACAGAGAAGAAAATAATTTGGTAACACGAAAGTGTTTTATTTATTTCTGTGTTATTTTCCGACTGGAGCTTCTCGGATGAAAACAAACCTAATTTTATATCTCTTGAAGATTTAAGATAGATATATTTTTTTTCATTTCTTTTCTTTAAAAACAATTTTTTTAAGATTCTAAATTGTTTTCTTTGGACGCGGAAGTTGTGAGATTCAGATTTTATCGTAAAATATTAAATAATTTAGAAGTTATAAGAACAAACACGAGTAGGAATTTTTCAAATTTCAGTTTTTTAGTCTAACCGGAAAATATTTTTAAGGGAACAAATAAAGTTTTTTTGATCCCTTAAAATGTTTTTAGTTAGACTTGCAGCTTGAAAAGTTCAAATTTAAAAAGCACTTAGTTTGGATCAGATAAATTTAAAAAATTCTCCAAATTATATCAAAAATGATCTGTAATCAATTTGACACAATTTATAAATGGCCTGTCATTTTAATAGTGATAAATGCTTTGAGCGAAAAGCCGAGGGGAGATAAGATTCGTTAAATTATGTTCCTGGTTATAAATATTAGGATATCGAAGGAAAAATCGAAAGTAGAATTTGACGCTTAATCATGATCGGCCTTTTCTCTTCATAAATTTGTGAGAAAAATGCGTTTCATATTTTAGCGACTTGAGTGAGAATTTGAGGCACGAGGTGAGAATTAGTTACAAATTACATACGTAATACACACGCTATTTCTCTGTTGAGGTAGGCAGAAAAGGCAGTGCCAAACTTTCCCATCACGATTTACTTCTTTCACCTCTTTCACACAATACACATCTTTCTGTTTTTCTTACTTCTTGCCTTCCCTTCTTTCAAAACTTTATTTACTTGATATAACCATTTTTTATTCGGTAGTCTTCTATCAGGACTCCTACTTATGCTTGCATTATGAATTTGTTTAGTTTGTCATTTATCTGTTCAACATAGCCAAACCACCTCAACAAGTGTTTATTCTTCATCCTTTTTATCTGTTCAACATAGCTAAACCACCTCAACGCGTGTTTCTTGTTCACCCTTTTTAACACATCAGTTTTTAGCTCATATCCATTCTTAATAATTCAAGTTATTATTCTGTCGTACTCGTATATCGACACATCATATATTCTTCTTAGTGCACGCTTTTCCACTGTATTTACTCGGCTCCTTTAATTTATTTTCTACGTCTACGTTGCACTCCTTTAACTTATTTCTACGTCTACGTTGCACCTCATTGTAAACGGCGCCTCTTTATATAAAAAATGTGCGGTATACAAGTTGTTGTCAACATTAATATAATTATAGTATTTCTGGCAATTTAGGAACTACCAACATAACGACTGAATCAGCTGGTATAATTTAAGAAACGACTAGAATAAAATGAAACAGAACACATATTTGCTTTGTATTTACCACGTTATTTATTTATTTATTTTCTCAAAACAGGCTTAGCCCAATTACTTTGAAAAATACAAGAAATGTTAACATTAAAAATAAAGAAAATTTACACAGAATAAAGAAAAAATATATATATAAAATAATGTATCATACATACAAACATATATGATATACACATACCATATATTCAAAGTCACTTAAGTACGTTGATGAGTTTCTAACGCGCTCAATCTTAGAAGAAAATTTACTTTTGCTTTTGGTAATGTGATATGAAATATGTCAATATTCGAAGCAGCCCCGTTCAAAAGAGTTAAGGCCCTTCCAACAGGCATAGCGGCTGGAAGACCCGTTCTTGCGTATGTTATTGAGAACAGTTCTTGCCGGCGCAGTCTAGTGTAATTGTTAGGAACATTTAACGCTAATCTTTGTAGTAATGCTGGACAGTTCACACCTCCTCGAATGAGTTTGACAACGTATACCAGGAGACGCAGATCTCTTATTACGCTCAAGGAGTTATACCCGAGCATGCCCAGCAGAAACTGAGTAAGATAAAGCCACGGATAGACACCGAACTCTTTCATATAGAGATATCGTAGATATATTTTTGTACTTTCTCCACCATGAGTGAGTTCTGCGCCCCCACCGGGCTCCAAATGTAAGCATTGCTTTCTAGTTTGCTATGGATCAATGAATTGAGCACCATTTGGTTTTCAAATATGCTTTATTTGACTAAAATATTAACTAACAACCGACATCTTCCTATTTTTAAATTCAACTTATTTTATATTTTGTAATCTTTTCATCTTTCAAGTAGAGTGGATTCGTTTTCAGAGTTAGAACTCCTTCAGAGTCTGTTCTCTAAACGGCGATATATAAATTGTTGTTTTATTATTTTAACAAGTATTTTTCCAATACATAAAAGTAATATTATTTTCAGTGTTTATTTAATAACTTTGACATAAAAGTAATATTATTTTCAGTGTTTATTTAATAACTTTGACATAAAAGTAATATTATTTTCAGTGTTTATTTAATAACTTTGACATAAAATTAATATTATTTTCAGTGTTTATTTTATAACTTTGACATAAAAGTAATATTATTTTCAGTGTTTATTTAATAACTTTGAAATAAAAGTAATATTATTTTCGGTATTTATTTGATCCTGCCCATTACTTCAAAATAGGAATGAGACCGTAGATTTCATTATATTTCTTATACTAAGATAAAAGTGTTTTTTTTTATATCTGTGATTTATTAGAACTGTCAACGTTCTTTACAGAATTTCAAAACATTAACCGCGTGACCGATAAGTACAGTTCAAGACATTGTTATCGAAATAAAAAATGAAAAAAATAAGTTTCACGAGAAGTAAGATCGCAAATCACGCGATGAGTCAGAACGGTTTTCAATCGAGGTTTTTGGCAACTCCCACACATTCCGAAATCTCAATGATCAAAAAGATGACTATGTATTGTAAACGAGAATATATCAACAATAAACGATGTAAAAATACAGCAAAACACGATAAACGTAGTGCACGCGCCAGTAGGGCCGATATACATTCCTGCTGGAGAAGTGTTTTCGCCGACAAATAGAATTATTTATTTTTAACCCGAACAAGAATAACGGACACTCTCTCGCCTGGCTGCCGAAGATTTACTCAGTGGTGTAACGTGAACCTTCAGTTAGAATTTATAATATAATTTTGAAATGTTTCTTTAGAGTACATTTTGACTTTATAATAATCTAAGTTTTTTCTCAATCAATACCCATTAACAGGTTGTAGCCACTTACTGATCGAGTACTTAACCTTTTAGTGTGTTCTCTATTTAATGTGTTTTGTTTTCCTTTGCCTTAGCATGTGTGTGATGGCGGGATTTATGTTATAATATATATTTTTTTTTTATCTGTGAAACTATTATTGTATTAAATGTTTTGATTGTATTAACTGCTTAGGTGATATCATTTTTTTAAATTTGCATGTACAAGGGTGTGGGCTAAAAAAAACATCGGATACCCTCGCGGCCGGGCACGCCCTCTATTGGTGGGAGTGTATCTCGACTGAGGCGATGTTATGAGGTGAGTCCAGACCTTTTGATAGGTTCTCTAATAAATGTGTTTTCTTTACCATTATCTTGAAATATATACATACGCAGGTTATTTCAATAAGGACGCTCGATTTTTAAATATAAATAAAACAAGTTGTGTGTGAGATATCCACATTTTTTTTTAATTTGAAAGAATATTTTATGGCATTTTTGCTTGTACGACAATTTTGCTTGTTCACACATCCATTCATCCAAAAATGGGCCTCGTCGCTAAAGATGATTTTTTTGGCGAAATTTGAGTCAACTTTCAACTGCTCCAGAGCCCAATCAGCGAACACACGGCGTTGTCTATGGTCGTTTACCTTAAGTTCCTGGGTCAGTTGGATTTTATATGGGTGCAGATCCAAGTCCCGACGCAAAATTCGCCAAGTTGAAGTCGCAGAAAGGCCAAGTTCTTGTGAACGACGAGAAATTGACTGCCTCGGGTTTTCCCGTACACTCTCACGAACAGCAGCCATGTTTTTAGCAGACCTTGCGTTTCGGTGACGTATGGGTGTTGACTGATTATTTATCGAACCAATTGACTCGAATTTGACCACCAAACGTCGAAGAGTCGACTCGGCAGGGCGGTTGTGGCGAGGATAAAAATCATGTAATGCGTGGAACGTTTCTCGAACGGAGCACTGATTTTGAAAATAAAATTTGATGATTTGCACACGTTGTTCAACGCTATACCTTTCCATGGTGATTTGCCATACACTCACTACTGAACAATTCACAACAAATTTGAAAGATGTTGCTTTAACAACATGACCGCTATAATCTAACAAATTTCGAGCGTCCCTATTGAAAGACCCTGTATATGCAATTTCAGTATTATACATATTATGTTGCTATCAATAAATTTATTTATTTATTAAATAAAAAAGAATATATCGAGATAAAAATAGCTTTCGGTCACATTGAACGAATTAATGAGGAATAATTTACGAAGAAATTATATTCAAATAGTACGGTACAAAATGTTTGGGATGATCAAGGAAAACGTAGTACAGCCGAATGCTTCATATTCTGAAAGTGGGCAGAACTAGAAGTTTAAGAATATATGTTTTTTATTTTATTTATCGCTATATGAGGATATGCATGACATAGTGAAAGGATCGGACATGACAGAAGTGAAAGACGTGTACCAAAATATAATAAAGAGGAGAATTTTCTTTTCCCAATAGATATTTAGCGTAATGGTGATGATAAAAATGGTATATTATTACTATAGTACAATATTATTATTATAGTACTCGTATAATATAGTACAATATTTATTATTATTATAGAGCAATATAGATTATAGTACAATATTCTCACTATTTTGACTAAAAAAAGTATAGTTGTAAATTATTATAAATTTTATCTGAAATAGTAAACCATAAATCTGCATTATTTAAAAAAAATAAGGAATGTTCATTCATTTTCGAAGTAAAATTTATTTTGATTTTCTATGACTACTGATCTTGAAAATTCAGATGTAAGAGTTTGGTATCGCTATTTCGTGGAAATGGTTATATTCAAAAAGATAAAATTTGTTGCCAATTGTAGGTACGCCACTGAACTCGTTGATTTATCGTGAAATGGAAAACCATGGTGGCTGGATGTCCATTTCTGGAACAAGTCATCCATCCGACCAATCCCAGATTTATATGCTATCAAACGGGCGGCAGTAAAAAGCGGTCCATTTATCTGCAGTCAGCCGCCAAGTTGGGAAATTGAAGAAGAGATCACATCCCACTCCAGAAGCGGCGAAGGAGATGAAGGGAGATACTAGATGATCATTTTATTATCTTGTTATCATGTTTGTACTTTGATGATAATCTTGGAACAATTAACATATTGTCTGAAATTGAAACAAATCTTAATGAAATCATCAAAAGATTTGGTTCTATAGATAATTTGATGGTTTCTTATATGTTTAACAAATAATTTGCCAAACTGCGTAACATTACCATTAACAGTTTCACTTTCATTCCTTTTTCTATTGACTACTTACACGACATTTACGGTAGAACACTTTTGTTCTTGTAAACGAAAAAGCGGTCTCTACGGCAGTCCTCCGTCTACGAGACGATGGAGACGTAGCATTCCATCTAAGTCTCAGGCAGTCGTGCGCAGCTACATCCTCTCCAATTCCCTTAACCAGTTTCATAGACAATATTTCCCTTCCAGAGCATCTCTCTCCACTTTCGGCGGTAGTAAGACAAAGTTCAAAATCTTTGATATATTTTTTATACACGTCGTGGAAATGGAGACGGTGACCTCCGTGAGATTTAAAAAATATCCGAACTCCACATAACGTTTTTAGACACTCGACTATATTCCACATGATTCACGTGTCCCGATTAACGTAATCACTTCTGTTTTAAGAGGGGGAAAACAGTAATTAAATGAAAAATTGAATGTGAGATATATATTTAATTTGGTTCATTTTCCAATCTCATTCACAAAAAAATCGTCTGATGGTGTCAGTTTTATACGAGTAAGTTGTCATGAATTCAATTCTCCGTAAAAAAATATGCTAAGAACTAATGAAACGAAAACCTTCCACTGCAGTAAAAACATATAGAGATAAAGTTAGAAATCGAGTTAGTCTCGTATCAATGAAATATGTAAGTAAAAGATATTGTGATATGGGATAGAAAGCGCTGAAGCACTAGCGAGGCCCGTTGAAAAGGCCGGTTGAATTGTACAATACAAAACGTCCATATGTGCGTAAAATACCCGTTGACAGTCGTCACACAAAAATACCTCAAAAAAGATTAAAGGATATCTGGAAGTTATCCTCCCAAAGGCAGTCTTGATGATAACGGACCATAGGACTAACTTAAATGAAACAAGAAGATTATCTACTTTAAACAAAATTGATGGCAGAACATGCCTTGTTATATAATTATACATTTCTGATCGGAACTCAGTTGACACACCTGAAAGGCTTCAATTAAAAATCATGAATATGATTTTTTTCAATAGAATGATAATTAGATTAGAGACCTTGTGAATGGTAGATAAACATTTTTTAAATCATGTAAGAAGTATACTTTATATTGGATTCTCTTTATTATTACACTTTCGTTGTAAACAGTGTAATTTGGTGGGTTTATTGACATGCGGAAATTTCTTCAAATTTTTTTAGAAAAAAAATAAGGCCCAATGCAAAAAAAAAAGCGAGGAACTGAAATATTTCAAAAAATGATTAAAATCTCTTAGTTTCAAGTTAGTAATTTTTCATTTCCAATTTGCCTTTTTTCTCCGTTCCTTTATTATTTATACTGTTCATGAATTTTGCATAAATTGACAACAATTGGAATACTTTTAACGACCATGTAATTTATTTTATTTACTTTTGTTTGGTTGGATGGAAGAGATTGCGATTTCAGACCACAAACCAGGTTATACAACTGTTAATAAATAAACAAATATTTAAAAAAAATGGGCACTAATTAGAATCGAATTCGAAACTCCTGGATTCGAAGACAGGCGTCTCACCAACTAAGCAATAGATGTTGTTATTTAATTTATTCCAATTAAAATAATTTCGTCTTAAAATATCAGAAGGGTTTTGGTCATTAACTGGATGCAGGGGCTCTTAAAATGTGTTGGGATTTTTTTAACCAATTTCCTTTATACCCATCCTCCGTTATTATCATTTCATCGTAATAATCGTGATACTTATCCAAATAGGGGTGTCATTGTCGGTGACAATGGTTTGATGGATAGTAGACTTTTGTTTATGGTTATCCTGGTTTGTACACCTTACTTTCATCATGTATTCCTACTAAATTAATTTAGTTTGGCTTAGGTTGGGACTAGACTGTAGGTAACATCGACAATCTGCCTTTATTGGTAATATCGGGAATCGAACCCCAAACTCCTGGATAGAAGACAAGCGTCTTATAAACTATACTTTGGAAGTCGATTTTCACATATAAAAACAACCAAATGATAGAAAACGGGAGGTACGGAGAGGAAGTTGAAAATTAAAGAAATAGATCACTAGAATAGTTGATGGCAATGGTCGGACGGAGAATAGATTGATATTCTGGTTTGTATATCTTACTTTCATAACGTTGGGAGCTGCCTTTTTTTATTTATATGAAATTATTAAGCATTATTGATTAGATAATAAGAGGTAATAATTCTCCAAGAAAAAAAAAATATTGACGTTTATTATAAAAATATCACAAGACATTACTATAAAGTATAAGATACGACAAAAACAAATCGGTGAAATTTTTAACATTGATAAATCAACATGTTTTTTGAATGATTTTATCTTTCACAACATACGTTTTTTTATTCGGGATGAACAAATTACCAATTTGAAAAGAAGGGTGTACTGATTTGACATCTGTATCTTGAATTTTGTTCGTTAAATTAATTTATTAGACGTAAAATTTCATTACAACGAAAGCAATCGAAGGGATGACGAAATAATTGAATTGATAGCGCGAGGAAATCAACATATCACCGAGCCATCTGAATTTCGAAGAGAAAACTTCAATGGTTACAGATTTACAAGTCAGACGAAAGATGTCTCTCGTGTTCCGTGCGAGAACGTACGAATAAGGAAATTGTTGCAGAAAATGGTTTGCGTCTATGATTAAAATATTGTTCCAGCCTTGAACCTACTTGTTTGCTCTTTGGAATAAATAATATGTAAGACGACAAAATACAATTTAAAATATTTCAAAAGTTTATCACTAATTGAAGTAATGACATTTATAAAATCGTTTTAACAACCAGAGTACAGAATGGTGCTATGTAACAAACCATTATTTTACGAGACCAAAATCTAACAAAGTACGAGTATAACAAAAAAAACTATTATTGACTAAAACACACGAGAAGCCACGTTGATCATTAAATATGTCGTCGAATACTCGGCATATTGATTAAATGGTGAATGTATTATAATTGTAAGTTTTTTTGTGTGATTATTGTTATACTCTCGTAGTATTAAGTACAACCTGGTGGGTTTATTATCATGTGGCATTGTCATCCAACCAACCAGAAATCGGCCTTACGTGAAAACCATCCTGGAACCCTTTTTAAAATAAATTGAATTACAACGGGAATCGAACCCATAACCCCCGAGTTAAAAGACAGTCGTCTTACCAACCAGGTCACGAAAATCATAATAAAGAAAATGTATCATATGGAAAAAAGCCAAAAATTATAAACTGTTCAAATATTGGTTTCTTCCTAATTTTTCATTGTATGTTGGAAGCAATCGTTTTTTTACGCCAATGCTCAAAAAATGGCAACGAGTACCAAACAGATAACGGTTTAATGATACCATTTTTGGATTCAGTGATACGGAACCAAAATCCTGTCAAGCGATGTTTTACTCGTATTAATGTTTCAAATTAATGTATTCTATATTCAACAAACTTTCAACTCGCACTACAGAAAGGATGTTTGTGGAAAAGCTGATGGAAAGCATTACTATAAAATAAGCTTCCAATGATGGTAAAGATTTAACGAAGATAAAAAAATGAGGATCAAAATAAATGTTTTTCCAACTGACTGAAAACAACAGGCACTACTAGGGCATCAAACAAAGTATGAAAAAACCTTGAAAAAATTAACTTTTTTTGAAAAATATTAAACTGTTATTTTCATTCAACTTAAAAAAAGATTGTGGATGAGTTGATAGATTGACGATTTGATTTTTTTTGTATCAATTGCAATTTTAAATATTTTAGCTTTCAATAAAACTTTAATATTTAAAATTTCGAAACATTTAATTTGAAACATTTATCCTTTTTCGAAAGAAATGTAATTATTAAGGATGAGTGTGAGCTCAAATCCGACGTGTTAGATGGAAAAAAAACGTTGAGGTCGTTTTGACATGTTGAACAGATCGTTGACAAACGACTGACTAAACATATTTACGATGCAAGCGTGACCTATAAAAGTATGGATGGACCAAGTGCTTCAAATTTTGAAAGAAAGAATGGTAAGAAGTAACAGAAACTGAAGAAAATGTGTAAAATTGTGTATAGATGTAGAGAATGCAGATAATGTATGTCGTGAATGCATGTACGAGTATGTATATATATATTTCAAAATAAATATAAAAATGTTTTCTTTTAAGTCCGGTTGACTGAGAAAGAAAGAAAAGAAAAGAGAAAAACAAAATACTTTATTTAAGAATAAATTAAAACATTATGGTCCTACTTCAGAGTCTAGCCTAAATACTAATTTCTAGCCTTGAAATTTCGTAATTTGCACTCAGAATCGGACATTATACGTTCCAAACTTTAAAGCGAGATAATGAAACCACGCAACCCTTATTTAATGAAGCTACAAGAAATTTGTACGAAATTTAACTTTAATTACTAATTTCTTCAGTAAAAACAGTAAGATTAGTATTAAGTGTTCGAGTCAGACCATCAATTTGGGCCTATGAGACCAACATTTCCATTAAATAAATAAATTGTAAAGTATCCTACAAGCAGCATGAAAATTAAAATAAACTGATAAATTTATAGGTATTTCTCGACAAATAAGTAAAAAAAACTGAAGAGAAACAGTTCCGAACTTTAAATCGTTTCAGATATTTAGCTACAAACTGGAAAAGCGGAAATTCCCAGAGAGGGTTGAAAGGGTGACATCGCCGGGGGCTGAAGAGACAGGCCAGTGTTGCGGAGACAATGTGGTGAGAAGTATTAATTAAACACGGCTTTACGGGTTGAGGGGTGGTAAACTTGAACACTGGGGTATGGAGAGTAGGTCAGCACGCAACTAACTAACCTAAGTTAGAAAGCACACTTGCTTACTAACTAACCTAAGTTAGAAAGCACACTTGCTTACTAAGCTTCATGTTTATTTGTACTTAATTGCACTAACTAAAATCATCTAAAATCAACAGTTAAAGGGAAGTACAGACAAGGGCACCTTACATACCTCTTGATATAAATAATTAAATTGCTGAACGAGTTTAACGATACAAATATCTGGAATGCTAACTGAATGATCAAAAGGACCAGTTTCAAGAGATCTAATTAAGAGTGGAAATGGCATGAAACTACTTCTTCAAAATGAAGGATGTCCCCTGCAACAAGGATTTCAAACTCGACTTACGAATGCGAATTTTGTGTTGCTACATATT
The DNA here is from genome assembly GCA_949825065.1 of Odontocerum albicorne. Taxonomy (NCBI): domain Eukaryota; kingdom Metazoa; phylum Arthropoda; class Insecta; order Trichoptera; family Odontoceridae; genus Odontocerum; species Odontocerum albicorne. The sequence continues at coordinate 22,899,025 of OX463842.1, read as the reverse complement.
CTCCGTACTTCTCTATGATATTGAAGCATGGATATTTTTACTCAGGCCTCCACAAATAAACTATAATGGAAGCTTTGGTAATGTGGGGCTGTCGAAAAATACAGTTACTCATGGGTTTACATACCCGTAATGATGACATCTTGAAATGAGTGAATAATAATAGAGAAGTATTACCCACCATAAAAAGATAAAGTTAGGGTAATTTGTACATATAATGCGAGGATATGCGAGGAGAAAAATATGAGATTATTAAGCTGATATTGTAGGGGAAAAGTCAGCGTAGAACTTTTAGTGCGGGAAGAAGACGCTTCTCCTGGTTGAAGAATTTACGGTAGTGGTTTCACAATGGTACCATATTTTTGTAAAGAGCTTGTGCTTTGTTCGATTCCCGTTGAAACCCAGATATTTTTTTAAATAATTCGTCTTTTCACATAAGGCTTTTTTAAACATCTTTTTGGTTGGTTAGATGAGATTGCCACATGGTTGTAATCCCGCTAAATTGTACTGTATACAACGAAAGTGAAATACAATACAACAATCCCACTAAGAAAACAGACAATGGTCATAATACTGTCAGCATGTAATCAACATGTCACATTTGTGAATCTCATTTATGATATACAATATTTTTCTAATTAAAAACTTACTCTCGTCTTAAAAAATATTATATGATTTCCTTGAATTCTAACTGCTAATTCATCTCTTCATTTGACACCACATAAAAATATACCACAATTATTTTAATTCATGAACAATTAAAAAAAAATTTTGTTGACAATTTAATTCACTAAGCATTAATAAAATCGATATTTCAAAAAAATATTGCAAAAGTAAAATTAAAACTGATTATCAAAGTACGAGTATATGTTATCAATGATCTTTTTAACTTTGAAAACATTTTCGATATAGAAGAATGTGAAATAAAAGTTTTTACTGTACAGTAGAGAATCTCCAATATAAACAAGTTTTTAATCGAGTTCGTTGGACTAAAACCGTAAGGTTATTTATTGATCTACTCGTATTGGTGACATCGCTGCATCTTCTTTACATATTTAGTGGATTCTCTTGGGTTTTAGCCAATAATTGCTAAGCATTCGAGAAATAATTGGATTTTCGTGTTTCGGAAGTGGTATTGATCATGTGATGAAAGCCAGAGATGTATCGGGAGGAACGTCAAGTGAAATGATGTGTTACGGAAACGATGCGAGGAAAATACGGAGATTATCCCTAAATTTTTAGTCATATGTTATATGGGTACACTGAGCATGGGGAGTGTGAGAAGAAAAGGATGACATGAAATAAATGGGGGGAAATCAGCCAAACTTAGTTTTTTTTCTATCTTATTCCTTTCATTGTTATCAACAAACACGGGATAAAGGGTTCACTTCTATTGAAGTGTACTCGATCATTTTCCGTTGTATGCATTACAGCCTGGCGAATTTATTGCCATAATGCTAATTCTTCCAACCTACCAATTGTCTTGTATGTATTCCCCTTTTGTTGTATACAGAACAATCTGGCGGATTTATTGGCATTTTACAATCTCTTCCAACCGACCAGAATGATGTTAAAAATACCTTATGTAAAAAATCAAACCGGAAACGTTTTTTAAAGAATATTTGAGTTCCAATAGAAATTAAATTCGCAGCCACCGAGTTGATAGACAGGCGTCTTACCAATTAAGCCAGAGAGATAGTCAACCAACATCAAATTAAAATGTGTTATATGAAAAATCTGACTAAAACCGATGTTTTTTGGTTCCATCAGCTATCTACCAAGTCAAGCTAGTCAAGCGTTCTACCAACAAGGCCACAGAGTTCGCATTAAAAAAAATCAGTTATAAAGAAAATATAATTAAGTGAAATATATTATATAACTGTAATTTTTTTACCCTGATTCATGATATTCAAATGATGTTTGTACAGCGATGATAAATTATTGATGCAACATACTAAATACTTTTTTATAAATTACACTGCTCCACAAATTCTAACTTTTCGTATTTTACAAACACGAAAGTACAATACATATAAACTGCCACCGATGACAGAATTCGATCTTGAATACACGTTACTATACTAGAAAAATACTAGTTGTGTTGTTCTATTGACCCAGTTGTGTTAACTATCGATGTGTTAAATTAATTGTACATACACACGTGTAAAGAAAATAATAATAAAACATCTTTGAGGTCGATTTTAATTGCATACATTAAATCATTTTATTTTTGAGTCAACCATATTTCATAATAATATAAGCGTAGGTTTTAATTTTTAGCTGAAGTATGTTTGAATATACTCAACTTTTTCTTAAAAGGTTAACACATATTTGAGGAAAGATAAAGTACCAGAACATCGAGGATTCGTTGCCTGAATTGAAGAGTGAGTATCCATCCACCAACCCCTGTATGTTAAGAACAGAGAAGACATGAAAAAAGAGAGGATGTTGGAACTTTTTTGACGCATCTAAAATCCATCTAAAGATAGACAATACAAACCTATGACAATATTACGCAATCTAACATACTTGTGGCATGGTTTACTATCGTTTTGCATGAATATTTTTGTAGCTTAGTTAGCAAGATGCTTGTCTTCCAGCCCGGTAGTTGCACGTTCGGTTCCCGTTGGTCCCGGAAAAAAATAAAAAAGGGTTCCAGTCTGGTTCATGGGTTTGTCTAGTAACAATACTCGCACTTTGTTGCCTCTTTGAGAGTTGTAGTATTGCGAACACATGTGATGACAAACTGTGAGTTCTGTACCTAGTCAAGTGGTTCTAAGCTCGAAGGCTCGATTATTGGGGCTGAAGGCGATATTGCCTCACGGCCACGTTTTTCAATTTATTCGTATCGCCAATTATGATATATCGAGAGATACCGTACGAATGAATGGATAAGAATACATATTGCTAAGAGAATCTGATCATTTTTCCCTAATATATAATTGTATGTAGCGATAAGTCTTTTTTTTAAACGGTTCTACATTTTAGAGATTTCTCATATAGATTTATTTGAGATAATTTTATTGTGTAAACTAAAATATAATAATTTGTAGTTCTGATTTAATCATATTGTAGACAGCATAAACATTGCACAGATTGAGGAACACGATAGGTGTGACATTTGTAGTTCTGATTCAATCATATTGTAGACAGCATAAACATTGCACAGATTGAGGAACACGATAGGTGTGACATTTGTAGTTCTGATTCAATCATATTGTAGACAGCATAAACATTGCACAGATTGAGGAACACGATAGGTGTGACAATTGTAGTTCTGATTCAATCATATTGTAGACAGCATAAACATTGCACAGATTGAGGAACACGATAGGTGTGACATTTGTAGTTCTGATTCAATCATATTGTAGACAGCATAAACATTGCACAGATTGAGGAACACGATAGGTGTGACATTTGTAGTTCTGATTCAATCATATTGTAGACAGCATAAACATTGCACAGATTGAGGAACACGATAGGTGTGACATTTGTAGTTCTGATTCAATCATATTGTAGACAGCATAAACATTGCACAGATTGAGGAACACGATAGGTGTGACATTTGTAGTTCTGATTCAATCATATTGTAGACAGCATAAACATTGCACAGATTGAGGAACACGATAGGTGTGACATTTGTAGTTCTGATTCAATCATATTGTAGACAGCATAAACATTGCACAGATTGAGGAACACGATAGGTGTGACATTTGTAGTTCTGATTCAATCATATTGTAGACAGCATAAACATTGCACAGATTGAGGAACACGATAGGTGTGACATTTGTAGTTCTGATTCAATCATATTGTAGACAGCATAAACATTGCACAGATTGAGGAACACGATAGGTGTGACATTTGTAGTTCTGATTCAATCATATTGTAGACAGCATAAACATTGCACAGATTGAGGAACACGATAGGTGTGACATTTGTAGTTCTGATTCAATCATATTGTAGACAGCATAAACATTGCACATATTGAGGAACAGGATAGGTGTGACATTTTTAGTTGCTCCAGGGGAAGCTGTAATCAGGAATATTTTACAGTTCTCACTGTTGATTTTTGTATTACTTTTCTAGTCATATTTTAATTCAAAAACGAAAGTATAATTTTTAGTTTTGATGTGCAACATTTGTGCCATATACTTTTCTGTTCTGTACAAATTGTTTTTTCCAATTTGATCATGTATTCGAGTTTTAATATTTTTCAAATTTTAGTTCATTTTCATTTTTGTTATGTGATTTTCAAGTTCATATGATTTGAATTATGCTTCTATTTGACCCATTTTCCTTTTTGCATAATTTGTATTAAAATTAGTTTTTTTGTGAAGGCTGCACCCGATGAAATTAAGTAAATAAAAATAAATATGTCAGACATCAAATTTTAAATGGCACCCAGACTCAATTATAGTACTACATAAAACATTTTTTGATAAATAAAACATTGTTCTATATACGTTTTTAGCAGATTTTGATGACAAATATATATAAAGAAATGTATGACTTAAATAGCAGATAGCATCCCCCACGCACACTAATCTTCGTGAAAGGTAAATATGTTAATGAATAGCAGATTTTTGTGTAAAATAATAAAAAGTAAGATATTTGATTAATAAAGTGTGATACTATTATACGAGTATATAGTGTTTTAGAAACAATGAGTAACGACCTCCGTAGTAAGACGCCTGTTTTCTAGACCGGGGGTTACGGAATCGAAATCCTCTGTTACCCGCTTAAAAAAAGGGTTGAAGCTTGGTTTTAACTTAAGGTCTTTAAAAAAAATTGGTTGGTTGGGAGAGATTACCAAATGACAATAAACCCACCAATTTGCACTGTGCATAACGAAGGTGTACTACAATACAAATTATAGAAATTTCGTCAAGGAAATAAAAATATTTATATTCACTAGATTTTATTTGAATTATAATGTAAACATAATATTTTATACTGATACTTATTTACAAACTCATTTCTAGTATTAATACATAAAAAAACAATTATTTTCAAATGCAATCTCACAAATATACCTAAAAAGTCTGCCATTATTCGACAAAACTAGGCGAAAAAACATGTAATACACGAAGTTTCAATAGTTTTCAATACCTGCGTTATATTCTTCGAATAGAACATGCATTTTTTCGCCTCATTTTCGGGGATATAAGGATACTTATAACTTTAGTGTTGTACTGCACAACCGTTATAGGGTCTGGCGGACCTAGTGCTTGTATAGCGTAACACCAAACTGGGACTCTTTTCCTATTATTTGTGTCCTATTGGGAATCGTCTCCGAAAACCCCGGGTGAAGAAACACAACCATTATTTAGATAGGTCATGTGTAGGTTGTCTTATCCATGCTTTAAAAAAACAAAAAGCTTGAGACAATAATATTTCAGTACCTTTAAAAATGAAAAAGGAATATTCTATAAATTTCATATGAATAAATTAGATGTCATACATATCTCGTGATTTAATAAAATAAAGAATGTTGAACGCAGAACGTGGATTAAAATTCATGAAAAAAAAATGTAACTATATGAGATAATACAAAAGTTATATAATCACATGTCCCCTTCTAAATGCTCGTTTTTGAAATGGGATTAAAATTCAGCTTGTTTGGCGTACTGTTACCAATTGGGATTGTTTCGGGAAAGAAACATATAAATCCAACAATGGTAGCCGTAGTAAAAAAAATACAAAGTGCTTAAGCTTTAGAATACAAATTATACAATTTCCATCGTGCGCGTCTTCCTTAAACAAACATTCAAGCCATAAAACGTTCGGTGTCAGAAGTGCTTTCAACGCCCTCGTATTTAGTAAGGAAAACAGTCAACGAGTTGTTAGAATTGGTTGAATTCTTTGGTAAACTAATTTTGTAAAGAATAAACAAAATAAAATCCCTTACAGGCATCGTATTATTTGTTCTTATATATGTCTTGTTGATAACGAATTAGCTATTTCTTTTAAATTTATAAAGGTGTATAGCTCAAATATTAAAATGTATAAAGTTGTATAGCTCAAATATTTAATTATACTCGTATTATATCTATGATAAATGGGAGTGAAACGTGTACGTGGAAAACTAACGAAAATAGTCGAGATAATGTAGTGAAAATGCGTATTTTATTACACTTTCGTTGTACATAGTACAACTAGGTGGGTTTATTACCGTATGGCAATCTCTTTTGATCAACCAGAAAGATTTAAAAGCTAGCTTAAATAAAAACCAGACTCGAATCTTTAAAAAAAAAATCGGTTTCAACGCGAATCGAGCCTGTAACTTCCGGGTTGTATGACAGCTCCGCTACGGAGGTCGTTTGTATGGGGTACTTTTTAATTTAATTTTAATTTCGTAAATCAATAGTTGCGCAATCATTTTGAATTGTTTCAGTAATAATAATACATGCAATCAATAACAGATTTACTACCAAGTAATATGTGATCTTCGTATTAACAAGTTAAAAAAATATCAATCGAATAAAATGAAAAGGCGTACCACATCGCAATGAATAAAACATTAAAAAAAAAATAAGAGAAACGAAAACAGATAAGCTCATCTAACAAGGGAGAAAAAAGGAAAGATGGACAGGAATTAAGGAATCAATGCACACCTCATCACGATTACCCCACGTCAACTCGTGAGAAAAATATTAAAACGAAACGAAAACGTTAAATCAACCATTCTCCCATACGATTTTTTTTTTTTTTGTGGAAATATCTCTTTTCATACAAGACGATATTTAATAACATCACTTTTATCTGTCATTTATTTGGCGAGCTCTGAGAGAGTATGCCCGAAAATTAGCCGAGTTTTATCAGAGCGTGTACATTCGTATCTTGGTGGATTTATGATTTCCGGTTGTTTTAAAAAAAATATATTTACGTGTTTCAATAAGAATAGTACAATTGTAATACATTTAAAAATATTGTATTCCAATTGTACTATTCTTTCTGTAGATAAAGCGCATTGGATGATAAATTATTCGGAAAGACTGCTTCCGTGAGTTGTTTTAAGAAACTTTACGAAAAAAATCGGGTTTTGCATTAAATATCTGATATATTGATTTCGCCAAAAACTGAAATGGATCAAAACCTCAGGGTAGAAAATTTAAACTTGTATCTGTATTGTGTAGATCGTTTTAGAAATAACATTTTATAGTAAAATCGTTTACATATAAAACGACCCAACTAGCTCTAAATCACGAATTTATCTAAAATCATTCAATGAGGGTAAACGTGATCTATCGCACACCCTCAGTACAATATCTGATCTTACATTAATCTGATTAGCGTGTATATCTATATCACCTTTAGTTTACATGTTAAGCGTATGGTATACATCGGCTATTTTTCTCTCTCGAAGACACAACATATGTAATAATCACATATAAAATAAAATAAAAAACAATATTGAAATAAGGTGGTTTGACCTCAAAACGGTTAATGGTAATTTATATGCTTTGTCTAAGTTAATTCTTTTAGGACCAATTTGTCGCTGACATATTTATCGGTATGTTGTTAAAATACTAAAAATCTATAAGAAAAATAGGACATTCTGGATTTTAAACCAGTAAAGCAAAAATACATATATAGTAGCACATTATTAACCTGAATATGTGTGTTAACATTAATGTACTCGTAAATTCGTTAGTTTTCTGTTTCGGCCGAAATCCGAATTCGCCTTCCTTCTCATTTTTAACTGAAACTAAAACCGAAAATATAAATTGATATACTCGTATAATAGTAAAATGACAATATTCATTAAGATAGAAAAAAACGGAAACAATCATAATCTAATCATAATTCAGATATTTTAAAATTTCATTAATTTCTTCTTCTTCTTCTTAAACTTTCTATAGACTCAAGAGTCTTTTACTGCAGGATTGTACTCCCGTGATGCTGAGCTCCAGCTATCTCTCCATCGTTTCGGGGGTCTCCCTGGTGGACGCCGTCCATTCGGTACCCCATGCAGAGCTATGTATGGAATTCTAGTGGAATTCATTCTCTGTACATGTTGGTAACAGTATCGTCGACATTGTCGTCCCATTTGACCACATCTTGGACCTCACAGACCTCTCGGATTGTGGTGTTCCTTACACGATCACGCAAAGTCTTCCCAGCAATAGCACGTAGAGTTCTCATTTCCGTTGTCTTTAGCATACTTTTTGTCCTGACAGTGTCCGCCCTCGCTTCGATGCCATATGTGAGGATAGGTCGCACACATATGCGTACAAAACGCACACATGGTCGTATAAATGCGTACCTTGCTATCCGTTCTCATATCTTTATTCCTCCATATTACATCTCTCAGGCAGCTCGCCACAACTGCAGCTTTATTTACCTGAGGCCTTACTTCTATGGGGAGGTCATGAGAGCTGAGCAGTTCACTGCCAAGATATCTGAACTGGGTTGCTTGTTCAATTGGCTAGTCACGTACTGAAATTCTGCACTCTAGTGGGTCTTTAGAGAATGTCAAATACTTAGTTTGTTTTCATGAATTTGTTTGTTAAAAAAATAATTGATAGCGAAATTAAAAGTTCGTTTTTAATTCAATTTAAAAAAATGATGATTTTTAACTGAAACTTCACTTCTTCGAACGAAAATGAGCGAAACCCGAAAAGAAACCCTAAAATAAATAACTCTTTAGATTGATGAAAGTTCGATACGTAAGTAATGTTAGTAGATGAAATAACTTCAAACTTTCGCAGCAATTCATTTTTTTATTCAGGATCACGAGTGTAGGATCTTCGAACTCAAATACGTGTCCTAGTTTCAAAATGAAATAAACAGACCATGTAAATTTGCATATTTCTTCAAAAAAAATGGTTTTAGACGTGTAAAATGATTTTTAAATAAAATAAATACTTAACTTATGTTACATAACTTAAGATAAAAATCCATAAAATTATCTTGACCTCAAATTTAGTAGTATCACGACCGAGCTGTAAAATCTTATGGAAACTTTTTACATTAAAAACAGTTTTTCCTTTGAGAAGAAGAACAATGGCAAAAACGAAAATATTTAATATTATATACATTATGGTACATAAAAAAAAACCATGACTATTAATACGAGGCATATCCAGAAAGTAAGTGTACTGAATTTTGGTAGGTCACATTTTTTTTTATTTAAACAAAAAAATTACGTGGTTACCGTAGTATATATGTAAGCTATTTTTCGACATAGTCGCCATTCCTCTCAATGCAGGTGGTGAAGCGGGGTATCAACTTTTTGATGCCTTCCTCGAAGTAGTTTCCCGCCAACCCCTCCGTCCACTTCTCCACCTCCTCCTTTAGCTCCTCGTTGGTTGAAAACCTTTTTCCACCCATGTACAGCTTCAGGGAGGTAAAGAGATAGTAATCTGAAGGTGCTAGGTCAGGGGAATGCGCGGGATGGTTCAGGACATCCCATTTAAACGAGGCGAGCAGTTCCTTCGTGGCGTTGGCCGTGTGTGGTCTGGCAGTGTCATGCAGCAGGCAGACTCCCTTTGTCAGCATGCCTCTCCTCTTGTTCTCAATCGCCCTCCGCAATTTTTTAGGGTCTCACAGTATCTTGCAGAGTTGATGGTCTCCCCTTGAGGCATATATTCAATTAAAATTATGCCTTGACAGTCCCAAAACACGAATGCCATGATTTTCTTGGCTGAAATTGTGGTTTTGAACTTTTTGGCGGAGGGTGAAGAGGTGTGACGCCACTGTTGAGACTGCCTTTTGGTTTCAGGCGTGTAGTGTGCAACCCAAGTTTCATCTCCAGTAACGATGGAGCGGAGAAATTCATCTCCATGGAGTTTGCAGCGCCTCAAAAACTCTTGCCTTTTTACAAAATTTCGCACTTGGCGGGAGATTGGGTTGACATTTTTCACGAAACGTGTTGTCGCGTCGACACTTCTCAACGTACTGACCTCGAACCGGTCTCGTTGCGGAGGGGAAGGGTCAGACTACACGGAAGTGTAGCCAACATGTCGAAAATAAAACCCATCCGGTCGTGAGAGCCTCAGTACACTTACTTTCTGGATACGCCTCGTATTTCGTGAAAAGAATGACACGAATCGTAATATATACCATTTACTCGTACAACTTGATAGCGATACAATTCAAGCTTAAAAAAAATTAACAAAAATATTCACGTATCAAGAGTATATTTCTTTAACTACAAGTATATCATTCTGGCGGAGGCCATAGCCTTCACCGGATCGTAGTGCTTAAAAGAACGCTGATGATGATGGCAAATATAGGTACAACTCATTTAGAGCTTTAGCCTTTCCGACGATTTTTCTCAAAGCCGATCAGTCTTCGTAGTCTTCCCTTATTCTCAGCCTTCTAAGATTCTACTGCACGTTTTCTAAAAGCTTCCGTCTTTGTCTGCCAAGTGATTTTCTTCTGTGTTGTTAGGCTTGCATAATGATATTTGTTGACAGTGTCAACTGGCATCTGCTTATATGACCTACATATCAGTGTTTACAATTCCTATTATAGTTCAATAAGTATACACTAACCAAAGAGTTGTGTAGATGACTAATTACAACAATACAGTTAAAATTCGATACCTTCGAGCTTCGTAGAAAACATAAAAACACAATTTTTCTTTCAAAATATATGACAGGAAATCTTTTGCAATTAAGCAAAGACTATAAGTCCATCATGTGGATCAATAAAACCTGTGCACGTTATGTGCAAGTCTTGACAAACAAACCAGAGAATCAGATAGCAAGAAGATTCAAGTTTCTAGACGACCGGCAGGCTTAATCTGCTGCAACCCTTCGTAAGGGTAACAAAATTAACTGTAATTTTCAGTTTATCCTACAACTTTTCGTAAACTTTTGACTTATCGCATGATTTTCGTTAAGAGCGTGTATATATTTGAACACCATGGAAATAAGTGAGTGAATTATATATTTTGTAATGCATCAAAGGTTTCGGGTTAAACGTTGTAGAACTCCATATTAGAATATTATATAATAAATTATGTTGTTATTCCACCAATTGCATTAATACCCACTACACGTGTTTTACCTCTTTCATCAAGACTTTTTCAGGCGAAATTATTCCGGTTTGTTACGAGAGCAATGCTTAGGCCCAACTGGTGTCATATTTCATGGAAAGTGTGTGGTATATTGACCCGAAGGAATTTATTTTTTTAAATGTGAAGTATATTTGACGTTGGAATGGTTCAACTATTTAGAAAGTTAATTTTAATGACCAACCCTTTTTGTCTACAAGATACTCTAGAATCAATAATTTTCAGGTTTGGTATTCTGACAATTTAAGGGAAATGGCAAGGGCATAGTAGGTAAGCAAAGGCTCCCTTGTTTATGTTGAGAGTTTTGCAACGTCAAGCGTTTCTTGTATATCCATTTTAATTTACAGTGTGTTTGTTCAAGAACGAAGACACGGAGTAATCCAAAAGGGCTAAAATAACAATGTGCGAGTATTCATACGAGGGTTGCTACTTAAGTTTTGAGACAGAAAAGAAAAAACAAATATTTATCATCGAAAATGGCTTTATTGTTTTTCAAAATACTCTCCATGAAGATCAATACACTTTTGCATGCGTTTGAACCAATTTTCGAAGCACTTTTTCCACTCCGAATGAGGTAACTTCAAAACATGCGTTTTGAACGCATCAACCGCTTCTTTAGGCATCGAAAAACGTTGACCTCGCAATTTATTTTTGATGTTCGGGAATAAAAAGAAGTCATTGGGTGCCAAATCAGGGCTGTACGGCGGATGACCCATCAATTCGATGTTTTAAGTGCTCAAAAAGTCACTTGTTTGAGCCGATGTGTGAGAGCTCGCATTGTCGTGGTGGAAAATGATCCGTCTTCGGCGGTTGGTTTTCCTCATTTCTCCGAACACTTTTGGCAAACAAATGGTGGTGTACCATTAAGAATTGACCGTACGACGTTCCACTAAAGGCACTGTTGCGACATGACCATTTATACCGAAGAAACAAACCATTAAAACTTCGCGCACGAAGCTTCGAAGTGCTTCGTGCGCGAACAACTTTTGTTGGATTTGGCTCGTCTTGAAAGACCCATACAGTCGACTGCTGTTTAGTTTCTGGCTCATATGCATAGATCCAAGATTTGTCGCCTGTCACGATCTTATAGACGTCTTTTGAAGCACCGCGATCGAATTTTTTCAACATTTCTTTGGACCAATCGACACGAGACTTTTTTTGAGCGATTGTTAAATTATGCAGTATCCAACGCGAACAAATATTTTTGACGGCCAAATGTTCATGCAATATTGAATGTATGCGAGTGGAACTAATGCCCAAACATGCCTCAATCTCCCGATAAGTCACATGACGATCTTGCAATATCAGTTCACGCACAGCATCGATGTTTTCTGGCACAACAACCGATTTTGGACGACCTTCACGAAATTCGTCCTGGAGCGAACTACGACCACGATTGAATTCGGAAAACCAGCGAAACACAGTGGCCCGGGATAGTGCTTCATCACCAAAAGTCGAAGCGAGTTGATCCGCACACTGTTGTTGAGTTAGTCCACGTCGAAAATCATCGCACGAAAATGTTCACAATTTAATTCCATTTTGGCCGAGATGAATGTTTCAAGTAAACAACACAAAAACCACTCGTATGACAAAACTTTCTGAGCACGTATACCATTAAAAACGTCAAACTTTACGATGCTGATGTCAGATTTGACGTATCTATACTGGTGTTGCCGTATCTCAAAACTTAAGTAGCAGCCCTCGTATATATTTGTTCCGAGTTTCTCAATACAGAAAAAATACATAGGTACACGGACCTCTTTATCCGTTAAATAGAGGCACATCGTAAGGTTTGCATGTCGGCACACTTAACCTTATTTACAATATTTAGGTCTTCAGGTCGATATACACTGATACGAAGAAATGGTTATCACAATCTTCATACCATGTCCCTTTTGGGGTAGGCAGAGAGGAGAGATTGCCACTTCATTATATCCTGACATATATATTTTGCTTCTGCACGTCCATACATCTTGTAATGCATGCTTTCCTATTATTATAACGGCTTAACACACTTCTTTCGTCTTTCCAAATTTTATTAATTTGGTTGTGCCACGTTTTTCTAGGTTTTCCCAAACTTCTCATATCTTCTACACTACTTGTACACATTATTTTTGTAACTCTTTGTTTATTCAATTTTTCTGCACTGCTTTAAACACTGCATCTTCTTTCAATCCGCATTTTTCTTTATGTTATCATTCCTTATCCTATTGTAAATTGTTTTTCCACATATTTTATGCAACGCTCTAATTTCCATTATATTTATCTTATTTTCATCACTTTATTCACTTTATTGCCTATCGTAATATTGGTTTTTTTACCTATTAATATAAGAAAAATGATACGTACACATTTGTAATTAGGACGATATTTGTCTTTTTGATCGTGATTCATCTTACCTTATTAAGTCAAGTATTAAATTGGTGTTTATAACAAGTTAAATTCTCTGAATACAATTAAAAAAAAACAAAAAAAATGTATAGCGATGAAAAAAATAGAATATGTTGCTATAATCATAAATACGTTGTTTATGGATATATAGTACAAGTTCATCGAACTTTCAGGAAAATTCTTGCATGGTGAATTTTTCCCTTGGAAAGAAAATTTTCTTATAACATATATGGCCAAATGGTAAATTTATACCGAAATAAACGAGAAACACGCTTTGGAAAATCTAACTCTTCTAAAAACGGAATAAAAGTGATAAATAATACATCATATAAGCAGATTTTCAATAAGTGCCTGCATAAATTGTCAACTGTTCATAAACTTGGGAATATAGAAAAATTATAAACTCGTATTTGTTTTCTAGACAAAATCCGTAAAAAAGTGATAAGAAAAAGAGTTCTTAATCGAAAGCCAATATCGGAAGAAAAATTGGCCGATTTACTGCGGTTTTTGGACTCGCGCGCCAGCAACGGGTGATCCGGATAAATTTGAGATAATAAAAAAAGGTTGATTTACTCATTCATTTATCATGGTCTCGCGCCCACTTCTGAAATGCCTACAATAAATAACTACTATTTTTTTTAATAAACTCAAAATGGTACAGATTTTTTTTCTTTTTGGTTAAGGCTTTGATTACTTTTTAAGGGGGGTAGAATTTCAACCAATACGGGTTATAAGGCAATAATCGACTACAGTATAATAATTACTGTATGCACTATTGTTTTGTTGCCATTGATGGACCACTAAAAAGGCGCCTAGGCTTCGTTGTAACTATTTCATATAATGTGAACTTTCCTTTCGAATGTTTACAGTAGACTCTCGATTATCCGGGATCACATAAACTGAGCTGCGGATTAACCGGGGCAGTAAAAAATCGTTATTTTAAAATAATCTTGAGTAAGATATTGCATAAAAATTCCTGAACATAATCAACTGGTTTGCACATTTCTTCGAGTCTCATAACTCAGCACGAACTATTTCAATGCAATTATGGAGACATGAATATTCATGTAACTCATCAATTGTGCGGCTGCATAGTTCAGAAAATCAGTATGGATATTGTGCAGATCCTTTTTAACTTATATTTTATTTTAATTTCAAGAACATTTATTCGGCTCTACAGTATTTTTTCACTTCCACATTTCACAGCCATAATTAAATTTGGTACCAAAATACTGTTGTGGATTAAGCGTATTTCAATATTGTCCGGTTTGAGTGTATATGTTTTAGTACCCCCCTTTGACTTCAACATTAACAGTCTTCCTATTACATCTAGACTTATCAACAAATGCTTGTAAGCCATCACTGTTCAAATATGTAAAACTAGTGGCTAAAAAAATATTCCTATACAGACGAATTATACAATATTTCATACTCGCATAATTTTATAGATTAAAATAAAGAGTATACGACATACTAAATTATTCTCCACAAAGGAATTTCTGGTGACGCTTTGATTAAACAGGAACTATATGATATACTCGTATTATTACAACATGGCGAGTTGTCAGAAAATGCAATGGAGGTGATAAATTAAAATATCGTTTGAATGTGATACTTAATAGCTACTGTGACACTATTTAATGTCGGTGATATGTCAGTGTATGGAAATACATTTCATAGATACGTTACAAAATTGCCGCCTAGGCCCGAATTCAGAGACACCTAAATACTAAAATTCTTGCCATAAAAAAATGTGATTTCTATTCCGGGTTGGTCCTCACGTGCCCGTTTGCTTTGAAAATACCTCAAGAAACCACGAGACTTTATTACTCAAGGAAGCTGAAATGTTAAATTATATTATGACGTCCGATTCGGAACGTAAACACATATTCTCGAATAATTTGTTTACAGATTTCGTAGACAAAAGTAAAAGTCATATTTTACAAAATCTTTGTTGTTATACAAGATTCAGTTATGCATATACAATAAAAACATCTTAAAGTTAAATGTGGTATTGCAAATTAGATATAACATGGTCAAGATTCAACAAACTAGGTTTTGTCAGATATTCATACATAAATATTGACATTTCAATACATGGTTCCAGTCCTGATTACAAAACATTCTTTAATATCATTTTCAACGATTTTTACAAAATTCAATAAAAAAAAACATATTTATGATGCAATAACAATGAATGCCAGAATAGCACAGTAAATTATAGATTTTTCATATAAACATCTTTGTATGGGTTGAACCCCATGAGGCAGGTGTTAATGAGCTTCGATTTATTTTATCTCTCACTCTCTCGGCAATTTTTCAAGAGAGAGGGAGAACTTAGTCCGTGCACTAACAACCCACCCGTGGGGACACGGTCTGTGGATGGCGTATATTTCAATACTGACTAGTTATAAAATTTGGTTTGGTTTATCTATTATTACTTGGATTATTTTTAGTTTTTTTTCATATAAACATGCCTGGGTAACTGGAGAGCGCGAATACACAAATAATTGAATACTCGTGTAGTTAGCTTTATTGCATTTTTTGTGAAACGACACAACGGGCTAAACGGCTGAGGTTAAAAATATCAAGTATTAGTTTTTTATGATAACGTCAACTTGATTGGTTGACCGCACACTAAACTGTATGAACTTGGTGCGTGATCGGGAAGTTTGATGGATTTGGCAAATTGTACAATATTGCATCCTTTTCCATGATCGTGACTAAGCGGTTCAATAATTCCATTCAATTATACGGCGTAGAGCTTAATATATTCAATTACTAAAGAAACGGATGGCAATAGTTTATAAAATAATTTTTCTAAATCATAATTAGATAAGTAGTCAGGATTAAGTTTTTAGGTCGCTGTCTGAATTCGAACACTAGTCTAGAATTTTTGAATTTGCTGACATTAAAATCAGTGTTTGAGAATATTTAAATATGAATAAAGAAATAAGGATTTATAACCCCATGAAATATAGCATTTATACGTTTTCAATATTACAACATCCGTGGCATAGTTAGCAAGACACCTGTCTAGTAACTCAGAGGTCTCAGGTTCAATTCACGTTGGAATTTAAAAAAAATGGTTCCAGACTGGTTTTCACTAAAGACCCTTTAACATATTCCTGCTTGGTTGGAAGATATTTCCACAAGGCAATACGCCCGTTAAGTTGTACATACAAGTGTAATGCAATATATTATATGTGCATATGTTTAAAGAATATTCAAAGATTTCTAATGTTTTTGGTCAATGACAATATCCGTGGCCTAGTTGGTAAGACGCCTGTCTTACAATAGCGGTTTAAGACACGAGAGATTGCTGCGATACTGAAAATATAAAAACCACCGCATACTAGCATTTGATGAAGCTTGGTAACGTTATTTACTACGATGTTTGGGTAACACATAATTTGAGAGAAAAAAACACAATGGGTCAGGTCTCCGTAAGTGATTGACTGCAAAAACGTAGCGGTACCGAACCATTTTTTAAACGAATGCTGCCGGGCGACGAAAAGTGCAAAAAGTAATAGGGCATGTACGGTTAATCATCTTTAACCACTCCGAAAGTTGCTCTTCATCCGAAAAAGGTCATGTTACGTATCTGGTGGAATTGGGGGGTACTACGAGACGTCTACCACACAACCAGATGATCAATTTGGAGAAACACTGCTCGCAATTGGACCAATTAAAGGCAGCAATCGATCGGAATAGTCCAGAATTAGTCAATAGGAAGAGCGTCATCTTTCACTAGAGTCCAGACCTCGCGTCACTTTGCAGACCAAGCAAAAATTGGTATAGCTAGGCTAAAATGTCCTACCCAAATCTCCATATTCACTGAACCTAGCACCCTCCGATTATCACTTATTCCAGCTCTTACAACATTTCATTAAAAGGAAGAACTTCGCTTCCCTAGAGACCTGCAAAAATCGACCGTTCTTCGCCCAGAAAAATGCGAATTTTTAAGATGGAGTTTTCAAGTTGCCCGAAAGATGGCGTAAGGTAGTGGAACAAAACGACGCATACATTATGGAATAAAGTCACATCTAATTCCCGGATCACCCCATACATAAATATCATGAAAATTAATTTTCAAGGCCGACGATTAATTTCCTCGTTTTATTTATGATAGTTGATAAAATAGTTATAAATAGTCAAAAAAATACTTTAAAATAGCTCAAGCGAGGCATTTTTAATGACGATAAAAAATATTCACATCCCCTTTTTAAGAGAGCTTTGTAATTAATTCATTATTGAAATTATTTAATATACAGGTATAACATAATATTATCTCAATGAAAAAGATAAGCAACGATTTAGTACTGTCAAGTCAAGAAAAATGATTAATCTTTTATACACATACATACATACCATCACAGAGTTTCCCTATCGGGGTAGGCAGAGCTCTAAGCTTCCTTATCACGGCATACTTCCTCTACATCCATTTATATTCTCATACAGCTCTTCCTCCTTAACTTTCCTTCTTTCGAAATGTTATTCACTTAGTCCAACCATTCCAACCAGTCCAAGCAATCCAACTATTTAACCACTCTCACTTGTGTGGGTATTTTTCCAAAATTTGTTTAGTCAGTCTTTTGTCACCCATTTGTTCTACATGACCAAACCCCCTCAACGTGCTCTTTTTCGCCCTACTTAGCACATCAGTTTTTAGTTGGCATTCATCTCTAATAATTGCATTTCTTATTCCGTCATACATAGACACACCACATATTTTTCTTAGTGCACGTATTTCCACTTAATCCTTCATACAAAGCGGTAATGATTTCTTAGTTTAAATAATAATACATGCTTTTTTTTCAGATATAAAAATCCCTGTGTAGAAAAAGTAATATTCATATTCTCATACTTCTGTTCAAGATGCTTTAGGAATATTCTTACATAAAAATTATCCTCAAAAGGGGAATACCCTTCATAAAACAAAAGCCTATTGAAGGGAACAACGTAGGATACCGATTAGAAACCGCGTAATCCTTATACTACTCGGAATTTATTTGTGTATTTCAGGAAAGCTATTCAAGAGTTTTCTCTGAGATACGAGAGAACAATAAAAGCCGCCTGAATAAAATTCGGATACAGAGCTTGTGGTGCAGATTGAAAATTCGGAATCCCCGTGTTTTCCTTGAATACAATAATGAAAAGGAAGGAATAAATGTAGTTTACTCGCACTTCCATTTAACCCCTTACTTTTTCTGTCATACCTAAAGTGCATGAAGAAAATTTGAAAAGATTTTATGCATAATTAAAAATGTTGAACCAGTGTCTATTCTTTACTACAAATTGTAAACTATCAAATGAAATTGTTTTCTTTCGTTACGGTTGTCACCAATATTATTTATAATTAAATCAATATTTTTTTTTAAACAAGGTAAATTGAATATGTAAATCAATAAAAAAACAATCACTGTAAAAAAATTAGACGGCATCGAACATTATTGGCCATCGACTAATTAACATAGATACACATATTTTAAAATAATCTGAAGGTTTGCAAGTATTTTTAACTTTTGAAAGCTATTTCAATTTTGGTTATATATTTCTAGTTGTTCTACAGTTCATTTTCAATCTGAATATGTATGCATTGATTCTTAAATGCTTGCTCACACGTATTACATAAAAAAAACTATTGACGGTTAAAATAAGTTGTACTCACATATTTTACTAATGCTAGTTCGTGAAAAATCTTCATTAGAAAAACTTTCACAAATTTATCTATCATATATAAAAATATAACTCAAAGATTTTTTACCCCTTTAAAGACAATTTTAACAAGTTGAAATATTTAAAAAATTAAAACAGAATTAAAATTATGAAAAAAATCTAATTTCTAAATCAAAACTATTCTTTTTTATTTGAAAATGTGTTAATATTTGAAAAGTTCTGTAAAAGTCAATCGATATACGAGTATTTTACTAATTCTAGTTCGTGAAAATTCTTCATTAGAAAAACTTTCATAAATTTATCTATGATATATAAAAATATAAAACTCAAAGATTTTTTATCCCTTTAAAGACAATTTTAACAAGTTGAAATATTTAAAAAATCAACAAGAATGAAAATGTTGAAGAAAATCTAATTTATAAATCAAAACTATTCTTTTTATATTTGAAAATGTGTTGATATTTTAAAATTTATGTAAAATTCTATCGATCTTTATAAATGAAACACTCATGACTACAAAAGCTGAAGGTTTATTCATCTGAGATACTGAGCAACAATAATGAGAATTAATGTTAAGTATGATTTAAATAAATAATTATAATAAGAAAAAAATCTAAATAGAATAAAGATATGTATACAAGGACAATTCAAAAGAAAAAATCTGAAGACTGGCTGATACTGTACGAGCAATACCCATAATGTGTCTTCGAAAAACTTGCTACATCCGCTCTTGTCTAGCGACGAACTTCCTAACCACTTGACTCGAGAAAATCTTCTTTTATGAAGTTTTTCATATCGGGGGTTTAGGGTCTTTCCTTTATTTCTGTTGAACGGCTCCAACGAAATTGTGATTGTTAAACGGAGACAGTGAAAAAAACCACGATAAGGAATAGACCATGACTGAAATTGGAATTCAGCTCAATTTTCAAATGCTATCCAAAATATCAAGAACTGTATAGTTTGAGTTTTGACCGCAGGCATTACAATTTTTGTGCTGATTGCTGCAAATTAGCTCAATATCAACGAGCTAAACCATTATTATGAGTTAGAGAAATTGAATATTCGAAGAGTATAATTTTTTATTTGAAAGTGTGTTAATATTAAAAATGTGTTAATACTCCAAGACATTTTTAGATTTCGTTTTCATTTATTTTATAAAACAAATAAAAATTTCAACTTTGTAGTGATGATCATTTAAATAAAGTTTTTCTACGTAACAATATACAGGAGATTTTAATAATTAGTTGGAAATATTATTTTAAAATAAATTATGATCTCTGTGCCCTAGTTTGTAACACACATGTTTTCTATTCGGGAGGTTGTGGATTCGATCCACATTGGTACTCAGATTTTTTTTAAAAAGGGTTCCAATCTGATTTTTATTAAAGGCGTGCTTAAACACCTTTCCGGTTGGTCGGAAGAGATTGTTACATAGTAATAATCCCGTCAGATTATAATGCAACTACGAAAGTGTAATACAATAGAGTTAAACATTATGACCAAAGAAAGGTATACTTAAGACAAATCAGAAATGTATTTTTATGGTTTTAAGGAAAGTGCAATTTAAAACAGCGATGTCTTCGATCACCCGAAAAATAAAAAAAATGTGGCCAGTACGAGTAGTTAACAATATGTCGTTAAGTTTGATGAGCTTCTCGACTAACAATTATTAATGGACTTGATAATCCACACAAATAAATCAAAAGTATATTCAAAATTCAAGTGTTTGATTTATTTATGTAAATCCATCAACTTTTTGCCTATTTAACTATTTTGTTCATCGAACATCTATAGATTGGCTAATCATGGGTAAACAAACGGTCTGTGGAATATTATGCAATAATGAATTTTTATGCAATATATCGTTACTTGATTTTTGAAGAAAGATAAAGCGTCGTTTGCACTAGAAAGCGTATATAATTTATATTTATTATTTTTTTGACAATACAATAGCATACAAAAAACCAATGAAAACATTAGTCGAATTTGCCTTAATTTGTCTCGTGAAAGTATCATACATATATCAATATCATTCGTTTGCTCTAAGATATTTTTAAACAATTAATCGCTTATGTGTTCATTAAGTATGCGATCCTGTTCCAACATCTAGACTTATTATAATTTAAATCTTACATTAATTTAGGGCAAAATGTTTCCTAATTTAATTCATTTGGATAAAATGCTTTTTATCAAACGAAGAAAAGAAAGGATATTAAATTAGAATCCAGAGAAGCTACCTACATCCAAATTCTTAAGTGACCTTCGGTAATTCAATTACTGAAAAATGATGTTGCGAATCCGCTCAAGATCAAAGGCTAAGTATTCGGAGAAAATTGGGGAAGGGTTCGCTGTTCTCCGCCATTTGTGAAGAGGGAGCAGAGAGTCCCTGGCTTAAAATTGTAAAAAATCGAAAAAAATATCTTATGAAGGGAATTTATATTTTCCCTAATAAACTGACTCCGCCATATCTTGTTGATATCTAATTTAATCAAGGATTGAATCAAATTTGCATACACATATCTGGAACGTATTTGATATTGAATTATGTATATACATACCATTAAAAATATTTCCATATGATTTAGCTACCCAAATTAGAATAATTGTAAAAATATTAAAATATACATTTTTTATAGTTAATATTGTGGAGGTTTAAAGACATTATAATTTGTTTTTATCAAACACTGTTTATTCCATTTTTTATAACGGTACAACCCTACCGGCTTCAAGGCTTTCATCTCATCATCAGGGGATCACAAACAAGACTTTTTTGTGCTAGGGTTATACCGTTATAAAGTGTTTGATAAAAAAAACAAATTACAATTAACATATTATATAAGGTAATAATAATACATATATTATTTTTAATACATGACAAACGTTAACGTAAATAATATTTCTGAAAACAAAGCATTTTAAACTATAAATTATACAAAAAAATATATCACGTAAAACTAAGCCAAATATAATAGGATGATCAAAGACTAGAACGTAATGAATTTAAATCAAAATGGTAGGAAAAATTATAATGCAGTGAAATTCCCACAATTTAAAAACATATAATAGTATTACACTTTTATTGTATCTGGCCGGCACATTATCATATCAATATAAAAACATATAATAGTATTACACTTTTATTGTATCTGGCCGGCACATTATCATATCAATATAAAAACATATAATATTATTACACTTTTATTGTATCTGGCCGGCACATTATCATATGAATATAATTAATGAACATAATTATTACATGAATATCTTCCAGACAGAAATATTTTTACGAAAAGAAGACTGAAACCCTTTTAAAAAAAATGGGAACCAGCGGGAATCGAGCCCGCAACCTCCCAATTGGAAAACAAGGTCATGCAGGTCGTCAAAAGTACAAATGATAAAAAATAATAACGTAATCAACATAACGGGTAGTCGAATAATAATTAAATTCTATTGATTTCATCGAATATTGTAGTAGCTTATCGCATTGATTCAACTGCCGTTGGTTTAAGAAGTCGGTCGAAAAGAAGTCTTCAAGAGGTTTCTTAAACTCACACCTTACTATTGTAGGGTGTGGGCTGAAAAACACCTGGTGTCCCCGTGGCTGGGTTCGCCCTATATTGGTGGGGTGTATCTTGGCTGAGGGGATGTTATTAGATGAGCCCAGACCTTTTGATAGCTTCTGTATTTAATGTATTATCTGCAATTTACGTGTTTTAGAAGTGTTATTTAAATATACTTTGTACATACTATGTTGCTGTCAATAAACCTATATTTATTTATTTATTTATTAACATGCTATAATGAACCGGAAGAGCACTTGGCGTGTTTTCAAGAGCGCTTGCGTTACGTTGTATGGTCACTATACGACGTCTGGGGGATTAAAATTGTTGCGACTGTATTCTAACTCAATTTTTAAAATTCGTGATAAAAAATATGAATTAAAACAATGTTCGAAAAGCATCTTTTTTACATACTAGAAAACATATAAGTTAATGCAAAAATTACAATTAGGTGAGTGATCTAATCGTTTCTCAAATTGAGTTTTCTCCATAAAATACTTGTGTTCTATGAAATTTTATTTCCACAGGTCACACATATCACGCCACATATATTTTGGGGTAGGCAGAGAGGACAGATCTACACTCCTATCGACCCATTCACATATTTCTCTCCTCGTTCACATCTATACAACTTGTAATGCATGCTATCCTGTTTCGTATATTTCTTACTCTTCCCTCAATTAAAATCACTCAAACTACTCGTATTTCTTTCCCCTCTGTATGGCTCTTCATTTATTTCTTTCATCAATATATTTGTTTCTTTGTTTTTCACAACCCATTTTCTAAATTTGTGGTATTATAAATAAGGAAAATCTATTCAGTGAGTAAGATAAAAATCGAATAAAGGAACAAAAAAATGTATAAATAGATTTACTATTCTTTTAATAAAAAAATCTTTGCAAAAACTATTATTTTCATATTTATTTTTTGGTTCAATCAATCCCAAATCAGATTTCAGTAGCATTGTCAACATTTTATAAAACGAATGTCAAAGAGAAAATATAACCCAACTCTTTTTGCTTAGTGTACATAAAATCAAGGATGTAAAAATTAAAAGGGCGCTCTGCAAAAGACCCTACGCCGAGTCGGAGTGGTTTTGCGTGTAATTAGGCCCTCGCGCATCGTCACATCGCTCTCGACTAAATTAATTGCCCCTTCAAAAAAAAAATCACCCAGTTTTCGGATCCTTCCAGATTCGCTGGAAGAGGTGAAGGTTTTATACCAGGCTAAAATTTATATATGTTAGTAATGTAAATAGAAATTGAATTATTTCAATATAAATAAAATGCTCTAATATAAAAACTTGAATTGAACTTATTGTTACACATACATACATACCATCACGTCGTTTCCCTGTCGGGGAAGGCAGAGAGGATAGAGCGTCAGACTTTCCTATCTCGACACACACACATCCTTGGCTTGTTCTACATCCATACACCTTCTCATATAGCTTCTACAATTTCTCTAATTCTACGTTCCCTTCTTTCAGAATATAATTCACTTGATCCAACCGTACTTTCCTTAGTTTTTCTCTCAAATACCTTCCATTAATAGTTGCATTACATATCTGTTTTGGTAGTCTTTCTTCATTCATTCGTTCCACATGCTCAAACACCTCAACGTGCTCTTATTCATCTTACTCAACACACCAGCATTAAGTTCACATTCATTCCGTATTCTGTCTTACATTATCACTCCATGTATTCTTTCCAATGCACGCATTGCTGCAGCATTTATTCACCTCCTCCCAGTATTTTTCCACATTCACGTTTCACTCCCGTTAATCAATATTGGCATCAACATGCTATTGTGGACTAATATCTTAGCAGTTTTTGATACTGTCCGGATCGAGTTAATTAATATGTTTTAATGCACCATTGACTTTGTTTCCTATCGCTACATGTCGTTCCATATCCCTCTTACTTATTGTTTATTTTAATTAAGTGATATTTAAATGCTGCAAAAGAGACGGACATCTTTATTCACGAATAAAAAATCTGTCTGGGAGAAGAACAGTTCAAAATCAAATGACATGCTGGTGGGCAGTAACTTTATCAATTAGTATTGGTCCCAAGCGAAGATGAACTCCATTAATTTACCTCTAGTAATAATTTGTTTGAATCTAAAAAAAAGCAAGTTTTTTTGTATTTTATTCAATTTATGTATTTTCTACGTACAATAAAAATTCAACGGCAATTTTATATTGGTTATGATGCATTGCAATACAGTATTTATATTGGTTATGATGCATTGCAATACAGTATTTTATTTTTTATTGGAGCAAAATGAACAAAATAAATACATATTTGATGATTCACTTTGCGGTATGAAAGGAAAAGTAAAAAGTGTAAATGCGATACTCGTATATGGGTGAGTAATGTAATATTAGAGCAAGTTGAACAATTCTGCTATTGAGGTAGTATTTTATCAGATTTTGGAAGAGTTACGAGGGGTATTGAACAGCGTGTAATGATAGGAAATAAAGTCAATAGTGAACTTAAATATACTCGTATATATACTCGAACCGGACAGTATCAAAATCGACCAAGATTATAGTCCACAACTGTGTTTCAGTACCAACTTTGATGTATGGGAGTGAAAAGTGGACGTAGAACAAGACTGAGAGGAGCCGAAAAGATGTTGTAGAGATGCGTACATTGAGAAGAATACATGAAGTGACTTTGTATGACAGAATATGGAATGAAGTGATAAGGGATGAGTGTGAACTTAAGGTTGATGTGTTGAGCAAGATGAAGAAGACCACTCTGATATGGTTTGAACACTTGAAACGAATATACGAAGAGTACTAAAAAAACAAATATACAGTGCAGATATGAGTGGAAGGTGTGATAGAGAAATATCAAGGAAAGTATGATTGGATCAAGTGTACGATATTTTGAAAGAAGTATATGTAAAAAGTCAGGGGAATCGTAGAAGCTGCATGAGTAGGTGTATGGATGTAGAATAGGCGATATACTCGTATAAGTACTCGATAAAACTATGAGGGTAAAAAATTCACATTCAATACAATTATAAAAATGAATTATTTAATTTTATATTCTATATTAAATTTGAAAAAATGTAAAAGATAATGAAATGACACAAAGAGAAAGTGCTAAGTGGAAAGCAATCTCATCTTATTCCCACACTTAATTCAGAAAGAAATGTCGCAATATTTGGGAAATATTCATACCCGATGGTGCGTGCGCGTGCCTTGTTACGGCGACACGCTAATGTAGAATTGAGGAGGTTACAAGCAGGAGGCGAGAGGAATTTTAAACATCTCGCTGTATAATGTCACTTATCGTGAGAGGAGAGGATGGCCAAACAAAAGGGGGGGATCCACTTTCTAGCTACTTGTAGTACTGCTAGATAGCTCTTCCTATTCTGTTCACATCTTCCTCGTGAGACGGTATTTTTATCTGCCGCTCGGGTAACGGGAACGGCATAAAGATTCAAATGGATTTATTTATTCAGTAAAAACGGTTTATTTTTTAAGAAAAGTATAAAGATTCAGGATAAAAAATTAATTTTTTCAACAACGAATTGAAATTTTGTAAAAAAATAATTGACATAGGCTGGTAAGAATATACAAAATAAGTACGATACAAAGGCTGTTCAGTATGCTAAAAACTCAAAATTTGGATTTCAGTAACGAATTTTCAACAGTATATATTTTTGATTGAATATTCCTTACGTGCGTTAATCGCTATATGCCGTTAACTAAAGGTATTTTAAAATTGATTCGGCATTTTCTTAACGAGCTGCATACGACTAATCACCCTACGCCGTTATTTTGTTGTTATAATCTAGATATATGACCAAATATCAGAGATAGCAATATTGGTGCCAACAAATACCCTGGTAAAAAGTCGATTCGTAATTTATTTTGAACATCTCGGTATAAAACATATTGTACATTCAGACCTGAATATAAAGTGGGCCTTGTGAGTTGCTTTTTATAAATTCAAATACGAAGGGCTTTTGTGTGATGTTATATAAAAGAAACATCTCTATCCAAGTTATCTAGATATTATTATTAATGCAACTTATTATGATATAGGTATATCAATGACGAATGAACTGATATAAAAAGGGTACGTACAAAAATCATTTAGTTAAAAAACAGTAATTAAAGAACTCTGTTTTGTACAAACATAACACCACGCCATACACATATCCCTTGCGTGGTAGGCAGCGGGGACAGAACATACACATATCCCTTGCGTGGTAGGCAGCGGGGACAGAACATTCAAGAACATCAAGTTTATGTGAGAATAATAATAATAATGAAAGACTGTAGATGAGAAATAATTAGTTTCATTACAAATGACTTATTGTAGAACGCTTATTTTCTATTAGAGGTTTCGGTTTCGTTTCCTCGGTATAAAACATAATTCATAATCAGCCTACATTCATCAACTGCAGGATATACTATAGGCCTCTCCAAGTTGTTTCCAAGAAATACAGTCCTTTGTGCATCGCTGCCGCGTAATCACTTCTTCTACGCGGTCTTCTTACATGCCTAGTTCTTCCTAATCGATACCACTGGATTATTTCACACGTCCAACGATGGTCCGTTGTTCGGGCGACGTGCCCAGCCCACTTCCACTTAAGTTAAAACATAATTAAAGACTTCTATACAATCCAATTTATAGGATGAAATTGCAAAAAATATATTAGGTGTACAAATAAGTTTCCGCCGTTTTTTATCAAAAATTGGGCATTTATTGTGAAAGAACGGAACCTCATGTTTTATTCGAAGTATTGCCCATCGCTTGCCACTACCTTTTCCCATCTTTCTGGCAGCATACGGATACAGCGTCGGAAGAATGCTTCATCTTTTGAGGCTATCCACGAATCGACCCAATTTTTGGTATCTTCATATGATGTGAAGTGCTGCTCAGACAGGTCATGCGTCATCGATCGAAACAAGTGAAAATCAGAAGGAGCAATGTCTGGTGAATACAGCGGGTGGGGTAAAACTTCCCAATTGATTGTTTCCAAAAAGGTTTTGACCGGCGCCGCAACATGTGGACGAGCATCATCATGCAGGAGAATAATTTTGTCGTGTCTGGAGTAGTAGTGGGCGCGCTTTTCCTCGAGTGCTCGACTCAATCTCATCAATTGTGCTCGGTAGACAGCCCCAGCAATGGTTTCGTTCGGTTTGAGCAACTCATAATACACGACACCAAGCTGATCCCACCAAATACACAACAAGAGTTTTTTTCCATGAATATTTGGCTTAGCTGTAGATGTTGAAGCATGGCCAGGGGTTCCCCATGATTTCTTCCTTTTTGGATTATCATAGTGGATCCATTTTTCATCACCAGTGACTATACGGTGCAGAAAACCCTTTCGTTTATGCCTGGCAAGCAGCATTTCACATGTGGAAAATCGGCGTTCAACGTTTCTCGGTGTCAGTTCATATGGAACCCAATTTCCTTGTTTTTGAATCATTCCCAATGATTTCAACCTATGTGAAATTGCTTGTTGAGTCACTCCTAATGTAAGTGCAAGTTCTTCTTGCGTTTGGCACGAATCTTGATCCAATAATACTTCCAATTCCGCGTCTTCGTACACTTTCGGCCTTCCGCTACGTTCTTTGTCTTCGATGTCAAATTCACCGTTCTTAAACTTTTGAAACCACTCACGACAACTTCTCTCACTTAAGGCAGCCTCACCATATGCTTCTACAAGCAATCGATGCGCCTCAGCTGCAGATTTCTTCAAATTGAAGAAGTAAATCAAAAGTTCCCGCAAATGACGCTTATTCGGCTCAAAACTTGACATTTTCGAACACAAAAAAATATGTTATACTGATAAAAATTCACTAATATTTCAAGGTCATGTTGTTGACAGATGTCCAACCTTACGATAATGACATTTTACATCTGACAATTTTAACCATAACTTACTGGTGGCGCCAACTTTTGTCAAACAGCGGTGACTTATTTGTACACCCAATAAAATACCTAAAAATATTATACCTTATAAAATTAAAGGGAATTAGTAATGTTATAAAGCTTTCAAAGCTCAAATTTCAAAAGAATAAAAACAAAAAAAAAAATACTTTTTGGCAAATTTTATGAAATGACAGCAGAGAGAAATAAGGTTAAACTACGAGAATTATTAGATGTACTGTACACACCATTAAACTATGTATTTTCGTAAGATTTCAAATGAATTAACTGTGGTAATGCCACACAAACCTTGCAGTTTTGAAATTGGAAAAATTCTCACGCGATGTTGAAAATCGGTTCAATTTCTAAGCGATGTTTTTATGTTATCTGTTGACTATTGAAGAAATCATATTTGCATATAAAATTTCAATTAACTCTTTAATTAATTTGACTCTTCCTTATTAACATTCAGTTATGTTCATTATTTGTTGCTAACTACTATACTCGTATGTTGAAGATTTTCGATTCCCTCGATTACCTCGAAATCATGATTATCATCATAATCTAGATACCTGTCAAAAACTGGGCCAGCATTACTAGATTGAAAAGTATCATGAATAGTAGAATTATTATTAGATATTGGCTTCCCGGTACCAAACATACTCGTACTTCCAGACACGGTTTCACCATTTTGTAGCGCTTTTGAGCTGCCATTCATAAATTCAAAAACAAAGCGCTGTTGAGGCGATATATTACTAAACAGCGCTAAGAAAATTGTTATTTGTGGCTGTTGTTATATATGATACACAGTTTACCCGACGTTACCCACCAAACAACAAAAATGTTTTTAATTACTACTTTACACCAGAAATACATTTAACACTGTACCATATATTTGGGGACACCTTAATATTACATTTCCTCATCCTTAACTCCCACGATTCCCATTCCTATTTTTGTTAAGATTTATCTTTTGTTACTCAAATATTATTTTCATTTAGTAACTTTAATACACGGTCATAGATACTGATAATATAATAATATTATAACAATGGCTGATTGATTGGAAGAAGATGATTTAAAACAATTTCTTCCAATAAATTTACCCGATGTATTTAAATGAACGTTTAAAAATAAATTAATAAATATATGTACTTTTAGTTGACATAGAAAAATAATAAAAATACACCGCTAAATTATATTTCAACGTGCTGCTAAGGAAGTCTTGACTTTGAATATATTTATATAAATTAGTATTGATTTAATAAGCACGAGAAGTTTGAAAATTGAGGAAATTTAGGGCAAGTTAATCTGGATTATTCGAGACAATCGTTACTTAAGTCTGCCTCCTGACGAGAGTAAATCCCCGTGAGGATGTGTTGAGGGGAGGCGAGAGAGCGTCGCGTCGTGATTTAACTGCTAGCAATTAAACGAACAGGAGTGACGAACGTATGGCGTACTTAACATTGCACATTTTCTACTCTCTCGCTTCTTCACCCTTGAGAATTGATGTCAGTGAACTTGTTATTGTTTGGTAAAACGTGTTAAGGAAAGCTAGAAATTGAATCGATTGACGTAGAATGGACGCATTTTACAGAATAACTTGGAAAGACAAGTATAGAACGGCCGAGAACTATAAATATGTTTTTTAAGCAATATGAATAAAACTACAATGATGTCCTTAAAGAACAACAACAAGCACCTTAAAAATGCATTGAAAATATGTATTCGGTTATGAGTTTCAAGGCCATAGAATTAAAATTAAAAAAATATGGTGCGGTTTAGCCATAAAAAACTTCGAGTGATAAATAATAAACTCCAACTAATCCGAGTCAAACTTTCTGTCTCGTTTCTAAGGAGTCATCTGTCATGTGTTTTTGAAATAATTTTTTTTTTGGCCAATCAAATAAATGAACAGCTTATAAAAAATAAAATCAGATTGAACGATGCTCGAAGAGAGCATTTCCATGTGAATTAAGTTAATTAAAATAGTAATAAGTTGTTTTGAAAACAAAGTACTCGTATATCCCAGAATAGAGGATTCAGATAACTATTTTCGAGAACAATCGACATGATTGGAGATATGTGGTGCTGAAATATTGAGCATTTATTAGTTATCAACATAGTGAACTTATACACACACTTAGTTTTATAAACAAATCGTATGAAGAAATCATTAAATAAAAATACCAGTAAAACTTATATAAGGTAACATTTTCCACCAAACCAAAAATATGAGGCATTAAGTGAAAACCAGATCGGAAAAAACTTTTTGTTTAAAAAAGGTTCAAACAGGAATTGAAGTCGCAACTCCCGGCTTGGAAGACAAGTTTTACCAACGAGATCTGTCCTCTTCGTTTACTCCAAAAGGGACATGGCACGATGTGTATCTATGTACTAAGACGTTATCAGCTTATTGCAAAAATACTAGTACGTCATTTATTTCAGATAAACTTTAGTAATGACAAAATGAATAAGTAGTTTTATATGCGACTATACAAATAGCAAATGACCAAATATGAATTATTCTTTTGGGTGTCAATCATACTTTCTAACTGTAAAATTTATGTTTACTTTAAAGATTGCCAATTATTTTTCACACAGTGTAAATTGATCCAAGAATTTAGGGCACAGAATTATAAAAACACCCGATATACGAACATATTTTACGATATTAAAATACACAAACTATGTATAACTTGAGACTTCGAAACATATACTATACAGTTTTTATGGGTGAATAAGAATGAAAATAATATTCAAAAAGCGAAAAAAAAAAAAAAAAAAAAAATAGAAATATTTTATATTTATGACAACATTGTGAAATCGATTGCATAATGTGAGATGATATTGACATTTTCATCAATGTCATCGGCTTAAACATCACTAGGATAGGCATAAAAAACCAACATCATCGTCATGCATGTTAAAAATGCTGCCGCACACAGAAAGGTAACAATAACTTTGTCAATGACGAATTAAACCAGATAAAACCCTTTTTAAAGGCAGAATTGAGAATCGATCCCGAAGCCCCCGGGCGTAACACGAGCTTGTTGTCAACTACGCCACGGATCTTGTCAATAGATACTTGTAATAAAATACTCGTATTTATTTTATTTCAAATATTTTTTATATTGAAATATACAACTAAATGTTTTAATACTTTAAGAATTAATATATCACCATCACGTCAAGTATCTATTGGAGTAGGCAGAGTGAACAGATTATTTTATGCTAGCACACACTTTTCGCTTTTGCTACGCCCATACTCCTCGTCATCCATACTCTCCTTTACAAAATCTTTACACTCATCCCCCTTTCAGTTTTTGATAAGTACTTTTATAAAAACATAGATAAGTTTTAATAGTTTTACAAATAATAAAAATACAAATATTTTTTTTTTGTCTTTTTGACAAACGCTGCTTTACATATTTTTTTTTATCAATTGCGAGTGTATTGATTTTATATATTATAGTTCTCAGATGACAAAAGAAAAATCATAGATCCTTCTATTTTTTAGTAAAAAATATTAAAAAATAGAAGGATTCTATGATTTTTTACTCAAAGAATTTATTAAGTTTGGGCACAGATGGAATTTCGAAGAAGAGATTTTTCTTTCTATACATAATATCAATGACTCGAAATGAAAGAGTGACGAAGGAAATACTATAATGCTTGCAAATGAGTTAATTTAAATTTGGGGAAAATAAAATTGTTAACTATTGAGAATTAATTTTATTTGTTATACAATATAATAATTTTGCCACATTGTACAATAGTATGGTCCGAGTTTTATCTCTTGTATAAATACTCGTATATAACATGGTCCAATAGAACAGACCTGTAATAAACGCCCATCGTTTGAAATACCGGGTTTGATTAATTAAATTTGCATATCGTGAATATTGACGAAATTGTGTAATCAAATCTCGGTGTTACACGGGGTCAAGATTTTTAATTTGAATCCTACCTTCAGTTCTACAATTTCGAAATTAAATCGACTTATTTTCACGAAAAGTTTAATTAATGTACGAGTAATATAAAAAAATATTGCGCGTATTAAAATATCCAAAAACATATTAAAATTAAAGTTGTTATCTAATACAGACATACATACCATCACGCCATTTCCCTGTCGGAATAGGCAAACAGGACAAAGCGCCAGAATTTTCTATCTCGACACAAATTCTTCACCACTTCTATATTCAGATGTCTCCTCATTCAACTACTACGATTTCTCCGGTTTTCTAAGTTTCCTTCTTTCAGAATATTATTCATTCGATTCAATACTTTCCTCAACCACACCTTCCACTCACATTTGCACTATATATTTGTTTTATTACTCATTCTTCATTCATTCGTTCTACATCCAATCCTCTCTTGAGTGAGTGTTCTTCTTACTCAACACATCAGCATTAAGTTCACATTCATTTTTAGTCACTTCATTTCGTATTCTATCAACCATTGTTACCTCATGTATTCTTCCCAGTGCACGTGTTTCTACAGCATTTGTTTGGTTATTAGTATATAGGGAGACATTATTACAAGATTTTGAGTAAAATTTCAATAAAAAATCACAATCCGTCAAAGAATGGTGCATAAGAACTTGCATAGATCAATTTAAAATTTTAGTGCCGACATACATTTAAGCTCAAGGAATTAAGCAATAACTTGACGATGGCAACATTTATACTCGTAATTTAAAAAAGTGCACATTTCCCTCATCACACAATGAGACCAATTCCCAATATCTCACTAATGCGTTTGTAGCTGTATTAATGAAAAAAGATGAAGACGATTGTCGAATAAAAAAGGGAGTGATACGTCAATTAAGCAATTAGTCTTAGTAAGCGACTGTTGGTGTTAATCCAATGATGTTCTTGAGGAGAGATTCCAAGGACAATTATGGAAATATCGATCAATCTTGTACATGCATACACGGGTAATGGCTGTATATAAACATACTATGAATTCTGGAGGTGAAATACGGAAACAAAAAAAAATTAAGAAAAACAAAACATAATTAAGTTACAGGATAAAAAATAAATTAAATTATACAGCAAAATTGGAAAGTTCGACAGTCTACTTTTTTTAAATTTTCATTAATTAAGTCGTATCGGAATTGACGATGTGAATATATTGAAGAGCGTGGCCGGGAGACTACATTGTCTTCGACCCCAGTAATTAAGCCTTCGGGTTTAGAATCATTAGACTGAGCCCGGAACTCGCAGTTTGTCATCGCACGTATTAGAAATACTACCGTTTGTGAATAAGTAACAATAGTGGCACACGTCAAGTGCGTGAGGAATGCCACCTGGCGAAATAATTGACTAGACTAAACTGGACTATCCGCTGTTCTCATTTATTGTTCCACATTAAGTTTAAACTCTTTCTAACGCATTTAAAATTTAACGAATTTATTACTTGAATAAGTAAAATTTTAACGTATTCGAGTATTTTATCAATAGGTTGGTTACCTCTAAAATTTGGTAATTACGGAAAACTTGTGATAAGAGATAAAGAGGTTTGATTTTTTTTAATGGTACATACATTGGTAATTTTACAAAAAAATATTGTTTTTGTTTGAAAGCATAACATTTAAAATGACTTCCGTGTGATTTAATCAAAATGAATAAGTCCCTGAAATATATAATTTACTGAGATTCGATATCATTTAATATTTTGAACGTGGAAAGTTTTAACGTTATTTACTCAAAACCTCTAAAATGAAAAATCACGAAAGTTAATAACCTTACGATATCACGTTAGTCACAAAATAACTTGAAAGAATTATTGATATTTTACACACTTTTCAAATGTTGTAGTTTTCTCAAAATAATCAGAAACCACTTCAAGAACCTATAAAATCTGCTACGAACATAATAAACTACATTTAGAGAAAACGCCAAATAAATTATCAAATAAGATCAACCAATTTATTTAAAAACAAAGAGAAAATACATATGTACGCATATAAAGTTTCACTAAATAACTGCGATGTTTATAAAATAAATATTCGAAAAATCTTAAAAGTGTTAATAAAAATGCAATAAAAAAATATGCATGCATATAAACTTGCTATATAGTATAGTTTCAATTAAAATTAATTTGTATTTGAATCACACTCACGTTAATTAATTGCATTGAATAAATGTTCATAATTTCGTGCGAGGCAAGATGCAAGTAGCAAAACAAATCGAAATCACTCTCAACTGACCGGAGTAATGCTTTTCCTTCTCCTGTGCTCCTCGGCACCCCTCTCCGAGGTATCCGGCTGGAAGCAGACTACTAAGGGAGTCGGAGGACACGATATCGGGATAAAAGCGTTTCTTGGTAAAGACGCCCTCCTGTGTCTATGAGCTTTGGGAGACGTCGGTGGCTTTGTAGCTGGATAACGATCTTCTCTGAAAACAAGGGCCTCGTACCCTCCGGAGCAAGGAGCCCGAGTTGGAGAAGTATACTCGTCACACATGTAAGTAGGAAGAACTTGGAGACTTTCTGAGCAAGCGATGTGAGGATCGCTGTTGTGAAATGAAGCTCTTTGATACCAGTTGTTTTCAATAGAGAAATACTGACTTCTATGGTACTTATGCGCTTCCACTGGATGCTGGTAGAAGATGTGCGACGGCTCGATGGGCGGGTGGTAATATGGCACCTGGGGCGGGAATCTGGCGGCTGAGGCGGGTGGGGCCGAGGGTTTGGGCGGTAGTGGGGGTGGTGGTGGCGAGCGTCGACCCCAGCCCATGATACTGTACTTCCTGCCCTCCTCGTCACTGCTGCTTGAACGTTTGCTGATGCACTCCATTAATTGTTTTATTGGTTTCGACCTGTTGCTGGTTACGGTTTAGATCGAGGAATTTGTATGCAAAATATCGAAAACTTGCCAGTTATGTATGGCATCAATATAAGATTTAAAACTTTGAATCTTGCATTTGATAAAGTCGATTCACAGAATTATTCTCAATGTAAAATATTAAAAATAATAATTTATTTAAAACAAAAAGCTTTTAAGAAATTATGTAATCACACAACTGGAGAACACAAAACGTAAAATGTTTTATTAATAATAGTAACCAAGCTTGTCTTAATCTATTCTCCATTAAAAAGTTTTTGATTAGGTAATTTACAAATGAATATTACCAAATTAATTTGAATGAATATTTGTATATGGTAGACGTGTATATTTTTTTTTCATAACAAACTAGACGGTATTTGATTTTCGCTCTCTGAAGTCGTTTTAAAAATTCAATAGTTAATAAGAAAAGATAAAAAAATGAAAACAAAAGTGCTTCTCAATTTGCCGACATTTAACGTTCACGGCTCATTTAAAAATAATTCAGTAGCGTAAAAAAGGATATTTGTAATGATCAGGTCGTGTCGTGCCGCTCCGACATTATCATTAAAATATTCTGCTGAAAAATTGTCAACATTGGGATGAAAATAAGTCATTTTTAATGGACAGCATTTCAAAATGGAAAAAAAATTAAGAGGGCGATAGTTAAAAATTCCAACATTTAAGGATTAATCTGCAGCACAGGTTTGACAAGACAAGAAGTGTATCTACGACTTTTGCACAGAAGTCAATCAATGTATTATCGTAATATAATTTGTTAATCGGATTAACATTTTAGATAAAAGAGCAGTGAGCTAGAAGAGTTGATACAAAGAAAAGGAAATTTAATTCAAGTTTATGACGATGAGCCTCATTATTGATAAAAAACATGATAAAATAATTTATTTGATAAATACATATGTTACTGAATGAAGCTGTACTGCGGGAAGCCAAATGCAGATGTTGCAAAACACGAATCATATCCATAAATCTCCGCTGCATAAAATACTAGTACTGTTGAATGAATTTTGGAGACGCATAGTCGCACGAACAGGGACACAAAAAAAGTAAATGATTGCGAAAGTATATATGGTCATAATGTTCACCTTTCCTCCCGATATGTCCCGGTCGGATATCCTCGTTATCTGTATGCAGCCGGTAACTCTTCCCATTGTTCCCGAGGACACTGCCGCTAATTTATGCCAGAGAGGACGGTGCGTGGTCGTGCGCACCGCACACCTCGTACCGCTCGCAGCACAGCACATCACATGGTTCGGTGTGTGTGTCGCTTTTGATCAACATTTAATTAAACTTGTCCCGGAAACATTCCACACGTAGCAGCTCCAAGTAGCATGAGTCCGCCAACGCAGTATGAAACGCGATGTTTGTGCCGCACACGAAAATTATCTCCTATATGATCAGAAACAACGGTTTCTTATCTATTTCAAAGAGTTTAGAATATACGTTAGATATGCTTTGGCCCTTTGGATATGCATTAAGTTTTCAGTTAGAGCTGCTTAAATTGATTATATACGAGTACATTCCGTACTTTGGGTTACACGTGTAGATTCGACGATAAAAAAAGATAAATGAAACTTAGGCTCTAAGATGCAGTATGATTGAATTTTCGTTTTATTGATAATATTGCATTGACTATTGCATTTAATGAAAAATGTCTCATTGGATGGGAGTTGACGTAGATAAGTAGGTGCGATACATATACCCTGCATCGTATCGATTTATTTTTTAACTCTATGTTATAACCATATCTTTACAAAAATAATCTATAGGCGATTTTCCCGTCAACCAAACGTTAACTATCATAATCTTAAATAGTTCTCTTAAAAAGCAGTATATTTGATTTATTACTTTTATAAAATGAATTAAACACTATTTTCTTTATAATCACCACTGTTTTCTTGAGTCCCCTGCCGGTTTCAAGACCCACGTCTTCTTCGTCAAATTATGAAGAATTGATGAGGAAGACAAAGTGCTTTGAAGACAAAGACAGCGAATTTGATTAATAAAACAGTGTGACAACAAAGAAAAATAGAGTATGTTATTAAACTAAAAGATAAATTAATATGATACCACAAACTGAACAAAATCTCTTTTTCTTAGATTTAAGCTGCATTAGTTGTCTATTTAACCATTGTCGAAGGTTTAGAAAAACGTCGTGGGTACTTGGAAAGAGGTTAAATTCAAAATATATCGTATCTATCTGATTTGAAAAGATTTTAAGAGGTTACGGAGATGAAGGCGATCGTAATAATGACTTGATTTAAAAAACTATAATAATGATTCTACATGGTAGACAAAAACAGATCATTAGCACTAAACAGAAAATAATTCCACGAAAATGTTTCGCTTTGATATCGGGTAAATGTTTTGACACATTTCATCGTTATTAATTAAACGAAAGATTGGATGATATTCAATATTGATGAATTAAATCAAATATATAATACTCGTAATGTAGGAATAACTTGGAGAGAATCTGGCACCAAATTATACAAAGCCTTGTTTAAGTAATTCCAACCGAGTTCTTTATTAACGTTTAATTCAATTTGTCCCAAAATATACCAGTTGTAGACGCGGGTAGCTTGATTCTGACAGCAAATTCAATACACGAATATACGAGTACAGTACTCGCGTCACATACGAATATACGAGACAAGTGCCGAAGAAGCAACACTTATTTGATGTTTTGTGTGATAAAACAATATTTGTAAATTCTAGTTATTTTTGGAATTTTTTGAGGCTATGAAGATTGTATTAATGGTAATAAGCAAGATCGTTTTGTAACCTTAAGACTTGTTACTTAGCGTAATCCAGAATTTTCAGGTGTTGAAGTTTTCATTCTAAAATATTGGCTACAATCTCGGTTTTGCCACTTATCTAAACGACCATATTAACCTTTTGCATTTCATTATTTTTTATCACTTACGTTGTATGCAGTACAACCTGCAAATGTATTGTACTACTCTTCTAACCAATCAGAAGGATTTTAAAGAGGCCTTAAGTGAAAACTAGACTATATTTTTTATAAAATTAAGTAACGGAAATATAACCCGTGAACTTCGTGTCAGAAGACATGCGCCTTACTAACTAGGTCACGTAGGTCATCTTTTTATATGCTAGAAAACTTTTTTAACAAAAAAATATTTTTATTTAAAAACAAAATAATGTGTAAGCTTGTTATGCCCCCAAAATACCGATTTTTTTTAAATCTGAAAATTCATTTTTATTAAAAATTATATCATATATCGAAGCATTATTTTGAAAAGTTTTTAGTCATTAATTTAAGCCTTTGTTTGACAAGTATGTGTACATTAGATTACAAAATGTAATCATTTTTCTAAAAAAAGGCCATATTTATGATTTTTAGAGCATTAAAAAATAGAAAAAAATCTGTTAATTATAATTGACTGATTTTAATAGACAAATCTGGTAATTGTAACTGACGTTTGAATGAAAATCAAGAACATTGCCATGAATATAAAACTTAAAAAATATTAATTTGTTTTGTAGAAAATAAAATCAACAGACGTTTGTCATAAACTTCACAAAACAAAATATAATTTCCTAAGAGATTATGTAGAACCGAATTTAATGTCACTCAAGAAATGATAAATAGTCTGACATGCCTTATGACTTCAGGGAAAAAATACAGAAAAACAATAAATTCTTCTTATATATCATGTTTGTTTTTCTCGCGATGTCCTCTCATAAAATTCAACAAAACAAATATAATTTATTTTCAACTGTTTTGTTCAACACCTATTTTTATATTTATAGATAACAAACGTCATGGTTTACTAGCTCAGGCTACCAACATTATAAAATACTAGAACTCAAAAGAGGGATTTTTATACATATTTTTGTTTCATATATACTCGTACATATTCGAGTATTTATTACATATCACAGTCTACCTCCGACCTACATGGCGTAAGTCTTCTAGCCCGGGGGTTTCAGATTCAATTCCAGTTGGTACCTTAAAAAACGTGTCTCCTTGTTCATAGTTTCTAATTTATTAAATCTATAAAATGAGTATTCTTATTTGAATATATTACAATAAATTCGTTTCTAGAACATATTCTGTATTCTCAATTAATGTAATCAACTTATCATTGCTCAGTGGCTGGGAACACCGAAATCTGCTAATTAAAAAAAATGGGTTCCAGTCTGGTTAAAAGTATTCGTCTAGCAACAATACTAGAACGCACTCGATGTGTGCGCGTGGTATTGTCTTTCGTGCGCGATAGTATTGCCAAGATGTGCGATAACGAACTGTAAGTTCCGTGACTGCCCCAGTGGCTCTAAATCCGATGGTTAATTTATTGGGGCCGAAGACAATACTGTCACCTGGCCATGCGTTTCCATATAATTACATAGCTGATTCGGATATGTTGAAAGATACCATACAAAAGAAGAAGAATACTAAATAATAATAAACTAATAATTCATGAAAATAAACTCCAGCTCTGTCACATGGCGTTTAAAAAAATAACTGCCTACTTTACAGCGCATACGAGTAAACAACGTAACTTCAAGATAAACCTTATTATCGACATTAAGCAATTTCTAGGCGATAGTATAAAAGTAAATTCAGATGCAAAAAGGTCTCAGTACACGAGTATAACGAATTCTTGATCTAGAATAAATCAAATACTTGAAATTTAGATCCATAATACATATGAAATTATACTTTTTCGAATTCGCAAACTTACAATAGATTCAAAAGTATTTTTGGACCCAATAATATGGAGAAAAGGCGAACTTTTCCTACGTATTATATTAAGACTAGCATAGTTCTAGTCTTTCGTTATAAATCTTACCACGGAACAAATGACTTTAAGGAAATCTGAAAAGTGTAGCGAAGTTGCAGTTCAAGTTCTCGACGCCGTTGCCTCCGAGTGCATTTGATTGCCGATATTTTATCAAGTATGAACGAATCTTTGGCATTTTCCATTACAGTTAAAATGTAATTTAGCTGTGTATAAAATATTATATCTTTCATTATTATTTATAACCAAATAAAATTTTCTAACAATAGCGAAATTGAATTATAACTATTAAATTGGCCTATTAATTGATATAAAGAATAATAAACGTTTAATATTTTCATTCAGAATATATATTAATAAGTAAACTGTCGTATATTTTATGTTAGTGCTTCATTGAGTGCAATCACTTGTTTCAATTCTAAATTAAATTAGTTTCAATGGTTTCGGCTTTGACTGTGTGAAACTCCATTTTAGAATATATAAAAATAAATTATTTTGTCATTCCACTGACTACATTAATAATCACGACACGTGTTTCTACCTCCTATCTCGAGGCTCTCTTCAGGAGGTTGAAACACATGTCACGGGGATCAATGTAAATTGTGGAATAACCAAGTCATTTATTACAAAATATTATACAATAAATAAAAGATTGAAAACACTCGGCTTCTTAATTTCTTTTAAACTATTTTGTTAGGTGAATATATTAAAACTATTTTATTTTATACATCGTAATTACAATTAATTCGATTACTCAAAACTACATAACGGCGGATTTTTAAGTACGAGTACTTCAGCCATATTTTAAGATGAGAAGATACAATGGAGAGATTGATTATTCTAGAGAAAATAGTAGCGTCCCGATCACGAGGCAGATCGGCAATGCGGTGGACACACCTGATAAAAAAATTAACCAATAGCTCCCTTTAATTTTAAAATGACAGTAGAAATACCACTGATCATGCAAAACGGAGGCGTATTATTCATTCTGCAGTGCGGCGAATTCGCTCGAAGATTAAGTCCAATAATCACGACTGCTCTGTAAAGAGCATAACTAATAAGAAAGGATTTGAAAGCTTGTTCATTTGTAAAAAAACTGTGTGTACTATTTTTTTACCAAGTAATATGAAATGTTTACTATATAAATTATCAAATTTGTATCAAACAATTATATCAAATGTACATATATAAATTATGTTACTAAGCTATAGAGGAAATAAAATTTCCCTTGAGGATCGCATCTAATAAAAAGAGACTGATCCATTTAATAAATCCAAATTTGAATTATGAATAAACAAGTTTCCTTACACGGGTGGCTTATTTTTTTTATCACAGTCAAAATATGTATTGGATTTGGAGCGAAAATACCAGACGAAACGTAATGAATGGGTGCTAAAATTCACGGTACTCTGTGTGGGAGGGAAGCCCAAGTCAAGACACCTAGTTAATATGTTATGCCTCTCCGATTAGTCACACCTCCACTTAATATTCAACCTGTCAAGAAAGCGACTCATTAATTAATATAACAACGCCTTTACTCAAAAAAGAGATAATAAACGGTTAAAAACAACAAGCATGCCGCGAGGTTTCCTTCACTTACAATGACAATATACGACACGCGAAAGGCAACTTATAGTGTATGTATTATCTAAAAGATATAATATTCTCTGGTTTTAGTAAAACACAAATAAAATGTTTTTCAAGATTGCTTCTCTTTTTCAAACAAATCATAATTTGAGTAAGGCTGATTTCGTTAGTTAAGCGTTGCTTTCATAAACTTTGAAAGTCAATGAACATTAAAATCAGAACTCCGATAAAAACAACGACTGTTTTAAATTAATGAGAAGTCGATCTATTCCTAAATTCAATATCGCACAAAGGTAAAACAATCATTACGTTCCTTGGCATATATTTCAATTATCTTCCAGAAACTATAAGTATTTCTAATGAAAAAAATATCAAATTAAGTGTTCTTACAAATCGCCTTCTTAACAGTTAAAAGTATATTTTATATGATAAAATAATATATGGAAGTTATTATTTAATAATGTTAAACTATAAAATGTTGTCAGTTGAAAGTAGACAATTATATAACAATTATAATATGAGCAACTCCCTCATCACAAACAAGAACTAAATTATTTATCGGTGAGGAATTTTTGGAATCTATACAATGTACATATTTGTTTTGTAACTCTTTGTGAAAGTTTATCAATTAATAAATGCAAATAAAAAAAAATCATTCGGCAACATTTACCTGTTCTGATAAAAATCATTCGGCAATATTTACCTGTTCGGATAAAAATCATTCGGTTACATTTACCTGTTCTTATAAAAAAAACTATTTTTTAAAATTATTATTGATAGTAATGTTATACTAAACAAACCTCAAAAAGAACTTTTTTATTTCCAGCATAATTTTCGCCAAAAATAATAAGTATCATCGTAAGAACTTTCCCAAAGCTCGACTACAGAATACTATGTGTGAGATTCAAAACGAATCAGAGCTCTGTAACACAATAGTAGTGCTAATCAGAGCCTTTATTGCAATCTGCGAGAGTAATCTAGCTGCAACAATATGAAATAATACTTGGAAACAATCTCATTGTTGCAATTTAATTGCATTGCGCACAGTATAATATGCTCAAAGTAAAATTTCTTATTTCTGTCTCAGCGATTTATAAACTGCGATACGTGCTTCATGATTAATTTGATTTTGTAAACTACTTTGTTTCGTATTTTAATACCATTACTTGGTAATGATTAGGAATTTATTTGGACAAAATTATTTAATTTTCATCCATAAATGCTATTCGATTACCCAATTAATTTACCGTCTAATCGTGTACTTTTCTCTACCAAGACGCATATACCATATTAGGTTGTCCGGACGAAAATGACGTATTTTGCATAGTTTCCCTCCTCCGTCCCATACGTGCGAAATCTTTAATGCCTGCACTTTTTTAATTGTTTTAATTCTAATTTTATTAAGTTCATTCAGGTTGAATAATACAATGTTTAAAGAAATAATGTTATTGGCTTAAATTTATTGTATCTACAAGTATTAAACGACACTGTTTTTTTATGCTGATGATTTCCAATTCATAGAATTCCATTTTTAATTCATTAAATTCCATTTTTAATTAAGAAAATTAAAATTAAACATTTTGATAAATCTATGTTCTTTATTTATTTACTCAATGACAACGGTTTCGCCATACAATGACCTTGTCAAACTGTGGGCAATTAAGATTATATATGTAGATATATTTTGAGTAAAAAAACTATTTTACATAGAGTTTTGTTTTTCTAGGGTGACTGAATCGTTGCCTTCGTGTTTGAGTCCTTTCACAACGAAAATATATTAACAATATACGATTTTGATTAGAATTAACCCTTTTAAAACATGCCTCTAAATGCATTGACAATTTCATTTGAATATTTTTAAGTTTGTCTTTGCAATTAAGATCCTATACAACTTAAGAAGATAACATTAATAACAAATTCCTTCACAATGAGTATTAAACATGTAAATCTAAATAATCATTTAATAATTAAAATATGACTGTACTGATAAACATTACGCAAACGTTTTCAGTAAATATAGCCACGTAGATATGCTTCACCCACAGTATAACAAGGCCGTTGTATGGCGAAACATTTGTCACTGAGTAAATTAATAAAGATAATTGAACTATCAAAGCGTTTAATTTAAAATATTCCAAATTAGACACTGGTTTTATAATATTTTTATAAACGTTGCTCAAAAAGAAAAAAAAGTGTTTTATGACAGTTAGTGTTATAAATTTAAGTGTGATGTCACTGCGTCTTATGTTACGATACTAATATGGAGCTGACGAAGCTCGAGTAATACAATCACATAAAATTATTATGGTTGATACTCGTAAGTACATGCAAATGTAAGAATCAGTCTAAGTTATTAGTAATTATCCTATACTATATACTATGGTATAGCGCGTGGAAAAAAATACATATAAATTAATATATTAAATAAAAAGTTTCTTGGTGAAGTATTTGTAATTACAGAAAACTTAAATCAAATGCGAGCAAAAATATTCTCAACAGATTGATATCAATAGCGAAACAGAGTATTGAATGAACGATATA
This sequence comes from Odontocerum albicorne, assembly GCA_949825065.1. NCBI lineage: Eukaryota > Metazoa > Arthropoda > Insecta > Trichoptera > Odontoceridae > Odontocerum > Odontocerum albicorne. The sequence goes on along the minus strand of OX463842.1, from coordinate 22,854,722 downwards.
TTGCAAAAATATTATTATTTAGGATGAAATAAAACAAATGATTTCCTATTAATCACGTAATTACGGCGAATGATTGATAAAAATATGTTACATTCATATTTTTTAATATATTCTTTTATTTAAAATTTAAATGATCAAATGACGATTTAAAAAAAAAAACAATTAACTCATTCGCGTCGGGTCGTTTTTTTGTCCATCTTTATTGTGTAGCGGGGCCTAATTCACGAAATGATGCAAAAAAATATGTTTTAGAAAAAACGCCGTAACTTTTTAACCAATCGTTATATTTCAAAATAACTTGAAGTCAGGTGTTAGAATACTTCGCTCTACAATATTTTTTATTTTTAAACTTTACAGTGGTTCTCAAACTTTTTAAATATTTAAAAATAAATATATTCAAAAAAATATATGTACCTTTAGTATTTTAGCAAAATTAAAATAATATCTAATTTCAGTGATATTATGCCATACTTTTTTAGAAAATTTGAAAATATTGATCTGCGGTTCTCAATTATATATAATTTATTTAAACTAAGTCGTTTTAGAAAAATGTTTTAGAAAAAACGCCGTAACTTTTTAACCAATCGTTATATTTCAAAATAACTTGAAGTCAGGTGTTAGAATACTTCGCTCTACAATATTTTTTATTTTTAAACTTTACAGTGGTTCTCAAACTTTTTAAATATTTAAAAATAAATATATTCAAAAAAATATATGTACCTTTAGTATTTTAGAAAAATTAAAATATTATCTAATTTCAGTGATATTATGCCATACTTTTTTAGAAAATTTGAAAATATTGATCTGCGGTTCTCAATTATATATAATTTATTTAAACTAAGTCGTTTAAATGGAAAGACGTCGCGTCGTCGAAATCACGAAAAAATATTTCACACATGACATCCAGAGAATGCAGTGGTACTAAACTATGTCTAAAATAAAAAATAAGTTCATTTTTCACTAACGATTCGAAATTGCTTCAAGTTGTCCTCGAATAGGCACTATATATTTTTTTCCATTCCGAAAATGTTTATAATTATTATATTTTATTATTATTATTAAAACTTACAAATTTTACTAATATAAAAACTAACACAAAATTTAAATAAATTGTATATTTGTCAATATTTATTTTTTGAATGGTACGCATGGAAACATTCGCCAACATGTAGAGGAACATTGCACTGTTTGCACATAAAAAAAGTTTCTCGGCGTATTTTATGTGAGGAACACACTCGACACTTTCTTCTAATATTTTTATTGTCACGCATAATTTTAACTGGTTGGTGTTGTTTAAATTCTCCTGAAAGCCTTCCTGGCGGATCAAATCGGGGAGCTCGTTCGGATGTTGAAGGTTGGCTTGTCGTGGGTATTTCTTCGCTTTCGGTCGTGGTATGAGGCGTGTTTATCCAAGCTTTTGCCGTATTCAACATGAAGTTGTTAAATTTCATCTTTGATGTTGTATTCAATTTTTGATATACACGAAACGAATTAAATAAAGCACAATGAATAAGATAAAAAAAAACTTTCTTTGGCCATTTCAATGTTTTTCTAAATAGTGGATTGTATGCTAGATATTGATCAGCAAGATCAACACCATTCATATAATTATTATGATCCACTATACAGTGGGGTTTTTGAATTGGAAGGCGCGTGTCTCGATCGATTCTACTTGTATTTACCATTTTTGCGTTATGAATGGTGGAAATCATTTGAATGTTACGTTTTTTTTTGTGTTTCCATATTTGTAAAAGGATTTCCCCTTTTCTCTTATGCCTGGCTTCTGAACGCCGAATTCTAGCATTTTTTAGGGAAATTGGCAGTCCACGATTCGATCTAATCGTCCCACAAACTCTAATTTTTTTCGATAGTAAAGTAGACGCTAATTTCACACTATTGTAAAAATTGTCAGCATAAAGATGATGCCATTTATTTAAATATGGATCCAAAATTTTCATTATTGTATTTTCTAAGCTCATGCCTTTTCCAGAATATATAACAAAATTGCAAATATAGCCAGTTTTTGCTTCGCATACAATTCTATTTAAAATTCCATATTTAACAATTTTACTTGGGTTGTAAACCCGAAAGCCGAGCCTTCGTCTGAATGGTATGATACCTTCATCGAGTGACAAGTTTTGTTCTGGTTCATACACCGTTTTGAACTTATTTAAAAAATAATCAATAATATCTTGCACTTTTATGAGTTTGTTAGAATTTGGAGGAATATTCGAGTTATCAGAAAAATGCAGAAAAGACATAATTTGCCTAAATCGATCTCTGCTCATTGTTTTGGCAAAAATAGGCGTTTCTATCAATGGGTTGGTTGACCAATAGCTATCGATCGAGTTTTTCCTCACCAAACCCATAATTATGACAAGCCCAAACATTTTTTTTATTTCTTGCATTGTGACGTCAGACCATTTTAGACCATGAGCTGGAATTTTATACCTATGGCTGTTTCTTTGTTGATAGGAATTTGTCTCTCGGACTATTTTTTCAAATAAATCATCGCCAATAAATAGCGACGTTACTTCACTTGGACTTTCAGGATTATTTGGAAATATTTTCACTCCAGCAACACCTTCAAAATTTTCATTATTTCGCGCTGGGTCAAAATCTGTCCAATCAATGTTTACATCTTCTTCCTCCGTGTTGCTGGATGAAGATGAAGGTACATGCATTACCCGTACTCGACTTCTTTGTCCTACAATATCAGATGCACTTTCTTCACTGTCTTCATTACCACTGGCTATATCAGATAAATCGTCTTCACATATTTCGGGTAAAAATGACTCGTCTTCCATTTTGAAGGGTTTGAAAATTCAACGATTCAAACAGTCAATTTAAACAATAATCACAAAGAACAAAGAACTAGGGATTGAATACACCAACGAACACAGCAAAATGCAGATAAATACTGAAGTTTTGCAAGTAAAAACAGGAGCATATTTCTCGAAATGTCAACTCATTCGATGGCATTCCCCGAAATTTACCAAAGAAGCAAACCTTTTCATATTCTATGTTTGTACATATTATTTAAAAACTAAGCAAGGCTAAAAACAAAACAGATACACTTATTTGTTCCAATAGAAAAGTAAAAAAAAATCCTATTAAAAAATCGCATTTTTTTGAAATTACGTAAATATTTACATATAATTTATAATTTTAATAATCTATTAAATGTTTGCCATGACATCTGTTGGATGAAATTGAAATATTTATCGCGGTAGACCGATTTTTTTAGGGCCAAAGTGTCACATGGCAGAAGACGCACAGGTGCGTAACCCGCGACCACGTATGGAGACTCTGAAGACTCACCCATGCGTAACCCGACGCGAATGAGTTAAAAGAAATATTAAAATGTAAGCAGTGTTAATATTTTTTATTTAACTAATATGATGAAATCATTGGATCTTCGAATTGCCAATAAATGATGCATATAACCTCTTTTATGAAGACTTTCTTTTAACTAATAAGCCGATGCCAACCAATATAAGAACACTTATCAGAAACATATTCCTCTGCGTTTACAGAAGTTTATAGTTTGTAATGAAATAAATATATATAAAATTTGTATTCTTATTTGATACACGTGGTATTATTTAAAATTAAGATGGCGAGAGCTTACTGTGATTGTGTTTTTTTAATAGTACATATTCTGTATTATCATGAATGTAATCAACTCATCATTGCTCACTGACTGAGAAACCCAAATTTGAGTGAATAGCCATTTAAGAAAAAATAATATGAGTGTTCTTTATTGAAAGTTATTAAAAGTGTAGCGTTTTTGCGTTGAACTGATTATATTATTAATATTCTAGCACGATTCAAAAATAATTCAGAAAATATTCGTTCGCACGATATTTTTTTATCTAAATAAAAATAAAATATAGGGATTCCGTTCACTTGCTCACCCAGTTGAAAAAGCATTTAAAGTCTGAAAGTTCAAAAAGCACTAACCTGAAAATATGAAGCGAGTACTCGTATCAGATAATTTAGTTTTGTATATGTACAATAGAGCAAGCGCTTAAAAATCTAAAAGGAAAAATCAGAGCTGTGTGGAAAAATCAGAACAGTTTAGTCGAGGGCATGTATTCGTATAAATTGAACTTATGTATGGAAAAGGAAGTTTAAGGAAGTGTAGGCGATTTTGGTACATAACGATGGTTCTAAGTATAAATTGGAACATTCAAATTCGTGTATTGAAAATCAATGGAATATATTTGATAATAAATTGCAAATTGGCCACTTGTGTGACTGGGTCGATCGATTTCCGAAACATAAAAACAGTCCCAGTCTGGTAATTAGTTAGTCAAGGAGATTGTTGTTATTTCTCGGCGTAACGTATTATTACTAACACGTACAACTATTGGTATCAAACTTGCCTACTCAAATTATTATTAGCCTAAAGATTCGATTAACGAGGTCATAGCCAATATTGTTTCCCGGCCACGCTCTTTATCGCATTCATATTACTCGTGAAAATGTGTTGAAAAGTAAAACATTTTAATGTTCTTTCTCATATGTTTGCATGGTGACTAAAAAATTGATATTTGTGATATATCTAAGTATTTACAACCAGCACGAATTATGAAAATAATTTCAAAAGTATAACTATGATTAGTGCCTACAGTTATCCAGTTTTATAAAAGCATAAAAGTAAGCTAGTAACATAATTCCAATTATTTGCTCCTTTCAAGTTAGATTCGAAGAAAAAAAATTATAAAGAATTGAAAACGAGGAAATACGTACTCTGAAAATAATATGTAGTGTGTCGATATACGAGTATGCTAGAATAAGAAATGAAATTATTTTAGATGAATGTAAGCTGATGCGTTAAGTGGAGTAAAAAAAGACTGATTAAATAAATTTAAGCCTAAGTGGGAGTCGTGGTAGAGGACGGCTGAGAAAAGTATGATTGGACAAAGTTAATGTAATTTTAAAAGGAGAAATTAAAGTAAGAAAAACAGAAGCAATAGTGTGAGATGTTTGGATGTGGAGGAAGCGAAAAAAGTATGTTGTAATAGGAAAGTTTGGCTCTCTGTTCTTTCTGCCTACTTCAACAAGGAAATGACGTGATGACTTGTGTATGTATGACAAGAATAAGGGAATCTATTACTCGTATACATGGAGTCAAACCACATGGTCAGCTCAAGTGCACACCTGATTAATTTACAGATGTAACAGAATATCGGGGGTGCTAAACGATAGAAAAAGATAGCAATAAATATTAATTATGAAGTGAGATCTTTTGATTACTTATATTATTTATAAATTATTTTTATATTCCATTAATTTAAGTGAAAGTGCACGAAAAAGGCGTCGCGTAACAAAAAATAATTAATAGTTTTTCGCTCAGCTTAATAATAACAGTCTATTCTTCACACCTACACATGATTTGAATAACGAGAGAAATGAGAATACATTGAGAGCATATGATATGTACCCACAAAAGTTACGTCATACTGGCTGAACATTATTATTATAATGTCGTCGTCTGGAGTCTGCTTCGACTGGAAACGCTCAGCTTAATAATAACAGTCTATTCTTCACACCTACACATGATTTGAATAACGAGAGAAATGAGAATACATTGAGAGCATATGATATGTACCCACAAAAGTAACGTCATACTGGCTGAACATTATTATTATAATGTCGTCGTCTGGAGTCTGCTTCGACTGGAAACGCTCAGCTTAATAATAACAGTCTATTCTTCACACCTACACATGATTTGAATAACGAGAGAAATGAGAATACATTGAGAGCATATGATATGTACCCACAAAAGTAACGTCATACTGGCTGAACATTATTATTATAATGTCGTCGTCTGGAGTCTGCTTCGACTGGAAACGCTCAGCTTAATAATAACAGTATATTCTTCACACCTACACATGATTTGAATAACGAGAGAAATGAGAATACATTGAGAGCATATGATATGTACCCACAAAAGTAACGTCATACTGGCTGAACATTATTATTATAATGTCGTCGTCTGGAGTCTGCTTCGACTGGAAACGCTCAGCTTAATAATAACAGTATATTCTTCACACCTACACATGATTTGAATAACGAGAGAAATGAGAATACATTGAGAGCATATATGTACCCACAAAAGTTACGTCATACTGGCTGAACATTATTATTATAATGCCGTCGTCTGGAGTCTGCTTCGACTGGAAACGCTCAGCTTAATAATAACAGTCTATTCTTCACACTTACACATGATTTGAATAACGAGAGAAATGAGAATACATTGAGAGCATATGATATGTACCCACAAAAGTTACGTCATACTGGCTGAACATTATTATTATAATGTCGTCGTCTGGAGTCTGCTTCGACTGGAAACGAGGTGGAAAGCGTAATTACGCTGCATGGAAGTTGATCCTGACGAGTTTATCCTGACGAAAAAGTAAAAAGCCACCAATGCAAAAATTTGCAAATTTCCATTTTGTTAAAAAAAATATCTGACAATATCACGGGGCACTTCTGAGGTAAAATCTACTGTATAGATCAGCCCTCCATTTGTACCTTCGTTGTGACGACCTCCGTGGCCTAGTTGGCAAGACATTTGACTTCCAACTGGGGGTTTCGGGTTCGATTCACGATAGTACAAAACAAAGTGTACTAGTCTGGTAAAAGTTCGTTTGGTAACAATACTCACACGCACTAGACGTGAGCGATTGTTGTTGCAACTTTACGTAACAAAGTTTTGTGCCTACTCCAGAGGTTATAAACCTGAGACTCGAATAATGCGAAATAATACAATGTCGTCTCCCGGCCATGTATCTCAATATGTCCGATTCAACACTTCGGATATGTTGATGGGTTGCCATAGGAATGAACATATTTGAATATATTTAGAAGGAAGGATACTACACTACCGGGTATTATGTTAAATAAATTAAGAATGTTTATGGTTAATAATAATAAAACACGTATTAAAAAAAATATAATGAGTTACTAAAAAAATATTTGTTCCGCGGTCATGCTCAGTTGATGAAATGTTGAGCAATCAACAGCTACATGTACAATAGAGTTAAAAATAATTCTTAAATAATCCTTTTCAAATTATATCTAATTATTGTAAAAAAATCATATAACGATTAATTATATCATTACACAAAAATAAGTAATGAACTCAAAAGATTTTTTTTAATTATTTAAATTTTTGGCGTTTTTAGTTTAAAGGTATCAAAAACATATTCTAATACTCCGTTTGGTAACGTTATCATTTGCTAGGATGTTTGGTTTAAAAAATTGATTCGATCTACACTATAGTAGCAGTACAATTTGGCTCGCGGAACGAGAGAACGTCGACAATAGGGTTGTTTAATTTATGTAAATGCCAATTTAAATACGAAACTACAGACAACGCTCCCTGAAGCGCTCCACCGCGGACTTTTTCCGAGAAGTGTTTCAGCAAGAAAAACCACAAAAATCATCCCTAAATCGTGCCTTTATTTCGTTAATATATATTTTGACGTCTCTTCTCTTTATTTAATGGTTTTCACCAGTGACATCTGAACATGTATTTTAATTAATGTTCCCTATTTCCATTTCTATACCTATACATAAATTGGTTCATATAAAAAACGTTCTCAAAAGTGGAAGAAAATGTGTGAAATGGACGAATTTGATAATTTTTTATATTAAATGAACGAATTTGATATTTTTATTAAATTTACTTATCATACAATTTTAGACAATTTCAAGTTTCTACTGATTAAACTTAAAAAAATTAACAATTGATCTAAAAATGGAAAAGTTCTTCAAGAAGAAACGCAATATTAATTGGACGGGGCTAAGATACGGCGTTTAGTAAATCAAATATATCACGTAAAAGACGACAAAAGACACATAATACATAGTTTCATCATACAACCCACACTCGCAGCCGGGATCCTTCACAATACCCATTCTGTAAAAAATGGCTAGCCATCACGCAGTGGCTCATCCGCAAACGATATATAGAAATGAAAATATCACAATGTTTTGTGAATAAAAATACATTTATAAAATTAATGAGTCACCCAATTAAAAACAATCGCAAACTGTACTAAAACTGCACAGATAAATCATAATCTATAAAAAATATATACGAGTACATGTTCGATATGTGAAATACGAGTATTAGGTGTTAACATAACTTGTGTCCGTTTGTTTATCGTAGTCACATGACTGTATACCGCCATCTTAAATCAATGGGAAAGTCCGGAAGTTCGACGCTTGGGTTCCACATGTTTTGAGTGAAAACAACAAAAATCAATTGTTTGAGTGAAAACAACAAAAAACAAAAATCAATTCATCTCCTCAGCCAATTCTACGGTGGTTTGAAGGGGATCTTCATGAATAATACGGTTTAAGCGGTCCTTATCGAAGTCCACTGGTCGTCCGGAACGCTCCATGTCTTTCGGGTCGAAATTACCGTCTTTGAAACGTAAAAACCATCGACGAGCTGTCCTTTCATTCATAGCACCTTCACCGCACACTTCGCAAATATCGCGAGCAGCTTTGGCAGCTTTATTTCCTCGATTGAACGCGAACAGAAGGTGTCGAAAATGCTCACTTTCGTCTAATTGACATTCCATTTTGAGGCTTGTAATCAAATAAAATAATATATGTAACGTAAAAGCAAACACAATATATTGTAGAGCAGAGATTTTTCCTTCGAATGACGTATAACCTTTACCATTTTGTTTTACTTTTGGTGCTTACTTTTAAATTAAAAAAAAACTGACACAACTTATGTTAACACCCAATATATACCATATATGTTACATGTATGTGAATTAGTAAAATTAAGGAAAAATATTATTTTACTAAGGTGATACTTTTTTTTTGGCTAGACAGATCTTATGAACTTCACTAGACAGATCTTATAAACAAGTGATGTATTTCTTTTTTGTAAGCTGAAATGTTTTGATATATTTGTTTTTGGCATATGCGGTTCAATTTACACCAATTTGTATGCATTCATGCTAGTGTTTATATTCTTTGACATTATGTCTGAGATGGCATGTCATATGGCAAAAAAATATTAATCTAAGTAGGATGTCAAAGTTGACAACGCTTTAAATTTTAGAGAAAAGACAAGTAAAATATGATGGAGGCATCTTATGTCGCTGGGATCCTCGTTAAGTTGTGATACCGTAAAAAAATGTGTAATTTGATACGTTGTTTATCCAACAGATAACTTGACAGCCTGGGGAAACTATTGTCGATAATAGGTCGTATAGACTAACCCTCATCGCAATAGTAGTAGTATCACCGAACTTTAGCAAGACTACAACATGCTGACAAAAAAAATGTTTAAAAAATAATTTTAAATACGTAATATAAAATACGTAAATCTACCTAATTTGCCAATTTGCCTGGGTAGACATGCACTTTACGTACAATAAAGAGCGTGTCTGCCCATGCAAAGTAGATAGATATTGCATTTTTAACGAAACATATCGCCTAGTTACTGGATGTACTCGTACTTGCTGTGATAGCTCCTTCAGATATCCGCCGCAATTTTGCATTCAGGAAAGAAAATGTAAACATCTAAACGTTCCTAAACACCTTATGTACGAGTATGATCAAATACCAACACAGCCAAGACTGAGGCTACGCAGAATTTTTATAAATGTGAATGTGTTGATTTGTTGAGAACTAGATATAAAAGCTTGAGGACTTGGATACAGCTGTCGGAGTGCCTGTCGGTGGAACACCACCTACCATGGGCCGTATACTCGTAGATGTATCTTAAAAGCCTAGGTATCCATAAAGATACCTATAGATAAAAAAGTCTCCTCAGATGGAGGATTGGCGCAAAGGACCCCCCAATGTGTGCATGTGTGGCGACATTCAATCAATGTCGCACCTGATAGTTTGTCTACTGAGTCCCGTTAGCTACTCGGAAGAAAAACTGTAGAAGGGAAAGAAGGGAGGCTGATAGGATAAATCAGGTGCTATCGACACGATTGGAATTGGAATGTAATACAACATATTATCAAAACAAAATTTCTGTTTTTATTTTCGAGTTTTTATAAAAAGATTGGCAAATAAAGATTATATAAATTTAAAATAGGAAATAATGGGTATAATGTTATAACGGCATCTGTTGCATTACTTAAGAGCGTAATCGGACTCCATTAGCTTTTATTAGGTCATTGAGCTGACGAAGAGCGCGCCTCGCTCGACCGGGAATAATAACTATAACACATTGGGACCGGGAGCCGCGCTCCGAAACTCATCTCATGTCGGCGGGAAATCGAAAACTAATATATTAATTAAGATATATTTGATACAGATTAATTGATGACATGGACTACAAAAAAAATCATGCAGACGAAATGTTTGAGGAAAGGTTGAATATTCTCTGAGAAGTATTGTACTAATTGTCTTGTTAAGGTAAAAAACACTTTAGTTTTTACATCTAGTTTAATCAAACACGTGAAAACAGTCATTGGTGTTGTTTGTGTCGTAAACCCTTTACTGTATAAATCTAAATAAATTTCAGTTAATAATACCTTTGAAAGTATAGTATAATGAAATAAGTGAAATTGCCGTTTCAAGAATTATGCAAAAAACATGGTGTTGAAAATGTAAAGTAAACGCAAGGGAACCTTCAATCGAACAAGAATGGGATATAATAAATTTGAAAAAAGGTTTCGGCTTTAACTTTTGGAATTACATATTAGAATACTTAATTAATTTGTTACTCCACTAATTACATTAATTTCGCGACAAGTGTTATCGCCTTCTATCAATTCCGCCTGAACAGAACCTCGAGAAAGAAAACCATCGTCATGCCGGGGGGGGGGGGGGGAGACTAACGTCGGCCATTATTTAAGTTAACACGTCAACAACTCCGAAAAACATTTAAAACTCGTCCATACAAATTTATTTTAACACCCTTCCAACAAATGTAGACTGGTTTAATTTAAATAATTAATGAGTTGTACTTGACATTTGCTAAAATTATATTGTATTTCTTGTGTCATTCAAGTTATGTTGGTACTGTATAAAGGGATTTTCGTTACTTTTATTCTTAAACGTCTAGTAATAATGTACAACGAAAAATATATTGCTGTAATAAAATCGTTACATTGTTTGCTAATATTAATATTGACCATTAGTCGAAGTGAAGTTGGAGCCGATAAATACAGATTTCACAAACGTGACCTAGTTGCTAAGACCCCTATTTTTCACACATCTTTTTCCAAATAGGATTCTAGTCTGATTTTCACTTCAGGCCTCTTGAACATCCTTCTAGTTAGTTGAAAGAGCTAAATGGCAATAGCTACAAGGTTGTATCATATACAACAAAAAAATAAGACAATACAAAACAATCCAGGGATTTTGTTTAACAATTTCTAATTAAAACTGTGCTCTACTTAAAGAATTTTATAATTTAACAGACATTTTTTTCAAAAAATTCAAAACGAACTTTTACGATTGATTAGTTTGCCAATATATAAATTTTACATCCTAATTTTTGAATAATTTACAAGTTGAATGAAAACTTGTAAAATTTGACTAAAAAAACATTTAAAAAACGTGATTTTGAAATGGTACGTTTTTAGTCGGCTGACGCAATTTTCGGGCAAAAAGTGAACACTTTATATCTTCAAATGATATCATTCGACGATAAATTACGAGTATATAGGTACATAATATACGAGTACTGCTAAGTTATATTTAAGAACATCTGTAGCATTGCTTTGTACAAATGTTAGTTTGAAGTTGAGAAAAAAAGTTTGCTTAAAAAACCGGAGCTAGTGAAACGTTTTGAATATAAAACTTTTTAGTGTATCCTATTAACCACTACAACGATGAAACTTATTTTACTCGGCTAAAGTTTACTTTCTTCAAAAGTTTGAGGGTTCGATTTCCGATGCTACCCGAAAAAAAAGAGTCCAAGTCTGGTAAAAGTGTTCATTTACGAACGAATTCTGTGACTACTCCAGAGGTTCTTAGCCCGAAAGCTCGATTAATGAGACCGAAAACAATATTGTCTCCTGACCACGGTCTTCAGTATGTCTGAATCACTAATTCGGATAAGAAGAAATGTATCATACGAATTAATGAATTGTAAACAATTAAATTTGGTTAGCTAATGAAAATCTTGCATTAGTATCCTTCGACAGGCAGTTTGAAGTTGTTTGGCCATGTATGTGGGATGGCATTGGATCTAATACCGAACAGAACTGTTCAAGCCAATCTTATTGCCATATAAACGATGGATCGACCAGATAAAGAAGCATGTTAGGCGACTTGGTATTACGTGGGTGGAGGCCTTGGTTTTGATAAAGAGTATAAGCCACTAGAAACAAATATTCACATGACTGCGGCAGATCCAATGGACAAAAATGATGGGAGAAGAATTTCTTATACATCTGAAAATTGTAAAAACTTATAAACATGTATCACGATCGATTAAAATTAGATATTTTTAGACTCTACTTATTATTTTTTTATCGCTCGAATCCCGAGGTATCCCTCGAAGACAACCTGCTCTCATATTTTTCAATTTAAAAATAAAAGTTTTATCAATTAAACAATGAAATAATTTATCAAAGGTCTCTGTTTTAACTTTGTGGAATTCTATAATATTTTTTTAACAATAAATTACTTTGTTATTCCACTAATAACATTCATCCCCGCTACACGTGTTTTAATCTCGTATCTCGAGGCTCTTTTCAGGCAAGTGTAGAGGGGATCAATGTAATAAGTGGAATAACAAAGTAATTTATTGTTAGAATTCTTAGTAATTAAAATAAACTTTCATTATCTTACTAAATAAGCAAATGGTCATTAATTATCTGTTTATTCAGTAAAAATAATATTAAGAAAAAGTTTAATATCATTTTTGGCTAATAATAGAATGATTTATAATCATAATCTAAAATTGAAAATATAAACAATAATTTAAACAATAACAACTTCATCGAAAGGAGGCCATCGCATAAAGTCAGCCTCTTTCGCCAGAAGTGGCTAAAACGAGTGACAACCGGGTTATTAAAGGAATGAGAGACAGAAAATAAGTGATTTTCATTGGGCAGTTGAATATTGTAAAATAAAAAAGACCAGTGGTTCTTAACCTTTTCATAAATGCGTAACACTTAAACTGAAATTCAAAAATGTCAGTATCACCAACGAAAATATGTCAAGTATACAAATATGAAGTGAAGACTATTCAATTAATTAAGTTATTGACATACATTTTTATTTCATGTCTATTCAAAAATAATCAAATACGATTAACAATATGATTGAATTATTACTTGTGATTGTTTGACAGCAATTAGTTTCTTTACAATTGTATCTATTTTACTTAATGTCAAGCGTAAATTTGGCTTCAAGTCGAGTTTCGTTTTATATTTGTTTTTTTTTTAGTACGGCATTGCAGAAAATCCTACTTCACATTAGTACTGTTTCTGAAATGTCTGTGAATAGAAATAAACACTAAAATGAACATTTTGCTAATGTTGTTGGTCGGTTGAACAAATCTGATGCTAGATACATATATATTTTTGATACATGTAATGTTGAATACTAGTCTGCACATACAAGTCCAGTTTGACAAAAAAATTCATTAAACCAATACTATAGTGATACTTCGTAACATTAAATTTGATAAATGATCACACTGACTTGCATTCTTCAATTATTAAAAATTTCATTCTTACGAAAATTCGGAATGGCTGTATTTAAACCAATAAACGATTTATTTTGAGAGTATCTACTTTCACAATAAGATACTAAGTTAGTATAGTCGAATAATCATAGAAAAAAATATTAAAAAAAGAAAAGATTTTTATAAAATATAAAAGAAAATTACTCTTATTCTCGCCATTAACTTCCAAAGAGAGCACATCACATTTTTCAAATACCACCATTATATCTGTTCTATTCGTTAAATGAGATGAGGTCAATAAATAATTTATTTTCCCAAATATTGATTTATCACGAACACCTTTTCATTCATTTTAATAAGAAAACAGGACCTTTTCATTCCTATTTAAATTTGCCACGCACGAGAAAACACAAATATTCGGGTACCTATTTAAAAATTCTTGAATCACAATCAACAAAGTACGCAATTTTTTTTGTTTAAATTTCGAATATTGTCGGAAGTCGATATTGTCGTTGTCGAAATTTGAATTTAACGCGCGCTCCCAGAAAAACACTTTTCAAATCACAATAATTTTAAATTTCGAACACCATCAAATCATGCGTAAATCCACATTGTCGTTTTCGAAACTCGAATTAAAGGCACGTTTTTTTTTCGAGATTTATTTAATATATATTAACTTTTTAAAACAAAACGTCGAACACTTGGTAGACCCCAAAATCAAATTTGTCTTCAAAATTAATACATTTTCGGCATATTGTACAAACAAGGCTTCACTAAGAAATGACAGTTGACAAGATTTAATTGAATTATAAACAAATATACCACCAGAATGAAGTTTGTTTTGAAGTTTAAATGAAGTACGCGCGCTTTCGGGAAATTAAGGGACTACGTAAACGATTGCACACCATAATCGAAATATTGCCAGAGTGCGAAAATGTTAGCATATCAAAAACCAAAATAAATATCGCGTTTTTTCACAATGGTAACTTTCCCTCAAGATAAAATCACAATACACTATTTATTAATTTTGGTTCAGGACATATTTCATTTCATTTTTTTATTTACACTCGCGTTTTTCGGAATGGTTATGTAAGTAAGTTGAAGGAGATGAGGTAGCGTTTAATTGACAATTGACGTTTACACTTAAGAGGAATTAATCGAATAAGGGCATGCGGTGCGCGGTAATGGCATCGGTCGCGGTGTATATTAGCGTGTGCGAGGCAGCCCAGTCGAGTGGCTCACTCGAGAGCGACCGCCATGGCTGGAGAGTGGCGCCATTTGTGATGGCGGGAAAACTCGTCGTGGTTGGAGAGCTTTTAACCCGTTGCCTGCAGAAATGTTGAGGGATACGTACTTTTATAATAATGATTATATTTATCAGCTTAATGTTGTATTGTTTCATGTTCTGAATTTAATTGCAATGATATTCAGTTTTCGAGCAGATAATTTCCTCAAGTACTGTTCTAACGACATACAAATTCTTCACGGCATTGGTTATAACTTGAACATACTATTATTATGTTCATAAAACACTTCAAAGCCATCTAAATATTATTTGCTTCTTATAATCACAGCTAAATAAATTATGAAAAAGTAAAATAAAAGGTACGAGGGTAAATGAGGGGAAAAGGGGGTTGAAACAAACCAGATAACAAAATATATCAAGACATATAACTACTGATACGAAAAAAGGCGAATAACAGTGCAATAAATTATAATAACATGTACGAAATCATCAAGATGATCAAGAAATCGACCTCTATTACCTCTGTTCACTTCAGGCCTCTATTACATCTCTAAGTTTGATCGGAAGAAATAGCTATCAAAAACTGCAATAAAATGTTAATAATATTAAATACTTCTCTAGCTCATTACAATTGTCCTAATGCCATGCAATTCATCCTCGAGCGCATCACGTGAAAGAGATTAGATAAGATCGTGTGCCTCGATGGAATGGTACGAGTATATGGACGTGGCAGAAGCTAAAATGTGTGGCAGTATAGAATAAAGTGAAGATCTGTTTTGTGATGATAATTTTATTTGTTGTGGAGACTTTTGTTGATGATCACGTATTTGAGTATGTCCCGTAAACCGATATTGGCGTTCAATTTTTCCAGAATAATATAAACTACAATACATGTCCAGGTAAAGAACTCAAAGTATTTTGTAATTTTTGGCTTGATTCTTCTGTTGAAAAATATATTATTTTATAATTCGCCAAGGTATGTATATCATAGAAAGAAATATATATCTACTTAGAAAAAATGTTACATTTTTAAAACAAAATTGACATTTTAATTCAAAATTTTGATATTTAAACAAAAGAATCAAGTAAATAGAAAATTATTATTTATTTTCCGAAAGTATAATATAATACGAGTATGACAATTTGTACTCATTATTTAAGTAATTTTTAAACTCGATGTACCCATATTATTATATTAAAAGATGTTCCAAGACATGCTGTATAAGTTATATATGTATAAGATTTATTAAATTCAATGTTTTATGTACTTATAGTATTTATGCTTCAACGCAAATTTCAGGTTAAATCAATTGTAAAAAGTAATTGATACTTAATTTTGGTCTAAACCTATGCTGTATGCATTAAATGATCTTCAAATAATTTTGGTCTATACCTATGCTGTATGCATTAAATGATCTTCAAATAATTTTGGTCTATACCTATGCTGTATGCATTAAATGATCTTCAAATAATTTTGGTCTATACCTATGCTGTATGCATTAAATGATCTTCAAATAATTTTGGTCTATACCTATGCTGTATGCATTAAATGATCTTCAAATAATTTTGGTCTATACCTATGCTGTATGCATTAAACGATCTTCAAATAAAAAGATTATTTTTTGAGTGTTTAATAGATTATCCAGAAAGTTATTACGTATTTCTCGGATTGATGTCATTAGGATTAAACTTCAGATGTTCACTTCATTGCAAACGTCTGAATGTATTTTATTATGAAAAGTAAAAGCGCATTGTACGGCCAATCACACCCCAAATTTTAGGAGTGTTTTGGCATCATTTTGAAGATGGAACCAAATTGTTTTAAGTGCTTAGTGTTTTTTTACTGCCACAAAGAAAAAAATGTGACATTAACTAAAAAACATATATGTATAGTGTATAGCATATACGCAATAATAGATCGTGTCTGTTCAATGTGGTTTAAAATATTTCGTAATGGTTATACGACACTCAAAGATGATGTGTGTTTTGTAAGGCTGATTACCAATGATGACGACCAAATGATTTGTTTGATTGAGAATAGTCAGCGTTCTACGACAATAGAGATTGTTGAGATACTGAAAATATCGAAAACCACTGTCAACGAGCAAGTTACATCTATATACAATACAATATAAAAAAATCGTTTTAATTTAACCTTAAAATATAAAATAACTTTTCGAACAACACAATATATACACCGTAAAAGGTTGTGAAAATTCAGGAATAGAAATGGCTGAACCAAATGAAAGAAGTCTTGAAAATATTTGGTTCAACATTACATACCAGAAGAAAGAGACTTGAAAACGGAATGAAACCCGACGCAAACAAAGGAGGACAGAGACTTGTGGAAAGAGAAATTCACTTAGGTATAAGAACGCCGTAGGTGAAATCAAATTCATGAGCCTTATATTGTCGATCAACAATTACTATTAGCAGTGAGAGAGAATGATATACGACAAATGGTATACAACTTCAAATATTGCAACGCAAGATATTGGATAGAAGTCAACTCATCAAATAATTTTATATAAGCTGCCACAGTAGAAATGTTATACTCGTATTAAACCTATCATCTGAGTCATCCAAATTGTTACAAGACCTGATTTTAGAAGATACACTAACCGCAAACATGTATAGAGAGAAGAGATTAGAGGCATTTTCGCTAGGAATATGCCCATATTGTTTGAAACTACAAGGATTAATTTATCAATTAATCTCACCACACCCAAATGAAACACATAAGCCGGGTTATGGACAAGTTCATCTTTTTTATTCTGCAGAAACAACCAAACTATTTGACTATTCATTAAATAAAAAACTTATACCCGAAATAATGCATTAATTGCATGAGATGGTGTGACAAGTCAATCGGTTTGCCGAGTCATATAGGCAAAAGCAACTAATAATCAAGGGCCATCCAACATTGTTAGTGTGCATGATATTTATGGAAGACCTAGATTTGGACAAACGACAGTATAAAGCTCCTACTTCAAGAAAAATTAAAAATAAGATTTAATTATTACATTGTACCATATTGTCCACCATCCTGAAATTATTCAACCAGTGGTCTAATCAATTTATATAAATTTCAAATGTTTTAAAATAACTTTTCCCTTTTCGTTTATTTTATCTTCAATATCTGCTAAAAGAGCGTACGTCATATGTTATGAGGTATTCATTTTATCATAAGTAATAGTATAGTTATAAAATACTTATATTCAACAGTCTCCTTACAATTCTTAGTATTGCAAATTCTGACTGAAACTGTTTTTAAGCTAATGCCAATCCTTGATCTATCCACCAATCAGTCCACGCCTCTCATGCGTGTTTATTTCCTCCATAAAATAGAAGCTAAGCCAAACAGAACACATTCTTCGGGTAGACAGATAGTTCTATCGTACATAGATCATATGCTGGCCGACCAGGAGAAGCTTGGGGAGAAGTCACAAGATCGTCCGAGATGAAAAGATGGACCTTAACATTAAATGCTTAATTTTAATTATTTTCTAACTGAAGAAATTAGTATTTAAAGGTAAATTTCATACTAAGTTGTAATTTTTTAAAATAAGGGAGTCACGTGGTTTCATAACCTCACTTCGAAGTTTGAAGAGTGTGAGTTCCGACTGAATATAAATCAATAAATTTATAGATCAGAAATTAGTATTTAGGCCAAACTACGAATTCGGGCCATGGTTTTGGGGGTTAAAGAGCTGCACGAGATATACCAATATAAGCAATGAGTAATAAAGAAATAGCCCTTTTGCAAATAATATAGCTATGGAATGAAATGTGTACTTGATTAAAATAAAATAAAGAGAATAAGGAAGGGTATTGGGTAATAAAACAGAATAAGGAAGGGTATTGGGTAAACGTTGTTCAGGCTCGTTTAAGAGTTATCACAGTGGCTTGCAAATGATCATACCGATGGAAAATTCATTAGCCAGCACTGCCTTCCGAGCTGGAGCAATGGGGCGGGAGGTGATTTCACGGTGAACTACGCCTAATTAGGTAACAGGGTGAGCACTGGAGATACTTCTCGGAGGCGCCCGCTTCCCACTCTTCGCTCGTGTCATCAAGGAAAGGAATCGCTTATTAAACGAACTCTTTGATGCCTCTAATTATGTGCCATGTGCTTTATCGACTTTTTTCCATTAGCTGTAAAACGAACGTTAAAAAATAAGTACCCATTTACATCGTAATACGTTTTAGAGTATCCGGTTTAGAAGAGAATCAAGTGCTTTGTGTATTCAAATGCTAGAGACGAACGAATATTCTGCCAAAATATATTTTAGTTAAGGGTACAGTTGTAATTCAATAAAACAACTTTGAAGTTATGATTATATAAGTATAATATTCTTTTTAAAAGAGGTTTGATCGAAATTCTAATTTAATATCGCAGCCTTGTAATTCGTGTTAATATTAGGTAAAGCGGAAAGAAATGTCAATTTTTTTTGATGCGACAAAAAATTGATTTAAATAAAAACTATACAATATTATTCCGTTAAATAATTACCGTCGTTACCGATGATCTTCCTCCACAGAATACGCAGTTTATTAATACCTTATTCGTAAAATTCTGGCGGTTTTTCGGTAAAATATGACTCTAAGTGATTTCGGACTTGTTCGACATTCGTAGATTTTTTATCTGGAAGCGAATGTTCCATCGACTTAAAAAGATGGTAATCCAAAGGTGCAATATCAGGTGAATATGGTGGATGCTGCAAAACTTCTAAATCTAGCTCTCTTATTTTGTCCTGCGTAATCCTTGCTGCGTGTGGGTTTGCATTATCATGTTGTAGAATTCTTCTCTGGTTCTTTACTAAAACTGATCATTTTTTAAGCAGTTATGCCTTTAATCTTTCGAATTAGACACAATACACATCTGCTGTAACAGTCTGATCAGGTTTTAGTAATTCATAATGAACAACTTCTAAAATATCCCACCAACCACAAAGGAAAACCTTTTTCAGAGTCAATGTCGGCTGAGGGGTAGACACAGGTACCTGATTCGTCGAAAACCATTGTTTTTTGTTTTTTTTTTCTCCTCGGATTGGTGTAAAGGACCCACTTCTCATCTCCAGTAACAATTTTTCTAAGAAATGGATCAGTTTCATATCTGGAGAGTGAAGATGAACAGATTGTTATTCATTGTTCCATGACCGTTGAAGAAAGTTCGTGCGGCTCCAAAATTCCTTGTCTATTTTGTTTTCCGAGCCTTTTCAAATAGTTCTTCACTGTTTTGATCATGGACAACCGATATCTTGTGACAATTCCTTGATGGTTTTACGCGGATCGGACCTCACTCATGAGTTTAAAGTGTCATAATCGATTTTTAGAGGTCTTCCTATTTTTTGTTTGTCCTTCGATTTCCTTTCACAACTTTCAATTTTTTGAAACCATCTTTGGCACTTCCGAGGATTCAAGATGTCTCTATAAATATCGCAGATGGTCTGGGTAGCTTCTTTTGACTTCAATCCTTTATCGAATAAAACCAGCATAAAATACCGCAAATGTGTCTCTTCAATCTCTGGCTTTTGCAGTTTTGTACTTTGAACCAAAACCAAAAAAGAATATCAAAACAGAAAGGATGTTAATAGAGCTTCAAAACGATACCAGCCACGACGTATTAACCCAACGGTAACTGGTGGCAAACTGGTTTCAACGTGACGCCTAATAAAAATTGACATTTCTTTTCGCTTTACCTAATATATCAATGTTTTTTGCTTTATAATTTATTAAATTTGATATACTATTTAAAATATGCAGTTATAGCGTTAATCGAAAATGAATACAAATAAATAGCATCAAGTAAAATAAGTAGAAATTTATTTGGTTTATTTTTTACCATAATGCATTAAATCTGGAACCCCCAATAAATACTGTTTTGTGTTATATAAAGAACAACCTGGTGTGCTCGTTGTCATCTGGCCTTCTTCCAATCAACCAGATACATGTTACAAGGACTGCTAGTGGAAAAAACACAGGGAGACTTTTTTGGGTTATCATCGGGAATCAAACCTGATGCCCTCGGGAGCGAAGAAAATATTTTAAAACCAGCCCAATGAGGTGGCATAATTGATAATATTTAACCGGCCATTTATCTATATATTGATTTAAAATGTATTATTTACGTATAGATATATAAGAGAAAAATTAGAACGACAATGTAACCTAAATGCAGACTAGAATTATACCTAAGACATAAGGATTAAACAAATATCAATGTTTAATGTTACAGAGGGAATTAGAACGACAATGTAACCTAAATGCAGACTAGAATTATACCTAAGACATAAGGATTAAGCAAATATCAATGTTTAATGTTACAGAGGGAATTTATCTTTTAAAAAATAAATACCTATGAACGTTTTAAATATATGAATGTTGTTTATCTTAGAACATTTTTTTTATCTAAAAATGAAATTATTACACTTTATCATAGATGAGGAAGCTTAAAAATTAAAACGATAAAAATAAAAATTAGATATACATTTTTTTTGTTGATATTAGTAGGAGATTCATCATGAAGATTTAAAAAGGGTAAACATGTTAAATAGATTTTCATCAAGAAAAGTTAAAAATTTAAGTAAATTTGTGCGTAAAGATTTGTTGAAAATCTCTTACAAACAATCAATAAGTCACGTAGGAGATTTAAATTGCAAATCTATATAAATAAAAATGTAAATGTTCGTTAATTGAAGGCAGCTAATCTCCGGAAGTTCTCTACCGATCGCTTTGAAATTTTGAGTAAAGTTAATATTCGTCAACGGAAATGTTATTTGATTTTTATTTATATATATATATCAGTGTATATAATTTTTTTTAAATCAAAAAGAAATATCTATGCGAACCTGTCGGGGACAAGACGAATCTCATTTTGACAGTTGACCATATTCTATTTGACGTTTCGTAATTAATATTTATAAAGTCTATATACATAATATAAATATAAAATAATTTTATGTTTAATATTAAATCATAAATTTTATAACTAATACATATTTCATAAATAATAAATTTTATCAACTAAACATTTTGACAGTTGACCATATTCTATTTTGACATTTCGTGATGAATATTTTTATTCAAATAAGTCTATATACATAAAATATAAAATAATTTTATCTTTAATATCTTCTTAAATAAATCTATATAAATTATAAATAAATTATAAATAAATTATTTAATAATTTTATGTTTAATAAAAATTGAATCATTAATTTTATAAATAATAGAATTTTTTTATGTATTACGTATCTTTATAAGTCGAGACACGAAACAATTGCGATCTGTTTTACCGACGGTGATCTCACTGAGCAATTATATTACGAAAGTGCTCACTGAGTCGCCATTTCCAAGTATTGACTTGTAATCATATCATATTTACGTTTAATTTTTATAAAATTTTAGTTATATAGATAAGATAATAGATAATTGACTTCAATAAATGTGGTAAGTTATTGATATTATATTTAAATTAAAAAATATGAAGTAAAATCGTTCATATAAAAAAAATTTGTTAGTTTTTAAATAACTTGCTATTTATTAGAATCGATAAAATTTTAGCGATGTATTTTTACGACGTAAAAAGGAAAAGATGTACTTTAACGACGTAAAAAGGAAAAGATATTATACTCAAACTGGAAACATTATTCCTATGTTATACATACATAATATATATTGATCTTAAATACAGTATATTAAATAATATTAAAACAATGACTTCATGTTAATTTAAGATAAAGTTGTATTATTTGTCAATAATTTTAAGTACTTGTATAACCTGTCACATGTTCATTTGTATAAATAGACACTTTTATGTCATTAATTAAATAAATAAATTATTTGGTGGTACATTAGAAAGAAGTACCCGTAGAAATATCGCAAAAAAAATGAAAATTAAAACAAACTTTTGTCATTTCTGTCATTCTCAACACGGCCATTTTGGATATATACTGATTTTTTATTTTGCTTTCAATACATATTCAATTTTATTTATATAGATAAGATAATAGATAATTGACTTCAATAAATGTGGTAAGCTATTGATATTATATTTAAATTAAAAAATATGAAGTAAAATCGTTCATTTAAAAAAAATTCTAATTACGAACATGCGATGTATTTTACGTTAAAATGAAACTTGGTAAAAATAGTTATATTGTCATAAAATTGACTTAGTGATTATGGAAAGTTGTTTAAGTGAAAAAATAATGGACTTAAGAATTATATTTGATGAAAAACTTTCATTATTGATTCATATTTCAAAAGTTAACCTAACTTTTTTCAAAAAGAAAAGTGACACATGTTAATTTAAGATAAAGTTGTATTATTTGTCAATAATTTTAAGTACTTGTATAACCTGTCACATGTTCATTTGTATATAAAGACACTTTTATGTCATTGATTAAATAAATAAATTATTTGGTGGTACATTAGAAAGAAGTACCCGTAGAAATATCGCAAAAAAAATGAAAATTAAAACAAACTTTTACGCTGCTCAGTTACTATTTTAATGTTTCACAATTTTATATGTTTTAACTTTCTTTTTTCTTACTGAACGTTGTTACATAAATAAATAATAGGTTTATTGATAGCAGCATAGTGTGTCCAGATTATATTTAAATAACACTTTTAAAACACATAAATTTCAGATAATACATTATATACAGAAGCTATCAAAAGGTCTGGGCTCATCTAATAGCATCCCTTCGGCGAAGATACACCCCACCAATATAGGGCGAACCAAGCCACGGGGACAACAGATGTTTTGCAGCCCACACCCTAGCTTTTTCAGCCCAGCCCATCGTTGTATTGGGGCAAATTTATCAACTGTAACGTGGTAAGCTGCTGATTTTTTTTATAAATCGAAAAATTGTTTTCTCTAAACTGACGTTTTAATTCATAATTTTCATGATACTGACTTTCTAATGTATTGTATGATTTGTATCTATCTTTAAATGGGCCTAGATCCACTGTGAATTAATACTAATTACGAACATTTAATTAAAACATCACCAAATATTATTTGACAATTTAATTGTATCTTTGTTTATATTTCAAAATCTATCAAATCGTATGTAGTAATGGAGATTTGTAACAATGTCACTATTGTTAGTTTTTTGTAATGTATTTACCTAAATAACTTGCTATTTATTAGAATCGATTCCCTTATATCTAACATTCAAAGCGAGGTAGTCACATACAAGTCCGTCGACACTGTTGTGGAAGCAGATGAAGCAATTAATTATCCAACAGAATTTTTGAATTCACTAGATCTGCCAGGGATGCCACCGCACGTACTGCAATTGAAAATTGGCGTGCCAATTATCATGTTGCGAAATATCAACCAGCCAAAGCTTTGCAACGGCACGCGGCTTGCAGTAAAAAAATTAATGAGCAACGTCGTAGAAGCGACAATTTTGACAGGACCTTTCAAAGGTGAAGATGTCCTCATTCCTCGCATTCCTATGATTCCAACGGATATGCCATTTCAATTTAAGAGATTACAATTCCCAATTCGATTAGCGTTTGCGATCACCATCAACAAGGCTCAGGGCCAATCTTTAGAATTGTGCGGTTTAGATTTAGAGACGGATTGCTTCTCACATGGACAATTATATGTTGCGTGTTCTAGAGTCGGCAAACCAGACAATCTCTATATCTGCACAGGCAATGGGACAACAAAAAATATTGTTTATCCACAAGCATTGTGAAATTTAATAAACAGTTGTATATAAAACGGACAATATAATAAGAGCGCCCACTGTTGAATGTAACGGCAACACACGCAATATAGATTTCAATTTATTTTAATTCCGAATATTAAATATCTTTCAATTCGGGTTTTTTAAACCGGTTTTTGTTATTTTTGTTATTATTGATTTTCATTTGAATTAATGGTATATATCTGTGTATGTTTTATACATTTGAATTATTAAAAGTTTCATGCAACTAACTTTTAACAAATGTCACATTAGATTTTTAACGAACTGCCCATTTTTGCTAATTTGTAACAAGATTTATTATTAGTTTTATGTGATGTATTTACCTAAATAACTTGCTATTTATTACAATCGAGGCCTATCGAGGCCTATATTAAAGTTGATAAAATTTGATATTCATCCGTTTGAATCGGACCAAGCTTCGCTCTGAAGTATACGTTGATTTGCGAGATGCAGTTGTAAATGACGGTAATAGAACTAAGGTTGGAAGACTATAACTTCTGCAATTTAGTGATGTCACAAGAAGAATTGGTTGAAAAAGTATTTCCTTATATTCAAATCAATTATAAGAATCACAATTGGCTAAGTGAATGAGCTATTGTTGGGGCCAAGAACAAAGATGTCTACGAACTTAAGAATATTATTCAGTCCCTTTTTTAATGTTTGACAATTTTATATATTTTAAGTTTCTTTCTTCTTTTTCAGTGCAATCGATCTGCTTTCGTTCATCAAAATGTCGAGGAAGCAGCAGAACGACGTGTATCCAGACTTGAGGATGCACGGGGATTGCGTTCTGCAGATTCAGAACTGGTTCTTTCTCAACAGAATGTACGCGACAGGCTGATAGTGGCTGAAAGAGGTCAGTAGGAATATCAAAAGTATCTTTTTTATATAGAATTTGATTTTCTATCTTTGTTTATATTTCAAAATCGTATGTAGAAATGGAGATTTTTTTAAGTTAGTTCCAATTATCTATTTGTCTTTGATTAACATTTAATTAGTTACAATTATCTCTCTGTCTTCCCTTAACATTTAATTAGTTACTTTTATGTTTCGCAATTTTGTATGTTGTCTGAAATACTCTACTTTGTGGCGAAATGTAAAGACGTTGAACTTAACTACAAATATGCGTGTAGAGCTGAAAAACGATCGATCAGATGAGCTATTCTCACACCAATCGTATGTAGATTTATAACAAGATGTATTAATTTGTCATTATTGTTAGTTTTTTGTAATGTATTTACCTAAATAACTTTCTATTTATTAGAATCGAGCCTTATATTAAAGTCGATAAAATAATTATAATCACTGAACGTCGTTACAAGGTTGTATTGGGGCAAATTTGTGAACTGTCATAGAAAACAGAACATTTGATGTTCATCCGTTTGAATCAGACCAAGCTTCGCTCTGAAGTATACGTTCATTTGCGAGATGCAGTTGTAAATGACAGTAATAGAACTGAGGTTGGAAGACTATAACTTCTGCAATTTAGTGACGTTAAAAGAGGAATTGTTTGAAAAAGTATTTCCCTATATTCAAATCAATTATAAGAATCACGATTGGCTAAGTGAGCTATTGTTGGCGGCAAGAACAAAGATGTATCCAAACTTAACAATATTATTGAGTTCGTTTTTTAATGTTTCGCAATTTTATATGTTTTTCTTATAACTTTTTTTCTTCTTTTTCAGTGCAATCGATCTTTGATTTGAATTCAAATCATATAGTGAATTGACCTCTTGGAGTGACGCGATCATTTGCAAGCACGGTGATAAACGCAACAGACTGAGAGTGGCTGAAAGACATCAAAAATATTGTTTACCCAGATTGTATACAAGACATCAAAAATATTGTATACAAGAGATCAAAAATATTGTATACGCATTGTGAAATTAAAAAAAATTGAAACGTGTGCTTTCTCTTTTCTTTCTTTTCCATTTAACCATACTGAGCCACAGCAACGCGTGGCAGGGTACAGCTAGTTATATATAGAAATGTTTCATAAATTAAACTCACATTATATGAAATACAAAACGTATATAATCATTTCCCAGATGGGGTATATAAGAGAAGTGGAACTGTAAAAGTGAGTGTTATTGTGAAAGTCAGCAACCTCCGTGTCTTAGATGGTGAGACGCTTGACTTCCACCCGGGGGCTTGCTTCAGCCAGATTCGCACATATTGTCAACTATACTATTATATTATTAACGTTTTTTACTCTTCTTTATTTCAGAATTTCATTCATTAAGATCAGTGGTACGCAACCTGGGGATCGCGACCCACGTAGAGGTCGCGAAACGCGGAGTGAGGATCGCCAAAATGTATCAGGAACTTTTAAATTAAAAATATAATCGTGAACTGTGAAACCAAGAAAAACGAATATAACGTTTTATCCAGAAATACTGTTGAATCATTACTTTCATTCACTTCTACTTACTTGTGCGCATCTTCATTTTTGGCTCTAATATGAAATAAAAGTAAATATCATTTCAGATTGAAACAGAAATAAGGACAGTTATTTCATCGATTAAACCAAATATGGTATTAGTTATTTCGAATATTTCCCCTCAAATTTCACACTAATTATAATAAACTGTTTAATGTTACTCTTACCTGAATAAATAAACGAATACATTTGTATTTATGTTTTTCATTTATGTGGGGGTCGCATACGAGTTATACTGCAAATAGGGGATTAAAAGTGAAAAAATGTTCCGCACCACTAATTTGGACGGTCCCAGTTGCCTAGTTGATAAGGCGCTTTAACCCTCTACCCGGGGGTTTCGGGTTCAATTATCGATGGTACAAGAAAAAAAAGAGTCGTAGTCTAGTATAAAAAATCATTTGGTAATAATACTCGCGTACGGTAGAGATACATAGACATTAGCGAGTGTTGTTGCCACTTTATGTGCGGCAGTATTGCCAACACGTGCGATGACGAATCGATGGTTCGTACCTAAGCCAGTGATTTGTAATCCGAAAGTTCGATGAATGGTGCCAAAAATAATCTTATCTCCAAGCCGATATGTCCGTAATTTCAGTTCGGATATATAGAAGGGTATGGAATGAATGAATTGTTAACGTGGAGCATCATTACGTATGATAAAAATAATACCTCATATCACCCTAATCACCATAGATAAAAAAATAGTCGATTGTATATTCACAACTAGAAAATACACAACACAAAAATGGTTTCAATGTTTCCAGCAATATCATGTATCGTATTTGTAACCGGTGCTATAGGAAGATTTTTCGTATCTTGTAAATTCGAGACTGTGTGGGATACGGCGTATTTTTTATTATAAGCGTTATGTTTTTCTCTGCGCAAAACCCACTGAAGACGAAAAGGGGAAGTACCGCATTGCGATCGGTAACGCACTTTCACTGTTGAGGGTTTGGCTAGGAAAACTAAACGCGGCAATGAAATTGAGAAAACAATAAAAGTCCAGAACTTTGGATGGTTGATGAGCTTCTTTGACGTATTCAAGCACATTATGTAGGAATTAGCTATAAGGAAAATACCTATTTGCATTTTAATTGTTACAAACAAAGCGGAAGGGCCGTTGTATACAGTGCAACCCACTAGTTAATTGTATGTAGCCATATATTTCAACTAATTAGATAGATGTCAAAGGCTTTATGAGAAAATACAAAACAAGACGCTTTTGAGTACGTATGAATATACATACATCGAATGGAAGAAAATCGTTTTACTAACTAGAGAAATGGAGTTCGTTGTATATTGATGGTAATTTAAAAATATATTGGGTGTTAACATAAGTTGTGTCCGTTTTTTTTTTCAATTTAAAAATGAGCACCAAAAGTAAAATAAAATGGTAAAGGTTATACGTCAGTCGAAAGAAAATTGACTGCTCTAAAATATATTACGAGTATGTTTCCTTTTACGTTACATATATTATTTTATTTGATTACAAGCCTTCAAAATGGAATGTCAAGTAGACGAAAGTGAGCATTTTCGACACCTCCTTCTGTTCGCATTCAATCGAGGGAATAAAGCTGACAAAGCTGCTCGCGATATTTGCGAAGTGTACGGTAAATATGCTATGAATGAAAGGACAGCTCGTCGATGGTTTTTGCGTTTCAAAGACGGTAATTTCGACCTGAAAGATATGGAGCGTTCCGGACCACAAGTGGACTTCGATGAGGACCGCTTAAACCATATTATTCATGAAGATACCCTTCAAACCACCGTAGAATTGGCTGAGCAGATGAATTGTAGTCAAATGACTGTATATCGTCATCTTAAATCAATGGGAAAAGTCCAGAAGTTCGGCGCTTGGGTTTCACATGTTTTGAGTGAAAACAACAAAAATCAACGTTCGACAATTTCTGCTGGTTTGCTCACGCGTCATCGAGCTACGCATGGCCACAAGCATAGGTTCCTTGACCGCATCATTACTGGTGATGAAAAACGGTTTGAAAATGGTGATGAAAAATGTTTGAAGGGGATCTTCATGAATAATATGGTTTAAGCTGTCCTCATCGAAGTCCACTGTTCGTCCGGAACGCTCCATGTCTTTCAGTTCGAAATTAACGTCTTTGAAACGCAAAACCATCGACGAGCTGCCCTTTCATTCATAGCATCTTCACCGTACACTTCGCAAATATCGCAAGCAACCTTATTCCCTCGATTGAATGTGAACAGAAAGAGGTGTCGAAAATGCTCACTTTCGTCTACTTGACATTCCATTTTGAAGGCTTGTAATCAAATAAAATAATATATGTAACGTAAAAGCAAACATACGAGGGTAGTCCCAAAAGTACCCGACCTAAACTAACCAATTTCATTATAACTTACCACATTTATTTACTTTCTGTGGAACTTCATTCCAAAGTGATTTTATTACAGGTACATTTTTCTATAATTTGCTCGATGGGTTTCACAAAGGCTCCCTTTTATACACAGCTGTCATTAAAACTTCCACCATCTTGTAAATTAACCAACACGTCTGTTCGCTAGGAGATTCACTCGATGAGTAATCGTCATGCAACGTGGCGCGAAGCGTGCAGTGTGGCCACTGCGATAGTATGCGGTACGTTGGTTCCCTAGGATATGTCGCCTAATTCGCAACATAGCTCTAAGCATCAAGCGAGGCTGCTTCCTGTGTGGCCGAGGCCTTAGGATTAGTATTGTCAACACGTGCGATGACTAACTACAAGTTCCGTGACTACTCCAGTAATTCTTAGCCCGAAGGGTCGATTAATAGATCGAAGAGAATATTGTCTCCCGACTACGCTTTTCAGTATGCCAGAATCTCTATTTCGGATACGTTTAAGGATGCTATATGAATGGACGAATAAAACCCAGATTCTTTAAAAAAGGTTCCAGTCTGGTTTTCACTTAAAGGTCGGTCGGAAAAGATTGCCACATGGCAATAAACCCGCCAAGTTGTACTGTATATAAAGAAAGTGTGATAATAAAAAAAATCATGCTTGGTGGGAGATGTCTATGGTAGAAATATTGAAATAAGTGATGATGTGTTTTAGAATGTATAACTGTTGATCATATTTTTCTTTTGTTTATCCTTTTTTAGATTTTAAAATTTTCTACAAGGCCTGTTGTTATTATTCTTGAACTATAGTATAACATTTTTGATCTGGGTTCGATTGCTGACAGGTTCCAGAGTGGATTAACTTTAATTAGAATTTATGTTATATTGGCGATCAAATAACTTTGGATCGTCTGTTGGAGTGAAACAGCGATGTGTAGAAATAAATTATTAAGAATAAATAAATAATAATAGATGTATTTTAAATTGAATTACCAAATAAATAAAATGATATATAATAGGAAAAGAAAACTAAACTATATTAAATTTAATTCAGATAATTTATTGTTGTAAATCAGACGATGTTGCTGTCTGTTCACTATTTTAAAAACTACGGAAAGAACGAATTACGAGTACGTTAGCATTTAACATCACAAATAAATTATTGATTATGGCTGAATTCAGAATGTTCCCTCGCTAAATAATCTTTCATAGAAGCAACACCCAAAGCACGTCTTCGTAACTCAATACGTGCTCGGTTTGGCGTCTTGCGGGAATATGGGCTTAATAGAAACGTCACAGCCACGCCACAACATCAACATGAACAATCTGGAGCGTCTTGCTGAGCTAAATTAAAACCGTCTTTCCTCTTCTTCCTCGCTTCTTCCCGCTAAGTGAGATTAGCTTTGCGAGGACTCTACAGAGTGCCCTGTTGAAGACAGTTTAAACATACGAAGAAATCTTTGGTTTCTGGTGTACGTAACCAAGACTGCGGAGAAAATGTAAGATGACCAGCTTTATTAGAAACACTAATCACAATAAAAGGAAAAATTAAATTAAATTAGAGAACAAATTCTCCTCAAGGGTGCTCTAACTCGGGAATTTACTCATCTGTTCTTGAAATATTAAAAATATTACAAATAATAAAATAAGTTGAGTGCAAGAATAGGAAAATGGCGGTTGCGATCGTCAGATTGGATACTTGCCCATAGAACGGATAACGTTAAATGTTCATAACATTTAGATTAGACTGGGTCGAATGGAAATGTTTATTATTACACATTCAAGAGTCAAGCATCCCAATCGGAATGCCTATAGGAGAGGATTTATCTCGACAAAAAGGGTTCAACGGGATATTGATAAAATTAGGACGTAGCAAAACAATATATGATAAAAAAAGGAACGTGGACATTCGGAATAATGCGAATTGAGAGAAGATGCAGTGCGTAAGGGAAGAAAGGTCACTCAGATGTTTCGACCAAACAAAAAGTAAGAATGATAAAAGATAAACAAAAAAAATCAATACGAGTACTATAGTATAGAAAGTATCAAAAGTTTGGAAATACCAAAAAAACGACGATCGAACGAGCTGTGCAGGGCGAATACAAATGATGTAGTAAATTCATTTATCAACGTGCACGGGCGCGCGGTAACGCAGTGGATTTCCGTGCGGAAGGGCGTCGGTTCGAGCCCGTGCTGTGATACTCCCCTCAAACGACACAGGCACTTTTTCCGCTAAGTGTTCTAGGGTATAACGATACCTCTGACTTGGGTCATGTATATTCTTTAAAAAAAGTTGGTCTGCGTTCAATAAGAAATTGGATGAGATGGACATATTTGGGATTCCAATTGCTGCAATAAAAGAGGATTGAATGAGTATTTTCCTTTACATTGATTGACCTGATGGCAGACGGCACACCCCGGTAATTCTAAAATGCTTTGTTTTATATTTTATTCAACTTTTGTTTTCTCTCTCTCCTCGATTTTTTCTAGATTTTATGTATAATATTTCGATTATGAAGATGTTTTTATTGTTTTACGTTTAAATGTAATCTTTTTAATATGTATGAAAACTTCCATGAAAACTTCACTGGCCTAGATTAAGTTTTGTATAATTTATTATTGTTTTTAATAAACCATAAAATAAATTTAAAATACTATAAAAAACGTGGCACAACACAAATTAATCGAATTGTAAAATAAAAGCGGGAAAAAAAGATAAAATAACAACAGAAGAGTATGATGAACCCGGCAGAAGCAAAAATGTATACAGGATAGAACAACATCGAGATATGTACTCACTGCTTACTCAATAGGGATATGGTGTGACGGAGATCATGGTGGTTATGCTACTTTGTCAACGGTTGAGGAAATTTTGTTTCTCTTACACTTATTTTCGTGTTTCGTTCTCACTATTCATAATTTAAATTACACTTCAAACAATTTCTTTATACACTCGTACATATGTAAATGTGCCATTTGTATATATACGAGGGGAAGTCAATAAATTCGCAAAATGAACACATTTTTTTATTTTTCCCATTCAATATATTCACTATTAACTCTAATACGTTTGTCAAATCTTTTAATAAGCTCATTTATACCCACGAAAAAAATTGCCTTTGGGTCAAAATAAAACGAAATTGCAATTTCAACTTCTTCTTCATCATCCGTAAATTTCTTCCCAGGAAGTTCTTATTTCATATTTGGAAACAAATAATAGTCAGAGTGGGCCAGGTCTGGGCTGTAGGAAGGGAGATTTAATGTTTGGAAGCCACAGTTGTGAAGAGCAGCCAATGCAGAATTACTTTTGTGCATGAGTGCATTGTCATACTAAAGCAGCACCCCTTTTACAAATTTTCCTCTCCTTTTATTATTCACAGCTTATTTTTACTGCATCAGCAGACCAGAGTAGTACTCTCAAGTTATTGTGATGCCCTTATCTTTGTAGTCTACGAGTGTTAGCAATATGCCTTCCGCATCCCAAAAAAGTGTAGACATAATATTTCCAGCCGATTGCGACACTTTAATCTTCTTAGAACTGAACATTCGACGCGATGTTGTTTTTGAAGCAGCGTGAGTATTCTGGGTACCCACGATGCATTGACTTTTGACATCCTTAGATGCCGATGGAGGATATTCAAAATGGTTGTAGGTGATACTCCAACCATCTCTACAAGCTGTTGTTTGTTTAGACGGTCATCCTCCAGCACAAGCTTTTCTACTTTTTTGACAATGTTTAATCTGTTCACCGCGTTAAAAATCAAATTCCACGAATCCTGTGCGCGGCACAATTTCGGCGTTTTTTAATTTCTAAGTTTAAACGCGTATTTTGTTTAGAACCACTGATATTTGATTACAACACCAAGTAAACATGATACATAAGTAATTTTCTGATAATAAATAATAGTCATTACTCTTAAGGAGACTCATTAAATAAAGGAGATAAACTAAACATTACGTAAAATAAACAAAGGAATGCTACGATCAAAGCAATGATTCATTACACTCACCCAATCAAATGCATATAGCACTAGTAATGTTTATTTACGTAAGAGAGACTCATCGCAGGACTCGATCCGCGCGACAGGTCGTTACATGTGACGCAATAACTGGAAATATTGAGAAACCAAAAAAATTCGGCGCTCTGTTTATTCAACAATATCTCATAAACTAATATATTATTTGACAAGGTTTTCAGAGATATCGCTAGAATAAAGATTATTTTAAATTTTAGTTCCATTTTCATCTCGATTTTGTGTCATTCTTTTTAAGTATTTGTGATTTGAAACTTGGATTGTCGTCAGATCACAGGCGTTTGTGCTTCCCGCGAGGAACACGTTAAAGAAGTGGCCTCAAAAAACCGTCCTTGCCGGAGGTCGTCTTCAATCGATTCTCTCCCCTGTTTAAAAAGACTATGCCACTTGTAAACAATAGTTTTTTTTCAGAACAACAGTCCCCGTAAACCGCTTACATCGTTTCCAAAATGATTTGAGGCATTTTCTCTCGTTTTGTGAGAAACTTAATGACGGCGCGATACTCAATTTTTTCTATACTTGGGATGCTTTTAACGTTTGACATACTCTCCCGACGATATCTTAAATAACACTATCAAAATTAGACTAAAACTTGGTGAATACACTAATAATGAGTCATATTATCGGAACATGGGCATGCGCTCTATCACCCCCTTCTGAACATTTTCATTCCGCGGATTTATTGACCTCCCCTCGTACGTCGAATTGAAGATTTTACATTGTTTCACGAAACGAAATGCCATTAAGAGGAGAGTATCACAAGAGCATGTTACATAGACCACTCATAAAGTAGATAATTTATATATTTTGTTTGAGTTTATGTTCTAAGTATAAACCAACCGTAATGTAATTAGGTAAAGTAACTCAGTTTGAAAGCGTAAATATATGTTTCTACTGCAAGGCAGATTCAGGAAGTCAACACGACCCTCGCCAGCTTCGGTACCCAAAACATTATAAATTGCCCGCGGCTTGTATTACACCTGGGAAAGATTAACAGAATCGTCATTAGCAGAAAGATTTATGGTGCGCCACGGTTAATTTTGAATTATGTAATTGAACAAAAATGTGTTTGTGAGTATAAAATATTTCTCAAAAATAACATAAGCTAATACATTTTTGTAATGTATTGTTTTTCTTTAAATAAACACGATTGTTAGAAAATACGAAAAGAAGCAAATGCGATATTTAGGTTAACAATGAAAGATTAGAACGAGTTGGAGAATTCTCCTATTTGGGAATTATGTACAATGTATGCAGGACGATAAAATAGATAAAAACACCTTCATAATTGAAATACATATTAAAATCTAAAAAAAAATCAAGGAGAGAGAGAAAACAAAAGTTGAATAAAAAATAAAACAAAGCATTTAAGAGTTACCGGGGTGTGCCGTCTGCCATCAGGTCAATCAATGTAAAGGAAAATACTCATTCAATCCTCTTTTAATGCAGCAATTGGAATCCCAAATATGTCCAACTCAGCCAATTCCTTATTGAACGAAGACCAACTTTTTTTTAAAGAATAGATATGACCCAAGTCATAGGTATCGTAACACCCTCGAGCACTAAGCGGAAAATGTGCCTGTGTCGTTTGAGGTGAGTAGCACAGCACGGGTCCGAACCGACGCCCTTCCGCACGGAAGTCCAGTGCGTTACCCCGCGACCATGCACCTCACAATTGATAAATTAAGTTACTACATTATTCGTATTCGCCTTGCATACATTGAACATAAGGACGATGGGAAAGTGAAATGCGATATTGAAAGGAGAGCCGTAATATGAAACAAAGTCAAGTCAATGGGGCACGAAAAGACATTATTTCAAACCAAGTAATATCAAGATCTACTTAAATTATAGTTCACAGCAGCATATTTGTGCCAACATTGATGTATGGGAGTGAAACGTGGAAGTGGAAAATAAAAAAAAAGAGCCGTGGAAATACGTGCACTAAAAAAACGATTTGGTGTTGGTATATGCTACAATACGAAATGTAATTATTAAAGATCACGTAGAGATGATTTGGGCATGTTGAATGGTTACGTGACGAAAGACTGACTAAACAAGTTTATAATGTAAGCAGGGAGTTGTGAAAAAAGACAGTCCGAAAAAGTGTGTTTGGATCAAGGGAATGTAATTTTGAAAGGAAGAATATAGTAGTAAGAATTAAGAGAAACAAGAACTGTCTTAGAAGATGTACGGATGAGGAGGATGCGAAGCAAATATGTCGTGATAAAAAAGGTTATCGCTCTGTTCTCTTTTTCAACTGCACAAGTAATGTATAAATTCTGTACAGTTGTTCAAGAATAATAAAAACAGGCCATTTGAAAAATTTTGAAATCCAATAAAAGGATATTAAGATAAAAATATGATCAACAGTTATACTAGTAATATTTTCATTTGACACATCCCCAACCACGGATTTTTTTTATTATTGCACTTTCGTTGCAAATTTGGCAAATTAATTGCAATATGGCAATCGCTTCCAACCAAATATCTTCCAAACAAGTCTTAAGTATAAACTATACTATACTAAAAGCACTTTTTAAACAATCTGGGTAACAACGAGAATCAAATCAGTAACTCACAGGTTGGAAGATAGGCGTCTAGGCCAAGGAGGTCGTCAGCGACCCTTAAGTTGAAAAGGATTATATGTTAGTATCAATGTTTATGTTTCTTGACGAATAGTTCAGTAAAGGAGTTCGAAACTCAAGACGCGATAGTAAAAACGTATCATTGAAATTTAAAAAGTTAATTTTATCAAAATTATTATAATGAAGTTCCACAAAGAGTTCAAAAATATATTTCAGTCGATTTCGATCAATATTAAAATACAAACTTAATGTGTATATGCCGAAAGGATCTACCCAACAAAACTTTTGAAATGTATACAAAATTCTATGGGAGTTTTT
Organism: Odontocerum albicorne; assembly: GCA_949825065.1. Classification (NCBI taxonomy): domain Eukaryota; kingdom Metazoa; phylum Arthropoda; class Insecta; order Trichoptera; family Odontoceridae; genus Odontocerum; species Odontocerum albicorne. The sequence continues at coordinate 22,818,379 of OX463842.1, read as the reverse complement.
TTTCGTGTTGATGCACTAGGGTTGTTGGCATCAGGTGGCTGCAATTTGTTGGGAGACTGGGCCTGCTACTCTGCATTGTACAATGTAACGTTGAAAATTGCAAATAATTCTCTGCGATGTACAGTCGCCAAAAGTCATCAGAATTACAAAGCATATATTTTTTCTATTTATTAACATGTCGACATCCCTAAAATTTACAAACTTATAGGACAACTTCATGAGTAATTTGTGAATATCGGGAAACACTTGTATGATTTTCAGAACCTTTGTTGTGGATATATGTTATACATACGAGTATGTTCTCACTTCGTCAATTTCGGTACTTTCATCGATGTACGATTTATTCATCGCATTCCATTCAATCGTGCTGACAACACATCTATATCCTATTAGCCCAGAAAGATGCAACTGTAATGGTATTGGGGCTTCCCTTCTACAGGTCTTCCTCCGAGCAGCTAACGGGATCCAGTAGGCAAACCATTAGGTGCAAGAATGATAGAATATAGGCACACACGGATAGTGGTGGGTCCATTGCTCTAATCGTCAATCAAAGAAGATTCTCTTTTGATCTACCCACGTGGGTGCATAGGGGATAAAGAGAGATATACTCGCATACACTCTAAACTCGTTCAAAAAACTCCTGCGTGACTTCAGTCTTGGCTGTGTTGGTATTTGACTATAATTGACTCATGCATATAATCTGGAGGAGATACCCCAGAAAGTATGTTAACCTTTTCTATTGGGAATGGTTTCATTTCATATCATTATATCCCTGGAATTTACCCTTGTTATTTTGCAGACTTAATACAATTCCGTCGCTTTTTTCAATTGACTAGAAAATATCGTGAATAGCTTATCGGTCTACCAGAAGCAACGAGAGCAATAAGAGAGACAAACACGTACAATAAGGCCGTTTTTTATGTTGGATCCTAAGCACAGAGCATATACTTTTTACCATCCATACACTGGAAAGATAACGGAGGAATTCAATCAACGATTCAACATGGTACTAGAATAGAAGTGGTAGAATACGCGGTTGAAGATGAATAACACGAGATATTTCAGACCTAAAGAAGACCAATAAAGATAAAAACATCTAACGCAGTTGTTTTTATATAAAAGTATACAAAATAATTTTAACCTAATAAACATCCGAGAACTGAGTTTCATATTTTTTTTTCACTTCCACAATACTCAAATCTTTCCTTAACATACAAAACACATAGACTATGAAAAATCCGGATGCTTTCACAATATTTCTTGAAATTTCGTTAAATACATCGAAACCTTCGTAGTATACTCGTATGTTAAGTTAGTTCGAATTGTTTTATTTTAGTTTTTTGAAATTATCTCGACTTCTCGTACTGTAATATTGGACTTCATTGTTGTACATCACACATTTTCGAGCATAAATTGGCAACAAAATATTACGTAACTTATAAGTATAGACCAAGACACTAAGTCTAGACTAAGACGAAATAGTACATATGCATTTTAGTTTACAAAACATATATTTACTTAATTCAAATGTATTTATTTAATTAAAAAAAAGTAATAAATATATCTAGAACTTGGCACTCAAGTTTTTTATCACTTTTAAATATTTCATTTTTAGAATAGGCACTCAAGACGTATTTATCATATAACACCCATTTCAAGGGCTATTATTGAAACTTTTCATAGGTTCCGAATAAAAGTTACATTAATTTATATATATTAGAATACTTACAATCAACGAAATTTTGAAAACACCAATTTTTATAGTATGAGTGTAAAAAACGAAAGACAATGACGTCAATAATCCATTAATCAGTCTACAAAGTATTTGCAATTTGCAGAGTTCTCGGAGCGTCATGATCTAAAACACAATGAAGTTTAATGTAATTGGTTTACTGGGATGCCTTCATAGCATCCGGTATAATAGAGGTAATAAAAAGGCTCGATTATATTGTCTCTTGTAAACGTAAAAAGGATCGAGGCAGTAGCTCCACAGCGGAGACTGTGCTGAGTGGTGTCAGCATTATTAGCCCCCTAGCTTCCTGGTGCAGTGATTTTCAACTAGAGTGTCGTAGTGTATGTTGTAATGATCGATTGTATTATACTTTCGTTGAAAACAGTAAAACCAGGTGTGTTTTTTTTCCATGTGGTAATTTCTTCCAATCATCCAGAAATATGTGTAAGAGAACTAAAGTGAAAACAAAACTGGAACCCTTCGTGTAAAAAATTGGGAGCTAACGGGAATTAAGCTCGCAATCTCTAGGTTGCAAGATAACTTCACGGAAGCTAAATGCAGATTTTTTACTATTATAGAACCAAAATCACAGAAAGCTTTTGATATCAAAATTTAAAATAATGCCACGTTCATCAAATAACATTACTTATTTTATTTCCTTATTTCATAAGAAACTATTCCAAACACAAAACAAGCGGAAAACATACTTGTAATAAACGTTCTTATATGGGTTATTATTAACCAAAAGTACAATAGTTCTTTATAAAAGGTCAAATAAGCATAATGTAGCGGCCATTCAAAGAATATATGATTTAACGTTTTCTCGCTGAGGCTACATTCGCATATGTTTGAATTAAAAAATCTGAGCATTGTTAAATGTTTATCCGTGTAAGAATGTCCAATGTATATCCGACATATCACAGACGTTGAAAGCTTGTATAGCTGAACTAAGAAGTACAAAGCACTTTATGTTGCAATATTTCATAGTATTTCCCTTTGTTCTCAGTTCGATTATATTAATCTTTTCTCTCAAAATATGCAATTAAATAATTTTTATAATGTGTTTGTAAATGTTGAACACCCTGTTCCGTGTAGTCAGAAGAAAAATGTTGAAAATCGCTTTTCTACGGGCCGGAAAAACTTCCCATGGGAATGAACCTCCGTGAACTGTAGTAATATTTGTTGCCAGGATTACTGTTTTGTATTACTTTTAAGCCCGCTGCCAGACTCATTAAGTGAATCTATGAATACCAAATATTAGAATGTAAAAATACTAAATAATTATACATTTATCGAATTGACCTTAATATGGTGAAATCCCACGTTTAACTAAATTTTGTTTTCAGTATTCTGTTTTATTCAAATAAAGATGTTTGAAAAAATGAAGTTATAATAAAATAGTGTATCAGTAATAAATGATAATTATTCTATCCTGAGTTCCCAAAACACCGGTCAGTACGGATGGTCGGAACTTTTTATTTTTGTTGTAATTATGGTTTTACTCATAAATTGTAAAATAATTTATTGCACTTGGAAAAAAAAACATTGGAATAAGTTCGAAAATGCTTTTATAGAAATTTTAGCGAAACAGTTATGTCACTTATTCTAAGTTAATCATCTAGATTTGAAAAAAAATGTTAAAAATCATGTAGTGACATATAAAAAAAGGTTTCTTTTAACGTGTGCTCTGTTGATAATGGGTTCGACACAATAGTTAAACTAATTCATCTTCTTCTTCATTACAATGCTGAGCGTTCTAGTCCTCCGTTACGTCTGAAATTTAGTGAACCACCTGTCTCCATCCTTCCCGATCCTGGGCCGCGTTGAATGCAGCGTTTAAAGGAGATCCCGTTAACTCCTTTATTTGGTCCGTCCGTCTAATAAAACATCTTCCTTTTTTCTCGTTTGCTCTCAACTGTCCCCGTGATCACCAGCTTATCCATACTTTCATTATTCTTTCTGGCAACATGCCCAAAATATGTTGGATTCTTTTCCCGCATGTTGTCGGCAGTCTTTCAATAATTTCTAATTCTTGGGTAATCGAGACGTTGGTGCGGTCCATGGGATACGCATTCGCCTCCAACACAATATCTCGAAACCATCTATCATATATCTTTCCGAATTTCTCATCATCCATGTTTCTACTTCATACAGTGCTATGGAGAATACTGGAGATTTCGATTTTTTTTTTCAAATATCATGTTGTGATGTGAGAAAAGGTATTTTGTCAATCCCCAGTGGTCGCCTTGCCAATCAGTCTCTTTTGCCTACTCAAATTTTTCCTTTAGTCTCACCTATTTGATATACCGCTGAACGTTATATACGAGTAAAAGCTGCCAAATGGTGCTATTCCATGTTATTGAGCTTGCTATATGAGTTCGATTGGTCGTATCGACGGAGAACATATTATATTTTTAAAGATTTCTGATAACTTTCGTTTAATAATGACATTTGATTCAACAAACCACTTAAATATATAATGTTTCCTGGGATTTTTGTCTCTATTTCGAATTATGTTTTCGGTACGAACTTTGAAATCAAATTCAACTTACATTAATTTGATTGCGTTTTTCACGAATTCAAATTATTATTCAATATGTCAAATATTCCCCGTTAAATATATCGCGAGAGAAAATTCAAGGTTTGATTGGGCATGCAAAATATAAATTCGGAAAGCAATAGCTCAATTTTTATTGATCATATAAAAATAAATATTTTTCAATGTAAAACTGACAATGAAAAATTTCTAATATTTGTGTAAGCTTTAGGCAATTTCCCCGTTGATAATGCTTAGTGCCCTTTATATGATTAATTTCACGAATACAGGATTCTCATTTTTGTTTCAATTTAGTGTTGATATCGCAATCGGAAATAAATTTTGAAAAGACGGCTGAAACATTTGGGTTAGAGACAAAAAATATACAATATTATAGAGAAACAATGGGTATCTTTAATACGTATTATTTCTAGTTTTAATTACTAGTATCACGCAATCACTGACACTGATAAAACAAAACAATAGCAATACGGTCTACAGCGTGGTGTATTTGATTGAATAGTATAATTATCTGACGCATCTGCGGGTGGGTTTCCCGGCAAGATAATTTGTCCACTTTTAAAGTAAAGTTTTTCATTGTGGAAAAGTTCTATAATCTTTACTTGTATACCCTTATTATTCCGGTTCACTTGTATAAACACCGGCTTCCGGAATTCAGTGTTCGTCTGAAGAAAATCCCCTGTAGATACTTAGGGAAGACTTCGATTTAACTAGACCGGCTGTGGAGCTTACAGGAGCTCGGCATAAGACGGCGTACAATATGACGTAAATGAAGAAGTCTAATCTAACTTTCAGGCTTTACATAATTGGTTCTGGTCTTTGGTGACTATGGAATTATTTTGATCCAATGGAATTTTTTAACACCTTATTAATTAGTCAACAATAAACCAGCAAAAAGTTTAATAGTTGATGATTTATTTAGGGATAATTTATATTGATGAAAAACAATTATTAATTGGAAGTAACAATTTAAAAAAATAATCGTTCTAAAAAGGCATTGAAAAAAACGAAATAAGATATTATATGGAGTAAAATGACGTGAATATAGTATAATGAGGATGGATCGGAGAAAGCCGTCAGGAACATATTGATATTTCCGGAATACCGAATTTGTCGTTTATTTTTTGATGAATTGAGCTTAATTGACTTTTCAGACGAAAATTTAAAACTAGATCGACAACTATGTATAGTACATACATATATATAGTTAATTACTAATTATCGTATTAAAACTTTTGGCATTAAAATTATGCAAAAAATTACCGAGTTGTTCGGCTTAAAAATCACGGCGCCGCATCCCGAAAAACTCTTTCGCTTGTCAGTTTTGTTTTTAAGTTCCAGGTGAGGAAACAAATAACAGTCTGCGACAAATATTTATCTACCTTGTCCCAATATGAGACTTTCCCGTATCCCCGGGGAAAGGAACTATATTATGTGGAGTCTGGGCCACAAATCGCAACCTGCAACCACACAGCCTCCTCGCCCGTAAAAAAACATGGACCTCGATTTATTGAAGGATGACCCAGGAATCTGAACATATACGATGTGAGAAATTGAACCACTTAGGTTATGAAAGTAAAATAAAAAAGGTAGTTTTTATTTAACACTTCACATGGGAAAAAGCATAAAATTAAAACTTCATTATTTTTAAGCTAATTATTAAGACTTCATTATTTTTAAGCTAAAGATGTGAATTAATAGGAACGTGTGAGACACACTTGCTTTTGATTATTTTATTTAATTTGCAATAACAAAGTGAATGAAAAAACACTGGACCAAAGTTTTCCAAATCTTTTTATTTTATCCTCACCAAGTGAGTCAAAAAACATTGGGATATAGTTTTTTTGACAGTGCTGTCTTACTCTTATTATTCTTAACACAACTAAAGTTAAGGTCTCATCAGATGACAAGTACTTCAAACAGTTTATCGTATACAAATATGAATAAATAAATCAGGAAGTGTACTCTAACAGACAGGGTAAGAAACTCTAATTCCCGCAACAAAAAACATATGGTCAGAAAGAGCAGGAAGAGAAGGCAGTATTGGCGTGATTATATGAATAAGAAAGGCATTTATAGAATCCCATACATAGCAGCAAACGAGATCCCCGTAGGATATCAAATACCAGGAATGCCGCTCAAAGGTGAAGAGCAAGCTGGTGCTTTTCTTCACAAGAATCATTTCCGCAACAAAACAGATCCAAGATCTACATAAAAAAAGAAGTAACTCTCCGTGAATTTGATTATTATTTTCCGTTTGTTTTGTAGCTGTCAAAATGAATTATGTAGGAAGGTAAAAGCAACGTAATAGACAATAGAAACCATAGAAAAACTGCCTTTCATTGCATTCAAAGTCAACCGAACACCATCGTTGAATTGCAATCAATTTAGAAATTCGGGAAAAGAATGTGCTTTGGGTTTAAGATGCTTGGTTTTTAAACAGAGAACCTCAGCACATTCGCCTAGAAGATAAAACGCTCGTTTATTTTCGTCGAAAGAATAACCCGCTGCTTTGTTATTTCTGATTCCATGAGTATCGCTATGGAAACGGAAATAGCCTCTTATAGGAATAATAAAGCACTTCAAGTCAATGATTCTGGTTGTTCGCGCAAGTTATTCGATGTTCCACTCAACGAAAATAAACATAGGTTGTAATAAAAATAATGGGTTAATAATAAAATAGACTTCAATATTTATGTGTTAAGTAAAATAATCGTTATTGTTGTATCGAAATATCAGTAATAAAAAAATGTATTGAATTTACATAAGTACATGTACATATTTACACACTATTTCCCTGTTGAGGTAGGCATAAGAGTCCAATTTTCCTATTATGGCATACTTTCTTCACCTTCTCCACACCCCTATATCTTCTCATACAGTTCCGTCTGTTTCCTTTACTCCTTAACATTCCTCCTTTCAAACATTAGTTCACTTGGTCCAACAATATTATTACCGTTCGTCTGCTACTGAGTCTTACTCCTTGTAAAATTGTTTATTTAGTTTTTATTACCTATCCGTTTAACACGACCAAACCACCACAACGTGTTTATTTTTCACCATGCTTAACATCAATTTTTATTTCTCATTCATTTTAAATAATAAGATTTCTTATTTTTTTATTCATCGACACATCACATATTCTTCTTAGTGCACGTATTTTCACAGCATTAAGTCGGTTCCTTTCATTCATTTTTCACGTCCACGTTTACGTTTAACCATAATGCATCATTAATAATAAAGTGGTGACTTCTATACTCTACTGCTTTTTCGCAATAAAATGTCTTCACAAAAGGTATGTTTTATTAATTTAGTGTCAGAAATTCTAATCAGACTTCAATTGCTTAAAATCTGAGAGCGAAGGAACCTTCACGTCGATTAGACATTATCTTGCGTTCTTAACTATTTTAATTCTCTTTTATATCCTCGCAAAAAAATTAACTTTTCATCAAAACACGGACGTTCTCTTCGATCGGGCAATGAAATACCTTTATATTCCAGCATACCACAACTCATTTTATATATCTTCATTTGCGGTCCACGCGGCGCGACTGTCGAACAACCTTCAAGAGTTTTCAGATGGCGTTATCCTTACTCACGCTCAAGAGTGAATTGAAAAAAATAATACATTACTCAGAATATTTTTTCATTCTACTCTTCCTTTATTTCCCTTCCTTATACTTGTATTATTTATTTTCTCTAGTTCTATCATTATTGTTTAGAGATTAGTATTTTTTACTAAAATTTTAATAAATATGTCTTTGGTAAAATCAGTCACTGATTCAAATAAATTTTCGGATCCAAGATAAACTGGTTAGTTGGAAGAAATAGCGGAATAGCATAAAACCCGCCAAATGTGCCATGTACATAAAATAATTAATAAATGTAATGATTGATGAAGCATAAATTATGAATGAAAAAAATAAGTAAAAAAACAATGATGTGAAAAAAAACTCTAAATATAAAAACGTGTTTTCACAATTTTGGTTCGGCGGGTTGAATTTCGATAGGGATCAAGGGAACAGGTGAGTAGGAGGGCGTCCCGCCCTGTCAAACACCGCCCCGCCCCGCCCCGCCCCGCCTATATGTCACAGTCAAGTGTGTTTACTAAGTCCTCAACAAATGGATGAGGTTGTACGACTATTTCTTGTCGAGTGTTGACTTTTCTACAACAGGCAAAATTAAACACATACATGAGAGATACGAGTACTTTTTGTAAATGATCGTTTTCAATAGGTGGGTCAGTTGACGTTCGATCTCAAGCCGGTCTTCGAAGTTTAGAATCGTTATATAGGTATTAGCAGTTCACCTTAAATGTATGAGAAATATATCAAGTAAGAGGCCTGTCTTCTATTTCTTGACCTCAAAATATTGATGAACGTGACCCACACTGGAATTGCTGTATGTCCAATTCTCCCAGTATTCCGCTCTGCGTAAAGATATATCTCTAGATAAAGTTAGACCTGTAGCACTTTTCTCCTGGTCGTTCCAGTGTATAGATGATGTACTTCTACTCCTGTAACCCTCCATATTATCAGCGACCATGAGTTTTTCAATGCCTTTTTTGAGCAAAATGAGATCGAAATATTTAAGAACGCGTCGAGTACATAACAATGATAAAATTTCTGAGACGTTAAGTTGGTACCCAAACCATAAAAAATGTTAGTCTGGTTCACATTTATGATCTCTTAACATAGTTCTGGTTGGTTGAGAAAGATTACTATATGGTAATAAACCAATCCACGTACAACAGTCAAAATACAATAAAAGTGTATAAAATACACACCTCCATAATCTAGTATAAGCCTTAATTAAGAACCGGTGTCGCGAAATGCCACGAAAAATGGCACCATAATGGAATAAACGACATGCATAAAAATCAATATATAACTTTCCCAACGTTGTTCCATAAAAATCAACATATGATTTGCCCAACGCTGTTCCATAAAAATCAATATATAACTTTCCCAACGCTGTTCCATAAAAATCAATATATAACTTTCCCAACGCTGTTCCATAAAAAATATTACTTCAACAACTCCTTGTTTATGAGCGCCATCAAATTAATTCAATAGACGTAAGGTGTGGTTCGATAGATGTATAAAAATCCGTTAAAAATCGGGGTGACAATAGTAAATAACAATTTTAAATGGTCTGACATCGGCAATACTGCGTCTGATGTTTGAATAGATATCTAAATTTCTACGACTTCAACATAACTAAAGATACTCTGACGTAGTCAGTTTAGAAAACCCAAGACAGCTTATAAACCGCTACCTCCAGTGAGCAGCTTAGTAGCATCCAGACGATGATTTTCAACTGTCGTAATTTGGTCTTCTGTATGCTGTAGTAGAAGAAGGACTTGTATGTCAAGTTACAAAACTTCTCAGAGTGTTGAGAACAAAACGAACAATCGTATGGATACAATATATAACTATAAACTTTCTGTATTTTCACAATCATCATGTTCCAATGAGGACATATTCTTTAAACAATTTATTATTTTTTGACTCACTATTCACATTAATGAAGATATCTGCCGATGAATAGTTCAATCGCTATTATTGCAGGCTTACCTAAAACAAAAGAGAAAGACACAATTAAAAATATGTTTTATAACATATTCATAAACAACAGATATTTTGTCTTTCTTTTATCTAGTATTTAATCAGGGATTGTATTATACGTATGTGTGCGTTTATATTTTTAACAGTTTTTGTACATATTTTGTTCGTCTATAATTGTATTATTTTATTATATATTACATTTTTTTATAATATTTCGCCCTGTTATTGGTGGGGTGCATTTTGATTGTGAGGATGTTATAAGATTAGCAAATACTTTTTGTTAGCTTTTCTCTCTCAAATGCATTTTTTCAATTGCATTAATATATTCTAGTGTGTGTGTGACTACAGGATATATATTAACATACTACATTGGTATGAATAAACATATTGTATTACAAACTTCTTTTAAAAATATAATAAAAAAGCAACAATGACTTATGGGTGACAAATTAAATAAAGTATTCTGATTCTCAGATAGTATAAGCATATTCTTCATTGACGACATATATTGAATGCGTGTTGCGAAGTACCAAAAGACATATTCTCAAACCGACATATCAAGTTAAAATGATGGTTTAATATAGTGCATTTAATATAGTTAAAATGATGGTTTAATACAGTGCATTTAATATAGTTTAATATAGTTCAAGTGATGGTTTAATATAGTTCACATTTCACTTTCATACTTCAACCTTGATGTATGAAAGTGAAATGTGAACGTGATAGGGATGAAAAGAATCGAATAAACGTATGGAAATTTGAATTGTAAGAGACGAAGTCGCTGAGAGAGTTGTCACCCAGAGGTGGAACTGGGCTGGGCTCATTGCTAGATGTACCGATGATAGGTGGATCCAGAAAGTGCTGGAGTGACAACCAACGACAGGAAAAAGAAGCGTGAGAAGACCCCTAGCAAGATCGCAAGATCACATAATATCACTAAAGTGGTTGAGAACAACTAAAAACAACGTGTCCATGAAAGGAATGAGTGTAGAAAGAGAGGGGGGGGGGGTAAATCCAACACTCTTCAGTGATGATAATGAAGATGATCAACAGGACTGATGATGATGAAGTGTACGGATCTGACAGAATGAAAAATAAAAGCAAAGAAAGAAATGAATATCTAATATCCCTGCTTGTCCTTTTACGGGCATGTTAAATGATAATTATGAAAATGTTAAATGGCTATTTCACAAAATTTACAAAAAATAAAAGTATATTAACGAAAAGTTGGGTCACAAAATAAATTTTGTATTGATAACAATAAAAACACTAATGAACGTTTTATATAATATTATTAACATATATACATACAATCAAGCGGTTTCCGTACTAGGGTAGGCAGAGAAGACAGATCGCCAATTTTCCGCCTCTTCCACATCCATACACCTTCTCATACAACTCCAACGTATTATCCAACTTCTTTTAAAATATAATGCACTTGATTTAACCATACTTTCCCTGGTCTTCATCTGTCACGCCTTTCACTCACATTTTGTTTTATTAGTCTTTGTTCATTTATTCATTCCATGTGTTCGTTCATTCGTTCCAAAATAGCTTACGTGTACAAAAGGAAAATAACACATTTTCTGAAGAAAAAAAACGAACACATTCGAGTCAAAGTCATTGTTTACTCCAATGGTTACCACTGTCTATCGATTATATTATTGTATTTAACTGGTGATAGTGTGCAGCGTAGTGCAGTAATATAATCATAATCAAACTTAGGAATAAAAAGTAACTATTAAAGATAAGAATTGTTCGGGCGCTGACATAACTGTCAGACACGATTTGTTTATATTTTTAATCTGTTAAAATAATATAATGGCGCTTTATACATTTTTTCTTTAATTATTATAATAATTATGTGGCCAAACAATATCAGAGTGTGCTTCATCTTACTCAACACATCAGTCTTAAGTTCACATTCAACCTTTATCCCTTCATTCCGTATTCTGTCATACATTTTCCCCCCGTCAATTATTCTCAGTGCACGCATTTCAACAAAATTTATTCGGTCCCTTGAAGTCCTTTTCCACGTCCACGTTTCACACCCAAACGTCAAAGTTAGTACTAAAATACTGTTGTAGACTATCATATTTTTAGATTGTGATACTGTCCGGTTCAATTATATCTGTTTTAATGCCCCATTGTTCCCTATCCCAACACGCCGTTTGATAACTCTCTTAATTATTCTCGTAAATACTCGTGCAATCCAAATACTATAGTAAAATTTCTCAGTTGCTCTTATTGTTCGTCCATTGCACGCCCATAAATCGAATTTATTTTTCCTTTCACGCTTTTAAATAAATAAATAAATATAGGTTTATTGACAGCAAAATAGTATGTACTCGTACATAATATATTTAAATAACACTTCAAAAACACATAAATTACACAGAATACATTAAAGACAGAAGCTATCAAAAGGTCTGGGATCATCTAATAACATCCCCTCGGCCAAGATACACCCCACCAATATAGGTCGAGCCTAGCCACGGGGACACCAGATGTTTTTCAGCCCACACCCTATTCTATCACCATAATTTAGATTTTTCAGTGTTCATTTTCAGATCTTTCTCTCCGCATCTTCCATACAGTTGACTGTTATGTATCTTCATTCTACGCTAACACTACTATGTCGACAGCATACAGTAATCCGCATACATTCCCATTTTCAGATCTTTCTCTCCGCATCTTCCATACAGTTGACTGTTATTTATCTTTATTCTACGCTAACACTACTATGTCGACAGCATACAGTAATCCGCATACATTCCCATTTTCAGATCTTTCTCTCCGCATCTTCCATACAGTTGACTGTTATGTATCTTCATTCTACGCTAACACTACTATGTCGCCAGCATACAGTAATCCGCATACATTCCCATTTTCAGATCTTTCTCTCCGCATCTTCCATACAGTTGACTGTTATTTATCTTTATTCTACGCTAACACTACTATGTCGACAGCATACAGTAATCCGCATACATTCCCATTTTCAGATCTTTCTCTCCGCATCTTCCATACAGTTGACTGTTATGTATCTTCATTCTACGCTAACACTACTATGTCGACAGCATACAGTAATCCGCATACATTCCCATTTTCAGATCTTTCTCTCCGCATCTTCCATACAGTTGACTGTTATTTATCTTTATTCTACGCTAACACTACTATGTCAACAGCATACAGTAATCCGCATACATTCCCATTCGACATTTGTACGCTACTCATTGACCTTTGTAACCCCTTTACACATAAATCTATATAAATATTAAACAACCAGGGTAACATAAGGCATCTTTGCTTTACTCCTTTTGAAATAGTAAACCATTCAGTCAAGGCACCGTTCACTTTAATACATGCTACATTTTCGGCATACTTCTAACAATACTCGTATAATTAAGAACAACTATATCCATAGTTTTTATCTAATTAATTTTTTCTTCCTACTCGGCTGTTTAGATATTCACGACTGATGTGTTTTTTTCGTGATTTAATTTCCCATCGTCCGAAACAAAATTAAATTAATTACCCTAATAAAACGATGGTGAAAAATAACAATGAAAGAATATTTTGACAGACCTTATTTATGTCGTGGTAAAACGACGTAAGTAATAAATATCGCAATATTTGTATAACATTAGATCATTCCACAAGATAGCACTGAGAAAATAAATTAGATCAACGCTTTCCATTATTTATTGTCTTAAAAAATAGAATGCGGATATTAAAAAGACGAGAGAAGATTAAAAAACTTGGCTGCAGAAATGTCAACAACTAGAAAAACACGATCAAAATGGACCAAGTAACGATGAAATAATGTAAGTGGTATTACGAGTAGAGTATAGTCTTTATGTTAATTATTTTTGAAAAAAAAATGTTTCCATTGATTGTTATGTATGCCGATGTGATAGGTCTCGTTTCAAACCAAAAGGACACACATGAGTTTTTTTTTAAGTTGATAAAAAATATGTTATGATCAAGAGGCGAAATAAAATATTCCAATAAGGGCATGCGTATCGAGAGAAAATGCAGAAGCGAAGAAAATTTTGATATATTGAAATGGGAAAAGTGTCGCTGTATACAGAGTAAAATCTAAGAAGTTTATATCATTATCAATATATTTTATATTGATAAAAAATGCACAAATATGTAAGTGAAATTTAAAGTAAATAGGTTAAATATAAAAGTCGATAAACATTTTATTATCTAAATTGATGAGCACAAGGTGTTAATGAAATGGATAAAATAGGAATTTTAAAATCAGAGGGTCATTCAAAAGTGCCCCTTATCAACAAAAACAACGAAAATCTAAACAGATGATTTGATCACATGATTAAAAGGGCAGACCTATTGAAGAGGTCCCTAAGGATGTCAACCTTTCAAAAAAACTTTAAATTATCCATTACCTGTGAATCGACAATCCATGCCCGTGGACATGGTGTTAGCCACAAAAAAAGAAGAAATGATTAAATTATGTTGACAGTACAGTGAAACCGCTGAGTATCTTACCTTAATAGTGTCAAAAGTATAACATATCCACATGCATGATAGTTTTGAAACATTGATACAAATTTTATTTATTTCAACAAATGTTAAGTTTATTTTCTACAAAGTTAATCAACTACCGGGGACTTGTCAGAAACAATAAGCTACACCTTCACGTCTAACACACAATTTTTGAATAAATTGTTGGTCTTCAAGGTACACGCAAATTGTCGCAAGTTTTTACCAGAGATTTATCAACAAACATGGGAAAGGCTGAATAATATATTGCAAAGCTTAGTTACAAAAGAAGTTAACGTTTTCATAAAGAGGAACACATTAAAAAAGTTATCTGCGTAATAATTTACGTGGAAGCAGTAAAGATAGTCAAAAGGACAAGAAAAGTTGAGTTCTTCGGGGAGAATTCAAAAGTGTAATCAAATAAAAAGCTCGGCGGCAGAACCGTTTCAAGTACCTATGTAACTTTGTCAAGTGGTTTCTGGTTTATGTTTATTTTTCTCGTTTTTTTTTATTGAAACGATTCGAGTTGATGTAACAGTGTATGAGTTTTCAGGAAAAAATCAAACTAGAAGGTTTACTTTATTTGAAAACTTTCACGTACGTACTCGTACTCGTATTTGTAATAAATCTGAATGAGACCGTGTTTGATTTTAATATGAAAAAACAAAATACTATATATCGCAGGAATTTAAAAAAAACGATTAAAATATAAATTTCGAAATTACAGTGGATACCATTTACAAGACGATTAAAATAAATAAATGTGATATGAATTTACAAGTACCATTAAAAGTAGGTAATGATTTTTAGTGTTTCTCACTGTGTCATTTATTCCTTGAAAATAAAATTAGATTTTTTAAAATTTATTGTATTTTTCTTGTATTTTTTTTCGATTCAAATATAATGAAAAAATAACCTTGAATTGAGCAATAAAAATTACTACATACTTACTTTTTAATCAAAATATTAGGTCCTTACATATGAAATTGGCGTTTTGTTTGGGAGGAACATAAAGTTGATTTTTTTTTAATATAATATATTTATTTAATCAAAGTATGTACCATTGCTATCTATGCACTTTTGCCATCTCATAGGTAGTTCATCGATCCCTTTACTAAAAAAACCATTCGGACGGGAATCAATAAAATCTTTGAAGTCGGTTTGGACTGCCCCATCGGAGTTGAATTTTTTCCCTTGCAAGAAGTTATCCAAATTTCGAAAAAAATAGTAATCTGTTGGGGCAAGGTCCGGAGAGTACGGTGGATGTCTTAGACATTCCAATTGAAGCTCTTCTAATTTGGTAGCCGTCTGTTGTGCAGTGTGTGGTCTAGCGTTATCATGAAGCAGCAGTGGCCTAGAGCGATTAACCAGCCTCGGTTGTTTAGCAGCTAGCTTTTCCATCATGGTTTGCAGTCGCTGACAATAGACATCTGCCGTAATCGTCTGGCCAGATTTAAGAAAGCTGTAGTGAACGACACCAGCACTAGTCCACCAAACGCTCACAAGTAACTTTTTTGGAGTCAATTTTCGCTTGGGGCATGGTTTGGCTGGTTCGGCAGGGTTCAGCCATTGCGATGAGCGCTTCCGATTATCATACAGGATCCACTTTTCATCACAGGTAATGATTCGATTCAAAATCCCTTCATTATTGTGCCGGTTGAGTAATGCAACGCAGCAGTCAACGCGCGTTTGTTGATTTGCTTCACTCAATTCGTGAGGTACCCACCTTTCAAGCTTTTTCACCTTCCCAATTTGCTTCAAGTGGATTAAAACAGTTTTATCACTAACACCGCAGCCTGCAGCTAACTCGGACGTGGTTTGCGATGGATCCGCTTCCACAATAGCCTTCAATTCTTCATTATCAAATTTGGTCTCCGGCCGTCCACGGGGCTTGTTCTGCAGGTCGAAATTTCCAGAACGAAAACGTTGGAACCAAAAACGCACTGTGTTTTCTTTTGCGGCACCGTCGCCATACACATCATTAATCCTTCGAGTCGTTTCTGCAGCACTGGTGCCACGGTGGAACTCGTACTCGTAAATAACGCGATATTTCAAGTTTTCCATTTTGTAAACTGAGTGACGCAAAGAAAAAAAACAATTGAGGAAAAAACAAATGAATTATAATTTTCGAAACACAAATACTTGAGTAAATAGCTGTATAAATTTGAATTTGGAATTCCTAACCAAAGAGAAGATATTTGAGATCAAAGTTGCCAGTACGGCAAAACGCCAATTTCATATGTAAGGACCTAATATTATCGTAAACAAACACGAATAATCCTCGATTAAAGCGAGGATGAAAATATTGATTAATGAAATTTAAAAAATCTATGAATTAAAACGCACGTTTTACCTCTTTTCTATGTTTAACAAAAAAAAAAACAGGGTTTAATGTTGAAGCATTTAACAGCTTGATCAATCATACCAACGATGCAGGTTATATATAACATATGATAATGGGTGTCTGAGTTATGGAATGAAATACCTCACAGAGCTATAGATACGAGTACATACATACTCGTACATACCATCCCGCCGTTTCCCTGTCGGAGTAAGCAGAGAGGACAGTGCGCCAGATTTTCCTAACGCGACACACACACACACTCACCTCTTCTACATCTATATATTTCCCCCCTTCTACATCTATACACCGTCTCATACAATTCGTACGATTTTTCTGACTTTTTACATTTGCTTATCTTTCAAAATATAATTATTTTTATTAAACCATACTTTCCTTGGTCTCCTTCTACCACGCCTTCTACTTACATTTGTACTGTATATTTGTTTTGTTAGTTTTTCTCCGTTTATTTGTTCTACATGCTCAAACCATCTCAGAGTGCTCTTCTTCATCTCATTCAGCACATCACACTTAAGTTCACATTCATCTCTAATCACTTCATTCCGTATTCTGCACTGTGACCCCGTGTATTCTCGTATTTCCACAGCATTTATTCGGCTCCTTTTAGTTTTTTCCACGTCCATGTTTCACTCCCATCTGTCCAAGTTAGTATTTAAATTCTGTTGTAGACTATCTTATAGAATTAAAGATAACCAATGAATTTACTTATTAAATTATTGACACGGAATATGTCAGAGTTGACAGATATTTTTGCAAAGAAGATGATCACAAAACAATGCTAAATAAATGTTTTTTCATTTATAATCACTAGCAAAACAAAGACTTCTTGAATACATGTAATATATCCAATTTATTTGAAAATCACTGAACCAAATTCGTGTTGGCAACCCGTGTTCTCGGACGACAATAGTCCAGTTTTTGGGTCAGTGATAGGCTATTTGTGAAAACTTGGGAAAATACAATAAATTACCCGACGAGATATTACATCCAACAATAAACAGGAGGTGAAACGGGTCTTCACTATACTAATTAATGTCGTGCGAGACAATAAACCACATGAAACGCACAGGAAGGATTTTCACAACATATTTTTTTGATAGAAAAGATTTTTAAAAACTATGATAAAAAAAAACTAATTAAATTGACTGACAGGGTCTTTGTAGTTTGACGATAAAAAAATAATGAAATTTAATTTTTGATTAAATATTTTAGAAACACGCGTTATATTTTTTTTACAATTTATACTCAATTATTTTTGTAGATATTCCTTAGTTGCGCATATTATATTACTCATTTCAGATCTTATTCATTTTAAACGCACCGCTTACGCTCCATAATAACGATATATTTAATCCGATTTAAAAAATCATTCAATGAATTTCTTCTTCACGTGCCGTGTCCGTCCCTCCTAACATTGGCGATCACTATTGCTAAAACATCTCTCTTTGGCAACGCGGAACAGCTCCTCGACTGCCTGGATACCTATCCCTTAGCGAATGCTGCGTAACCATGACATTCACCTTCTACCGATGCCGCGTCGATCCTCAATTTTGCCCATCAATATTAATTTTAGGTAGTGGAAGTGGTATTTTTCTCTTCTCAATATATGACCTAGATACTGGTTGGTTGGAAGAAATCGCTGTACAGCAACAAGCCACCAAATGTACTATGTTTAACCATGTACACAAAAAATAAAAAATAGGCAAACTTTCGGGATTTTATAGCATTTAAGAGATCTCCTTCTACACCTGCTTTGAGATACGATGAAAGTTCAGCACCTCTGTGTTTGAGATACGATGAAAGTTCAGCACTTCTGTTTGAGATTTGAACAAACCGAAAAATTCTGAGCATTCACCGATCTACATTTCGAAAACTTCTAGCTTATTTAGTATTCTTGTCTCCACGATACATGTTTCACCATAAAGTAATATAGACCATATATAACATATAACTTAATAATGCGTAACCGAAGTTGAAGATAATGGAACAAGATTTTTATTTGATTTTTTTCTTGCTGCTTAGACTATTTATTCTGATCTGTGATCGTGAAATTTAATACATTGCCATTTAAATGATAAAAGTATTTTAAAAGCTCTATACTAAAGAAACTTGGTAATAATTCAAGTATTGGGTTTTCCTGAAAGTTATTCAGGTTAAGTTCACACGTATTTTTTATATTCAGATTTAACGTGTTCGTGGCGGGTGGTTTTTAATATTTTCAATATCTCAGTAATCTCTCGTGCATAGAATGCTAACATAGTTATTCTAGATCAAAAGTTCGAATCGTTCGTCATTAGTGGTAATCGGCTTTTCAGAACTGACACTACTATATCTACGAATGTCGTATCACCATCACGGATTTTTTAAACCATATTTGACACATGATCATTAACTGTATCGTCACCATACAATGTACATATAGTATACGAGTATGTTTATGATTTATTTTATTTACCTTTGCGGTAATTAAAAAGCATCAAGCATAAAAAAATACATTTATTTTGTTCCGTCTTCAAAATGACAAAAAAATACGCTTAAGCAATTCGGGTAAACATACATACGAGTACATACAATCACGCCGTCTTCCTGTCGAGGTAGGCAGATAGGCGAAAGTGCTAGCCTATCCGACACATATTTCACCTCTACATCCATACACCTTCTTATACAGCTCCTACGATTTCTCTGACTTTTAACATTTCATTCTTTCAAAATATCATATATATGATCCAACCATACATTCCTAGGTTTTGTTTTACCACCCTTCCACTCACATTTGCACTGTATATTTATTTTGTTAAAAAATGGGAAAACAACCAAAAAATGCGCTTTTACTTTTTATAATCATGTACAATCAGCATGTTTGCAACGAAATAAGCTCAAATAAGTTTGTCCTTACGACATCTATCCCAGATATACAAAACTATTTTCGGACAACCTATTAAATTAATATTGTTTTTTTTTTAATGAAAAAGATCTATATTCACCTTTTCCAATTTCAAAGATTACTAAGTAACCATAATATTTAATCATTCACACGACGACCTTCGCGGCCTAGTTAGTAAGAAGTATGTTTTCCAGCCTGGGAGTTGCAGGTTTGATTATCGTGGATTTCCAGACTTTTCGAAAAAAGTGTTCCAAACTGGATTTCACTTTACACATATTTAACTACCTTTCTGGTTGATTAGAAGAGATCGCCAAATGGCAACACGCCCGTCAGTCTATATTGTATACAAATAACGCGTAAAAAGAAAATGTTCTTTCGGTTTTTCTGATTGATTGAAAAAAATCCATATTTATTGTAAATATGGTAATAGTCTAATGATTATGTTGTCATCATAAGTTGTGTTATTAAAAATAAAGTGATCTCCATTATTTTAAAATAGGATAATTAAATATTGAGGTCAATAGTGTACTCTTACTTTCGATCAAATTTTACGATAGGACTTTGAATGATATAATATTTTAATGTTTCATCAGTATAAGAAACTTGTTATTGCATGTAATATAAAAACTACGAGCGTTGGCGAACAAAACTGATGAATTGCAATGTTGAATGAAATACATATGCAAATAAAGACAATAAAAAACTACTTTGAATTTCAATATATAAAATTTCCATTGCCTTAGCAAAAACCAATATAATTAATTTTAAAAGTAAAATTGACGTTAAAATTATAAAAAAGGTGTGTAGGGAGAAAGAATTTGTTGAATACAAATGTAGACACGGTGGTAAGCAAAACTACAAAAGTCTTTTGAAAAACTTAAAAGATATTGTGCAAATATTTTGAAAAAATACAATAGAAATAAATAACTTTGTTTTCTTCCTACATTCTCTTTTCTACTGTTCGGTTTATTCCCGCGTGAGGCTTGACTCTCTCCTCAGACTTCCAACTTTCAAAAGTTCCAAAGTTTTCCGGGGAGACGGTTAACTGTAGGTTTTTCGTGCGTCATGTCTTTTCCATATGAAGAATGTCATATTGTTTTTCAATGAAGATGACCATAATTTGAGAAAAGAAAGTTAAAACCACGAATAATACATGATGGTGCATGACAAGATGGATGAATGCTAAAGAAGCGAAAAAAGAGTTGAATAAAAGAGTATAGAGATTTTTATCTCTAATCTTAATAATACGAATATACAACATAATTTTCTAGTTTGTACTCATATACTTGTAAATAAACTTGGAAAGATTGTTACAAAATGAAATAATAAATAGTTAAAAAATACTGAGATAACATGAAAATCTCAAATGCCGTAAACGAGTCAACTGTTAGAATGAAATGTAGGTTTCCACAATAAAAAACTCATATATTACAATATATATCCATCTTATTTTGATAATGTGTCAGAATATAAATGTAAAGATTGCCTTCACCTTTTATGTTGGTTTTTTCTCATCTTTTACAAATAAAACAGACAAAATTATATACATCACTTTAACATTGAATTCATCATTTGCACATGGACGACCTCCCAGATGGAAAGACAGCTGAAAGTCGACGTCACAAGAGGGAAACAATGATGCAGGACCATAACAGGCCAACAGGCCTAAAATAAGAGGAAGAAGAAGTTTTCACATGATTGATATTAATATATAATGTATTTTACTACTCAAAACCGAAATAAAATAAAGCGTCAAAATATTTACCACGTCATCAAAATATTCTTTTCCTAAGAAATTCAAAGGCGTTCAGAAATATAATATTTTCAAGTTTTTTGCTTTATGAATTTGAACATATTTTCTGTGTATGTTACATAGAAACATGATATAACAGTTATTATATGAAATTTGTGAGCTGGGCGTGATGATCAGGCCAGGGTGGGAGGCAGAATATAAAAGGTGGTGCAAATGTTATAACCTTATTGGAAAATGGCACATCTTTTTTGTTTTGAACGTCATTTGTATTTTTTTCATATTGTACTCGTATAATACAGGCCAAGTGATGAATATCTCGTTCGGAGTCTCGGTCCAATGGTAGGACGCCTTACTCCTTCATCGGATAAGTTCTGACTGGTATGATATTTTATTTGGATATTTTGGTTCCTGTTTTAGGAGACGGAGAGGGTGTATAATACATACACGTCATAACGCCATGCCCCTTTTGGAGTAGGCAAATAGCACAGATTTCCACGCCTTTATATCCATGCAGCTCTTGCCTCATCTACATCCACACATCTCGTCATACATGCTCTTCTGTTTTTCATATTTCTTACATTTGCATTTGACGAGAGTCTGTTTTCTAAACGGTACAACATAAATTGTCGTTTTATTGTTTTTCTCAATTAAAATTTACTATTTCCTTCCACTCTTTCTGCGGTTTGCCTCTTATTTGCTATCCATTAATTTCACACGCATATACATTTGTTATAACTATTTCCTTCTAATGCTCCTGCGGTTCACCTCTTTGCCAAACATTAATTTCACACATATATTTGTTAAAAGGCTTTTGCTAATAATACTCTCATTGTGTTCAAACCATCACAAGATTCCTTTCTCAATTCTACTTATAAAACCTATCTCTGATAAACAGTTATCTTTTATCAAATTTTTTCGTGCTTTATCGAACATTGTAATACTAGATATTATAGTCAAGGCACGCGTTCTTACCGTATTTATTGACATTTATTATATTAACAACTATGTAGTGCGAAATTTATCACCACAAGGTGCAAATTTATTAAAATAATGTATTATTACGGTTTCGCCACGAGATCACTTGTTACAACTACCCCAGATTTTTTTAGAGTTGAATGCAAAGTGAACGTTAATAAACCACGGATCTTGGAATAGCTTAAAGATAAAATTGGCCAAGGAATTGAAAGTCTACCGAAAAAAATGTTGAAAAGTGTTGGAAAATGTTGAAATGTCATAAAAAGGCGCGGCTTTGCACTACGCTACGGCTACTTGGTAGACAATATTGTTTAGGAAATTAACCGCATTGTTTTTCATTATTTCCAAATTATTAGCCCACAAACTCAGATGAAGACCTTTTCGTCACCCTGTATAGTGCCCAGAGATATTTCACCAGAGACCGAATATCGAAACTTAATAGAAACGTCACCTGCCAGAGATAAATGGGAGTGCGTTTGTAGGAAATTACTTTTCTCCCATATAAATGCCACGTGTCCTGACGGGGCCCGAGGAACTATGTATTGTTGTATTATAAACAGCACCGACAAACCCTGTGTAATACTTTATGAAAAATAATAAAAAAATATCAAAATAAAGTTATATTGAATAAAGTTATATTGAATTGTAAACTACTCATTTAATAAGTTGCACGAAATTGTATTACGCTTTACAGTATAATCTGGCGAATTTTCATCCCATGTGGCCATTTTTAACAACCAACTAAAAATATATTATAGAGGTCTGAAGAGAAAACAAAAGTGATACCTTTTTAAAAAAAATGGGTACAAGCGGAAATCAAACCCACAACCTCCGGGTCGAAAGACAGGTAGGTGTCTTATTGACTAAACTAAGGCTAGATTTTGAAAACAGAATTTCTTCATGAAATATTTTATTCAATTAATATCTGATACAAAATTGCGTTAAGTACTCGTATATAGAATAATGATATAATCGATAAAAATAGATGTATGTTTACATATACTCGTACACATAAACTCATCTGTGGGGGTAAGCTGACAGATAAAAATAGATGTATGTTTACATATACTCGTACACATAAACTCATCTGTGGGGGTAAGCTGACAGATAAAAATAGATGTATGTTTACATATACTCGTACACATAAACTCATCTGTGGGGGTAAGCTGACAGATAAAAATAGATGTATGTTTACATATACTCGTACACATAAACTCATCTGTGGGGGTAAGCTGACAAATAAAAATAGATGTATGTTTACATATACTCGTACACATAAACTCATCTGTGGGGGTAAGCTGACAGAAAAAAAACCGGGGTTTCATTGTATTGCGAAATGTATTTTTTGCCTCCTCTAAAATTTATCTTCCTTCTCACATTTCTTTATTTCTAATTTCTTTCACTTGGTCCAACTTTTAAGATCTTCGTGTAATATGCATCGAACCTACGTTGAATTATAGTTTTATGGTGTACAATACATATTGCAATAAATCCACAGTACAACTGGACGGATTTATTGCAATGTGGTAATTTCTTCTAACCCACCAAAAATATTTCAAAAAACCCTGAAGTGAAAACCACACTGAAATCCTTAAATATCTGGGTTCCAACGAGAATTGAATCCTCACCCCCGGGTTGTAAGGCGTCTTATCAATTAGGCCACAGAGGTCGTTACATTTCTTATTTCATTTCCATTCACTCTGTCCAACTGTTTAGGTCTTCCTGTAACACATGTCGAATCACGTTGTACATTTGTTCAAAATAAGTATTTTATTGTACTCGTAGTTAAATAAAAATGCGTGGAATACGATCCTGTTTCAAATATAGTTTGACATTTTTAAGGAGAAATATAATATTATTCAAAATAAAAACACTTTTCCATACTATTAGTTTATAGAAATATTTTATTTGCGTTGTAGAGTACCTTAAAATAATAATATGAATACGAAATACATATATTTGATACTTATCAAAATTAAAAATATACGATTATCATTATTTCTGAAATTGAGGTTTCCAAAATTATAAATTATGTGAAAATAAAAATTCGAATTTCCCTTATAATTTTCTTTGACATGTGGCAAATTTCTCTGGGTGGACTCACCACGTAGAAAATTCCTTCGCGGTAGGGATGCGTTATAAGTTTTGGGCGTTAGTATTTTTCCAAACGATATTGTAGCTTTAAATTCCTCGGTGACTATCTTGATAGTAAACTCTCTATCAACAGGCAAATAGGTTAGACAGATTCTTTTGAAATCCGTACGCCGATATTTTCTAACGAAAAAGACAATAACTCTTTTTAATTCATTTGTGGTGTCGCATCCCTAATATTGTAATATCTTTTTAAAACTACGAGTTTTATTTGACATTTCGTTTTCTACAGTGAATGCTTTTTTTATACTAAACTATTACTGAGGAATTTGATTTATATATTTTGGTACATGTATATAAGTCTAGTTAAAACAGCGATGCCCCACCCTATATATCGACAGGGAAGTTGTGTGATAAGTGATGAGACCAGAATATATCAAATAAGTTCGGCAGGTGAAAGGAACTCGTATGATTGACGAACTCTGCGTTACGTTACATTAACGTCACGCTGATTTCGGTTAATGGCATTCAATCAACGAAGAGAATATTTTAACGATCGTCATTTATAGCATCCGTAACGTCCCACTCCCCAGTTCACTGTCTTCCGGTGAACGTGCAACAATGCGACGTGCAAGAACGTTTTTGTTAGTAAGATAATAAAATCAAAAGTTTCAATGTTCATGGTTATTCTAAATTATACACGAAAAATAATCAAAATGCACGAATATTGTAGGATATGTAAGTGAAACTTGGTCATGCCAAAAAAAGTGAAGAAAGTTAAATTAATCAGGTAAAAATGAGAGCGTTGCGAAGAAAGTGTGGAAAAACAATATGTAACAGAATATGGAATGAGGGCCATAGCAAATAACGCGGAATTAAAGAAGATGCAGTGCTTAAGATGAGTAATATAGAAGGTACGAGAAGTTTGGGAAGACCTATAAAAACGATGCGTGAAAAAAAAATTGAAAACCCTTTATAATGGGAGAGTATCCATAATGGGGTAACATATATGGACGCGGCAGAAGCGAAGAACGTGTGTCAGGATGGAGTGAGGTGGAGATCTGTCTTATTCACAAAACTTTCTCTCAAGCCTTCAGGCAATGACAAAACTCGAAAAAGACTAAAATATTGTTATTTAATCCAATTAATTGATAGTTTAAATCGCGTTGAACTTTCTAACGTTATTTACCTCTTTATTAAATCCTCCAGAAAATATGTTAATGAGCAACAGCCATAAATTAGAGCTTAGAGTTCTTAAAAATATCTCAGCGTTTTATGAACGAGCCTCATTAAGGTTGTCGTCCTGCATCATCATTTGGTCGAAATAATCTTGGTATATAAAAACACCAGTGGCTAGTTGAACTTGCTAAATTTTTTTTTGAGTTTCTGGTTTTTACATATTTCAGTACATATTTTATTCTTCACCAGCCAAATTTTTTCGCTTAATAATTATTTTATCATATATATTTCGATGTACGAATTGTATCAATAGAAGGGTCATAAATATATCTTCGTTCCTCGCGATTATTTCTCATCAACACACTGCGCAAAAGGATGCCCCGACAACGGTAACAATAGTTATATTTATTACAACGCATAAATTTTATCCATGTCTAAAAGAAAGAGAGGGCACAAAAACTTTTATGACAAAAAATATATTAAAAAAAACTACGCATTTCTGTGACAGATAACTTTTTGGTAAATAAACAGCTCAGTTTATGATTTGGTCCTAAATTCATGTAATTTTTTTTTGGAAAAAAGAACTCAAATTATTTTTCATCTATGTCAAACATTTTTTTAGATGAAAGTTGCAAACACAAAGCTGAAGGTATATTGGAAAGACACATCAATTTATTTGCTTTGATGTTGAGAACATGAAACCAGGTCTGAACGATTCAGAGTAATTTAGCTTCAGAGGGGTGAAGAAAATACGTTAGATAAAAAGGTGAAAAATTATCAAAGGATATTTTTTATAAATGTATTTTTTTTAATTCATTAGTGTACCATATTTTCCAAATAATGAGCATTAAAATACAAAGTACTACCATAAATGATTTAGAATGTATTAAAAGCCAATACATAAATACGGACAAAAAAGACATTTTTAACGCTGGTACATGTAACGATGTTTAGCATAAAGGCTATTTTAGTTGCTCTTCAAAAATAAATTGAATACATATAAGTCACGGTGATTTGAAAATCAGACCCAGTTAAATATGACAGAAAGGATTCTAATGAAATTAAGGAGAAGAAATAATAGATAACTCTAATGAAAGTATGCCAATGTAATGTGTTGAAATGATTATCGATGATTGGGTCGAAATGATTATCGACGATTGGGTTGAAATGATTATGGTCTAGATGAAAAGACGCCTGTCTTCCAAAGGGTACAACGGGTATCGGAACCCACTTTATTTATAAAAGGGTTGCAGCCTGGTTTTTACTAAAAAACCTCTTCAAATATCTGTGGTTGGTTTGAAAAGATCGTCACATGGCAATAAAACGGCCAGGTTGTATTGTAAAGCACATTCGTTGTGTACAATGATCGCCAATAAAATGCAAGGAGAACGGTAAGGGATGAAGGTGGATAGAATTTAAATTATAACACACTGTTACATCATGCCTAGTTGGTAAGCCTGTCTTACAGCTCGGGGATTATGTGCCTGGTTCACTTAAGACATCTTTAACATTTTTCTGATTGGTCGGGAGAGATTGCCACATGTTAATAAGTTTACCATGTTGTACTGTATATAATTACAGTTTAATACAATAGAAAATATATTTTACCGAGGAATTTACTTATCTTTGGATATTTTTTAAACCAAAACATGCACAAGAAATAACCTTCCAAGTGTTGATGCCAAATTATGGAAAAGTGAAAAAGCAGGTACCGATGTTTTGATTAAAAATAAGTGTTGTCGGGCGACTGGAGGGAATATCAAAAAGGGTGCGACGATTGAAAAAAGTTCTCTGAGACGAATAAAATATTTTGTTTGGTATTCTGGGAAATGTAAATGATAAACCAAAGTTCGTCTTAGAAAACGTCAAAATCATGGATGTTTGTATTTACCCAATAAAAATTTATTGGTGTTTAGAGTAAAAAATATTGTACATACATATTTATTTTAGTTCTTTGAATTCGATAATTGAATCATGTATTTCAGAAAGCACATTATTCCAGTGGATTAACTTATTGGGAAATTAAAAAAAAGTGTTTACTGTAAAATTTTGGAAGAAATGTATTTTCTTGTTCAAAGGAGAAATATAGTTTTTATGTCAGTGGATATAAAAAGAAGAAAAAAGAACTAAATTTTCGTCTTTTTATATATTTTTTTATTTTTTCAAGTTGTTGGAGTTTTGGTGTTTCTGTAATACACACATTTTTAGGTGAATCCAGAAAATAAAAAAATATTGTTTTATATCAAATTAAATGTTTATTTCTCAAAAACATATTATTTTAAATATTCGATTATCCTCATCTGGACTACCATCTAACTCACGGCCACACGTCGGTCAATTGAAAATTTCTGTATAAAATGCCGAAATTTGTTCCTCATCTGGCAGATACCTTTCAAGTTTTTTGATGTATTGCATTTTTTAAATATTGATTGGTATACTGGTACACAAACATCCGCGTATGATTTCCTTATGGGAAAACTAATAGAATCTCTGTTACTGTTACGTAGCCTAAATTAATTTTCCTGAAATCCACCAATAAACTCGTTTGCGATGACAAGACCTTCATGTTCGTACGAATGGATGAAGTGCCGAATCTGGGATATTTTAAAGCTGTTTGTTCTCTCGAAATGTGTCTGCCAAGTGATTCATTTGAGAGCACTGTCTTCTCATAATACGCAGACCACCATTTTTTTAAATTGAATATTTGATTTGTATTAAGCAAAACTACTGTAAAACGAATTAGCTCAGCATCAGCGACAGTATTAGCTCAGCATACTGCTTGGGGATATAAACCCTATCGCTTTTTTTTAATTTTGCGTTTGAGCACAGAGAAGTCCCTATCGCAGGGTAAAAAAGAATGTTCTCTTGTAGGATAATATTGCTCAACTGTTTTAAATCTCTTTGTTGAAAAACCTTATAATAGTGTGATTTCTGTTTTGGGCAGCGCATGCATCGGAAAAAATGAGAAAGTTTTCTATTTTTTGGAATTCCGAATCACTGTTGAAATACTCTAGTATAAATGAAACCAATTCGTTGGGTCCTTTGGTTCCTACACCCTCATGATATATATACATAGAATGAAGCCTTGTCATCTTTAAGATTATAAATACACAGGACATTAATAGTCAGTTGTCTCATGTAGAAAGTTTCTTGAACTGGAATCAGAGGTAGTTGCAAGTGTTGCATATAATCGATGCAAACACCACCAGTTTTTTTTATCGGATTTGCACTTTTCCGAAATTGATTTTAGTTTGGCATAAGATTTGTTGGCTCTTCTCACATGAACAGCCTTTTCAGCAGCTGCCACAGTCAGTTGAAAAACAATGTCTTCAATGGCTGTGTTCATACTGTATTGCAGAAATACCAAACTTCCCGGAGTTTTTGGGGTTTCTGCAAAACATGTGTTTTTTGGATATATATTTGGTCTATTCAATTGAAGAATTTTTGGTGTTTGTCTTCACTATAAGACGTGTCTACCCCCCAAACGATGAAAATCCTTAGAAAAGTGAAATTCGAAAAAAATGTGAGTTTTGGGGTTTCTGAAATACGTGATTCAATTTGAAATCTGTGAAAATTTTATTGAAAACAATTCAAAGTTTAATTTAGATAATAAAATACATATACGCTATTTTGGTGTAAAGAATGCTTAAAGGTTACTTCGAACTGACTGAATGCATGTGAGACATGTTTTAAAATGTATAATAGGATGAGCACACTTTGTAAGTAATTGTTACGTTTTTCATAGAACTGATGAAATGGTTATTACAAATAAAATTAAGAAATTGAGAATCGCGCAACTCGTCATCATGGCCAACACATATTTGATTTATTTCATTATTTTGTGAAAGATACATGGGGCATCTGGCGAGCTTATACTACACAGCAATTTCTTTCAACCACCGGACTCATCTTACATTAAAGCTTTATGAATGATCAATCCCTAAACAATAATTTTGGAAGCAGAGAAGAAGAATTCGTTCAAAAATAAGGAGATAAACAAAGGAAAAATTAGGATAAAAGGATATTCCGTAATGAAATATTTTTTCAATTCTCTGTTAAACGTAAATAAAGACGATGCACATCTTATGTATCTTTCAAATCTGAGACTGAAAGATGTTCCTTCGAAGAGGAATAGAACTTTGAGGTCGATTTCGTTCCGAATCGATCCAATAAGGTAGGGTATTATATAACTTTTGCCATTGCTGGTGCTGTAGTGTAAATAGTCTGCTTCTAAGTGTTGGAGATATGGGTGGCGTACATATTTAGAAATCACTTTTTGGGAGGGCTCAACAAAATTCATGATTATACGTTATATGAACACTACACACATATACTCGTACTACACTACACCTGAAGTCGAATCACTATCACATATCGGAAGATCTATAAAGGTTTCTTTGTAGTTGGTGTTCCCTTGGTAAATTTTCTGCGCTTTTCTTACCAAATACGTTTTCCTAAACATATGCAGATGCGGAAAAGTACTTTATTTAATGGTTGCAGCCACCACTTTCCTATCCTTATGATCAACTTATATTTATTAATTTTGTAATATGTTTAGTGTCAATAATATGAGCATCTTTGAGGAGAGTCTGCTATCTAAACGGCGTTATATAAATTGTCATTTTATTATTATTATTAGAGTAGGTGCGGAACTCGCAGTTCGTCATCGCCAGTGTAGATGCCACAACACTCGCACACGTTTAGTGCGGGCGAGTATTATTACTAGAAGAACTTGTTTTTCAGACTAAGGCCCTTTTTTCGGGTACCATCGGGAATCGGATCCGAAAACTTATTTTGGTGAATAGTATTTTAAGATCTATATATCAAAATTGGTGAGTGACTTTGAGGATTACCAGATATGGAACCGATTTATTGAGTAAGCCAAGCTCAACTTTGCCAAAACGAGAAAATATTCTAAAATTGGAAAAGTGGAATATTTAATACGGCTAAAACTTATAAAAATGTCAGGTTTATTGTCATGTGAAAATCTATTTTAACCGATCGGTAAATGTTTAAGAGGCCTGAAAATTTAATCCATACCGGGACCATTTTGAAAAATCTGGATACCAACGGAAATCGAATCCGCAACCCGCGGATCGGTATACAGGTGCCCTACCAATAAAACCAGGAAAATCGCCACCTAGCTTATTTTCATATTCACAGTGATTTGAAAACCAACCATGAAAAAAAGACTAACTGGGATATACTCGTATTTTATCGGTACTGGATATCGAACCCAAAACCTCCAAGTGATAGTTAAGCATTGTACCACTAGACCAGAGTTTCTATAAAATATATTCCCGGATTGTATCCAACGCTATTATGGTATAATTAAAACAGAAAAAATCTTATTTTGTATGTAATACACAATAGTAAAATATCCATTTAAGTCAACTCCCATTTCAGTCGCAAGTTATTTGTTTTACCGCACATTTTCCTAAGCAGAGGCATTTATAACGTTGACAAGTAAATCACACGACTGCGAACAGACAGGTCTAGATTAAGGTATTTGCTAGGGAATTTTTTTGTTAACATCCCACTTTTTATCGCGATTCCACCGTGCACGCTAAGCCATCCAATTTTAGGTGCATAATATGTGAAGCTTTCGGCTTTTCAGAGGCTTCAAACACAGCTAAGATTAAGGTAAAGTGAAATAAAAGGAAAATGATTTCTAACAAAACGAAAAATCAAAAAGAAAATATACCTTAAAAAACAAACGTTAACATGTTTATTTTTTTAAAAGAAAGAATGGTATGTTAAGTCTAGTATTTAATCGAAAAACTTTTTATCATTCAAATGTATTTTTAATAAGGTCAGTAAAAAAAATAAAAATGGACAAAAAAGCAATCACAAATTTGTATGTTAAAAATCGGATGCGCTTGTATAAACAAATACGACTATTAATTTTCGTCGGGAGTTGTTACGTCACCAATTCTAGTTAAACTTCCCGACGTGACCGGAGTCCCGCCTGAGCTATACTTGCTCATACAAGCTACTGTAGCTTACCACGCTATATCGCGTGGAGCGGGTGGGGGACACGCCTTACACCACGCGATACCGCGTGTTCAACAGTGAACGTTTTAAAGATATATTTCAAGAAGACCGAGTTGTCCGTGTTATTTTAAAAGTGTTTGTTTTCAATATCAAATACTCGATTAAGGAATGAGGAAGAAGAAATACAATTTGTGTTTAAACAAAATTAAATTCTCATTTTATCATGTTTTAAATATTTTTAACGTTGCGAATTTCGGACATTATTTTTTGAAAATTTCATTAAAATGAATATTTTCCATACAAAGCTTTAAACTAAACGAGATAATGTTACGATGCTTT
Source organism: Odontocerum albicorne (assembly GCA_949825065.1). Classification (NCBI taxonomy): domain Eukaryota; kingdom Metazoa; phylum Arthropoda; class Insecta; order Trichoptera; family Odontoceridae; genus Odontocerum; species Odontocerum albicorne. Next base: position 22,786,437 of record OX463842.1, on the reverse strand, counting down.
TTATGCCAAAATGAATAAAATGAAACTTTCTTTTATTAAAGTTTAAAACGAAAATTAACTTACACAAAAGAGGGTCGGTCTAATATTATCACGCCGTATCCTTGTAGGAGAAGACAGAGTGCAAAAATCCCATCATTATGACACAAATTATCAAAAGGAACCTGATAGTTCAAGAACAAGTAAGAAAGTTTTAAGTCGATACATATTTCAATGTTCTTAATCCGAGAGTTTACAACAAACTACCTGATGATCCATGAAGCTAAGTCTAATCTGCCGTAAAAAACATTGAAGGTATGATCGGGCCAAGAAATCAAAAGACCTTGTCAAAGACTTCATTTCCAATATTTTTCTCCACATCGGCATTTTGTCGAATTCGATTTTTCAAATACAAAATGCAATATATGCTCATTTGAAACAATGAATACACATATATTAAAAAAGATTTTCCTCATCGTGAGATATTACCCATATTTTTGTTGATACGTGTAAGACTGACTGAAATCCCCAGTAAATGATAAATCGAAAAAGAAAAAAAATGCATTGCTTTCTCTAAATTCAATTGCTTTCCCAGCGTTAAAACATTTGTCAATATATAGTACACCGCGTTTCACTTTCGGTGCTGGCAGACAGGACTCAGCGTCAAACATTCATTTCACGACATACTCGTACATATTTCGCTTCTTCTATTGTACATTCATACATATTCTCATTCCACTGCTTCAGTCTATTTGACTTTAAACCGTTCCTTCTTTCGAAATGGTAATCACATGGTCAAAGCACCCTTTTAACAGACTACGATTGATCATTATAATATTCCGAGGAAATCGAATTTTGGATACAAGCCTCCCTCAAAGCCCTTTTATCTCTTCCAATTCGGGCTAGTTGCCTTAATCCCATTTCAACAACCTCACGCGTATTATATTGTATCTCCATCTTTATGAGCGCTGCATGTCAAAAGCGTATGTTGAGGTATTTGATTAAGGTCGTTTCATATTTGAATATTTCAAATAATTTAATAGAAAAAATGTTTTTTATCGGATTTCCGGCACTGGTGAGTGGATTGACAAGGAATCCCAAATCGCCCATTTATTACCATTCTCTCCCACGGGACCAAAATGTCTATTTGCTACGGGTTTGCTCACATTACAAATCAAGAGAGAAGTTGATGAAAAATTCCCACTCGAGCGGATACACAAATTGAAAAGAATTTAAGGTTGTGTTATTCAGAATCGTTTTATTTCGAAACGAAAATTTTGCTTGTGGGAACATAAAAAACCTCTTTTAATTCGCAACTGACCTTCTTTTATTTTCTCTTCTTATTATATTATACAAATGGAAATGTATATTCTAATATTTTTGTATTTACCTTTTTTATATTTAGATAATGGGTATTCCGAGTATGGGAAATGATAAAAATGTAAAAAAACAAGAAAATTAATATTACATTCTTTAAAATAAACAAACTGTATATTATTGCACAACATTTTCCTTGGATACAGTGCTATTTGGTGGGTTCGATTCAAAGTGGCGATCTCTTCCGAAATAATAATAAAAGGACAATTTATAAAATGCAGTTTAGAGAGTTAACTGTTCTCAAGGGCGCTCCAACTAAGGACTTGAACCCATTATAATTGACATATTAAATATAACAAAATAAATACATATAAGTTGAGGAGTGTAAAGATAAGAAGTTAGTGGCTGTGGCCATTAGATTGGGTAGTTCCCCCGCATCTGGATATGTTCAGAAAAGTATATTTGGTAAGAAAACCGCAGAAAACTCATTAACAAACCAGAATGGTGTTGAAAAGGCTTTTAAGAGAAAACTAGATTGGAATCATGTTTTGAAAACATCTTGGTTTCACCGGGAATCCTACCCGCCGTCCCCAAGTTGGAAGATGAACGTCTTCCCAATAGGTAACGGAGGCCTTGGCCAAGTTGGTAACGTTAACGTTCACTCTTAATTGATGCAAAGTAGTTATTTACTCAAAACAATACGTTATGAAATTTCTGATTACTTTTTCCAAAATCTTCGTAGTTATTTTCTTTATTCCCTTCGTTGATGGGTACCAACGGGAATTGAATTCGTAGCCCCCGGGCGTTAGTAAGACAGGCGCCTTACTGACTAGGCCAAATATATTATAAAAGTTGAAACGTATGTATCGATACAATTTTATTTTAAAATTTATAAACACGAAAATATCATACACATATACGAAAATTATCTAGTGGCAAGATCTAGAAGAGCGGAGAATCGGTAGATAAAAGGACAGTATTAAGAATTAATCTAGTGGCAAGATCTAGAAGAGCGGAGAACCGGTAGATAAAAGGACAGTATTAAGAATTAATCTAGTGGCAAGATCTAGAAGAGCGGAGAATCGGTAGATAAAAGGACAGTATTAAGAATTAATCTAGTGACAAGATCTAGAAGAGCGGAGAATCGGTAGATAAAAGGACAGTATTAAGAATTAATCTAGTGGCAAGATCTAGAAGAGCGGAGAATCAGTAGATAAAAGGACAGTATCAAGAATTAGTTCAGATGAATTAGGAGGATATTCCCGAAATGGGCCGGGACGGAGTGGCAGTGACGTGACCCCGATCCTAAAGGATAATGAAGAGTGTAAATGAAAATATTATAAATGACTTTAATGTATACGAGTGAGTAGAAGCGAAATAATAAATTAATAATACGAACCGTGAGTTGTAAAGCTACGTTGTGAAGACAAATATATCCTACTGAATTGTAAAGTAAACTGTAATCTACTTAATTGTAAAGCCAACTGTAAACTACTGGATTGAAAAGCCTACTGAATGTTATACATACGAGTACATACATACATGCCATCACGTCGTCTCTCTTGCAACGTAGGCAAACATATCAGATTTCCAAACGTTTTTATAAGAGCACACAATTTTCCCCTCCTACACATTCTTACATCTCGTCATGCACAATCTTCTATTTTTAATACTTCTCGCTTTACCTTCTTTCAAAATCTGGTCTATTTGGTCCAGCCACATTTTTTTCGGTCTACCTCTTACACACATACACACACCATTTTTTACGTAGTTCTTAACTGTCCACGCAGATACTCTGGATCCAGTTACCAGCTAACGCTAGATTCACTCCATCATTGGCATATATTTCAAAAAGTGATTGAAAAAAACTCGTAATTTCAAGTCAGTAATATAATGTTTTACTTTCGGTTAACCTTTCCTCTCCCCCACCCCTTCCTTCTTCCATCGATTGATATTCCATTTTCTCGTTATGTTTATTGTTCTTGAAATTTGTACAAATTAACAATAATTTGCATCATTTTTACAACTTTGTAAATTCCATAATTTACTTTTATCTGGTAGGTCAGAAGAGATTGCCACAAATTATTATACAATGAAGTGTCTATAAATAAATAAATGCTGTCAAGGCTAATTATTATAAAGTCAATTACAGTTTGTCAAGTTTACTGATGTCTACTTGTAAAACCTACTGATTTCAAACAAATATATGTTAGATAATACATGTTTTTCTTTCTAACTTGACATAATACAAATAAGTATATTCCCCTTACAACATGGTTTTACCCAGTAGAGTAAACATATTTCATTTGAGAGAAAAAAATATTAGAAAAAAAAAACACATAACTTAAATAAAGCAGTGTATGAATACAGCACTTGATTAAAAAAACACACAAAATCTGTTTGAGTAAATGCACTGATCGACTTATATTTTGTATGAAAATATAAAATAATGTATTATAAAAAATAATTAAATCCAGAATTCGAATATATGTAATCGTAAAAGAGTGAGAATAATTTCAAGAATGAACTTCCAACGCCATCTTTTAATGTAATCCTCAAGTTTGATATATGTGTGAAAAGTTTTTATTAAGAGGCTGACAATTATGTGAATAGTTATATCAACTTTTGTAAAATATTATTTTTAATGGTTTTAAATGCCAATTTTTGCAATAAAATTATAAAATACATTTATAATGCTTCAAAATATTCCAATTTCTACATTTTAAAAGACCATTATATAACAAAATAATGACATTATTCTCTCGAAGAGAAAAAACTTTTCAGCTCGGCTTTCAACCCCTAGTCGTTTCAATTTAGCAAGAGAGAGACTGTAACGCCTGCAGATAATCGAGCACGCTTGGATTTCACAGGAGCGGAAGGCGCACTGAGATGCATATTCAGGGAGAATTCCCCAGAAGATATTCCGGCGGCCGCCTCAAAGACCCGCCGGAGACTGTACAATGCGGCATTGTGCCCACATCTCTACACAGGGAAGGCATCTGACAAAGCCGGGAATCCTGCCTGCCTGCCTCCAAGTCTCCAAGAGAGAAGGTATCCTGGATTAAAGGAGATAAGTCTTCTGAGAAGCGAATGGATACGCAGATAATATACTTGAAACCACCTTCTCAGATTGAATGGCAACATAAGAAATAAATTCAAACGTCAAAATTTTATGTCAAAATATTTTGATTCCAACACTTACAATACGATTGAAAATAAAAAAATAAATAATTGTGTTGCAACAAAAAGTAACGAAACTAGTAGCACACTTTCCTATCACGACATACTTTCCTCACCTCATTCACATTCATACATCTTATCACACAGCTCATTCTATTTATCTTACTATTTACTTTTCCTTCTTTCAAAATTGCATTCCCTTGGTCCAACTCTACTTTTCTATGTCGTCCTTTACCGAGACTCCTACTTATGTTTTCATTGTAAATACATTTAATAGTCTAGTCTTTCGTCGCTCACCCGTTCAACATCTCCAAATCAATCAAAACGTACTTAAAACATCTGTTTTTGGTTCACATTAATCCTTAATAATTACTTCTTATTCTGATATTCATCGACACACCACATATTATTGTCAGTGCCCACATTTCTACTGCGTTTTTTCAGCTTCTTTAATTAATTTTCCACTTTCACATTTCACTCCCATATATCAATGTTGGCACTAATATGCTGTTGTGAACCATAATTTTAGCAGGTATTGATATTGTTTCTTATCGGAACTCCCCGTTCAGCATCTCGTTTAACCATTCCGTCGACGATTTACAACTGTAAAAAACATTGTAATGTTCTTGTATGAAATGTTATATTTTTGTAATCACAATAAATTTCAAAAATTGCCACACTGGAAAACTGAATGATATTTATTTATTTTTTATTTAACACTGTTATTGCAAATACAATCTGGCGGGCTTATTGCCAGGTGGCAATATCTTCCAACCAACCAAGAAAAGTAAATGAAGCGAAGTTACGTGGTCGCATAAATCATTCAAATGACTATCCATCCCCACGAAATCCATAAATATATACGTGAGCACATGCCCACGAACCCCACAAAGACGGACAATCACCCGAACATTCTTTTTCATATAAAGTAAGATATCATTAATTAAAAGGAAAGGAAAAGAAAAATCAGGAATGAAACACGTTATTTTACTGACTAGAAATTAAGAGGTTTTTTATTTGCTTCTTAAAGCATGCCAAGGACGGAGCGAGTCTTATATTGGTTTGTAACTGATTCCAGAGTCTCACTGCATGGACAGTAAAGGACGACGTAAAGAAACAGGAGCGGTGAACTGGAAAGGCCAATAAACAATCTCTGCTTGAGCGTAGCGCTATTCCAAAATTTTCGGCGAGATAAGAGGGGGCGGCGGGACAGTTAAGGATATTATACAATAGAGACAGTATGTGAATGGTATGTATTTAATTAAAAAAAGTTACACTTATGTCTCAATATTTATGACAACGTAGTATGTATTTGTAACCAAAATATATTTTCTCTTCTTCTTTCCCTTAAGTTATAACTGTTGTATGTTATCATCAGGACTGCCTCTCATGAGATATTGACTCCCAGCTGCCCCATTCATGTTTTTAAGGTCTTCCTAGGGGACGACTGCCAGCCGGTATTTCATGTTATCCATCCTTTCCATACGGACTCGTCAGTATCTTCTGAGGTATCTACCCCATCTCAAAATACTCGTATTTTCTACTTCACATATTTCTCGGATACGGGAGTTACTAACTGAAAGTTTTCATTTCATTAATTCTGATCATATTTGTTTTAGTTGTAACATATGGTCTCACACATGCTTTGTAAATTTTGACCTTTTTGTCTTTTCTCATGTATTTTTTTTTCCGGCCACATCTTTAAGGCATCTGGTCTAACCGCTCTCAGATCAGAGAAATATGCCTCGGACATTCATTTTAAGTATTTAAAAAAACTAAGTGGGAAAAAATTTTAAAATCTTGATTTCAATTATTTTAGATCTTCGTCCCCGTCTTATTTTTCAAATACTCATCATCATCATCATCATTGCCGGGCCTCGCAGTCGAGGATCCCCTTGCCACTCCAGCGTCAGTCCTGAACCGTTCTCCCACGTCGATCATGTGATCTTCTGTGAGAGAACAGCCCGATCCTGGATGCGCACTCCCTCCCGCAAATGCCACAGACATATGGACCCTGCTGAGCCGCCTGGCCATGTTTACGCATGTACGCAGCACGCAGACTGTTTCTCACACGTCTAGCCGCTGAGACGCCATCAGCCCGAGAACATACGGCTCTCCACCCCTCACAGTCTCGAGCCACCTGCTCCCAGTCCTCAGGCGCCCCGCACAAAGTAAGCGACTCTCGCAGACTGTCCTTATAGCGTTTTCTCTGCCCACCAAATCTTCGCTTGCCCACCACTTACAAGACGCGTTTTGGGAGTCTGTGATCGCCCATGCGTATCACATGCCCGGTCCACCGCAATTTCGCCTTTGCAACCATATCCTCTATAGATTTACAGTTGGAGCGTTGCAGGACCGAAACATTTGTGACACGATCACTCCAGTGGATCCGAAGAATTCGGCGAAGGAAACGCTGGTGGAACATTTCGAGGCTTTGAATGTGCGTTCTATAAGGAAGTCTTAGACCCATAGAGAAGCATGGGGAGGACAACAGCCTTATAGACTGATATATTTGTGGACTGGGAGATGTCTCTGCTGTAGAACACTCTGTCATTCAATCTAGCAACAGCCACTGACGCACTCCTGATGCGACTCCTCAGTTCACCACCAAGAAAAGAGTTCGAAGCCAGGATGCTGCCTAGATATGTAAAGTTAGGTACGTTCTCCAGTTGCATACCATTCACTCGAATGTCGGGTGATTGAATCACCTCATTCCCTGCAGAACAGGTTAGTACTGACACAAAGTCGTCTGTCAACGACAAACATAAAGGCTGTCATGTATGCATTAAATAGACTTGGAGCCAGGTCGCAACCCTGGCGGACGCCGGTGTTGGTATCAAATGCGTCCGTTTCCAGTCCACCAAGCGAGACACAACACCTGTTGCAGTTATGCAGCTGGGTCAGAAACTCCTTTCAAATACTATATCTTAGCTGAATGTAGTGTAAACTAAATTCGACACTACTAATGCCTCCCACATCAGACATACTCGTAAAATTGTCATATCAATAAATACTTGTATTATTAAAAATAAAGAATATATAATACATCAGTATTGCTTGATTTAACTTACAATGTGTTGTAATTATTTTTTTACTTTTGAAACAAATATTTATATTTTGTAAAATCTGTCAGGGATTGAAAAAGTTTCAAGTATCCAAGATGAGCTGGTTGATTGGAAGAAATTGATGTACAGCATAAAGTCGCCAGATATATGTTAACATGTACACAAAAGAATTATAAAAAAATGTGATTGAATTCACAGTATAAAAAATAAATACAGAGGTCAACAATGTGGAGTAATAAATTATTTAGCCAGTTACACTGAAAAATGTGATCTGCATCTAACGGGCCTTTCAAATTGAGCGGTTTGTTTAATTCTTAAATAAAACACACAATTTGCTTTGATTTCAAAAAACGTTTTTTTTGGTCATTGAAGTATAATGTATGACATTTAAACACAAAAAACAATATCCACCTCTTGCAGCTCCACAGATGTCCACTCTTTTGTCAACATTTTCGATGACATTTTGGCATAATTGCGGTTCTAACTCACCAATAACGCGAATAATTTCGTCCTTCACCTCAGGAATGGATTGGGGGTCATTCTTATAGACCTGGATTTTCACGTAACCCCAGAGAAAATAGTCCGACGGTTTCAGATCATATGATCTTGGTAGCCAATTAAAATCACCGTTTTTATAAATGTCATACATTACACTTCTCAAATGTCACAAGAACCAGGCAAGTTCGCGACGCCATCTGTGTTTTATCCAAGAATTAAAAAAAAACGCTAAATTTAATGTTTGCAAACTTTTTTTTGTACTTTCCCACCAAAACTACGAGTATGTTAATCATTCACCCTGTTTTAGTTATAAAAACCGTTGAAAATGTAGAGGATTGACATTTTTAATATTAGACCACAAAAGATGAAATGTTTTTATGCATACAATTTTTCTTTTATGTTTGTCGGTAACCGTGATTCTTCCAATTAATGTTCTATTATTTTACTTTTTAATTGGTTTTACGCTCGAGAAAAAGTTTTATAAAACCGAGGAGAGTACATTAAAATATGCATTAAAAAGTTTTTGGGAAAACGCTGTGTCAAGATGAATTTTGGAAGGCAGCGCCGGTAGTATCGCCCGGGTTGGAATTCGTTAAATGGAAAATACTTTCATTTTTCAAATAACTGCCCGTCGTTATTTAACCAAACCCATGTACTCGTAGTTTGTGAAACCGATTGAGTTTCTTTATTTCATGTGTGTATATTATGGAATGACGACTGACAATATAAATTTAGGTACTCAGTTGAATAAAAATAACTTAAATTTTCATGATTGTTATCAATTCATGTTTTTCTTTTGTTCTAGTCTCAAAGTTAATCAAACACCAAGGCAACAATCTTAATATAATACATACGTTAAGAATCCGAAATTTTAAAAATTAGCTACATCAAGTTACAGAAAACATTACGCACATCGTTACACAAAACTTATTATGAAATAAAGGGTGAAATTCATGTTATTTTATAGTTTTTTTAATACGAGTATATACGCAATCACTCCATACAAGAATATTTTTATTGTTAATGAGGCAAAACAAAATAGTAAATACTAGATGACCGGCCATTCACCATTTCAGAGTTTTCTGATTTATTTCCTCAGATCACCCTTACAATTTTTCATTAAGTGATCACAGCAACGTTAGGCTATCGGAAATTTTGTGCCCAGTGGGTGCTTAAACTTCTTTCACAACAACACAAGATACAACGGATGGGGTTGGCGTTACCTTTCTTGAGCGCTACAATATTGAACGTGGGAAACGTGGGAAAAAAATCAATCAATGGAGTTGGGCCAGACCCATTCACCAAAAAAACATTAAAATGTCGGCAAACTTTTTCTACCAGGAAAGTCAAAGCAACTATCAACATTTTGGGATAGAATATGACCCATGTTGGTGGGTTTCATGAATCGAGGCACCACTCTCAATTCGAAAGTGTATTACGCGACATTGAACAAATTAAGAAGGGCCATTCAAAACAAACGTCTAGGTGTACTGATCTCTGGTGTTGTTTTATACTGCCACCCATATATGGTACTGCCGAGCGAACTCGAACTTTGCCGCGACAATTCAAGGGGGGAGTGTTTGATCACTCTTCATACAACCCAGATTTAGCACCTAGTGATAACCATATCTTTATGAACGTGGATAAATCGTTTGCATTCAGCGCTTTGACAACGATGAGGTGTTGCCGTTCAGGATGGAGGGAAGGCTCAAATCACAGATGACATAATTTTACGACGGAATTAAAAAGTTTAAAATTGTATAGAATTAAAATGTAACTATACTAGTATTTTTTTTAATACAAAAAACGTAAGTAATTTTTCAGATCGCTCTCGTATACACGTAGATGGCGGGTAAAATTCTATGAGAAATACAACCAACCGGATTTTGTTTCATAATGAATACCATAAATTGTAATTTTGAATCTGTGGCTGTTTTTGTTCGAGCTTAATGAAGAATAATATTATAAAGATTAAATTTGTAGGGTTGAAAAATACACATAAATAAGCAAAAGGTAAAGTTTTCAGACAAAAATCTTATAACAATTTTGTAACAAGAGTAAGAGTTACTATACTAAACGTTGATTTTCTTCTTAAGTAAATAAACGATTATCTGCTAATTAAGAGTAAATTCAAACCAAATTAAGTATTCAAACCAAATTACTTTCAAGATAGTGAATTGTAAATATTTAACCATATTATTTCGGATGCATAACACAGCATCCCATAGGATGAAATCTTCTGGGCGGAGCCTGCGAGGGGCGGAAGGGTTAACATATATTGTACCGCTCTCTCAAGGTGAGTATGATCACGTAACCGCTATTTCAGCTATCGGAATTTTAGCGGCCGAGGAAGATGGGGCAGGAATGTTAAAGAGCTGGATGGAGAGCGCCTGAGGGACGAGAATTTATTCTGCCCAGGGAAAACAATATGGATCACCCACACAAAGGTGAACGACGCTTTCATAATGTACCTACAACTGGGATGGAAAAGGGTTCAATTTTTATAACGTCCATTAAATATGATGCCGAGGCATTTTAAAAATTTAGACTGACAAAGATTTAAGAGAGGCTAAGAGAGTAATGAAGTTTACTTTACATTTCAGCATACTAACATACTATCACGCCATTTTCCTGTCGGGGTAGGCAGAAAGGAGAGAGCCCTAGACTTTCCTATCTCGTCACACATCCTACGCCTCTTCCACATCCATAAAACTACGATTTATCTGATTTTCAACATTTCCTTCTTTCAAAATATCATTCTCTTGATCCAACTATACGAACCGAAAAAAATGTTTTAAATGTATGGATGTGGAAGAAGCGAAATGTGTATGTCGTGACGGGAAAGTTTAGGACTCTGTCCTCTCTGCCTATCGCGGCTGAAAAAATGGGTTCAATGTATAAAGATTTATTTAGAAAGAGATCGATTTTTTTCTTTATGATTTATCAAGTAATGGAGATTCCAATAGTCTTACTTGTACTAACAATAATATGAACAGGATCTTCACGATATAGACAATTACTTTTAATATTGTCATTATTTCTAATGAGCATATTTAGTATTTGAAAAACAAAATTGGAAAAGTCTATGAAGAGAAAAATATTAAAAAATATACACAACAAGATCTTCCGATTTGTTAAGGCGCATGGCAGGTCATAAATCTGTGGCGTTATGGCAGAAGTTGATATGTTCGTTTTTTTTCATTTTATGTTTATTCTCCCAATTTATAGAGAATATTTCTCAGCATATTGTGGACAAAAATTTGGTGTGTCAGTCTTTATCCAAATAAAATATATATTGTTTGGAAAAACTTAAAAAATGCTTATTTGTACCGATTTTAACAGCTTATCAAAGTCAACATTACTTCTCGTGTAAACTAAGGTAAAACGGACATATCAACTTCTGCCATAACGCCACAGAAATAATTTTCCATGAATCAAGCAATTTACTATCAGCTCTCTGATATACGAGTATGTATCCTGAATTGTTAGTTTAGTCAGAAAAATATTCATACATTATTTTTTGTATTGTTATATAATTGTTGTTGTGATAAAAGGATACTACAGTGTCGTTTATTTTGTCAAATAAATATATTTCAGCTAACGAAGTTCTTATTCGTGTCTGAACTATCAGATCTATTTTGGAAATAAGTGTTTCATACGGAAAGGATACTTGGATATAAAAACGGCAATTCAAAAGTAAATGTTAGTTTGTGAATAAACAGTAAATTTTTTTTAATTCTGATTTTAGCAGAGTAGAATTTCATTTTTAATATCACAAATCTTTTAGAATCGTTTATTATAAAAAAAATGATTAAAAATTGTTGTTTTTTGAAACTGGAAGAAATATATAATAGTTTATTTTCCTTTTAAAAACGAACCTCGTATTTTTTTTAAATATTTCGTTGTTAATTAACACACATAACATTATTTTATTTAAAACTTTACTTGCGTACATCGATTTATTTTTATAATAAAAAAGTAGGGATTAAAAAGCTCTATTGCCGAAAACTCCCATTACTGTTGCGAACCATAATTCAAAATATAATGCAAACATTAATATCACGGCTAATAAAACACATCATATAAACGAGGGCTGAACTCAAGAATATTTCGACAATCGCCATAAAAAGAGGTGAAAAGAATGGGGTCAAATGTGCACATGAATGTAAAAAAGATCCAAACCAAATATTAGTATTTTTGAAATATTTAAGAAAACATTACACTGGTTGATGGATGCACCTAACCTGGAAAAGAGTTCAGGAAAAGATAATTGTTTTCATACACTACGTAAGACAGGGGGCGTGGATACCAATAATAATCATGAAACAAAAGCTGGTTGATTGCAAAAAATGTTTTCAAAAATAATAAATTCGCCAGATGTATACGCATGAAAGTGTTAAATAAATAAATAATGATTATGGTATTGAATGGCAGTTTATTCGTGGTGTTACGTCACTGTATGATGAGATTAGATCCTGTATTAGAGTAAATGGTGTGACGACTGAGTGGTTTGAAATAACGTCAAGTCGAAGCAAAGATATATTACGTTGCCTTAGTTATTCAATATCTAAGCAAAGCGTGCCTCAAGAACGAACTGAAATAAATAATAAATAAAATAAATCTTCCAGTGATTTAAGACCATCAGAGATAAAGGTAAGGCCGATTATTTAATAACACAAAGCACGTCCCAGTTTAACAAGGCCTGTCCTGATATATAACAGATTTTTTCAAGACTGAGATTAACAGTTAAAGCCCATTTTGCGTACTGCATATTATTGAACATAATGGAATGAGTTATGTTCATTCCCAATATAAAAAAAATGAAAGAGTTTTGTGTTGAGTATTTTTTGCGTATAAACTCGTACGTTCAAATATTGGTCCAACGACGGTAGCATAGGAGGCCCATGACGAGACAATGGGTGGTTCCGTTTTATTGCGATTGTTAGAGAACTGAGAATCTGCGACCTTCTCGTGTATCATATTGAAACAACTAAACGATAATGGTGTTATAGAATACGGCAACTAATTATTTCTTTAATCTCGATACAACGAGATCACACTGCCTCGGCTGAAATGAAATATGTTGCTGTGAGAGCAAAACAGGACTAGTGACAAAACTTGAAGAGTTTTGATAATCTTCAGAGATTTGCAGGATAAAACTATTATGGTCATTAAATCGACATCAATTTAGGGGTGCCTCTATCATCTGTCATCTCTAAAAAAACCAACACACAAAGTGATTTGAATATTGCATATGCTAATGCTAACTTTCCAACACCAGAAAAGATATATTCTATGAGATAAAGCTAACAGCTCTAAATGAGCGATCGAGGTAACCTGGTCAGGCTGACTTATCAACTTATGAGAAGTTGAGTGAAGATTCACCATGTTATGTATTTGCATAAGTAGTTGCTGGGAGATTCATCAAGTTATGTAAGAAATTGAGTGAAAACTTAACAGGTCAAGTATTGTATAAGTTGTTGAGTGCACATTCACCAAGGTTATGTTAAAAAAGTCAAATGAAAACTGTGACGATTCAACAGGTTATGTATAAATAGTTAAGTGAACATGTATTAATGCTATGTAAAAGTAGTCGAGTAAAGACTCACCAGGTTACTTATAAGTAGTTGAGTAAAGATTGGCCAGGTTATGTATAATTAGTTGAGTTAAGACTCACCAGGTTATGGTGTGCGGGCGGCTGCAACCAGCGAAGTACAGCAGCCGCGGTGGTGTAGTCGGGACGCGGGGGCGGCGGCGCAGCGTGCTGCAACGCGCCCGCCAGCTGTGAGGCCAACTCCAGGGCGCGCGCCCGGGCCGCCCGACCCGCGCCACCCGCGCTCGCTGCACCACCCTCCGCCGAACCGCTGATATCAACACCTGGAACAACATTGAACCATTAACAATAAGTCTTAAAGGTACGATAATTGTGGGTAAGGACATACCCTCCCGAAGGCGAAGTATGTTGAGATTGTTTGAATGCTAGAGTTTGAATCACTTTGTCGAAAACTTTTGGAGGGCTAAGAACAATGAAACCTTAAAGAAACTCCTTAAATTTTATAAAAAATAAAAAACACCTATGGAGTGAATTATAACAGGTCACTAAATGTCGCCAACGGAATTGACCGATTTATTGATAGCAATTGGTTTCAATAGAGAAGGGAAATATTCTAATGTCGAACTTTTCTAGTAGTTTTATCATCACGTCGTTTTGAGGTAGTTGTAGATAGAGAGGACAGAATACCATAATTTACTATCATAACATACTTCATTCAATTTTATACATCTTTTCAAACAGCTTACTTCGGATTATATTACGCTTATCCTCTCTTTTTAAAACGACACTTACTCGGCCCAACCATACATTTTTTTTGATTTCCCTCTCAATAGTTGAACTTTGTTATTTCTATTCAAATAATTTATCGATAGTGACCTTCCGTGGCCAGGCCAAGTGGTAGAACGCTCACCCATCACCATAGGATTTGTGTATCAATTCTCAATTGCGATCAAACTAAATAAAATACACCGGTCTTTTTTTTCATATGCAGATCTATTACACATTTTAAGTGTGTAATAATGTATCCAATATGCTGGCTTAGCCATATATATTGTAAAAAATAATAAAAATAAGTTCTAAACTATGGCAAATATTACAATAAATAGTAATTCTAAATTATACTGTAATGAACGTGGAAAACAATACAAAAGTAGGCTGGTGGATACCCTTTGAAGACTAAATCTGTCCATCACTATTTTTACTGCAGTTTGTCGATTGCTCTATCTCGAGACTACCACTAATTACCACAGACATAATGTCGCAATGGTTGGTATGGATAGGACATGTAAGCAGATCTCAGTTGACACGGTCAACGGAGATCATTATGCAAGCCCAAAAAACACGTAAGCAGGATCTTGGGATGTTAGGAATGGAAGGAGACTGGGAGGAGACGGCGAGTGAGCGATCGGCTTGGACAAAAAATGTCCAGGAGGATACATCTACAGTACCGGACAGATTCCGGCAATGTTTCCGACATCTCTTCAAAGATGTTTTCGGTGTAAAACCTTCGACAAAAAGATATAAAGCACAGCTGAATATTACCCATTTTCACAACAAAAAAGTCAAACACTTAATTCAAACGGCTATCAAAAGTGAACGAAATTTTCGAGTAATGTCAGATGTTGTCAGATGTTGCCATAAAAAGGTTCAATTGAGACCGTCGAGTACTTATTTTTTCGAGGCTGCGAATTTTTCAACATTTCCTCGTAGACGATGTTATACCAACTCTTGTGTTAGAGCTCTATTGACGTAACAAATTAAAATATATGACATGTTTTCAATCAAAATAAAAAAAATACACATCGTACTAGATTCGCTTTCATAAAAAAGAAACCTTGAAGTTAAGAATCAAATTGAACTAGGTAAAATTTTAGTATACGACTTCATATTATACTCGTATTATTTGAAAAATTATTATTCCCAAATCCAGTGTATCAAAAAACTGTTCAAAATTATTTCGAAGACATTTAATTCCATTTGATATTTTCAAATGTATTATTTTATAAATAAAATTATAAATCAAGCGATTCAAATTAAGAATAAACTTTCAAAATAAACTTTAAATGTAAAAGCTCATAATTCTTCAAATCAACAGGGACGTTTGCAGTTTTAACCTCAATGTATTTAAGGGGTATTAAATTGTCAATAGAAGTTTAACAACCAATAAATGAAAAAGGACACTTAAATTATTAATAGTTCAATATAAAGCTGGTGTTTCTCCCTATTGAGTAAGAATTCTTCTACAAATATCTTTAAAATATTGATTTCATAATAAACCCAGATTATTTGCTTACTGGATATTGTATTACGGTTGTATTACAAAATCTTTCAATAAACCTACTAGGTTGAAGTGTACACAACGAAAAATGTGAAACTTCGCTGTAAACGGTACAACCTGGCGGGTTGTTCGAACAATTTCGCAATGTTAACTAACATAAGTAACTAGACGAATAACCCGTGCCATGCCGGGTTTCAGAGTTTTTTTGTAACGTTTCTGAATTGTTATGAAAACGGTGATTGTTTGTAAAATATTCACGGAGTTAACTACTTCTCCTATAAACACATTTTATTTCAATTACCCAAATAAAATACCGCATTAAACATAAACTCGCCAGAGACATCAACTGACAGCTGAATATCACAACTATAAAATCTTCACGCGATTATAATTTATTCAACACTACATCAGAACGTGGATAAAAATAAATGATTGAAAATTTTATAAATGAATTATTACAGCACGCACCTCGTTATATTTAAAAAAGTGAAAAAAATCTGTGACATTTGTTATTACAGATCAGAAATATCTCAATTATTATTGATTATTATGTGCTATTTGTGCGACATCTGTTTTAGATTTTACAATTGTTTTCACTTCGGACCTACTTCAGACCATTCCGGATAGATCTGGGTAATTATTTCCCATTAAAATGATATCATAAGGTAAATTGACCAGTAATCTGTTTGGAATTATACTCATGTCCACATTTAGACATTATTTAAGTGAATCTAAATTGGTTGAAAAATTAAAAAAATGCGTTGAAAATAAGAACTGAATATCACTAATAAAAAAGTTTCCATTTCCCTAGCGTGATAGCATGTATGTGGAAGAAATTAAATAAAAATAAGAAAAGATAATACCTTGATTCATAATATTTGAACACATGCTGTCTTACAAAACCTTTACAAAAATAATACAAAAAAAAAACAAATAACTTTTCACAAGTGTTATACAAATGTTTGACTCCGCAGAAGTGAGCGCGTTGTTTGATAAGAGTTGTAGGCGACAGAAAAATGTTGAAAGAAGTGCTATTCTTTTGTCATATGCATTTGTTGAATAATATTCTTTCTTCCCTGCACAATGTATTTACACTATGTTGAAATCGTTACTACAACATTTCTTGGATTATGCACGAAGATATTGAACCGACAATTCTAAAGATCTTGGAAGGAGAAACACTGCTAATAGAAATATAAATCTGGTGGATTATGGTGGGATTGACATTGTACCTGACTATTTGATATTTAACGATATTGGAGAAGTTTTGCATAATAATATAATATATGTCGAGGTGTTTCTAAAACTAGTGATTGTGTTTTCATTGCCATATTAGGTTGGTTACTAATATAACATTAAATCAGTTAATTACATTATTTAACATATATATGTTATTACATTAACATGACAACTCAAATTAAATACACGCTTTATAAACTAATATGTTCTTAAGCATGTGTAAGGATGCGAATGTTGAGTATGACTGGTACAGCTGAATGTTTTAGTATTAAGGACAAATATATGAAATTTGTGATTAATTAGTGTCCCAGGCCATGTTTAGTGAAGTAGTTCTCTGTATCCTCCACATGGAGTTTATTTTTGTATTGATATGTACTTATACTAAGTGGTTTACCTTTCCATTGAAACGGTTTTGTAAATGTTGTATAGTGGATAATGAAAAAAATATATATTTAAAAATATATAGAGCTAATTCGTTATATCAGTTACCACAAGAGTGATTGGCCGATCGGCGAATGTCGGCCTAAATACTAACTTCTAGCCTTAAAATTTCATGATTTTTATTCAGAGTTGGACCTCATACACTCCAAACTTTAAAGTGAGGTCATGCAACCATATGACTCCCTTATTTAATTAAGGAAGCTACGATAAAGTTGTACGAAATTCAACTATCAATTATAATTTCTTCTAAAAAGTTAAGACATCGTTTTTAGTGAGAAGGATGTAGATTGGATTCGGGCCTAATAAATTATGTTAGACAGCTACTAAGCAACCGAACAACAATAAATTCAGATGAAAAAAGGGTTCTCAGTAAAACTATTTTATCAATTAGGACATGTACGCATGGACGATCACAGACTCCCCAAAAACGTTTTATACAAGAAATTATGGGCAAGGGAAGGGTCGGTGAACAGATAAAGCGTTATAAGGACAGCCTGCGGGAATTGCTGACTTTGTGAGGGGTGCCTGAAGACTGGGAGTGAGTCAGATCGTGGGAGGTGGAGAGTAATCTGTTTTCGATCTGATTACGTCTCCATAGCACAACGCATGAGAAACGGTTAGCATACTGCGAACATGCGTCAACGTGACCAGGCGACTCAGCGAGATCTACATGCCTATGACGTCTGCGAAGGGAGTGCGCATTTAGTATTGGGCTGTTCTCCCATAGAAAATTAGATGATCAACATGGAGGTGCAGCTCGAAATTGACAGCCTCGAATACGAATCCCAGTAACGACGAAGAACAATTACGTAAACGTCGGGAAATCGACGTGTTGATTTTAAAGATTACGATTAAAATCAATTTTCGGGTTATACATACCTCGACTACATTGTAGTTTGTAGAAGACAAAGAGGCCATACAATGTGTATTATAAATAAAATAAAAATATTTACGTTTAAGCGTAGCTCGCATTTTTAACTCCAACAACAACATGGATATTTTTACAAGATAAGCGAAGAATAATTATTGTATTGTATTAAATTCCAGTTATGCAATAGTACGAAGGTTATCAGAATACTTGCAGCCTTGAACATGCTATACCGAGCCGAGCTGATATGCACGGGTTAGCAGGATTTGTGACTCTCCACCGGGGGCTCGCAAGTATCGAAGAACTGCGAGGTCTCTTGATTGCAAACAAGTCGAACATTAGTTATCAAGTTTTATGAAGATTGAAAATAGTTTCAAATAAAGCCAATAATTTGTTTCTACGAATTTTGCATGTTGGTCAAGAAAACACCTGTATGTGTTTGTGTTGCTGGAACTCGTTCAATCTCGCCCAACATTATTTCTCGGCTAGGAACAGCCAACATACAAAGGTTTTCAGCCCATCCCTTGGATCAAGCTCGTCTGCATATTAGTTAAATATATGAAAACTATTATAATTCAGAGAGTGCTTACGTTTTGACGTGGTGGAGATCTAAGTTCCAAGACGGTCGATAATTTCAATATGCTGCCGCCTTTTGTGTGATAGATATATAAAGCATTATTTTTTGTCGGCGAATAGCACTTTTAGAAATAAATTTACAAACGAATTACAAATTTGTTGAGCACAGTGGTGAATGAATCCTGGATGTTGGAAGGGAGTGATTAGAGTAGAATAAATGCAGTAGAAATACGTGTATTGCGTAGAATATACCTTTCTATGTAGTATTATAATGTTTGATATAATAAGAGATGATCGGATAAAATCTGTTTTTTCAAGACGGATGTTAGAAGTAGTACTAAGAAATTAATATTGCGATGGTTTGGTTAAATTAGCAGAGAGTGGATTGCGAAAGAATTACGAAACAAGTATATATTTATGAAATAAATGGAGAACAAATAAGAAGTAGACAGAGGAAAGACTGGAATAAGATAATGTGAGAAATCTCAAATGAGGGAAAGGTAAGAAGTATGAGAAAAAGGAGAGCGTGTAAGATAAAATGTATAGATGTGGACGACGCGAGATATATATGCATGAATATAAAGGCATAAAGATCTGTCCGCTCTGCCTGCTTTAAAAGGGAAATGACGTTTTGGTATGTACAATATGTATGTGTACAATTTATTTTGTATCCCATCAAAAAGTTACGCCGATTTGCAAAAGTCGTTATATATAGTATTTAGCATATCCAGACAGTTAAGCTGAAAGTATTTTTCCAAAATACATGTTAACAAACAGTGGAATAACTGATGTTTTGAACCGCAGTAAAGTATATTTTTCACTGCACCCACTGAGGCCAGAGTCGATAGTTGCTAATTATTTCGAGGCGAAACAACACAAAATTATGGAAAGAAAAACAATTGCCACAAATAATAACACAGTATTCTCCGTAAAATTTGTAATATTCTATTTTAATGGTTGACTGAGGATGATTGAAAATTAAACAAGCTCTAGGGTAATTGTACAAACTACTACGCTAATATTATATTTTATATCAAATAGTTATTCTGTAAAAAAAAACTTAATTTGATCCAAACCAATGTAAGCAGTAAGTTAAAAGTGTCTAAAATATATCAGGATATATTCAATCCAGTACACAAATATATCCGGATATATCCAATCCAGTATACAAATACATCAGGATATATCCAATCCAGTATACTAATAAAACTGCGTTTTACATTGATTGACGACTGATTTTGAATAAAGGTTTTGAAAAGTTTAATTTTGTGAGAATAACGTTCATTATACTTATTTATTTATTTAAACACTTTATTGTAAAATATACAAATGGCGAATTAAATGCCATACGGCAATCTCTTCCAACCAAACATAAAAGTGTGAATTGCTGGGTGAAAAGTTACAACGTTATTTTCAAAAAGAAAAATAAATGTCCAACATATTTAAAACATTATAAAATCTTATAAATGAAATATTTGTACACATCACCTAAGAAGACTAGTAAAAGAGAAGAAAGATGGGAAAGGACAAGAAAATAGAGTCCATAGAGAAACACATTTCGTCATTAAAAAGAGGTAAAAAGTAATATTTTTACACTAATCCTCTCCTCTAAATATAGTATTTATTTGGTTCCCAGTTGTTGTTATTCTCATCTTCCAAATTAATTAAAGAAGAATTTATTTTTTTAATTTTCTAAGGCACACTTATAGTAGATGAGTATTATTAACACAAGGAAACAAGACGACTTCCGTGGCGTAGTTGGTAAGTAGTTTGACGCCGACCCGGGGGTTTCGGGTTCAATTCCTGATGATACAAAAAAAAGGTCTGAGTCTGGCAAAAGAGTTCGTCAGGTAACAATACTTACACGTCCCGAGTACATGTGAGAGTATTGCTGCCTCTTCACGCGCGGTAATATAACCAACACGTGCAATGACGAACCGCGAGTTCCGTGTCAATCCCAGAGGTTCTAAAAGCTCGATTACCGGGACCAAAGACATTATCTCCAGGCCAGGTTCTTTAATATGTCCGAATCATGTTGAAGGGTACCATACGAAAAAAAAACAAGAAAACAACATAAACTGTGTACATAAAAAATAATAGTGAATATTTCAATAACATGTTTCTGTAGCATGGTCAGTTGGTTAAATATAATGAAGGAAAATATTCGAAAGTGAACAAAAAATAACCAACAAGAAAAACATTTATTTTTCAGTGTGATGCTACAAAAGCCGCATTGATAACTACGAGTATATACGTTTTCCATAGTCGGAATTCAAACTGAAAAATCAAAGAATGTAAATTCATTTTAAAGCAACTTATTTTAATTGGTATTTATGTTAATTACTCGTATACATATTTATTTAATTTCTAGTAACGTTATTCTAAACCACTTGAATCAAATAATGGTTATGTTCCTTGTAATGAAGCAAATCAATTAGTAGCTGAATAAATAAATCATATTTGCTGAACGTGCACATTGCGAGGTATTTTACGCTGAATTCATTAAAACAATCATGTTTTGCTGAAATCGTTGCACACGTTTGCGCTAATAACACAAATGAGTAATTCGATAATAATGTTTTTATATATTTACGAGTACGCAAATTCCCATTTTTAACTTAACACAAAACAATGCATATGTATTCGTAAATGGCAACGACCTATACTTTTTATATAACCTGCATAATACAGTAATTAAGTAAGAGATACTGTCTAATTCACCGCTCTTACGAGCATAATCTTCACTGTTCTAGTTCAATTGTTTACATCGTCCTTGGGTGTCTATGCTCCGGAAAGAGTTCCTCTCTAACTTTAGACTAGCGTCCTCAATCGAGTGTTTCAAACTGTGTGTCCAAAAATATTTTTTATCTCTTCAGTAACATCTTCTACTACTACCCTAGTTTCGTGCTCTCTCCCTTTTTTCTTGTGTTTACCATCAACTTATAGCATTTTTGTATTACCTTTTTTTACATCAGCAATAATTTGGTAAAGTTCGTTGGAAGAGACTACCACCATATGGCAATAAGCCCGCCAGATTGTATTTGGCTCAATAAAGTATAAACAAATATGTTATTTGAGGACATAATCTAAATTTCGAATATTAGAAAACCCATGACACATGTTTGCTTACTTAGTCGTTTATAACAGTAATTGAATTTTCGAAAATAAATCAATCTACACGCACTTTTGTTTTCCACTTTTTCTACCAATTTTAGCAAAATTCAATCGAGTTACCCGTGTATCTTCACAAAAAACATCCACTCACTCCGAAATAAATGAACGAATATTGAAATGCAATAACATTTCGGATGTTCCACATATACAGAGGTATTTTTACAGAAATTACGAAACTTAGGCGCATACTGGAAACATATTTCGAAAAACTTTGCCAAAAGTTATTTATTTTTAGATTTATTTATTTAAATAGTTTAGGCATCACTTTGTAGAAATGCATA
Source organism: Odontocerum albicorne (assembly GCA_949825065.1). Lineage (NCBI taxonomy): Eukaryota > Metazoa > Arthropoda > Insecta > Trichoptera > Odontoceridae > Odontocerum > Odontocerum albicorne. The sequence continues at coordinate 22,763,990 of OX463842.1, read as the reverse complement.
GTTAATGGGATAAAAATTTAACACTTAACTTTGTTTTCTTTCACCATATACTCGTACGAGTATATTTTATAAAGAACATTTTGCCCATTTCAACACACCGCGTCCTCCTCACGTGAGAAATGCGATCGTTGATATGCTAAAAAAATATCAAAATATTGAAGAAAATAAAGTCGTGTATTATTTTTCTTCCAAAATTATGGATTTTCACAAAGAAGCGACTAAACTTTTTAAACTCACCTGAGGAGGACCAAGTTTGTATTGAAATGCGCATAGTTATATGATTAAAAAATATATAAGAAAACAAAATCAAGTGTTTTATTTTTATTCCATTCGTTGAGATACTTGCATTTTTAAAACCAAATTTAATATATTAAAAAAAAAACTTGATGTTCTATGCAACTTTTATTGCAATTTTAATACGTATTTACAATTTGGGTTGACGTTCCAATACTATACTTTTACTTATATGTTGAACAATATGACAATTAAAAAAAAAGGTTTCGTAGTGCTGTAATAGGACACTCCATTTGAGAAAGGAAGAGAGTAGATAGTGAAGAGCAGAGAGTAAGTTCAATTTGAGTGTTGAGCCCTTAGCGAAGTCGAGTCACAAGGGCGTTCGTTATTAGATGCCACTCGCAGAAAAAAAACCGCTCTCGGCTTTAGGAAAACACCAAATTGGTATTTTCAGACGGCCAACTGTAATGCTGCCGGGACAATGCGGGAGTGCGGAAAGGGAAGGAATAGAGAGAGAGGAAAGGGGAGGAGCAGGGCGTGAGATGGGAGGGGCAGACGAGAAGGGAGGACAAAAGGAAAGAAATCATGTGAGAGAAACAAAAGGGGATAATAATGCGTATTCCAGAGGCTTTGTATCAGAACCGCAATATAAAGCCACCCAAACAAATCGCGGACTCTGCCGTCTGTGAGAGACTGGTTTGTGTACTGATAAATGAGCTCATTCATATGTCTATCTATCTCTATACACAGCGGACTCATTCCTAAACGAACAGCATAATAGGAATTTGTACTGACGAGTTAACACTTCTAGTGTTTAGGAACATAAATCAACTACAGTGTTTATGTTTGCGGGTGTTTTCAAAATGTGTAGTCATGTTTTATTCATTGGTTAGTCACAAGTAGCTAATAAAAATCTGATCTTAGAATCGTGATTAGACAGACGAAATACTACATTGATCAAAAAGTTATAGGACTTTATTCATAAAATCTAAAATACAAGTTTATTAATTAAAATCGATATGGTCCCCTTCAAAGTACTCCCCATCGACTGCAACGCACTTACGCCAGCGTTTGATCCAATTCTCGAAACACCGCTGGTACTCAATTTTCGGTATGTCCATCAGAGCCGTCTTCGATTTTTTCATGACATCCTCTCGGGTGATGTAACGCGTTCCGCGAAGCGGTTTTTTTAAGTCGGTTGAACAGGAAAAAGTCGCAGAGAGCCAGATCAGGTGAATTCGAAGGCTGCTGGATAGTAATCATGTTGTTTTTGGTCAAAAACTCATGGAAATCATGTCTTTCGGGATTTCAACGCGGTCCTTTTTTTGCATGAAATTGAGGTCTTTCGGCACCAGTTTTGCAGCGACACGTCTGAGGCCCAAATCCCTAACCAAAATGTCTTGAGCGGATCCATAAGCGATGTTCAAGTCCTCTGCCAGCTCTCTGATGGTCAATTTGCGGTTTTCGGCCAACATTTATTTTATTTTATCGATGTTTTCATCGGTTTTCGACTGCCACTGCGTTTGTCATCCTCGACCGACTCACGACCCCTTCTAAAGCGTTCGTGCTACCGAAAAACACTTCTCCAACATTTCCAAGGTATGCGGACCGTTAAATCCGTTTTTCACACAAAATTTAATGCAAACTCGTTGATGCACAGTTGATGCCATTTTCAATCTTGTAAAAAATCGAAAACACGCACAAAAGTAGATGTACTCAGTACACCGTAACTTTTACAAATGTCAAGCTATGACGCTGAAATTTGGAGGGAAGTGTCAATGATAGATGTGGTAACCTAACAAAAAAAAAGAATTCCAAATGGGTGACTGACAGGGCCACACGGTGGCCGGTCCTAAAACTTTTTGATCAAGGTAGTATTCCCTCTGGCTCGAATTCGGTTAATAATAAAAGGACAATTTGTATAGCGGCCTTTAGAGAATATACTATTCTCAAAAGCGTTCTAACTCGAGATTCGAGACCAGTATTCTTGACCGATTTAAAATATTACATAATAAATAGTATATATAAAAGTTGAATGTAAGGATATGTGGCTATGACCATTATATTAAACCGATATCCGCATGTGCAAATGTTGAGAAAAAATAATTGAGAAGAAAACTACAGAAAACTTAACAAGGGAAGACAAACTACAAAGAAACCTTTGTAGATCTTCCGATATATGATAGCAACATATTCGACTTTAAGTATAATGTAATATATGTATGCGTTACGTGTTCATATATAATCATAAATTTTTTATAAGACCTCCCAAAAAGTGTAATCTTCAAGTGATTCCTAAAGCTACACGCACCACCCGCACAGGAATAATAACGGCAAAAGCCGTATCACTTGATGAAGATAAAATCAATAAACAGCAAACTTGATGAAAATTGATCAAACTTGAGTGGCTATGATTGACTTATATATTTCTTGAGGGAAAAGTTACGCTTACCATATCCTTAAAGAAAAGAATACGATAAAAACAAAGATTACTTAAATTAATTTTATATTCCTAAATTCAGTACCACACAAATGCAACACATTTACATATACCTTGGTAGAAAATATTTGAATAATCTTCCTGAAACCTTAAAAAATATTTCTTAAGAAAAATAAAATAAAAAATCAACTTAAAAGTTTTACAAAGTGACTCCTTAACAGTTACAGCATATTTAGTATGTAAGTTAAATTATAAATAAATTTAAAATTAGGATAGCACGAGTATGTAAGCTATTAGTTATTGATGTAATATTGTAAAATTGTACTAACCATAAGTAGTTAATTATAAAATTACTCATAATATGTACAACTGCTTCACTACACATAAGAATTGAGTTCTTTTTGGTGGAAGCCTTTTGAAATCTATACAATATTCCAACACTTTTAAAACATTACAACACGAAAAAAATTTATAACCATTGCTAATTGATAACCAAAAATAAAATCGAAATACATGACGCATTATTGTTATTGCTAACATACAAATACTCGTATATAAAATTGTGTTAGTTGGTTAACTAAAACGGAGGACTATCATTTTGAGAAGAACCACATAACGTTTTGTTTTATTTATTGTATTATAAAATAATATATTTTCATTTTATTTATTACTTCAAGTTTCGTTTGATTTTATTCTACAATAAATGCGGGGAGATCGTGATGAGATGTGTAAATTAATTCCTTAACTCCTAACGTTCCTTTTCTTCTCCTTTATTGATTGGGGTTATTTGTTTTTGGTTCTTTTATTTCTTTTTTCGTATGGATTGTTCATTGAGATGACACGCGCTTTTTTACGAATATGATATTGGTTACACTATGAACATTTTGTTTTAGTTGTAAACATGTTATTCGTCGCATTTTTCATATATCAATATAAACTGTTCATATATAATTGTATAACTAAAGTTTAACCAAATAAAACTTTGAATAACATTAAATAATTGGCACTACCATGGATAATCAAGCAGTAAGAAATCTTTCCTAATGATCCACATGTAGGCAAGAAATAGTGAAATGACTTAGATAGAAGTGAATATATGTCAAGGTGCCAAAGCTCATCAGATGACTGACAGTCTTCGATTTGAAGCTGAAACCAACATCGTCTCAGAACAGCATTGACATTCTGGAAGAATCATCTTGAGATATTTCATTGGTAAAAATACTATTAATGTTAAAATACGTAAGCAACTCACCTTCAAATTGTTTTTCTTTATATATTACAAAATGACGACTTATGTAGCCTAGTTGATAAGTTACCTATTTAGGGTTCCAGTCTGGTTTTTATCTGAGACTCGTTTAACACCTTTTTTTTTTTTTTTTTTAACCTGGCGAGTTTATTGCCATGTATGTGGCAATCTCTTCCAACCAACCAGAAAGATGTTTTTATAGGCCCTAAGTGAAAACCAGAATGGAATCCTATTTAAAAAAAATCTGGGTTCCAACGGGGATCGAACCCGCAACCTCCGGATCGTTAGACAAGTGTCTTACCACCAGGCCACGGATGTTGTCTTTACCTTTACCTTTCTGGTTGTCTTTACCTTTCTGGTTGTTTAGAAGAGATTGCCACGTGGCGATTAAGCCGCCAGGGATTTGTAATGAATACAAAGAAAATGTAACACATACAATTCAAAGTGCAAAAAAAGCGAGAAATATAACATAAATACTGTGAGCACTATCAGAAAAATAAAATCCAAGTTATAACCGTATGAATAATGCAACAATGGATGTTTATTTAAAAATCCTCCAAATTGAAATATTTTCACGATGAATGAGAGAATATATAGGTACCACCAGATGATTTATGAGAGATTAATTTTCCGACGGGCAAACCCGTCAATCATTTTAGGTTTAAACCTATTTCAAAAAATTCAAACGATAAATTGATATTAGGTGTACCGGAAAAGAATGTCGTTTTTTCAATAAAACAATTTGGTGCATTTAATGTATTTATTTTTTAAAACTTAGTTCAAAATATAATTGCCATCGTTTGATATAACCTCCTTTCACCTCTCAGTCAATTTTTTAATACCGCGTTCGTAAAATTCAGCTAGTTTCGATGCAAAATACTCAGATATGCCTTTTTTGACATCCTTATAATTTTTGTATTCTTTTCCGTTTAAAAAGTGTTGCATTGACCGGAACAAATGGTAATCCGATGGAGAAAGATCCGGTGAATATGGTGGGTGACGTACAGTTGTTCAACCAAGAGCTTTAATTTTTTCTTTCGTAATTTTCTGAGGTATGCGGTCGTGCATTATCGTGGTGTGAAAACACTTGTCCACAATTAGCCAGTGCAGGTCTTTTTTTTATTATTTCTGCATCTAAATGCTCTAGTTGATCACAATACACTTGGGCGTTAATTGTCTGTCCGGGTTTTAATGTTTCGAAATAAATTATTCTCTTGCAGTCCCACCAAACAGACAAAATAACCTTTTTTTGCAGTAAGCTTGGGCTTAGGGGTGGGTTTTGGTACCTGGCCCTTTGAAAGCCATTGTTTCTTGCGTCTTTGGTTTGAATACAACACCCATTTTTCGTCACCAGTTACAAGATGTTGTAGAAATGGAGTTTTGGTATTTAATTCCGAATACTCGGTGCACGCGTTTATACGCTCACCGAGATTCTCTTCACTTAATTCATGACGTATCCATTTTCCTTGTTTCCATGTCTTGCCGATTTTTTATATGCTCTTGCACGCTTGACCATGAACATCCGAGTTGCTCCGCGAGTTCTTGAATCGTTGAAGTTGGATTTTGCTGAATCAGCTCAGTTTAAACATCGCTATCCACTTTAACAGGTCGACCACTTACAGGGTTATTTTTTAGATCAAAATTGCCGGATTTAAATTGTTTAAACCACCTCTGGCATTAAAAAACATTCAAAATATCTCCCAGTAAATCACAAATATTTTTTAAAGCACATGTTGCACTTTCTTTCTTCATGAAATGGTAAAGCATAATATTTCGAATAAATTCCTCATTCGGTACAAAGCTCACCGTTGTATATAGGGTTGTAAATGTTTTTGTTTAAAAGTCCAAATACACTCCAGGTATACGTAGTCAGAGAAACAACACAGAACACGTTGTAAAAGTTCAACTGCCGAAGCACAACTGACCATTCAAAAGCGATAACAAAAAAAACGACATTCTTTTCCGGTACACCTAATATATTCATATCAACTTGTTGACCCTAAGTACCGCTAGACATGATCGAATATACGAATTTAATCGATTTTAATTGAAATAAATTAATATTAACGCGTGCTTTGAATATTGTGCTAATGATTTGCCAAATTTTATGCGATTTTTGTATAATTTTTTTTCATTCGTACAGTAGAAGAATATACTTGAAAAAAGCCGCACTGGGCGTTTCAAGTATAAGTCCGCCTCGGCAAGACATCGGGCTCTTAACTTACTAATTATATTAGGAATACCTTCGATCATACAGGTTTTGAGTTAATGTTTTGAAGGCGGAGACATCTTCAATTTCAAAAATACATTTCTGTCAACAAAAAACAGACAATGTGCTAGCAAGATATACGAGTATAATAGAAATACGCTTAGTATAAAATCTTGTTTTCTAAATTTGCGACATATATTTTTTTATTTAAACCATTATACTCGTAGTATTATCAAAAGTTCCATTATATTCACACATGGGATGAATTAGGTCCTTGATGTGATCGTTGTCTCTAATGGGTTCGTGGAAAAAAATATGCTTCGATGGAAACAATTTAGATTTTGTTTTCCGCACATCAGAGAAAATCCAATTTACAGAAGCCCCGTCCATACGACCCACTGTCCAGCTAATGGCTTTCTCCAAGTTACAGATTACGAGACATTTTTTGTTATCCTGCAATTTGTGACTATCGAGAGAAATGTCATCCTCATGTTACTTATTGTGACAGGATATAACATATTTTATATGAGCAGCAATATTTCCGACATGTCTACAATATACGGATATATATTATTTGAAATAGACAAGTTTCCTTAATAGAGTTATGCTTTAGAGACAATATCATGTGTAGAGCATTTTTTTAATAAATTAAATTTATTATAAACGACACGCAAGTGTCTTTTACACATCAAAATAACAATTATTAAAGAAAAGATGCACCAGCATCTTCCAAAAAATTTTTAATTCAGGATATATCTTTCAAAATATGATGCATAAAAATACCAATGTAACAAACAAAACTTGTATAGGAAAAATAAAATGTCTTTAGAAGAACGTGTATACGAAAGTATAGGAACATTACAAAAAAAATACTTATAAAAAGGAATAACCAGTTACTTAAGTGACTGAATATATATGTAACATACGTTTGTGTGTAAATACTCGTTTGTATACATATGCATTATTTTTTATTTTATATAATTTTTTTAAAAAAAATTTTTCCCTGTAATTTTTCTTCTTTTTTAATGTCTTGTATTTTTCAATGTAATTGGGCTAAGCCTGTTTTGAAAAAATAAATAAATAAAATAAATCCCAGTCAACACCTAAGATTAAGGAAATGCCGAAGGACCCTCCTGAACTCATGAGCGTCTACTTTTAAAATATTCATCAAAGCAGACATACATAGTCACCCAATTGTTGCATTTTCACGATTGATCAATAAATCGCAATTAACACATTTGTCTTTAATGTCATAAAGTAAAAAAAATTGGAACATTAAATTCCGTGACTTTTTTAAGAATATATAAAACACACTCACTATACATTGTTTGACCATTTTCGTAGCCTAATTGATGACGTTTGATATCCTTTCTGGGGATACGGGTTGGATTCCTGTTGAAATCCAACTTGTTTAAAAATTTTGATAAAATATTATAATATTATTTAAAACTCACATTGAAGTAAAATGAACTTTTAGGCTTGTTAGGTTTTTAATTTTTTTGATATGTTTTGAGTCATATGACTCCCGTCGCTTAGTTGTGAAGACGCCTGTTTTTCAGCCCGAGGGTTGCGGTTCGATTTCCGTCGGTAAATGATTGCAGTCTGGTTTTCAATTAAAGTCTCTTAAATATATTTATTTTTGATTGGAAGAGTGAGAAGAATATGGTAATGAAATGTTACACTGTATACAATGAAAGTTTAAAATAATTTATGATATTTAAAAAAAATTGAAATGATTTCAATAGGTTCGACTGTAGACCGTATATATTTATTTACTAATTACATTTTCTTGTCAAATATACAAATGGCGAGTATATTGCCAAATATACAAATGGGGAGTGTATTGTCAAACGGCAATGTCTTTTAACTAATCAGACAAGAATTATGCAGAGAAGTGTCAATTGCTGGGAGAAACGTTACGTTATTTTTAAAAAGAAAAAAAAAGTTAAATTGAATATATTTAAAGCATTAAAAAAACATGACCATCGAGATAATTTACCAAAATAATGAAAATGTACAATTCAAATTGGCTAGAAGTACATGAGATGAATGAAGAGAAATATCTAAAAAAATTGACATTGTGACTATGTACTTTGTTAATGAAGAAAAGTATGTAGTGCGAATGTTAAAAAAATATTTTCGTTGTCTACATTACAGTCGACACAGTTCAAACATTTGTAGATATCAATACAGGGCTTTACTGATTAACCGATTTACTATAACATATATCTGGCAGATTTATTCTTTGATTTTTGAATTATCAATCAACCAACATTTGTTTTATAACCAATATTATTGGTATCAATGACAGAGAATAAAGTTTAGTGGATAAAAATAATATTTGAGCTACAGTTAAATAAAGAAAATTAACAAACGATGAGATCTGTGTATGAGCAAGAGACGAGTAATAATTTGACGTAAATAATACTTCTTTCTTTGTTGAAATAGTTAATTTGACTTTTTTTTTGAAATTCATAATTCTAAGAATAAAAATAAAACAGTTGACATTGTTTACTTTCACTATATATATTTTTTTGTATATCACTATGCGTATTTCAGCAGGCACTGTGTCTTCAGGCGAGTCACTCCAAGTATATTGCATGTTATGTACATTGTCCATGGTCTTAACATATGTAGAATAGAGTGAGGAGTGATTTTACAAACGATATCTATATTTTTATGGGGAATAAACCAAGGAGAAGGTAAAGGGATCAATTGATTATTTAAATTAATTAAAAGATACATCGTTAAGTTTATAGATCTCTATTGTTATTTACAATTAAATTTAAAAAATATTCCTATAATTAATTTTTATTCTCCCACAAAATGAATGGCAAATGTCAACAAAGAAAATTTACGGTAAATCTCACTATTCACGAGTATATGGTACTTTGCTCAGTTGGCTAACAGTGAATTTTTATCTTTTGTTAAATTTGAAAGTTAGTCAAATGTGGTAATTCTAAAAACATGTTTGAGATTTATAACATTTCCAAATACCTATATCACTTGAGGTGTAACGAACCTCAGAAATGGTTATGAAATTACCGCATTTTACTAAAAAAAATTAATTAAAATAGTGTTATTCAATTGAATACATAAATAATGAAACTTCCTTTTATATTTTTTATTGAATATTGTCTAACAAGCCGAAATGATCATATACGAGTATTTTGTGGAAGAACAAAAATAAATTTAGAACAAATTTTTTTTTTTCATTTAACAAATGATCATTAGAACAGAATATTGAAATATTCTTTTTGTGTTTATTTCATTCATTAGAGTTACATGAAAATTCATAACTTTAAGCAGTCCAAAGCCTATATTACAGATATTTATAGCTTAACTTGTAAAAATTAATGAGACTGTAATAATCCTCAGTGATGAATACGATTCCCAATAGTGCTTTTCTGCCGGTTCACTAGTCACAGCTCACGGGTATTCAGCTTAAGGCTGGCCTACAGGAAATACCAAAGATACCTGACGTAAGAAGGCATTATTCAAATATGAATTTCTGGGAAACGAGCTCTGTGTTCTGGGTCTCAATTAGCAGCCACCACGTAATTCATATTCCATGGTAATACGCTTATCACCAGGCCTAACCCCTATGTTTCTGCATAATAAGTGTTTATTTGCCTGTTTTGGACTTGGTAACGTTCCTGTTGGCTAAGAATTTAAACTACCTCTAAATATTCTCTATAAATTAGTCTCCAAGACTAAAATTTCATTTATAGCGACAAGGAAAAGACGTTATTAATGTTAGTATTGTATACGAATATGTGTTGTACGGAAATCAGTTTCGTATTTCTCATTAAGACAGATTTCATTAAGGAAAAAAATACGTTGTTATGTTCATTGCAAACGTGCTGAATGCAATTATTATGAAAGGAAATAATTTTGCACATTTTTCGGCTACAGTTTACCCAAATTGCTTGGGCGTCTTTTTCGCGCAGTTTTAATCGAACAAAATATGGCTTTTTTTTAATACTTGATGCTTTTTTAATATCGCAAAGGAAAATATGCGACACGAACCAAAAAAATACATGTACTGTGTATGGCAATGATGCAGTAAGTCAAAATGATGATACGACACTCGAAAATGTTCGCTCTGGAAGTCTGATTACCACTGATGACGACCAAATCAATACTTTGATCGAGAATAACCAACGATCTACAATATGAAAGATTACCGAGATACTTAAAATACCGAAAACCAACGTCAACGAGCATTTGATGCCACTTTGTGTTTGAATTTTACCTAAAAATACGAAATTAGTTTCCGGACAACTCAATATTTTATTCCCTTCTCGACCGACGGTCGGGAGTGTTTAGTGATTAATTTAATTAACGGAAATTTATTAAAAAAGATAAACATAATTAAGGTTATGAAAAAGCGACTCAGTTATTCAATTGAGCGTGGTTTACGTATTTGTTTTATTTAAAATTAATACAAATGTTAATTTTGTTTACAAAGTATTGGATGCATTTTCAATGGTGTGAAACTTTTAACAGTTTTAAATTTGTACGGTATCGTCTAGTGAAGGCTTTAGTTCTTATTCCATATCATTTTTTTAAACTTCTCAACTATCATTGAGATTGTTTTATAAACCTATATAATTCAAATTAGTTATCTGCAAACAAATAACTAATTTGAATTATAACAATTGTTATGTACAGGTATAGTTTTATCAATATTGTCTTTTGAACTATTTGGAAGGCTGTACTATATTTTATGTACACAAATAGTTCCATCACAATTTCGTGAAATTTTATTCGGGATTCACTATAAATGGTAATATTTTCCTTTATTGGACTTGTCAGAGTAACATCTCCGTTGGCAAGTTATTCACAACTAATATTTTGAATGAGTACACTTAAAATCAATATTCCGTAGCACATATAGTTTTGAAGAAGAGACTACTGACATTTGAAACGAGCGGTTTCTTTTTTAAAGTACACACACATAAAGGTTTACTTGATTTTTTTTATTATAATAGCTTATATTTTACAGTAAAAATATTATTTAAAACTCTTTATAATAGCTTATATTTTACAGTAAAAATTTTAAAAATCTAGTTTCAAAGTGTTGAACTACCAAGAGCGGTTATCTTTATAACATTGTTGAAATTAAATTTACAATATTGATATTTCTAAACGCTATTTAATGATGAACTATCGAGAAACAAGAAATATTAGATTTTTCCTTGAATTATTTAACCTGCAAAATACGAATAATGAATATTGGTAACTATGTACAATAATTTTATACAATAATTATAAAGTTTGAAAAATGCTGAACTCGTAGACACAATTAACTGAGAAATTATACATTTAATAACTGTTCTTATACAAAAATAACTCAAGGCGGTTTGAAAACGTGTCGAGGAAATATTAATAAGCCTGCAGACCTAAACAAATAATTGAATTTTAAATGAAATATACAGATTTTTATATGATGATTTTGAGATGAAATATTTCCATGAGACATGCAAAAGTCATGATTGAATATCAAAATTTGTGTGGTGGGTTAAATGAATACGCATTAGATATGAATGGCTGGAAAATGAAGGAAATAGAAAAGAAACATTTGATACTCCACAATATATATATATCTCACCATTCACGTGTTTCGTGAAATCAACAGATTTTTTCAACAGAAACTTAAAATAAGCGCGAAAGGCGTATCACAATCTTCGAACTTTATACTACGTTCATGGAGAAAGAAAAAATAAATAAAAAAAAAAACAGTATCATTATAATATACTAATCTCGTTCTGAAAGAAAAATGGTGAGGAAACAATCCTTAACATTAAGATGTTTTACTTTCAATAATTTTATAAGAACAATAGAAAAAGGGGATAAATATCAAGTAAATAAAATGATATATTCCGTGTACTGGAAAAGATTATGAAATCATCGGATTACAAATAGTATTTGAGTAATGTTGATAAATATTGTGATGAAATGAATGTAAGCTATATTTATTGATATGAAACCAATCGGTCATAATTTGTTAAGAAATATTTTTGTGTAAGGCGCTCGCCCATAAGAGTATGTATAGAAACAAACGTGATCATGCAACGAATAATATAGGTATCAGCTGTAAATATAACCTAGATTGGTGAATTATAAATATTTATATGCAGACACATGTGAATATTACATTTTGTTTGCATTCTTTGATAGTCTGCCCCTTGTAACCCGCTAGCTGCTCGAAAGACCTGCTGAAGGAAGGCCTCAATGTTATCGCCGTTGCATCTTTCTGGGTTGATGGAACATATATCTCGCAATCTATATGAACTGCAATTTTAAAGTTGCTGCCATTTTTCAACTGTCAAACATATAATATTTATAATAGACATACGTCATCTAGATGATGTTTTCACCATTTTTATAATACATTTTAATAAGTGTTCTGCAATCGTGTACCGCTGCATGATTAAGACTACTTAATATAATAGAAATCTACAATAAAAAAAATTAAAACCTAAAATAGTAACATGTGTTAACGATAGCTACTTAAAATAGTAACATGTGTTAACGATAGCTACTTAAAATAGTAACATGTGTTAACGATAGCTAATTAAAATAGTAACATGTGTTAACGATAGCTACTTAAAATAGTAACATGTGTTAACGATAGCTACTTAAAAATAAATATATTTTACAGCATTAAATTTATTACTCATCGATATAAGAAAATGTGGAAATCAGAAATGACAACGTCAAAATTAAATTACGTTTAATTCTAAAAAAAACTGTTTCAGAATTAAATACAAAAGATTCAATGAAATCAAATTATATTTTGTTCATAATTAAGGCATTAACATTGTGGAGGTTTAAATACATTGTAATTTGTTTTTTGCACTTTTTTGCAATTCGCACAAACATTGTGATGATGAGATGAAAACATTGAAACCGGTAGGGTTATACCGTTACAAAAAGTGGAATAAACAGTGTTTGATAAAACAAATTACAAATACGAAATCAAATTAATTTTAAATCACATATGAATCCAATTATAGTAAATAATCTGGAGTTTAATTAAGGTCATTGTAAAAATAGACATTCAATTGCAAATACGGTGTAATATACTGACCATTCGTTAGTTAAAATACCAAATTGACTAAATAAGAGAACAAAGCCACATAAACTCGCAAATCAAACAAACCCATGGGAACTACCAAGTGTATACGTGAATGGGAGTATTAATGTCATTAATCACAAGCTTAGGGCTGCACCAGGCAGTACTTACGTCTGAACGTGGATCCCGTCATGAAGCGGCCTTCCATCAGTCAGGGTAGTCGGTTCCACCACTGCAAGGGACTAAGTCGGGGGGGGGGGGAGGGTGGCGTGAGCTTCTGCCGGGAACTCACACCCCTATTCATCTTTCATTGGGACAGTGCAAAGCGAGACTCACTCAACATAAAGGGTTTACGTTTGCAAGGATACACCGAAGGAAAATTTAGACGTTGAAATCGAAAATATATAGTTCAATAATATCAAAGGTACATAATACTTAAAGTTTTAATAATACACAGCACAACGCATTGTGAAAGACAATAAAATTGAATTGTTTTATATAGTAACGATTTATATTGTTGGGGTTATTAGATGATAACTTAAAAAATAAACTTAACTAAGAAAAATAATTTATTATTTTCGGCGCTTTTTATTTAAATTAGAAGTTTAAATTCCGCATTGTAAAATAATCATGTATCGCAAAATGTGATATATTTGTGTTTCTCATTTGAGTGTTGATAATTTGGCCTTTTAGTTCCAAATGTTGATAACTCCTAAAAATTTAGTTTTAAGATATTGGTGTACACGAATTAAAAATTCATGTACACCAATATCTCAACACTGTATTCGAAAGTGCATTTCCAAAGATATTTTAGTTCGTTTTATTAAAATTTGTTTAAAAGTTTGACACTTTGTTTCTACCTAGAACTAAACAAATATTGACAATTTCTAGTAGACATTTGCTATTTTTCACATTGGATGAACTTCCTCTTGTTAGATAGGTGACCTATAGTAGAGGCATTGAAGATATGTGACATATAGTAGAGGCATTGAAGAGGAAGTTCACAAAATTTGTGAGCTGTTGGAACGAAGGCGGCTTCGAAGCGATCTTTGACCACTATGTAGAGACAGGAAAATAAACAAATGTCAATTTTAGCACGTTTATAATAAAAAATCAAATCCCTTCTAAACGTTTTTCAATAGGACTTGTTAATTTCGATTCATTTTACGAGTTTTTTACGATTGCTAAAAAATATTTATTATCAAACCGGTTAACTTGCAAAATAAATTATTGCTTAATTTTCACAATGTTTAATGAGAATTAAAATAATGAAAATGTTATCAAATCGTATTAGTGAATAAACCTTAAAAAAAAGGTTCACTGAAAAGATAAACATGGAGTTTGCTTATCATAAGGAATTCAAGAAGACAATCATATTACATACTCGTACATACTCAGCGGTGTGAGTTGAAACGAAAGTAAACACGAATATTTTTAATACATGAACCTGTTCCAACGGGCAAAAGAGATTTACGACTGAACAAATAAGATTATTATCTTTCGCCGTTACTGTGTGTATGTGTCTATTCATATCACGATAAAGGTTACAAAGGAATTATAAATTGAATTATAAAAAAGTAACGCAAAATTATTACACAATTCGTATTATTCACAAATAAATGATATATCACATTAAGAACGATAAGCACGGATGAAATTTTACAAAAGACAGTAAAAAACACTGATATGTATTGTTACACCCGGCACACAAAGATAACACAACTGAACTAGCCGCAACATAAAAACACTACATACGTATAAACATGAAGGCAAATTGACGTTTGGCTTTTAATTAAAATGAATTGTTTACGTTCAAATGAAACGAACACAGCCGATTACCGTAGGCAACTGAGGCCATTGCCTTCGACAGTTCTCGACTCGTAAAAATGAACGATGGTTAAACTTCGGTCACGGAGAGAAAAAAAAAGTATAGAAATAAACGTAATGTAAAAAAAATCTAACCGCGAGATGTTCTCGCGTACGTTTGTACATTAGAACTAAGCGAAGTGAGTTGTATTCTACGGAAGGTAGAGATTACCTGGCACATACAAATCGAGGGCTACAATTATTTGGTCGAATGTCTGTCCATTGCTAGTTGAAATGTGTTACAACATAAAATTAGTATAAATATTTATTATACACGCATTATTATTACGGTCAACAAATTTTTAATAATAAGAAATTAATGTATATGTATTAATTTTTTTTCTGCATTTTGTAATATTTTTTTCGCTGAACTGATAACAAGTTTTAAAGAGCTCAATAAAATTCCATGTCCAAAATCTTTTAGAACAATTAGTCTTGGCATACGTGTAGTGTAAAAAGATCGAATTCTTTAAAAAAAAGTGCAATTGATATTTTACGACTAGAAAAATGTTTCACATATTTATAGAGATAGAGTAATGATAAGCAAGACAATTGGAGATTATTTAGAAAATGTTTCACATATTTATAGAGATAGAGTAATGATAAGCAAGATAATTAGAGATTATTTAGAAAATGTTTCACATATTTATAGAGATAAAGTAATGATAAGCAAGATAATTAGAGATTATTTAGAAAATGTTTCACATATTTATAGAGATAGAGTAATGATAATCTAGATAATTAGAGATTATTTAGAAAATGTTTCACATATTTATAGAGATAGAGTAATGATAAGCAAGATAATTAGAGATTATTTAGAAAATGTTTCACATATTTATAGAGATAGAGTAATGATAAGCAAGATAATTAGAGATTATTTAGAAAATGTTTCACACATTTATAGATATAGAGTAATGATAAGCAAGATAATTAGAGATTATTTAGAAAATGTTTCACACATTTATAGAGATAGAGTAATGATAAGCAAGATAATTAGAGATTATTTAGAAAATGTTTCACATATTTATAGAGATAGAGTAATGATAAGCAAGATAATTAGATATTATTTAGAAAATGTTTCACATATTTATAGAGATAGAGTAATGATAAGCAAGATAATTAGAGATTATTTAGAAAATGTTTCACACATTTATAGAGATAGAATAATGATAAGCAAGATAATTGAGATTATTTAGAAAATGTTTCACACATTTATAGAGATAGAGTAATGATAAGCAAGATAATTAGAGATTATTTAGAAAATGTTTCACATATTTATAGAGATAGAGTAATGATAAGCAAGATAATTAGAGATTATTTAGAAACTATATTTGTATTAACCAATCAAATATATTCATTCATTATTATAATAAAGAATCATTTAAATGAAAAGTATGCGTTTCGTTTGAGATGACTCCTTTAGTACAAAGAGAAAAAAAATATGAAGATAATTTAAAGGAAAAAAAAAGAATTTGGAATGACTACATTGACGTGTTTCAAAAATTTCTATAGTTAATGGGTCAGAAAAAAGTTTTCATAATATATAAGGTTGTCGGTTCAGAAAAACCACATATAAGATTGTTGTATTTTTTAAGACTTTTTTACTGAAGAATGAATTTAAATATTCGAATTCATATTTTTTTCTTATTATGTTATTTCGATAAATCACCGCAATCCCTGAGCAGAGAAGGTGCCACGTACCAAGTACCAAGTGAATAGGAGCAGATGTTATTTGACCGAGGGGTAACACGATTACGGGCGCACCGTGTGACCGTTAAGTCCATAGATAACATAATAAACGACTGCAATCAGAGGCGGCGGGCCATAGCGCGAGGAGCGGCTGCACCAGGCGACTCTGGCGCGCCGGCTCGGCTGAATAGCGGCCAGAGTCGCATGGATGGACCGACGCCGCCGGTAAGTGAATGGGTAGTCTGCCTTCGCTGAAAACCACTGGACCGTCCACAGCCAGCAGAGCGAATCTGGGACGATCGGAGGTGCATTCGTGGTAACTTACAAGCTGCATGTCTAAGAAATATGTATTCAATTTGTCAACTTGTGATATATTTAAAAAATATAAATGTATATACAAATATATCTCACACGTCACAAGTGAAACATTTTCGTAAAATTACTGATGAATTACATAAGTCTTTTAATGAGCAAACAAATAATAACTCTTTATAAAGAAGTATCGTCACACTTGAATTACGCTTCTTATCGAAATAAGATTGGGATAAGTTATAATAATTGGCGTAAGCCTTAACAATTCCAACAATTTTAAAGTAAAAGTCTACTAACTTGAAGTAGTCTTTATTCAAGTAAAAATATAGTCTAGGTTCAGAAAAATTACACTTCTTTATTTTTACCGGTCGCAACAATTACACAACATCAAAACACACTACAAATTATGCAAAAAAATATCAAATAAACTATAAAAAAGGTCACTTAAAAAAAGGGAAATCTGAATGTAAATATAAATACAGATTTATAGAAATATAATGTATGTTCTGGATTTATTTTTATTATAATTTATAAATGGTATACTATGTTTTAGTGTTACATTTCAAATTAAGACAAATATTATAATAATTTTAATACAAAACTGTAATAAGTCTGAATAACGAAAAAAACACATTTTCAGATAATTTTGCTATATTCAATAGCATTATATAAAGATTTTACTTAAATTTAATTTAAGTTGTCAACTTAAAAAGTCGTCGTATATTTTCACACTTTAATACTGAATTATCTCGAGTTGTGTGAGCCCCGCATTAAATGTGCGCTATAATATGTATACAAATCTATAACAGATCGTAATATGTATATAAAAACTATCATTTTATCGAAGACCACAATGTAGAAAATTCTTAGTCAGTATTTATTGTATGACTCTTTCGTTGTACACAGCACAACTTGCCGGGTCACGTCACACAAAAGATAAGGAGTAATGGAGAATCCTCAGAAAGTATAAGTAATCAATATAATTAACAGCCTAAAAGGAAACCAAATACTTCTTACTAAAATAAGATAACGACTGTAGCTTTTGTCACACCAATGAAAATTACCAAAAATTATCATGGCTAACGGTACCGCAGCCCTCTAAAATAAATAAAGTAGTAAAATGTAAGACATTATATATTAAATAAAACAAAGTTATAACCTCCGTAGCCTTGTAGGTAAGATACTTCACTTCTATCTGAGGGCTTAGGGTTGATTCTCGATGGCAACCGAAAAAAAACATAAAAAAGAGTACCAGTCAGGTAAAAAAAAAATAATGGTAACAATTATTGCACGCTACATGTGTACGAGTATTGTTGCCTCTTCATGAGCGATAGTATTTTGAACACTGCGTTGATGAACTGCAAGTTCTGTGCCTACTCCAGTGCTCATAAACCCGAAGGCTCGATTAATGGTGCCGACTTCAATGTGGTATGCCGGGCATGCTCTTTAATATATCCAAATCATCATTGGGATATGTAGAAGGATATTGTACGACGAATGAATGAATAAAATTACTTAAAAAGTATCACGAAAAAAATCGTATTTAGCGATGTGCGCAATTCTCACAGTGAAAAGTCCAAAGCGTAAGTCGAACATAAATAATTATATAAATAGGATTTAAAAATAATTATTTTTTTGATATTCGGATAAATTATCATGAAAACATTATCCATACAATTCCGTCATATCTCTTTCCGAGTAGACAGATGATGGATATCCACGTCTTTCTATCTACTCGTATATGTTAAACTGGTTCACATCAACACATGTCGTCACACTTGTCGTCATATATGCTCTCCTGTTTCTCTTACTTGTTACATTTTCCTCAGTTAAAACTTTTCTAATTATCATCTTCCACTCTTTCCACGATCTACATCTTCCTCGATTTTCATTAATTTTAGACATGTATTTGTTTTGTAAGTCTATCGCAACTTATTCTCTCAATGTGGTCAAACCATCTCAAGAGCCATTTCTTAATTCTACTTATAACATCCATATTTTACAAACAGTTATCCTTTATCCGATCATTTTCACTCAATCAAATATTGTAGTACCAGATATTCTACCCAAGGCATGCATTTCTACAGCATTTATTCTGCTCTTATCTCTCTCTTTCAATGCTCAAGTTACACATCCATAGACCAAGGTTACCACTAAAACATTACTGTGCACAACCATTTTTGAAGATTTTGTAAATAATTTATTGACAAAACAGTACTATAGTTAGTGATCCATAGCAACAAAATAAAAATAATACATTAAGTAATTGATTAAATATTACGAAACATAATAATTAGCATAAAAAGAATTGTAACATATTTAGCGAAACGTAATTAATTTAATTTCTGAGAATGCTGAAAAAAAAATGTGTTCTTTTATTAATGAAAAACAACACGATCAACAAAATTTTTAATTATAACGCTAATATTTGTTTGAAATATTTTCAGCTAGCTGGTTTATATGGAGCACATTTGCATATCAACTCATTGCTACGAGAGTATATTGATAATATACAGTTATGAACTCGATTTAGAGGCTTTGTCCATAGCTAATAGATTATATAATTTAATTCGTTATACATAGGATAACACTTAATTTCTATGTAGCCTTCGTTAGTTTACATTTAATCTGAAAATGCCCAACAATTAAACTAAGTCCCTAATATGGATATTCTCATAAGCATTATTTTAATGTATATACAGTAGCCCCCCCCCCCTCATCTGCGGTGTATTTATCGTGATTCGAAAATATTAAATTAAAAATTCGAACATATCGTTAGGTCAAATAATCTCTACCAACGCCTACTACAGTACAAAGATAGTTCTGACACGATCATCCTTGCATTATATTATATTTTATTTTCGTTGAGTACAGTATAACCTGGCGGGTTTATTGCCATATGGCCATCTCTTTCGATCAACCAGAAAGATTTTAAACTAGCGTTAATTGAAAAATAGACCGTAAATTCTTATTTTAAAAAAATGGATACCAATCGGAATCAAATCAGCAACGCACGGGTTTGAAGACAGATGACTTACCAACTAGGCCACGGAGATCGTCATCATCACATCGCTACAAAAAGAAGGATACTGACCGTACAATAAGATATTTTGTATGAGAGATAGAGAGAAAGACAGAACATAATATATCGGGGTCGGTACTATCCGCGGTTTCAGTCATCCAATGAGGCCTTGGAACGTATCTCCCCACAGATAATGGGGGACTACTGTTCTTACAAACCCATAGTAAAGGTTTTGAAGTTTAGGATACAAGCATAAAACAAACACCTCATAAAATAATAGCACCATTTCACAATTTATTATATTGCGTTCTGAGACGAAATATTACGCATAATTTATACATTACACTAATATATTTATTATAACATACATAAACTGAAAAGGCCGTCCAAGGACATGCAAAAACGAACTAAATATTTAATTTTTACACTTACATAGGTAACAATCTGGAGTAAAAAGATTATAGCACATTTCTTTCCATATAAAATTTTTGGTAAAAATATAATCGGATTTTTCTTCCAGTAATTTACTTGATTGGGCCCGGAATCAATTAAAATTCTTATGTCAGCTCGTCTTCAAACTCTTGCGAAAGTAGCACATAGTCTTTTTTTTTCAAAGGCAATTTCCCATGCTTTATATTTAAATGAGTGGCGGAGGGCCTGTCAATGAGATAGGATGACGTTTTCATTGGAGCTTTGAATATCCTTTTTTTCGTATTGGGTGATTGATTCTTGTTTATAAAGAGGCGCCGTCTGTGTCTCCTCACTGGACGGTGTTATATTTGAAGCAAGACATTATCTTGTGTGACGAGCGAGGATTTTTGAAGTTGTAGGGAGATTATTAACCCACCGATAGGGCTTGCCATCATTCTACAGAAATAAGTTAACTCTATCCGTATTGGGAGCAAAGTACGAACATGCCAATATGGATTATATTTACATGTCATAAATTGTTATTAAAAAAATAATACCAAACTACAAAAAGCAGATATTTATCCAGGGTATGACTAAATACTGATATAGCTAGATATACGAGTGCATCAACTCTTTCCAAAATATATCCTTAAGACATTAAGTTAATTGTTATTATAAATCTGATCCACCGTCAGTTCTAGCTCTGAATCCACAAGTCGCTTTAGAGCACCGATGTCAAAATTAACAGAATGCCCTGACCGGGGCTCATCAATAACTATTTTGTCCTTCTTTAAATTTTGGGAACCATTTATGGGCAGTCCTTACACTGATACCATTCTCACTTTGAACTCGGTTATTTTTTCTGCTACGGAGCTTGCACTTTCACCATTTAAAAATTAAAAGTATAGAACGTGCCGTTTGTACTGATTATCGATATTACTTTTCTTATTTACGTCCGATGTTTAAAAAAATCGATGATATGATTTAAAATGTATACTTATCACTTGGGTAAACATTTCAAAACAGGATTCGACTTGTTTAGGAGTGTATTGTTCTACGAAATGAGTTATGGTAAATCGTAGATATGACATCAATATGCATGAATTTATAGATTGACCAAAGACGACTTTCTTATGGAATTCAAAATGCCTAGATATAATACGTAGATTTTATGAAATTATGTAGCAAGAATAAAATGTATAAATTTATTACCATTTTTCGTTGAGGAGTCTGAGAATAAGATTAAAGATTAATCCGAGATTACAAAAGCTTTCCGTGGATCATTAGTAAAAAAATAATGAATGCAAACGATATCACTTGTGAACATTAATATCACTAAAGAAAATTCTTCTTATACAAAAAATCTTATAATGGTAGAATTTTCCTGTGCGGAAAATTCAAAGAAATAATTTTATCCAAAGAAAGAAACCTTAAATTGTATAATTTAATCCCACAAAAGGTTTAAATCTACATAAGTATGAGCCAAATTGATTTTAATTAGATTTTGAAAACATTATTAGCATTATTTATTTTATTAAAAAAATTCTTTAATTATTATCAACCAACTTGAAAAAAAAACAAAACCAATAAAATCATGGTTGGAGTAATGTAATAAGAATTTTCAAAGAAAATATAAGAAGTCAGCGAAATCGAAACTGTATTGGTATAGAGGAGACGACCGTGGTCTGACGGTTAGCATTTAAATTAAGCAAGCGGGCGACCCAGTTTCAATTCCGGATTGGTTTTACATCTCAATTTGTTTTTTGTAGCTGTAGTTATACATGTTTAGAGTGGTCTTAACTTAAGCAACACATAAATAGCGATACATAAAATTCTGCCTAACGAAACGCTGTAATAAATTAAACAAGCCGATTGGCATGGAAAATTAATCTTGCCATCGTGATTTTGGGTTTAATACGTAAAGAATGTCTTTGCT
Organism: Odontocerum albicorne; assembly: GCA_949825065.1. Taxonomy (NCBI): domain Eukaryota; kingdom Metazoa; phylum Arthropoda; class Insecta; order Trichoptera; family Odontoceridae; genus Odontocerum; species Odontocerum albicorne. The sequence goes on along the minus strand of OX463842.1, from coordinate 22,741,544 downwards.
GAAATAAAATGTATAATATTTCGCAAATAATTAACACACGTTAAGACGTCTTCCATCAACAAGATGGCTGACAATCATATTCAGTCATGAAGAATAGCTTATCATATCGTAGAGAAAGTAATTGTTTATAGCGATTACAAAATCTGTTGCGCTGTCTACTCCAGCAGGGAAACGACGTGATTGCATGTACGAGTTTGTGTATTTTTTAATGTTGGAATCTTGAATGGTCACAGGCAAATGGAAGAAAGTCATCTGTGTTAGGGCCTCGGCCCGTTCAAAGACGAGGGTGAAGATTAATATCTATCCGAACATCTCAGACTGCATTCTGAACTTCGTGATAAAATTACTTGTTATCCATTATTTATGGCAAGGTTGACTTTAGTTCGGTTTATCACTTTCGGACATTAATTCACATGAACTAATTTAGTACCAATAATGATAAGGTCTTGGTAAATTTAATTTGCATTAAACATATTTATTTTTTATTGAACACGTTGATGTAAATACATAAACGTGTTAAATGGATGAGTGGTGGATTAATTGCTCTAAAGCCTTTTTTTTACAATTAACCAGCTTTATTTCATAACTAATATCGATATTCATGACCATGTCTACTTAGTAAATAAAAATAATATTAGATTTACAGTCACAAAAATTAAAATAAAAGATAAATCTTAAGGAAAATAGGGATGGAAATTATATAGGAGTTAGGAACAAGAAATATTTTAAGATAAATAATGCTTCTTTAGTCATAAAATATACGTAGAAATTCTAAAGAAGTGGTTATGGAATTATTTAAAAAAATATATAAATGCATTTTATAAAACCATATTTTAGAAGTACAAACTATTCAACTTATTGTTATGTGGCAATTTTTTATGACCGACTGAGATACACTTTAATTATTCGTTATCAACCCAGAATTAAATTTGAAATCTATTGGTAGAACAGAACAATTATGATGAAGAAACTTGAAAAAAATGTAATGCGGTGGTATCCCGTTGTCTTCCACATCGCGGTTTTACGCCCGTCACATTGTAACAACTCCATTTGTTAAACCCTTCCGATGTCATTCGTCATCGGCCCCAGGGCAGTATTGGCCGTGCCACTTCCATTGCCAGGAATTTGTGATTAGAGTTTTTCTCGTAAATGAAATACAATCGTTCTACAACTAAAGCGCTGAAGTCGTCAAATTTATCTAGTCTTTTGTCTACTTAAATAACTTTCAGAAGTGTTTCCTGTTAATAAAAAGGAGGTAAAATATTTGGATATAGAAATATTCATTCGGTACACACGTGGAGGCTGTTTTCAGAACGTCAGGGATGGTTTATCATAACCGCAATAGGCAGCAACGTTTTACATAAAATTATCATAAATTTGAATTTTAAAATGTCCTCGTCAAAACCTACACAAATTTAATGGTGCTCATGTTTTACAGCGAGTGAAGATTATTCCTTTCTGGGGCGAACTTTCTATTCGTTTTTTTCCACGTTACCGAATAAACTTAGTGTGATGTAAAATGCTTTTATCAGAAATTGACCACTAAACATTGTCCACATTGCATACGCCAGCAAATTAAAAATTTCTGAGATAAAACTTCAATCAAACACTGGAATATACTCACGATTTCAAAAGAAAAGTGTTTTTTTAACCGTTGTCCCAAACTGGATGGCTTATAAAGTCATTTGCCCCAATATTTCCTCTATTATAAAAATATTTCTATACGTGTCAGTTAATACATCATACAAATAGAATATATAAATTAATTGAATATTACCTAAATAAAGGAATGTTTGGTCAAACTGGGTGCTATATAAACTTTTGATTTTTCAGTTTGACTCCTTGTATGGAGTGGCGGTATAGTGTTCGATGTTCCGCAATTCGAGGATATCTTTACTGAAGGAATCCAGTATCTATTAAATTGGAAATAACTAATGGATACTGGTTCACATGTCAAACAGTCGGGAATAATTATAAATTGTTATTTTTCATGGAAATTTATAAATATGTAATACGGTCTTACATTTCACTGGATGTCCCGATTCAAATAAATGAATGCCTAAATAAGAATTTAATAAAAGTATTAAGTACAAAAATATCTTATTCTAGAGATTAATGCAACTTTAAAACAAACTTTCGTTTAATGTACCTGAAAATGATTTACGTCATCATGAATTAAGCTTGTTTTCGGTGCCGTATTCATTACCTCGTCGTCATCCTCGCTGGGCCTCGTGCTCGAGGATCCCTTCGCCATTTCAACCTCAATTCAGTTGGAAAGCGAAGCTGTGACGCGGAGTTTTTTTCTCTTTTTTTCCTTTTTCTCCTCTTTTAAGTGAGTAACGCGATGTACGCCAGCAAACTCACCAGACACACCACACCGATGTACTGAATCCGATGACATACCTAAAGTGAGACGATCGGAGCACACTGGTATGATTTTTTTAAAAGGATAAAATAGATTCATGAACTAAGCTATTAACAGCGTCACCATTCGCACACGAAATTGCCATGTTGAACGAATTTTCCAATATAGATACATTCCATTTTTCGGTGGATAAACTGAAGATTGAGGTCCTCAATAAACTTAGTAAACTAGGCCAGGAAACATGAGTATTAATTGTTCTTATTGTTATTATTTTTAAAAGTTTTGTGTTTACACTTGTCTTAAATCATACAGTTTATTTTATGTACAATAATTAGGTTTAACCTGTATCAGATATAAAATGATTAAATAAATCAGGAACTAACCATTTTTATGATTCTAGAAGAAGAAAAGGCAATGTGACCAAGCAATAAGTATTTCATTCGATTCAGCCGATTGTTCTATGTTAAAATACTACGAATTATTCGAACCACATAGCAAGGCGCTTAGAGAAAATGTTACATGTGATGAAAATGTAATTTTTAATACTGTCGACGAAAAAAAAACGTCTTAAATCGTATTTAATATTCAAAGTTATATTAATTTATTGATGCTAAGTCGACAATTCCAAACTCTAGGCAGAACAGCCTGCAAACAGTACTATGTTAAATATACTCGCATGTATTATTATTATATTTGTAAGCCTAAACATTTTATATTTTACGAGTGTATCAGACAACATTATATTTTTATTTCAGTCCCCATTGTTGCAAGTTTAAGTATATACCCATAAATATAACGTAAAACGGAGCGCCATATTTCAGAGCAGTATGACACGCTCGAATGATGACAAGAGATTATGTTCCATATGAATAAAAGACAGTCATCAAATACTGATGGTAACGTTACTGAATGGACAAAATAAATACTAGTGCAAAAATGGAATTGTAGAAAAAACATAAACAAATAAAATTATAAAATATAAATATAAGCAGTTTTCTTCTTGCATGTTACACTGGAAGCGGATGGTCAGTGAAATTAAACTATAACTTGTTAATTAACGTACACCTCTACTAAAGTAATTAGTAGGTACAGTACTAATTGTTCACATATGATAATAGAAAAAAAAATTATACTCGATTTTACAGTTGGAAAATGATGCAAAGTTTTAGAAGACAGTTGATAAATACATTTATTTTACAAATTACTCGTATGTAACGCGTTTCGTACTTTTACCTGTTAAATCATTTTACCGACTTTTTCATACCACATTTTCTTCGATTTACCTACTTTACCTACTCTCCGTAGTCATATCACGCACGTTTGTTAGTAAAATCTTAACACCGTTTTTTCTCTCTTTATTTTATTTCAATATTTCTCGGTAGTATGGACAAGCCGTGAATGAAATATCCACGCTATCCAAATGTTAATACCAGTTTGTAAATCTTAGTACCAATCACCGCTTCTTAACATAATATTTAATTTAGATATATGCCAACGTAAAATCAAGCCTATTTTCTACCAGGGTACTCAGAGTGCCAATTTTTTTTACCACAATACACACCTTTAACTTTATTTACATACCATATATGTTTGCCAAAATTCTTCTTTATTCATCAACATAGTCTCCGTCAAGTCGCGTCACTAAAACTACTGTAACTCAATGACACAATGTCGGAATGTCATGAAAGTTTGACACGTAACTTCTAAAGGTTGGTACTAACTGAGAATGGTATGGATTTTTTATTAGAGGCGCCATTTGTTGGTTAGTCCCGGGAATTGTTGATACGTCACATCTCGTTTAGGGTCTCTGTTTTCTGTATCAAAACTTCTATAAGTTTAATTATCATATAATTCTCTTGTTTTCGCTCAGCTACGCTTCACACTTACGTTTAATATATGTTTGTTTTGTCCGAAATTTATTCCTCATTGGTTTCACCGAAGACCTTGATTCGTGGAATACGCAGTCCAGGTGGCTGAATTCCGGGCGTAAATAATTTAATGTCTTTGATAAGATAAGAAGTTCACATTCATATACTCGTATGCTGGCGTACATGGATATATCATTTTATAAATTGAAAGATTTGTATTGAAATATTAAAAAAGGTTGAAAACAACAAAAGAATGTGCAAACTGTGGAACTGTGTTCCCGAACAATGTACAGTGCCATGCCGATAAGCCGTGACACATCCAGCGAGGATGCTTCGTGAGTGTGTGGTGATGATTAAGGATAGCCCGTATAACCGTACAGGCTGCCGGGTTAAATTTAACCGATAACCCCAAACAGAGATTAGACTAAATTAATGCCATACTATTTTTGGCGTTATTATTTACGCTGGTTATATTAAAATTATCCGGAAATTTTCATCGCGGTTGGTAAACAATGTTATGGGGCATGATCGACACTATAAACTGTAAATAATGTTATTTGGCCATACCTAAACTGCCTTTGCAAACGAAAAAGCAGTTACTATATAAAAAATAAAAGTGAGTCATATATTTATTTATTTATTTGTACAATTTACAGTCGACGGTCGAAATTTAAAATGAAATGATCAAAATTTTTAAATAATGATATCGGATTTAGTTTCAAATAGATTAAAAATGATGATATCGGATTTAGTTTCATTGTGTATTATAACGACCCACATAATTCATTTGTTTATCCAAGACATTGAACATAACATTATACATATTTTACTTTTTATATTTTCGCACTCGTTTGACGTGAAAAAAGTAGTAAATGGGCGATTTTAAAAAGAAAATCGCATCAATAATTGACTTAAAAATAGTAATAGGATATAAAATTACTATTTTAAAATAATAAAGAAATACATGTCTTTTTATTTAAACCGCGAGTTTAATCTCAAATTTTACTATTTGATGTGACTTTTTAACACTTAAATGTTTCCGATATGTTTGTTATACGAACATTTTATTTCAAAATGCACTATATTTTCAAATGATTACATTTTTATCACAATATATTTACTGTGAATGATGGCGAAAGTCGGACTCAGGTTTCGGTTTCGTTACTTGTTCATTAATATACATTTTATTTTATAACGATAATTTTTTTACCATCTTGAAAATGATAGTTAGAAATGCGAGTTTGAGTTTGCAGCATGAATTCCAAGGTTTGTTTTAATCAATGTGTTTCGTTTTTTTTTTACTATTATCTATCTTGTTATTCGGAATCATTCATCATTATTTCAAATTATTGTACTAACCATAATTCCTAACTACGGATGCAAATCAATTAATTATATACAAGAACAGATATAATATGAACTAATCATACTTTATTTCAGCTTTCCTAATAATAAACCAGATGATGGGTTGGATTGGAATCGAAGAAGTTAGTTTTGAAACCAAATCACTAGGTGGCCTCCAAAACACTCGTGGCTGAAGAAAACACGCGGAGGTTAGCCAACACTCTAAACAACAAAACTGATTGTGTTCAGCCCTTTTCAGCAAGTGAACTAGGTTGAGAATTGCAAAGGTGAAAATTATTAAGGAAGCCCTCACTCAGCATTGGATAGAAAATGGGCCGATAGTGACATCTGCTATCAGTGCTGAGAGATACATTTTGTCTCATCCAGTGCACAAAAAAAAGTTTAAAATGTAATCAATAACTGCATAAAATAATAATAGACTGAATACATAAAATTACAGTGAATAATTAAATATATGCAATGAAGCGTCTCTGTAACTATGAAACATTTTAAAGTGCTTCAGTATTTGAAAGCTGTTGAGAGAAGCTGAATACGAAAGTTTCACTTCGAAACGTGGAAGACAAGCGGAAGTTAGGAAAAGGGTTGAAATGGTACAGACTGTTTATACACTCCGTATTGCGAATCGTCTTGGGAGGGAACTACGAGAAAACATTAAACTGCCCGTCTATTAAAAGGCATTTAGCAACAAAGCCATGTTCAAGTCAGAGTTGGATTTTTTTAAGAAATTATATTTATTATATATCTTTATAGAATCTTTATGAATTTCAAATACTTGCACAATACATGTCGTTCGGCATTCAATTCACGTTGAAAATGTTAGTTGCATTTTTTTTATGAAACAACCTGTATTATATATTACTATCGAGTCGAGAACAATTTCAAATGTTAAAATAATTTGGCAATCAAGTCCTATAAAAAAAAATACAATTTATTGATGAAATAACATTGATTTTTCATTACTTACGGATCGCGCCCAATTTCAAATTAATAAGTAGATCTCGAAACATTATTCAAATGATCTCGTTGATTGATATCCAAAGCAAAGATACACTAGAAAAAATATATACCTCAATATACGTTTCACATACAATAATATGCTATCAAAAGGTCTATACCCCCCCCCCCCCCCAATTCCCTCGCCATAAAGCATCACAGCAGTGTAAAGGATAAGAAAACCGACCGGAGGCATCACATATGTTTTTCAGCTTACACCTTCACATTATGCCTATACAAAAAAAATTGAGAAAAATATAACTATCAAGTAACTCGTATTTATTCAAACACCCACGGCGTTAAAAATATTTTTTACGTTTATTTACATATGTTATTACCTTTTTATTTATGCCTACATACTCGTAGTATATACATACGATAAAGAACTAAAAAATAGGTAATAAAGCAAAAATATTATATTTTGACAATTTAATTGTAGAGATTGTTGCATTTAAGCAAGGTATTTGATGAAAAGTGCATTGAAGTGAGATAATCCAATTTCACTGAGAACAAATAAATTCAACTCCATTCAACGTTGTAATGAAAAACTTCTTAATTATTGAGACTGATTGCTTAGCCATTCAAAGCTCAGATGTCAATATGAGCAGGAAAATGATCATATGCTATATAATATTTTATACAGCTTCGTTCGAATAATAAATTTATGCAGTAGGCATTACCCGACAACGTATTAAATCGATCAAAGCCAATGCATGTGGCAAACTTCTGCAAAGGGTTAAATATAATTAATATTAAACTTGTTTCGATCTAAAGTTCAATTGCGCATAATTGACGAAATGATTCATAATTTATTGTGATAGTCAATTCCTCGCGGTCGAGAAGGATTGTGAATCCATTATATGGATGGCTAGTACCTGTGCGCGTGTTAGTTTATTGTACGCAAGATGTTGCACGTTAGCTAGCAATCTTAAAAAATCAAACCCAAAGCTCCGATAGCAACGACATCCAGGTTTTATCTACATCAAACTTTTGACAAGTAGATTTTTATCACTTCATAAAATAAACAACGGAAAGAATCTTATAAACTACAAAAAATTTTATTATTAAAATGAAATAAGGTCTACAAATATAATCAAAATCGATTCATATATTATTTATAGTTAAGGCATTATTAACATTGTGGAAGTTTAAGGGCATTGTAATTTGTTTTATCAAAAACTGTTTAATCCAATTTATGTAACGGTATAATCCTACCGGGTTATACCGTTACATAAATTGGAATAAACAGTGTTTGATGAAACAAATTAAATAAAATTGATTCAGTCGAAATCGAGCCCTGGATGCTAGCTTAACAAAAATAGAAGTTTTGAACCACAGGTGCCAAACAATATTTTGTAAACTAAGAGCAGGTTATATTGATGACCCGGAGCGGCGAACGAAATACGTTAGAAACGCTGATGTTAACACTCGCTTACTTGCAGGATGAAAAACATATACTTCAAAAACTTTTGAAAGTTTCCTCAGGAAATATTGAAACAGACACGAGTTATTCACGGTCCCGTGTCATATTTTATATAAAAAAATCTTGATACCATTACTGCAGAATATACGGCATCTTAAATACACAATCATACCTCGCCGCTATTAGGGTAGGCATATATAGCAGATATGTCATTTCCATACACCTAGCTATGAATACTATTTTTAAAGACTATTCTTCTGACGTCTTTGGAAATTGGATTCTTTGTTTGTCCACTTTTTCCTCAGTTGTCCTAACCTTGTGCCTCTCCCTCTCCACTCTATGAATACATTTAATTAAACAATGACTAAATAATGTTTAATCATAAATTAAGAAGTGATACGCTTCAACTATCTTAAAGATATACAAAAACGTAATAGTATTTGTAATTACCAAAACTTGAAAAAAATGCACATCTTAATTTAAACAACGCTATTTGGTTAAAGACTGCCTTAGCCAGTCTTTCACGTAAATGGTCGTAATATTAGATCTATGAAATCCTACCCGAAGGCAAGGACAAAAGATACGGAATAAGAGGAACATCTAATTCTATAAGCATTCTTGATTCCATACAAGAATCCACAATACTTGCGCTATCGAGTTAAGGACGTTCGCCTTTACAACCCTAAAATATATGATCGAGGTAAAATATGTAGTGTACTAATAAAAATACAAAAATGCATAACTTAGATAAACAATATACAAAATAAGGAACATATGTTCCTTCTTGGAATTTTCTCATATATCATGTAGGATCTCTGAAATAGGATAAGATTTTTTTAAATTCCAACATAGTCAACGTTTGGGTGTGTTTGTATTAAATGGTGTAATTTAAATACACAGAAAGTTCAAAAAATTTCCAACCCAAGCATATAAAAATATGATGAAATGAAATTGCATTTTTATTTCTCCATATATCAGTTTAAAACATTTTTTAGAACGATGATTTCATTTTTCAATACCACTGAAAAAATAAACTCGTGTTTTTTTTCATGCCATATTTAAATTCGTAAATTATTGATGCAAATATTCGCCAAAAGCCATTGTGTTTCTTTATATGAACGATATTAGTAGAATTTTCTGACAATTACAAAAAAATAATTTGTTGCCATAATTTGTTTTTGTGCTTGGATCACCTTGCCTTTTTGGGCCATGGTGATCCCGAATAGCACGGCACTACTCCATTAATTTCGTTTGTAACAGAGGATTATGATATAAAATCATAATTTCATCCGTCGTGATTATTGACTCAATTATTGTTTTTTTATTTCCCATCGCAGAGCATTGAAAATTCAAGTCGTTGCCTTTGGACAGCACTCGAGAGTTTTGGCACCCATCTTGCGCTCACTTTATTCATGTCAAGATGATCGTGCAGAATTCGAAACACTGTGGTTTTAGAAAGTCCCCACCTTGCTGCTTATTCTTTAGATTTTTGTTTTTTATCTTGAAATACTAACTCTTGAACTAATGCAACAGTTTATGGAGTGAGAACTTTTACTGGCCCGCCTTGCCGAGGGTCATCTTCAATCGATTATCTGCCTAAGTGAAACCCAATATCTCACTGTGGAATATAGCGAACAAGATTTTCCGTACATAGCATCTAAACGCCGTTTAATTTCTCTCGGGCTTTTCCTTTATGTTGAAAGAAATTTGATAACCTCGCGATATTCAATTTTTAACATTTCAGAATATAACGAAACAACACGTCTTCCAACAGCTCTAGTTGACATACCATTGAGGGTAGAGTTAACATATCTAATTTTACCGATAACATCGCCTGATCTTGCGCTATACGGGACCGGCGTGGTATCTGTCCATACACGCTTTTACTTGTTAGTGGTACATTATGATGACTTATCATCCTGCGTCATTATTTTATTGTAATATACGAGTACTTGACATCTATCTAAACATCAGAGGGAGCATTGCCGCTGATCTAGTTGAAAGAAGTCGATAGTAACTTGTTATTTATCATTGGCAACCTAAGGAAAACCCGATGATGTATGTGGCAGAATAAAGTATGCCGAAATATAAAGAGATTTTTACTCTATGCTTTCATTAATACATATATCGCGTGATGGTGTTGATGATGACATCCTGGTTTGTATAGCTTACTTTCAGACCTTTATTTAAAGACAATTATGAGATACTTTTTACAAATTCAAAAACACGGCATTATTGAATTGACATGCTTCTATTTATTACTATTATATTTTTAAAAGAAACAACCGAGTAAACATGTCTGAGAAACTATTTTCATGAACTCGTATTCATTATTCGATACAATATATTTTAGGCACCCGGAAATAGCAGTAGTTTTATTGACTTAGTTATTTTATTTCTGTGTGAAAGATGTACGAATAATTCACTTAGATAATTGTCGCAAATAAATTAAGATATAATCAAATCCTCAATAAATTGATACAGTTATTGCGTAAAAAACAGATAGTTTGTAAACAAAAAATAAGATACATACCATATATAATGAGAAACCATCGAATATTGATAAGTGGGAAACACATCATTGAAGATACGGAAAGGTCGGACAGTACAGTACAGTACAGTTATTCCTCATATGACACTGTACGGAACCCCCGTTAGACACATAGAAGTCAACATTGTAACAAAAACATCCTGAAAACTGAAAACAGACCACATGTCCGGATGAATATGAAGGTCAAAGGAACTACTAGGAAGGAAGGAATGAAGGGTTGACGGCGAATGATCTTGTTCACGTCAGAATATAGTCGAATGTCATTGTTTTTATTTAATAATTATTGACACTTCATTATTCAACAATCTGGCGAGTTTATTAGCAAGCAGCAATCTTTTCTAACCAACCAGAAAAAAGTAAATAAACAAAATTATACGGTTGCTAAAAATATTCAAATTACTATCGATTTGGACAAAAAACGTTAGCAAAAAATAACAATTACTCGTAAAATGATATATCAATCAATAGAAAGAAGGGCTGGTTGAATTTTTTTAAATAAATTTGAATCTCAATAATACGGAGTGATGTCAAGTTTTATTGTTTGAGAAATGATCCTAGACATTTACTTGACAGTGAATAAAAATTGAAATACATTTCTGTTATGATTTTCACACAAATTTATCCCAATAAAATATGTATGATCACGGTAAATCTATAATGATGTTTGTGGATACTTCCATGAAATTGGCAGATTTAAAATACTCGTATAAGAGTTGAGTGGACTGTCATCGAGATGAGGGATTGGCGGTGCCGAGGTGGAATATCGAGGTCCATTTTATGTCCGATATTATGTAGATTGGTCGGAATATACTCAGTCATCGAATTACACATCGATTTTTTATGAAACTTCGTGTAAATAAAAAAAGGTGAAATTAAAATATGTATAAATTTAATGAAATACAAAACAATATGAAACAAAATGAAAATGTTTATTTATTCTATTATAACGATGTTGAGCTCACTCATTAGTGTCGTGCAAAGCGTTTATTGACTGAAAACCAATTTTTGGCGACTCAACAGAATATACATTATCAAAATGTAATTAAGTTTTTTTAACGAATTTGTAGGAAGAGCATATTTAACAGTTATAAAATGTGAAAGTATTCATACACAGAATGTAGAAACCCCCAATGTTTTTTTTACTTTTTAGGCATTCAATATCACTTAAACAAGTTGTTTTTTCCATAATATGTGTTGATTTATGGGTACATTTTGTATTCACCATATTGACAATATTCTGTGTGACAATGCTCTAAATATATTTTGTTTAGTATTGTTACAAAATGTTTTGTAGTGTCCAAATATTGTGTGCCTATATAAGGAACAAGTCATGTATCAGAAGCCGTCCACATTAAATAAACTTAGCAATATGTTGTGATGGAATAAATTTAAGCTCTTAAAATTGAACGTCTTATGTGAAAAATTATAGATTTTATTTTTCGTAAGTGAAAAACTTATATGATATTTTTCGTAAGTGAAGTAAGATATTTCTTTATCATATTACATACAAACAATGCTCTGAACTCCGATGTAGAGCTAAGCATCTCATTTTGTTGAAAAAAGATAAAGAAATAACTAAACATTGTTTTTAAAATATAACATCAACTTTAAAAAAAAAAGGTATTCGATATTCATCTGAGTCTCTTTACCTGTAGATTAATTTTATGGTCACATTAAGTCGGAGCACGATACACGTGTACCAAGAAAATCAATTCATAAAGTAAAATTTGACAAAATGAAAATGGGTACAATTATTATAAGTCGAACAATAGGAATTAATATTTTCAACAAAGCATGTACAATAATACGAGTAACTTTGCAAACAACATTACGCTAAGGCCAAATTAAAATTAAAGATATCTACGAAAACAGAAATTTACTCGTAATACTTCAATTTGCCAAGTTTTCGAAACTGGAAACATTTTATATTAAATTTAAGAAATCCTTTTCACTGTATATAGAATAAAACCCACCCTAAATTTCGAAATTACATAGTGAAATAACAAGGTAAACCAATATTTCAGCTTCTTGTATATCAAACATTCAGTAAAATGGAGTGGATAAAGGTTATCTTATCCAAAATTTCGATCGTTAAGGAGTATTGGACTCAACATGCGAAGAATAATTTTCATTTATAATTGAATACATCAACCTTGCATTGTTTATATCAAGTGATGATTTTTTAGTACCAAATTATAAATACTTTCTTTCAAAATAGCAAGAAACATGTTAATAGGAGGTATTCAATATTTAGAATTTTTGTTGTAAAATCAATTGATCAATATGTTTATCATAAATGTCAACGATTCCGAATATTTACATTTCATCTATATAAATAAAAATGTAAATGTTCGTTAATAGAAAATCTCTAATCTCCGAAAGTTCTTCACCGATCGCTTTGAAATTTTGACAAAAGGTTGCATGCGTATACAAAAATGTTTATATATTTTTTTTTCTATACAGTTGTATATAAAAAAGTATATAAAACAGATGAAATAATGGGAGCGCCCCCTGCAGCGACACACGCAAACTAAACCATTCTCATTGACAGTTATGTCACATTGAATTTTCGACGTTTCGGATCCTTCCATTTCGTTTTTTAACTGTTGTTTTTATTTTTCATAAATATTAAATAATTAAATAATAAATAATAAATATTAAATAATAAATATAAAATTTTCAAATACGTGTATTGAAAAATAGCGCAATCTGTTTGGACGTAAAAGCAACACACGATATACTAAATTTTTATCCGCCATAATTATATCGTGAAATGCGTTAACATTTACCTGTGTCGATTGATTTGCGTTTGAAGTGAAATATTTCGTTAATATTTTTTTGTTTTTTCTTTGTTTTTTAGTTCGTGTATTTTCTTTTTTTAATGTTTCGCAATTTTATATGTTTTTGTTATAACTATCTTTCTTCTTTTTCAGTGCAATCGATCTGCTTTATACTCCAGAAAGTCTAGGATGAGTCGTGTATTTTTACGCATACCGTAATGGTATTGAATGGAGGTTTTTATGACATTTTTGAACAACATTATATTACAAAAAAAAAACAATATTTTATAAAAACTAACAGAAAAATATACTTACTAATTAGGTGTACACAATTATTTTTTTTAAATAATTTAATATTTGTGGTAAAGTTGGAAACAAGGATCCAAACAAAGACCAGGTTGTGTGGGGCAATCTGGACAAAAGAATAATGAAGCATTTCTTTTCTTAGCTGTATCCCAGCATTGCCTACATCTGCGTCATTTGATTTTATTATCAGTGTCTTTTTCACAAAACTTCGGCAGATGTTTCTTGATTTTTGATTGTACTGTTTGTCTCGGAATTGATGATGGAGGTAGACCTAGTAATTTTTTGATTATACATAGCCTGAAATCATACAACGGCATTTTCTGTGAATTGTCTGCATTGTATAAATGCCAAGAATTCAATAACATCGTCTGGAATAGATGAATGGCCAACTTTTTGTACCAACGTAATGTTTTCCTTTTGCATGGGTAGTAAGCTAACATCTGGGCATGATAGTCTATACCACCCATATGATTGTTGTAATTTATTACCATATTTGGTTTGGTGACCACTTGACCATGTCGGTTTTTACTATCAGACAGGTCCCCATCGAATTCAGAAGAAATCATAAAGACTTCTCGGCGGTCTTTCCATTTGGTAACACATATACCATTTTCTGTGTACTGACTCACACTTTCTCCTTTTTTTAGTTTTTTATTTATAACATCGATCGGGTTTTCTTTTCTATTTGCTCATAGTGTTCCTGTGACATATGTGTTTTGGTTCAATAAATTTTTTGTAAGAGGAACGCTATTATAGAAATTATCCATGTAAACTGAATATCCGGCTCCCGTCTTCCCCTCTAGCAATTTCTGAACGACTTTATTAGTGTGGCCTTTGCCACCTAACTCTTCATCTGATGATCCACCATATACAATTATTTTTACGGCCAATCCACTTGATTCCCCTAACATGTAAAGTTTTATACCATACTTGGCCTTTTTGCCTTTTATATATTGGCGAAAAATCAATCGGCCTCTCCAAAGAACTAATGATTCATCTATCGATAGTTGTCTGTGTGGATCATAAATTACTTCCATCCTTCCATTGAAAAAATCAATCAATGCTCTGACTTTTGCCAAGCTCTACAGATCTTCTTCATTATTGTTAAAATGAAGTGCCCGTAAGATGAGTAAAAATCTATCTCTTGACATAAATTGTGAAAATGCCGGTAAATTGAATAGGTAGTCCGTATTCCAGTAGTCACTCAACCGGTTCAAACGTATTGTTCCGGTGTGTAGTAGTAAACCCAGCCACACCCTCATTTCGTCTTTAGTGACATTTTTCCATCGCGTGATTCTGCTTGTATCACCTTCTGATTTCGACAATACTTCAACAGCATACAAATTAGTTTGGGTTGTCACAAGATTGTACAAATCTTCATTGAAAATCAAATCAAAATAATCTATTGATTCTTTACTTGACATCTCAATTTTCAACCCGGGTATTTTTGAAAATGGTATAGAGGCTGGTTGTTTTTTTATATTCGACCATTGCGTAGAGCTAACATCTGGTGTTCTAGATGTTTGTGAAACAGTTTGAATTTGAATATTGTCATCATTTTCAATATCTGACTCAAATTCAGAATCGTCCTTGATGATGGTGAATTCCTCATCACTAACGTCACTAAATGAATCATCCATATCATCCTCAATCTTTTGTCTTTTAGAGCTCGATGGGCGATCCATTTTTCAAGGTAAACGTATTTTTTTTCGTAAAATCAAAAAGGAAACTTATATGATACTAAATATCACTATGTATACACCAATTACTTTAATATATTTTTTAAAAGGCACTTATTTTTGCTAACAATTCACTATGTCACTCATTCAAAATTGAAAATAACTAGAAAACATAAACAAAATATCCCTTGCAGTGAGTAACCTTTTCACAAAACAGCGCTAGAGAAATAGTCCAATTATTTTTATTATCAAGTCTCACAATGAAAACAAACGGAATAAGAACTAGAAAAAATATTATTTACAACTGCGGGTGTAACCTCAACTTTACAATGCGTTGCACATGCGCAAACGCCCGAATGCGGCGGAATCTTCCAAAATAATGACGAATATCATATGCTGATGTAATACTAACAATATTTAGGCATGGACACGCCGCGCGTGTTCTGAGCATGAAGCCGATGTTCACATGGACACGCCACGCGTGTTCTCAGCACTGGACGAGTTAAGAATCACGATTGGCTGAGTGAACGAGCTATTCTTGCCGCCAAGAACAAAGACGTTTACGAACTTAAGAATATTATTCAGTTCCTTTTTTAATGTTTCGCAATTTTATATGTTTTTGTTATAACTTTCTTTCTTCTTTTTCAGTGCAATCGATCTGTTTTAGTTCATCAAAATGCCGAGGAAGCAGCAGAGCGACGTGCAGCCAGACTTGAGGATGCACGGTTGCGAGCACGGCGATCGCGTTCTGCAGCTTAAGACCTGCTTCGTTCTCAACAGAATGAACGCGGCAGGCGATTGATCAGCTGAGATATTCTCACATCAATTGCTGGAAATTGGGAACGGAAAGGTGCCGGTTGATATGAACTCAGGACGAATTTCATTGCCTCATATATGTTTTTGTTATAACTTTCTTTCTTCATTTTCAGTGCAATCGATCTGCTTTAGTTCATCAAAATGCCGAGGAAGCAGCAGAGCGATGTGCTGCCAGACTTGAGGATGCACGGTTGCGAGTACGGCGATCGCGTTCTGCAGCTTCTGCAATTTAGTGACATCAAAAGAAGAATTGGTTGAAAAAGTATTTCTCCCAATATTCAAATCAATTAGAAGAATCACGATTGGCTGAGTGAACGAGCTATTCTTGCCGCCAAGAACAAAGACGTTTACGAACTTAACAATATTATTCAGTTCCTTTTTTAATGTTTCGCAATTTAATATATTTTTGTTATAACTTTCTTTATTCTTTTTCAGTGCAATCGATCTGCTTTAGTTCATCAAAATGCCGAGGAAGCAGCAGAGCGACGTGCAGCCAGACTTGAGGATGTACAGTTGCGAGCACGACGATCGCGTTCTGCAGCTTCAGATCTGTTTCGTTCTCAACAGAATGAACGCGACAGGCTGAGAGAGGCTGAAATACATCAAAAATATTGTATACCCACAAGCATTGTGAAATTAAACATATTAGAAACGTGTGCTTTATCTTTTCTTTCTTTTCCATTTAACCAGACTGAGCCACAGCAACGCGTGGCCGGGTACAGCTAGTATTTAAACAAAAATATTTAAATTTAATCATTATGTTGTAAAGAACTATAAAAAAAATGTATAACGCCAGGATTTTTCATACACATGCTTTTCAGGATCGTTCAAGTTGGTTGAAAGAAATTACCACATAGCAATACACCTAACAGATACAATGGATGGGTAATTCAACTGAAGGGTATTTTCGTTCTAAGACAACACACATTATTTTAATTAATAGATTCATTTAATTATTGTAATGCTACAGCAATGTAATGAGGAAGGACTTTTATATTGGAAGAGTTTTCTTAACTATTGATAGATTAGCATTATTATTTATTATTTAACACTACATAACACTTACTCATGCACATACTCCCACAGACGTACACACTCACACATAAAAAAGTGTTAGAAATTTAACGAAGTGAATACAGCTTAGAAAATATGACGTCATCATAAACTGAAACCTGAAAAGTAAGGCATGTAACATACATGTTAAACGAAAATATGTAAAATACATGTTATACGAAATTGGTGCTCACCACAAAATTGTAGTTAGTTAACTTTCTGTGGCAGGATTATTACCGACCGAGAAAAAACTTGACGTGAGAATGAATATTATGTTTAAAAAAATGTCGTCCAATTTAACGTTTGTTGGAAGAGTTTGCTACATGGCAATAAACCCGACAGGTTCAATGTCAGACCTAAACAACAAAAGTATATGCAATACAATACACATTTCAACTGCGCGCTGTTCCAAAGGCAAAGCTACGAAACACACTCGCCACATACATCTTACCAGTACATAAGTGTATAAGGCGTTCAAAATAGCCACGCATATTGTGTTTTGTAAAAAAAAAAGTTTTTCTTAGTAAAAAACACAAGCATAAAATGGTTAAACTATGTTCCATACGTATTTATAAACCTTTTTTCCTACAAATAATTTTGTTCAAACCATTACACTTTAGTTATATGAAATTATAAATTAACAACATACAAGTCTTTTTTTAATATTCAATGGTTTACGAAGTACAATACTTCTCAGTTAAATATGAAACTCGAATAACATTTAAATGTCAAATAATTTAAAGTAGAACAAAAATTCAGATGAAATCAGGACTGAACCAAAATAACCAGCACGTTATTGAACAGGGGACGCTGGATTCATTATCAAGTACAGTAAACTGAAAAACTTGATTTTTTTACTAACTTGACCTGACTTGGACTCACTTTATCGATGTAAAACCAATGTCTTAATTTTCATATTTTATACTCCTTATCCACCAGCGTTCATCTGAATTCTTCAACAGTGTCGTATCGAAGAATTGAAAATTTCTATTGTATTCAATTTATACATACACGCCATCCCACCGTGCCCCTGTTGGGGTAGGCAAAATGGACAGAACACCAGACTTTCCTGCCTCAACACACTTATTTCATCTCTTCCACATTCATACACTGTCTCATATTCCTACGATTTCTCTGAATTCTTACATTCCCTTCTTTCAAAACATAATTTACTTGATCCAACCATACTTTCCTTGGTCTTCTTCTACCACGCCCTCCACTCACATTTACACTGTATATTTGTTTTGTAATATTTCTTCGTTCATTCGTTCCACGTGCCCAAACTATTTCAGAAAGATCTTAAACATACTAAAAGGCAGCTTTTACGAGTACACACTACTAAATAAAATCGATCAAGGTGGTTCTTAAACCAGTCCGTAATAATATATGTTACTAGAACACCATATCATCAATATTTATTTATTTTTCATGTACCATTTAGTAACTGAAGATCATTTTAAGATCGTTTAAGTTATTGTGTAATTTCTCACAAGTTATACTTACTTCAGAACTCTATTGATTATCTTCATGCGATCAACTTTCCTACACTCCAGACCAAATCTTTAGTTATAAGATTAGCGGGGGCTATGCTATTGGACCCAGCATGTTACCTTGATCTGCTTCAACCACATAGATAAC